>OX421935.2:10000000-11200000 GCA_949128155.2 Xanthia icteritia | reverse complement strand
ATCTAGTCAAACAGAATAAAAGGGCATACAAATAGCCGCGGAACAGCTAAGGATAAAAGTGCATAGTCCGGTAATGCGGTTTAGAGCTCGGTTGAAACCAATTTTCCCCTACCAAGACTATAAATACGGCACTGTACGTATTTATTTATCTTCGAACAAGCCTGTTATTTAGTGTTACAAACAATAATATTGTTCAATATTGTTTCAGATTCAACATCACGTAGTCTTTGGCGAATACCAACAACGCTCGTTCCGTTATTATACAGCGTGCGGTAGTTTATTGAATAACTAACATTAATTAAGTACAAATTTATTTTTAGGTACTCACTGTTCGCGGTAAAATGACTCTCATTGTGTACAAATTCATTGAACATATCCAATCTCATGAATTTATATTTTGTTGTACCACGATGACTTCCTCTCGAATATGTAGATAGTGTTGCGTTGTGAGTGTTGTGTTTTGATTAAAATAATTGTTTATAATTGTTTAGTAATAGGTCGAAATGGCCAAAAATAGGTTTAATAAAATGAATAAATCAGAAGATAAGAGATTAGATGAATTATATTATACATTTGTAGAAGTTGTCTGATAATAATAAGATTTTAAAAACCCAACTGTTCTTTCAAACATACGAGTATATTTTTAAATTATGGTATCAAGAACCGTTTAGAAAAACTGTAATTTAAATGAGAAATCGTAAAATTAACGTTCCAATCAAAATTCCAGAAAAATATTTATATATTTGTAAATAATATAATCCTGTGGATAGAAAATCAGAGGAAATAAAAATATCTCCAAGGCGTAAAACGTTTCTGATGTCTCGGACTAAAACTACTTTGTAAATAATAATGTGATAGTTAATAATTAAAATTATTAATAATAGAATGTCTGTTTCAAAATTACCTAATAAAATACCTATGTAAACCTTATCTTCCAGAGTTACAAAGTACCAACGGTATGATATCTATAAAGAAAATTTAATTTCATTATAAGTTGGGGCATATTTTTTACCCTTGACAAAGACTGATGAGTAAAGATTAAAAGAAGGAGATACATGTCATGTGGTTCGGTTTCTTGTATATAACATTGATTTATACTAAAATCTATACTGTTATATCGTTAAAAAACTAATTATTTTATCAAAAACCTTCGTCATTTTCGAATAACTGGAGATTTTTATCACTTTTAAGAAGAATTTAAATTTCGGACGTGTCAATAAGGTTAGTTACTTGTTATTAAAGATTTGTAAATAAATAGTTATAATGTCTAACACCATGTAAATGAATTTGGATGAATAGAATAAAGAAATATGTTGGATTTGTCTATATAATGTGTTTTTTTTTTGCCCATATTTTTTGTTTCCGAGTCAAACTAGAAGATCTCGTTTCTTAGTGTTTCAATATTTTATACATAAAATATAAATAAGGTAAAATTCACTGAGTACTTTATGCAGTATGTAATTCTGTTTACAATGGTCCCAACTACTTACAAAAAAACTACTCGCCAAAGAACGGAAGTAAGTTTCGTACTCACAGAACATTTTCATAAGCACACACTTGATCCCACATCGTAGGATGACCATCAAACAAATAATACAACACTGGCGATATTGATAGCCGACATTTTCGTTCATAGCTACGTACTTAGGAAGAATAACGAAGTAATTTCCCCTTGGAAGAGTTCCACCTAAGCCTCAATCAATCATAGTAGAAGATTGAGTCCACAATAAACAGTAGAAAATCCAGCCATTATCCTTATGGAGAAAATCATTTATTGAGCAGTTACTATCGGAGAAAATGGATTATTCAGCTTCGAATCAAGCATGATGTATTACTTGTGCCTACTTTAATTTGCGAAGGTATGTGAGTTTGCGAGAGACTCTTATGTACTGAAGATAATAAAATAACGAAACTTTTCTCAGCACGTGTGTTATCGACAGAATGATGGATTAAAGTGTAATTTGTTTATAACACGAGATCGTATTATCGCTTTATTTATAGCTCGAAATGTACCTCTATTTTTCGTTATTGTGGTAATGTTACAGCCTGAAAATCCATTTACGAACGTTTGGGTAATTCTGATACAGGCATATATACAGGGTAATCATTACATGCCGCCCCAGGGTAGCGCGAGCTTACCCCAACAAAACCAACAATTTATTTTCCAGTATTTACCAATGTCGGCAACCACCGTGTGGCGGTATTGCAAAACCAATAACAATCAGTTACCCCGTTCTAAGGCTTTCGCCAGCCGACACTATTGTCTGGACTCTTCGTTAGGCGGTCTTTTCATTTACCCAGTTGCATTGATTGGACCAAATCCATCACGGCCCACAGACTTCCTTTCTGCCTGCCCATTGATTATTCCCCCAGTTTCGTGAAAATGAAACTTTATGAATTGGCGACGGGGCTTGACCCCTAACTAACTTTGAACTCAATAGAAATGGTTTTACAATGAAAAATTCATAAATTATAATGCTAAAGTAATAACAACGTGAGTTTCAAGTAAAATAGATTACAGTAGACGTAGGTTAGTGTGGAAATTATGGACTTTGAAAATAAAGGGATGCCCATATAGTTAAAATAAATGTACAGTCGTCCGTCTTAAAAGCAAAGTTGGAGTTTGTTTGTGATAGCCGCGGGCGTGTTCTGGACAGCCGCTGAAATGCACTCGTGAATGGCATGTTCACTGTGTTCGGTATTTACGAGTATGTTCTATGTTCTAAAATGTAAGAGTAGCTGAAATTGTAATGTGATCTCCACGAGGCAAATATTTCGCTTTGATATCGCTTCATTGTTTGAAAGTAGGCAGGTAGTTTTAATTGCACGTTATCACTGAGCTGCGTACAATCCTGCAAACGTTCCTTGGTTAATAATATTTTGATACCTATTGGATGACTGGTTGGAATACCCTATCCAATTAATTTCTGGAAACGAGAACTAATTCATTCCTACGGCACCTACATTCTATG
The DNA here is from genome assembly GCA_949128155.2 of Xanthia icteritia. Classification (NCBI taxonomy): domain Eukaryota; kingdom Metazoa; phylum Arthropoda; class Insecta; order Lepidoptera; family Noctuidae; genus Xanthia; species Xanthia icteritia. Next base: position 11,197,028 of record OX421935.2, on the reverse strand, counting down.
ATTATTGAATAGTTCTATAATTATGGAATGAAATTACTATAATAACACGAAAATAATAATTATTATAGAATTACATTATTAATTAATGTTGTTTATTTAGCTTCAAAATTAAGTCTTTACCACTTAAGCCGACCTCAGAGCCCACCCGAAGCCTATTCAAGGGCGAGTGCTCCTTAAACTGAAAGGAAATCCCTCTGAGAAATGAATTAATCCGTGTTTCGCTGAGAATTTGTTCTTTACGTAAATCGGTTCACATTTTTTTTATCCTTTTCAGCCTTTGTAGCTTCACTGAGCTACGAATATTTCTTAACATTAAGAAATACTTAAATAATGTTATATTAGATAATACCTAAGTAAAGCATCTATTTCCAGTAACAGAATAATATAATCATCTACTTATTTCAAAGAATTGGCCTGCAATATAAAGGAATTTGTTGAGATTACGTTACATAGGTACCTAGTCGAAAATTCATTTTTAATTTTTATCAGTAGGTACTCTCGACATTAATTTTCGGTGAAGGTAATGAATCTCATGAACAAAACACCAATTGCAAGCAGGATATAAAAGTCTGAAGCAATTCCTAGAAATGCAACAGAGTTAAAACACAACCGACTGCGTTTTCAATAGTAAGAACCATTGATTCAGAAACGCAAAGATAATATCTATGAAAACAAGGTTTGCGAGAGAGGTTTGACATGAAATATTGTCAGTTTTCCGTCAATAGGCATTGTAAAGTATGAGTGATGCGGCCTGTATCGACAGCGAGCGGGGCACGCGACCTCCTGGCATCACGGACATGTTTGTTCTGACCTCGTGTCGGTGTGCCCGGCGCGGCGGCCTCACGTCCATGTGCATGTGTGGCTAAATACTCATCATCTTTGTATCAATAGCGAAGATGGACTGCGGACTGATTTGACAATTGCCATGTTGAATCGAATGTAATTTTGTGTTTTACAGCTGAAACTGGTTTGGTTTGGAAATTAGTTGGATGTTCTGTAATTTTTAAGTAGACTAGCTTTTGCCCGTGCCTTCGCCCACGTGAATGTTGAAAAACATCCCACAGGAACGTATTACCGGGACTAAAAGTACCCTATTCGTAATCCAGGTTACAACAAACTATCTGTGTGCCTTTGATCCAAATCCGTTCAGCCGGTTTTGTGTCAATCCGGAACACAGACAAACGAACAAAAATTCTAAAAACTGTGGCGGGATCTATATCGCCACATGCGAACTATGCATCACACTAACGTCACGCGAAATCCTGCATCGCGCAAGCAGCGTTACCGCGCGATCAGCATATGTATAACTTCCCGACATCAACCGTCGGCCATGTGCCCGCCAGACAAGACACCCGTCTGGTCGGAGGATCCTCCCTTTTCTATACCTTGTTCCTCATACCTCTATAAAACTATATTTTCGGCATCAGACTCGTGCGTACGTAAATCGTAGCAATTACTTTTTTTCAAAAATATTCAATGTACGTACAGTTTTGACTTCGTTCCTTTTTTTATATGTACAGATATAGATACTAATGAAAAATATTATCAATGGTGATAACTGACAGGTATAGTCAACCTCAATAAGATGTAAACATGGACAAGAATGTATATCTATTGTGTCGATGTATAGCGTCATAACTTCTTACATATCTTAGTTATTATAATTAAAAATAAGTAGGTGCCTACAGTATATAACTATATGCTATGACTACATTGATACAATATTATGGAAGAGTTATTTTGATCAATAAAATGAATTTTTGTCCATGTATAGGACTTTAGGTCCTACATCTTAGGTAGAAATCAGCAATTCTGGAATTCGCTGTTCGTGATCCACCATTCTTTACAAAGAAAATTGTAGCAGAAAAATTAGTAGAAGTAGTTTTTTTTTTTTTTTGGAAAACGTCATTTTGTATTCGATGCTCATTATTTTTGTTTTTACTTTATTCGAATTTAATAGGGAAAAGTTATTTATTGAACACCGAGCGTAAAAAATAGATAAAAGAATACCTTTCTGTAAATAAAAACAGCTTTATTTATTTTAGTCCGTTGCGTTGTGTAAGCTTTTCAGAGCTTATTTTTTTTTTACTTGTTGTGTTAAATTGATTACTGAGCGACTGCGATACTGAGTACTGAAATTACAAAGGTTGTGTGTTATTTTCTAAATCTGAATTTTCAATTAATAATGATGATTGAAAATTTGATATTTGAAATTAAATTACTTAGGTATATAAACATTAATCATATAATATGTATAGGTACCGACTATATGTCACCATTTCACACAACTTTTATACTAAATCAGAAAGTAGGTTAAGTATAAATTGCTCAAAATTGCTACAAGTTCATAATACTTAGTTTATTTCAAACCTGTATTGATCTTCACCTGCAACGTAAATAAAGAGTCAAATGTACTCAAGGCGCTTTATTATTTAACTGACGTGTAAACCGGCAATTCCAGGAAAATTTTAATGCGGCAAAAAAAGAGTTATGTACCTACCGAGCAACCTATTTCAGTACTAGTGCCAACAGAACCGTAAGCCTGATTCTACGCTGTCTACAGTTTATCATGCGGGCATAACATACGGCTGCTTTGGGTCTCATGTCCAGCTATTTTATTAACACTCGTTCATGTTTCACTGGAATAAGAATATTTTGTAATGGAGCCTGATCATTTAAATGATACAGCCTCGGTGCTCAAACATTTAAATTATGTAAGGGGGATGCGTTATGGTAGGTCACGAAATTCAAATCTACGTTTTTTGCTATTTGCAGGTCAAATCATCAAAACATATTCAAATTATTATACACGATAAATCTAATAATTGATGGACATGGAAATTAGCATCCGTTTGTTATACTGTCCGTACTCTACTTACAATATTGTTTCAAAGATAAGTAGTGTATTTTTAAACGAATGAATCAAACGCCTTTTCATAATACTATAATCTTTTCCTGCTCTGATAATATGAATTAGCAGACACAATCATTGCTATAATCCAAAATCGAATAAGTAAGTAAAGGATAAAAACAGGGTTATGACTCAGTTTACAATGTCCTACGATTCTAGAGAATTAGCAAATTGATCCATGTCATCTTATCTAACACCTTCATTGATAACACAGGAAGTAATTTAAAAAGTAAAAATACGCAATGGCTCAGACGCATTAATATAGTCAGGCGTTAACCTAAGCTGTGTATATTTAAAAGCCGTCTCGGATTTCATTAATGATAAAAAATAATTCGATAATACATACATTCATTCATGTAAGCTTATTATGTTATTTTAATTCATTATTCTGGCTAATCGAAGCGTCATATCACGGGTTGGTTATCAGCTCTAAAAGTCTTGTTCGATATTCATCAGCAAGCACATGCGACATTTTGATACGGAGTGATATTTTCACTAAATCTGCTCGTTGTAGGTACATAAATGGAATTTGTATGTGATATGTATTACCCCGCGTTTACACCAAGGTGTACATGTATTCTACATGCTGTGTATACAAAAATTGTCAAAAAGGACATCAAAATAGTTAAAAAAAATGTCTGAAACAATGTCAATACATGTGAGATATAATGTCTTATACAAAACTTGTTGAAAATAAGTAGGTATCACAACTTGAACACACGTTACAACGACGTATTTACCACGATGCAGGTGCCATCGGTATTTCATATACGTATTGTTTACTTAAAAAATAATAATATCGAAATTTCGAGGCCGAGAAATTCAATGAACGAGTATCGAATAGGATTTCTTTGAACAGCGCTACTTTCAATGTTTTCATTAGTAATATAAAATTCAGCGACAGTCCACGTAAATTAGATCAGTGGCTATCCTTTCTTTGAGAAAATGATACGGCGACGGAAGGAGAGATAATCTCATTGGAATGACGAACTTAGTTTGGGCCACTAACTAAGTTTGGCTCATAAATACGGGCACAAAATGTCCCCGACAGCTGGCAGTGTCTTAAAAAGGATATAATAAACAAGTGCCGCTTGATCTTTTGGAAATAACAAGAGTTTATTATTAAACTTGAAGACTCTGCAACTCTATTAAGTGAACCAAAATGATAAAATAATTAAACGTATTATTTTGTTACGTTATTTCGGATGAGGTAAAACGTCCAAAAAATGTCAAGCCGTCACTCAAGTGAGCCGCAAACAGAAGCGCCATGGTTTAGCTCTGAGCTCATGTGTACCAACAATTTTAAATTAATAATGCTATCATCCTCTACATAGCATAGGCATAATGACCTGGGTTAACATAGTTTAGAGCATACTAAAATATAATTAAATTAGAGAATTATCAATTATGAAACGAACAGGCATTACGGTAGGTAGGTATGATACCAAACAATTGATTATGATTTTTTAAGTCCCATGTAATAGGGGGCGAGCCTATTGCCATAAACCGGACACAAATTCAGACTCCGGGCTGCTACTGAGAAATTCCAGATGAAAAAACCCAATAACACTTTTCCCGACCCGGGAATCGAACCCAGGACTTCATGTTCAGCAGTAGCGCTTGCGACCACTCGACCAACAAAGCTGATGAGGTATGGAAATTTTATCCCCAATTTGTGCCAGCTACCTTGTAACCAGCGTAGCGGTGCGTTAGATAATATATCTTCCTTTGAAATAATAATACCAGCCTATTATTGCCCCACTACTCCCACTGCAGCGATAAGACATACATATGCTTCTCATACAGAGAAGGCTCGAGCATTGATCACCAAGCCTGCTCGAGACGGATCGGCGATTTCACATTTCTGAATTATTTTAACTATAAGTCCAGCTTTACTCACGATGTTTTGGCTTCACCGGTGTTCCTTTATTCCTTCCCAATTATACAATGATGCCAGGTGATGAGACAAAAATATATGCTACATACAAGGTACCTACATACAAGGTAGATACCGTCATTGAAAATATTATTACGAATATCTTTAGTACGTTTTTATTCTCTAGGCTGTTTAGTAGGCCATTCATGTAATTTTCACGTACGTAGGATTCAGCATTTTCGAAAAACGTATCAACTATATTGACAATTCTCAAATATTATAGAAAAAAGAAACGTAGTGTAATAAGTAGGTATATTTTCTGTCCATAGAAACGCTGATATTGTAGAGAATAGAGATCCCTTTTAGCGATTAGACCGCACTTTATATAACTAATTAATCATTGTATTTTAGTCGTATTTAATGTGACAGCACAAAAGAGTAGGTATGTTATAACTATTTAACGTTAATCGATAATGGCATTTACGTTACTTAAATTACTACATACCTACAACAAAAAGAAAAACGGTTCTAAGCATTTTCCGATGATGAAAAATCGAACTATAGGTAAGGTAAAGAAACCCCTTTAAATTACTGATAAACTTTGCTTAAAGTTAAGTAATGATTAATGTCTGCTTAACGATACATTTTTTTTGCTTAATTGTTACTACCAACTTAAATTGTCCGTATATTCAAATAACAACTGTCATTGTTTGACAGTTTCATGAATCTATAACACGGCAAATTGATGTGCGTCAATTTGCTTAACAATTTCCCTGACCGTACTCGTACATCAGTTTAGTTTAGAATGTATAATATTAATTGCAAAAGTAATATTTAGAGTTAATATGTTATGAACAAATCACATCGTGTAAGTTGATGTGTTTGCCTATTTCCGTCCGGTGGGCCGGCAAAAGGTCCATGTTTATTGTTTACCTTATTTACGTGATTTCTGATACGGGTGTCTACTTAAAGCAGTTCCATCCCGACCCTGACTTGGCATTCCATTTAATATTTAATAGAATGTCCACAAAATAATTGTCCAAATTACCTGCTGACATGACTGAACTGCTAAATGGGTGATGCTACGATGTTAGAATTTGGATGATTTTATTTTTAATTCTTAAAATTATCTTGGGTCATCCATACAATACGTCACACGAATTTCATGATCTTCGCCCTTGTCATAGATGGCCATATTTGTGTGATGTGACGTGACATATTTTTAATAATATTGATAGAGTTGAAGTTTAGAGTTTTAATACTTTAGATGACTCGTCCCGTCCCTGTACCGTCCTTGTCACACGATGTCACATTTTATTTACTCGCTCCATCCCCCTTAACGTGTGACGCATACATTTTATAGATGGCCTCTTATACTATATTTAACATGATTAAACCTTTACTAAAAGTAGGTATCGTACTCAGTAGCTTCAATATCATTAAGATTGTGCCGAAATATAGAAGTTCGTGGTGGACGTGGTACGACAGCGACTCTGAGCTCCCATATTTGTCCTTAGAAGACAGCCGCCACGCAACCATCGATGCGATGCTCTGCCAGTAGAGCGACTGTCACCCGTCAGTGTCACTGTTATCCGACCTCTTCGGTGGTTCATAGTAACTTCGTAACAAAACTAGGCGGGGTCACTTGCTCGACGTCATATATTAATATCTTGTAGGTAGGTACTATACATACATACTCCTACACTTGCTTGTATAGTGATTGAAATCCAATTATGTAATTATCAAAGATAGTGTTATGTTGTCATGTTAGATTTTAGATATAGCTGACATTGGAAGCGGATATTACGTATGACATGCAGTTCTGACGTAATACACACCTACAAGCCACCTACACCTTCATCTTCGCTACACCTTCGTCCGTACAAGATTCCTTCACCGAAGCGAAATTCAAATCAATTAGGGTTAAATGTATAGTCAAGGAAATTATGTCAATTTGCTGTGTTATACACAGGTGACACCCACAGTGCGTTTCGTTATAACTTTAACCGTGACGCGATTGTTAGCACAGAATTTTGCAGTCATGAGATTGGTAGTACTGTTATGGCAGTCACCATTTTGAACTCTAATAATATTGAAACTAAGACTGCAAAATTCAATGCTACCAATCGCGTTACGGGTCAAGTTATAATGAACGCACTGTAGTTATTTCATACGACTGACAGCTGTGATTTGAATTTACGTACAGTTTAAGTTGATAGTCAATTTGATAAGCAATCATTTACCCTGACTTAACCTAACCTAACCCTAGTACCTATTCATTGGTAATTATTTTTACAAATACATAAGCTACGGGACCCACGTCTTTGAAAAAGGTTGTTAAAAAAGTGCGGTTCCCACTGAACTAATTAGCGATAAAGTACTTAGGTACTTCACTAAGCGCAAAGTACGCGCGCAAATATAAGATAAGTATATTAAGACAATCACAGAGTAGGGTTTTTAATACTTCCATAATAATTGCACATGTAACGGTTAAAGTCAAATTGATGTCAAACGTTCAAACTGGTAGAACTGAAAATGTAAACACTGTTTTGAATTGTAAACAAAACAACAGACTATTTATTCCATTCATGTTTTTTTGTGAATCATTCCTTTGTCGAAATCCCAAATCCTGTTACTGACAGTTTAATTAAATTGGTACTAAAAGTACCGTGTTTTTTTAGTACTCATATGCCTTTTTTTCGTGTATTACACAGCAAAATTGAAAAAGTATACGATTCTAATAAAGCCTGAGGGTTACTTATCGTAAATTGAAATTGTGTTTGCGAGCATGCAAACCAAGCCAACAAATCAAGCGTGCCACAGTAGCGGCCAACAACCGTTCGTGCTACAGAAGTGGTTGTTAGCAAGTGAAAAAGATGCTTCGATTGTATACTTACTAAATATACAATCGAATCAATCACAAACTCCAGGTATACGGGCTGCTATATATACGCAAAAATTCTTAATGGATAAACCCAATAACACTGCCCGATCTGGGAACCGAAACTAAGAGTTCATGCTCGCAGTATCGGTTGCGACCACTTGACCAACGGGGCAGTTTTGTAAGAAGTTTGGGATTGGCTTCCTGTATAACCAGATGCAGCTGAACTTCAATATTTACATGTAGAGACTGCATTCTGGCGACCAAAACTCAAACTGGCCAATTTTCCGATATTCTGAAGTAAAACCAGTTGTGAGACTTAGTTACTGGGTGGGTGTAATGACCAATGGTCGGAGTAGGTAGATTGAATTGGGGTCAATGATCCGAAACGTATATATTTATATGGACGTTCCTCCGGAATTGGTTGATTATTTTAAAACGGAACTTAGGTAGTAATTGTATTAAAATGAGCAATATTATATTCTTCATAAATTTTTTTAACGGCAAACAGTCACGATTCCAAGCTTTGGTAAGTAATATTTTACTTGTTACAAGGAGTTTAAACCATGTTTGGATGTACTATAACAATATTTTTAGTATTGTGTTTGTTTGCTTAAGCTGTTGAACATACCATCACCAACTTTGAATTGAGTAGTAATAATATCACTACCAACATTAACAATATTTAATTGAATCTGGAAATACCGGAATTGCTTTCCGGAAAAATGGCTTATCCATGTTATTCTTTCTGTGTGCATTTATGATACAAGTACCAAAAATCAATCTACCTACTCCGATCACTGGTAATGACTGTCATAGACATTCGTATAACAATCGAACAGAAACTGCTGTAGGAGAGGGTCGCGAAGTGTTAAGAGTCACTAAACCAAACAGCGCAATGATTTGCGTTTGATATCGGTAGGTAAGAATTAACCGCTATCATACTTTCGCATTAACATAAGTGGTCACATGATAATTTTTAAGATGATTAAAATCTTATCAGTTGACCACCTGACATCTGTATTATTGGGGACTCAATCTTGAACGTATCAATTGACCACCTGATAGCCGTATCTTTCGGGCCCCAATCTAAAGGACGAGTAATTATAATTACTTCTGTTATTGTAATTCCTACACGGCTACGTAAGCACACATAATTATTTTGACGTCATAAGCGATAATAGGATCACTCCACCGAATAAGTACGTCATAATGAAATGAGGATATCTTTTAAGTCGATAAGCATGCTTTTGCTGTCTTCACAACCTCTGGAAGCGCTTATGCGACACTTAGTACTTGCGTCACTCCCTAGGCAGTCAGCCCAACTATCACCTACCTACTTGGCACTTGTTAACATAGGACTATGTAACATATTGTCTCATAAAATTAAAGAAAAGAAGAGAAAGCAAGAAGAAGCAAGTGAAGTTAAAGCATTTACGTATAAACTATGTAAAAATAAAGTATCTCATGCAGTTGATGGTAGCATATGCATTGCTATTCGATTTGTGGAAACAGACTTACCGCAAATGGCATTTCTCGTCTGAACAAATAAGTAGGTAAAATGTCACGGAAAACAAACAACTGAACAATGATCAGAAAATTTAAAGATTGTATATTTCACAATCTTGCTTCATAAAGTCAGACAAAAAAGGAAATGAATAAAAATTATACACTTTTCTATATATATATATTGGAAATATATGGCACAAGATACTTTTGTTAATGAGGAGCTCGTGGCTAATTAATAACAGCCGCACGGTTCGATCTATCAGGTTAAGCTACGCTTGCCGGGGTTGGTCTGTGGATGGGTGACCATCTTTACATGCCGAGACTTCTCCGTACCTCGGAAAGCACGTTAAGCCGTTGGTCCCGGCTGTCATTCGTGGATCTTTTACAGTAGTTACGGGTCGTCTGAAGCCCGAAAGTCTGACAACCAGTCTTACCAAGGGGTATCGTATTAACCAGTAACTGGGTTGTGGAGGTCAGATAGACAGTCGCTCCATGTCAAATACGGTATTCAGCTGCATCCGGTTAGGCTGGAAGCCGACCCCAACATAGTTGGGAAAAGGCTAGGCAAATTGATTTTACTTTTGTTAATGAAAACAGAAATTACTGTGCTTCGTATAGCAACATATTACATTGGAATATCTACCGAGTTAATCACTAAGATGTAGGTAGATATGTGTCTGAACTGTAGCTTACATAAGATGGACGTAGGCCGACTCTCGTATTTGAAGTCCGCAAAAGCGTCCTTACCTAAAGACTTCCGGTCTTCTAACGTTGTGTGAGTCCGGAAGTCCTGTTGAGCAAATCGTCGTTTATTCGCTTTCAGCCTGCCTTTTCATATTTTGTTGGCTTCTGAAACGGTGTTATGTGACAACGGTTGGACAAATCGACGAAACCACGTAAAAAGTACAGTGGTTTTGATACTATATTTAAGTTAGTAATGAACGGGTCGCGTAGGTACCTATATAGACCTAATATTTAAGCAACAGCACAAAACACCGTACATACTCGTATAATTATTACTTATGAATTGTTCACTGAATAAAATAATCCATCTTATAATCAAAACCAATTTCTGAAATTTAAAGTTTAGAGATCACGTCGGGGTCACCAATTTAGAGGATGAGGAACAGGGTGGAAAGTTTACTCATTCCCTATAGAAAAGGGAGGATCCTCCGACCAGACGGTGAGAGGCGTCGTGTCTGGCGGGCAACTGCCCAATGGTTGATGTCGGATAGTCTTATATACCTATGTCGTTCGCGCGGTAAACTCTAATTGTGCGATGTAGGATTTTTGTGTTACGTCAGGTCTTTGATGCGTGTTTCGCATGTGTCGATGTAGATGCCGCCACAAAAATATTTTCTTTACAAACGATGATTAATATTTAATTTATATAATAACAAAAGCAGGTAATTTACAAGTACTCCAGTAAACAGTATCATTTAAGCCTTCCGACAAGACGTTTTCCTGCTTAAGCTTTTTGTAACAATTCCGATAGACTCGAAGTAAGCGGATTAAGATGTACAACGGACTTCGCTAAGGATTGTTATGAATGTTCGGCGAATTGAGGACAATCTTGTAATGACCGCCTTGCTGGTTAGGTGTTGGGATTCCTAATCGATGAACAGTCTTCTACATGAGAATGGCAAGTTCCAAGTTCAAGTACTATTTAAATTGATATACTTCCATTCTTCTATACTTATTAAGGTTACTATAAAGAGGTAAAATTTGTGAGTTTATGTGTATGGGGAAAACTACTGATCCGATTCCAAAAATTCATCCACTAATAGGAAGTTACATTCAGCTTCATAGGATATATTTTACGTGAATAAAGGATTCTTCACGTGGACAAATTCATGGGCAGCAGCTAGTAACATTATAATTTTTCAAGTATTAACGGCAGAATGGATTACGATAAAATTTGGCACGAAGGTAGACCTGGGTTATGACATAGGATCTATGATTGATTTTTATTCCGAATGTTTCCGTGAGGAGCTCATGGCTAAGGAGGAGCTCGTGGCTAAGTAATAATCGCTCGTGGCTAAAAATAAATAAAATAATTTACCCCACGGGTCGATCCATCAGGTTAAGCTACGCTTGCCGGGATAGGACTGTGTGTTGCGAGCAAAAGCTAGTTAGAAATAAATCTTCGTACTTACCTAACAATACATTTGCATGCACTACGTTAAGGTAAGGTAGGGCGTGACTGGGCGACCGCCCAGGGCGCCAGGCAAGAAGGGGCGCCCAAGGCAAAACGTCAGTGGCAGTTTGAAGTTAGCAACCCCGTATACGAAACGCAAAATATAAACGTCAATCAATCAATCAAATCAGCCTTTCGCGCCACAAACCCCTGTCCTCCGCCTTCCGCATCCAGTCTGTGTCAGCCACATTTTTGAGGACATTGGTCCATCTATTTAGCTGGGAGGCGTCCCACACTACGCTTGCCGATACGCGGTCTCCAATCCAAGACTCATCTGCTCCACCGGCCATCGGTCCTCTGACAAACATGGCCTGTCCACTGCCACTTCAGCTTGCTTACTGTGCAGGCTATGTAGGTAACTCCGGATCTTTTCCCGAAAACTTCGTTTCTGATTTTATCCTTTAAAAAAACTCCGAGCATAGCCCGCTCCATAGCGCGCTGAGCGACCTTGAATTTGTGCACCAGCCCGACTGCCAGATCAAATATAAATGTAGGGATCAAAAATTTCGAGCTCGCTGTGCTCGCTCTCATACCCTAAACTCTCGTATTTCTCTAAATTATACTGCACAAGTCGACAAGGTAGTACTATTTCTATTGAATGGGCAAAAGAAAACCTAGCCGAAGCAGGACGCCAAACATTTTTTATGTTCGCTTCGCTCGGCCTTTTTCGGTCCTACGTTTTCGGAGTAACTCCTTAATATGTTTGTATGAATGGTCAAAAAAAAACCTAAGCTTTTCGTGATGGGTTGATAAAATTTTCGAGCTTTTTTCTAATTCCCAATCGTTCAAAAGAAAATTTTACATATGCACCAGTTCAAAATACAAAATCGGGATTGCAACCTGCATTCTCCGTCTTCTGCAGAAGTTGACAAAGTATCTCCTATTAAACTGTATCAGAACAAAGACTAAAAACTTTAGCCCTTCTCTCCAAGAGTAGTAGGGGCGCTGTTTGCATGGATACTACGTAATCTTTATTATGTATGCCAATTGACAACTAATATTGATTGATGATTATCAGTAAGTATTAATAATAATCCATTGTACGTAATAAGTAATAACAAATTAGTGTGCATAATTAATAACACCTGGCAAATTCTACGGAAAATTGCCAGAAAATCACATATTATTTCTAACAATCATAATATTCGATAGCACATTGATAAATTATGAAGTAATTACAATAATATTGTGTCTTGATCTGATTTATGTTATCAAACAAACATATATCTGCAAGATAGTGTAACATTTGAATCTATCAACAGCGCACGTTCACCGCAGTATATTTATTATAAAGAAAAGTTTTCTTATGGGAACGCAAACAGCGGACACAATAACGGGGTACAAGTTGGTAAATTGGATTCGCGCCCCGGGGACGGGCGACGGCGGTAGCCGGTGACAGCGCGGGGGCGGGGGGAGGTTAATCACGTCACGCCGAGTGTGGAGAGTACCCGCGCCTCCGTCACTCCTCGATGACCTCTGCGGACCTTTAATATACAGCAATCATTCCAAAAACTTTTATCATTATTAAATGTTGCAGGTTGAAAATGTCATCGTAAAGACTGTTCAAGATGAAAACTTCGAAGTAATGATAACAAGTCTGGGCTGAATACCTAGGTGAACAAAAGTTTATACATCAATATGCTTAATACAAAAAGTGGAGCGACGGACTGAGGTCGGGGTAATACGTAAAGCAGGAGTACATAAAGAAAATAAATGACATTGTTTTCCTGCAAAATCGCCGAGACGCTGAGTCTTTTAAAGAGTTAGGTAAATCCCGGCTTCGCGGCGGACACTTGAATTTTATTTTGCTACTTAAGGTTAGCAGCTTGTTTCACTCCATTTTTCTCAAACAATATAATTATTTCATAATGTTTATTTTTCAGAAGAAATAATTAGTAAAAACTCTGTCGCTTTTAATGAAAAACAACGCTCTTTTAATAAGTTATTTGGTTTCATTTATCAAGGCAATACCTGCAGCTGGTGAATGTTGTGATTCGAATTCAATAAATTGTAAAAACTGACTGAGAAAATATTTACATCGCATGATTGAAATTAATTTAGCGTGTATTTACATCCCGGCTGTCTGCGTTGTACGACTGACATATTATTTTATTCATACCGACTATGTAACAATGGTTATGGCACTATTTGATTTTCGTACACAAATATTCATGAATCGTTTCAAGGCTTTTTGTGCTAGTGTTTTGACAAGATAGTGTACGTAAACGATCTTTCGCATACAACCTCGAATCCCCCGTTAGATCTACTCAGGGATTGAGTTCTGAAAAATCATTTTTAATGCACTTTTAGGTTCAAGGCTTTTTTTCGCAAATTCTATGTTTCTATTGTGAACAGTAGTTTAGACTACTTTACACTGTGCGTTGTCTCTCCGTCTAAAATTCACAGAACTAGTTTTATTTGTACCAAAAATAACGAATATTTATGCAAGAATAAATACTGACGCAAGTAACACTTTGTTGATCACGGAGCGAAAATAAAGCTAACCTAGAAACAGTTTGTCTTTCCGTGAAGTTATAGACGCCAAACGTAGAAATGGGATTCTCAGAACGCCGTGAGACAATAGGAAAGCCACTTGCCTCTATTTATGCACAGATACAAACTTTAAATCCAATGTTGTTCAGAGCTTCACAAAGTAACTCCTTTCGCTTTGAAATGTTTGTAAAGGGCATAAAATATTATTTTCTCTTTTATTTTCATTTCATTATTTTTAATCAGTAAAACACTATGCAAAAAGGAGTCCTATGGGCCAAGACGTACTAGGGTGTTTTTGAAATTTTGTGCTGATCAGATGTTATGGAACTCAATAGGATTCAGGAATATGGTTGCTAATAAGTCTGAATTATTCCCCTTGGCCTTTGTAGAACTGTTGTGATATGATTTCTGTGATGCATTTACGTACCATGCAATCTTTATTTTCTAATTTTTTCAACATTGTTTTACCCCTCAAAACTTGTACCGATTCCATTCAAATAATTTCATCATACAGGAATTTTTTTATAGAAAATGTTTTCGTTTATAATGAAGTATTCAGGAAAGCCAAATAAAACAAAGTAAGTCTTGTATAACATTTGGAGCACATTTTCTATTACGATACCGGATTCCAATAACTGTACACATACGAATCCTGGACCATTTATTACGTAACTTCGTACAGATCGGATATTTTATATGAAAAAACTACTAGCAGCAAATTGTCAAGTATTTATTTTTGGAGCTATCACTGAACCTTGCAGCAGTGGGCCGAGAGTGATAGATGTATCCGCTCAATCTCTGTCTAGTCAGATTATTGAGAATTTACATTTACTTAGATACCTTGTGTTGACAACGACGCGACGCCGCGATTTATTAAGAAATATTTTTGGCAAATAGCCTTTTAGTTAAAAATTGCTTCTTTGTAAGAGGTTTGTAAGACGTATAACTTCAAACAATGCTCTTATTTCGGTAAATATTTAAAACAACAACCACTTTAAGCCGGTAGGCCTCTCTCTTAAGTTAATTTTCACGAGCCAGAGGAATAAAAAGTATATTTAGTAGAATGTGTACAGAGAACATTAACATTGATTTATTTTTTTAAACCCTCGTTATACAGCACAGTGCCTAGAGATTTACCGAGAATATGTAGCTATTCATAAAAAACAATCGAGTGGAGGAACGAATGGAAACGTTCGGAACGTGCAATTCATTGCATTTAGCTGGAAAATAATTGTTCGCAGCTAATGTTCACTGTTCAGTACTTTTTCTTTAGTTTCTTGTCGATTACATCAATAACTTTATGAGTGCCCATTTTCAACTCAATGGTTGTTTAACAAGAGTCGTTACACAAACCTATTTATTGAAAAACGTTGTTGATTTCATATTTATACCCATCACGAAATTGGTTGAAAAATATACGTGACTTTTTTGGAAAAAAAGATCACGTTTCACATTATGTCGTCACCGCACATTATTATGATGTTTTCAGTAAATATGTAACAAATTGGCAGTTTAAAAAACAAAAAGCATGTAAGTAGCCGACATGTTAGCATGAAGCAGCACTTAAGGTCGGGCCTGAGGGTACATCCGCGTCTACGCTTTGCTTTTTGCTCGAAACGAGTTGCTACAAAGTGCTCTCCAGCAGCCACAGTACCTCCCACTCGACATTAATGCATTCCATTAGGAGTTATTCTACGTCCATGCAAATTAATGTTCATAATTCTTCGCGCTGTTCGCTCTTCGGTGTGTGCCGATTCAAATTTGACGTATTACGCGAATCATACCATCGAGTATAACCAAATACAGTAATTGAAAATGGAGTTTACTTACTAGCAGTATTAACAAGCGCGGCACGTTCAATGAACGCACTTCGAATATAAATAATCCAACCTCGACGTGTATCATTCTTGTGTCGGCTCTCCGAATATTTTCGTCAATTTTCTCATTTCGGATGTCATCGTAAATTTCATCGGGTGTTTGTGCGGCGCTTGTAATTGCTGTTCGTCGATTGGGCTCGTTCTGACTTACTGCGATTGTTGTGCGCAATCTAATCCAATTAATTTGTGGTTTCGTCGATATATGGGTGTACAATTACACTCATTTGTTGCCTTTGAACATACATAGGTACTTACAACAGCTACCTACGACAATATTAATAGTAATATCTCGTATTCTATTTCTGATTGTCACGTAGTAAAACACTAAACTATCTCAAATGTATAGTTTCAATTAGCTTTGTATGAATTACATGTGATAGGTAAATATTGTCGTTCTCTTATTTTTCCTTAGGCCCTAAGGACCATTAGTTTGAAGGATTTTTTACCATAATTTCTTCCATTGTTGAAACCGTGAACGTTTTACCTGAGTACATGGTAAACCTTACGGAAACAGCTTTCCCAAATGATTTTATCAACATAGGTGTGGTAACCCATTTCATTTATATAATCTCCCGTAATTACCTCATTAGTGTAGTGGCGTACATTGAATGTTGATTCACAGGCCGAGCAAAGTGTTTTGTTCACGTTCAATTGCAAGCAATCGATGAAACATTGATGGTCGCACGGCTACGCCACTGCTACGGTGCTACGAGCGTAGCTGTGCGCCTACGCTTTCGCAGGTATTATTGGATATACATATAGCGTACCATACGAAAAGCAAACAGACCGCTTCATATTTACAACTTGGGTTCCAATATTCGATGATCCACTTTCTAAGGATAGCTGAATTATCTATCAGGAGGCGAGAGAAAATCTATATACATAGGATAAAATAAAGTAACTTTTCGTGTCTGTCTGTGTGAACGCTTAGTTTTTCTAAACTACACAATGGACGATGCAGTTTTTACCATCATTTAGACAATTTTATCTTTGATTTTTTTTTTTTTGGATAGAGCACAGAAATCTCGATATTTTGACATGTCGCCATTGCACCCGTGCATGCGAAACTGAACAGGGGTGGGTTGATCGCATTGGTACCAATCATTAAATTTTTTTAAAGTTATTGGAACATACATCCAAGACTTGATTAAAATCTAGGTATTCAATTACATAGTAGGTACTGAATTATAATTTCAAACACAATTATGTGTGTACCCACGGTAAGAAAACGAATTAAGATAGTCGTAAGTAAATCTCAGTTGCGCAATTGTAGGCCAACAGCTTTCTTCATCCCCACGACATTTACATTTCTCGTGGGATCAATTTCGTTAGAAAACAACCTTGACAGTCAAAATGTTCTTCCAAAATGGAATTATATTGTTTTTATATAATTTTTTGCGATACTATTTCTATATGTGATTAAAAGTGTAAATCACTTGAAATCAGAACTGTTGCTTCGAATATTTTCTCAATACTCATTATTTATTCCATTCTGGGAGCAAAACCTCACAACAATTTATTAGTTAATGTATTCGGTCATCGAAACTTTATAAACAATGTAACCAACCTCTAAATATTCTAGAACGAGACAGTTCCCGGGGGACCTCGAGCCTCTACAACAAAATGCCTTGAAGCGCACGTCTAAAGACCTCATACCTAATCCTTGTGTGTTGGCAATTCTAATCCTTCGAAATTAAACAAAACACATCCGCTGAAATTAGACACGCATTTGTGGGAAATTAAAATAAACGTTTCCTCCCGGTCGGGAACGTGAGTCTTCGTTTAAAGAGGGTGATTAGAGCACACGTCGCGTCGGAATTGCTGCGAGACACCGCCGCACGCACCTCCCAGACAACTGCGCCACTTCAAATTACTTGAACACTGCTCGCTGCGCAAACAATTTATCTCAAACGAGACAACGCCTTGACAACCCTGTGAAAAGGCATGCTCACATAAATTTTAATATTCGACTAAATAAAACTGGGACTAAAAGTAACTTCCACTGATACATCGTTGGATAAAAAAATCAACATTTTTACAATTCCAATGACCTGAATAAAGGCAGATCGCAAAAACTTTTCACATAAAATGCTGCAATTCTATTGTCGTTGGAGAGGCAAATTTGAAATTGAAAATAGCAGTCGGAGCTGGCTGCAGCGCTCCGGAGCCGTTTATTTAGGAGCGGCGACTCCGCTTTGTTCTAATGTAGCCCAGCGATGCAGGTGAAACTTTCATAATTTACTACGTCGCCGCTGACCTTCGGGTTCGTTGCTGAAGCAGTTACCAAATTCATTACAAAGTTTTATAAATGTACAAGTTCTACTGCGACACCTACTTCAGCACTTGAAATATCCTCAGCTGTGCGACCGTCCACCTCAAGCTAAAGTTATAACTATTAGCTTGGTTATAACAAATATCTCGACGAGCTATATTTATAACGCTATGTACCATCATGTACAAACTCCTGAAACCGCGTCGCGCAAACTCTTTTATTTTTGAGCCAACTGAAGCTGCAAAAGCGAAGTTATTCGGAAAATTGGGCCAGTTGCAATGTATGATCCGAATCCCGATTATTGCAACGTAAAACCCAACGCTCTGTGGCCCGAAAAAGGAGTATTAGTGGTGGCTCAGCATTCTTGTTTACTTATGTAGATAACTACGTCTGTGAGACGTTGTTTTCCCTACGTGCTCGCCTGCTCGCCGTGAAGGACGCTGGCCACGGCAGATACGCAGCCATTAGTTGGTCCGTTTTGTTTACTACTCAGCAATCTTAACATTAACTTTTATGTGTACACACAGAAAATACCCTTATGACGTGGGTATATGAATCGAGTTTTGTGTATACATAACTATTTGTTTAGTCGAGCCCTGATGTTTTCGCTCTCGGGCAGGAAATAAGCTTCACATTGACTAGCGCTAACAAACACGTCCATAATAAGATAAGCTTTTACCAAATGGAAAAGGGATGCAATAGTAAAATAACATTTTTACGCTACTTCATTAACTCTCACAACACTGTCTGTAATACTGGTTGCTTTGTTTGAAGTCTGGTATTTGGTCTGTTTTCGGTCCAATACAGTTCGGTAGTTTAAAATGTTCTTTAGTACTGCAGCGAACGACTCAGCTAAATGGGATGCTTTGCTTTCAGTGACAGCTAGCCATTTGGAACAACCACTATCGTCTGTGTGGGGTTAATAACGGACATGAGGGTTGTTACTGAATGGTTCGTGGTTCGTTCAGGCTTTTTCTTGTGATGTAATAGAGACAAGCATCTTTATTGATAGGTAAGGTTCAAAACACAGCATCGACAAAAATGTTCAACGATTAAGACTCATACAGTGATGAGATGATGAATAGAAAACCATTAACAAGGAAATAATGGCTTTTTTCTCATTTCATTTCTGGATTGTGAACATAAAAATTTCATGGTGGGGGTTAGTAACAGTAAGTGGCTCGTTAATATTCCCGGGGCAGAGTGCGATAGAATTCATATGAGGGTTCCGTTAGGCCACAAAATGATCTGCGAAACATTAGCGACGGTTTATAATGGACTGGACGAAGTATTTAGTAAGAATGATGATTTATGTTTAGGCTAGTTCTGTTAAGGTTTCTGAGGCCAGCATTTAAAACTAAATGTCTTTCGGGCCATGTCGTTTAGCGGCGACATTGATTGCACAGTATTAACTCGCCTGCGGCTTGATAAATACTAAACATTTCTTTAATTTAGTAAGGTAATATTTGACGAAGGAAAAGGAGTACGTAACGATCGTAGCAGGTGGCGTTCTGTAGTTTCTGCACAGCGCCATGGGAAGAAGGCTTGAGTTTATGTATGCATGTGTTTGTACTTAAATAAGGACCGCGCAACATTCTTTGGTTCTTAATGGTATTTGATGAAAGGTGACCAAAATTAATAAACAAAGTCCAAAACTGCTTTGAAGCCCAAAGCGACCTACCTTAAATGAACATTGTAGAGAACCCCATAAATCATGACCTTCTTCTCGTGACCAAATGATTATGATAAAAATGCAGAATTAATGATAAGCATATCATCTACCTTGATTGATCATAATTTAATGAGTAGGTTTTTGGTATTTTAAATACCTACTTATCAATATCAAACGATTTTTTATCATACCTATTAAAAACAGATGCATTTTTTAATCGCACGTGGCATCAGCGAAGATACCATTTTCAGGAGTCAGCAGTAAATCATAAATAAATCAGTAAATCATTTTTTTTAAATGAAGATCTAAGACTTTAGAATCGAAGCTAATGATGATTATGCCCAGTTAGGTAGTTCCAACTTCGAGAAAGAGGTCAATCGTCGAGAATCCGGGGCCGCGTTCGGATCTTTTCGTCCCACATCCCGCAGTGTCTCAAGACGAAAGTCTTTGACAAGTGCATGTTGCCAATAATGATCTATGGAACTGAAACGTGATCGGAAAATGAGCCTCTTTAGGCAGCTAAAAGTCACCCAACGGGCAATGAAGAGGGCTTTGGTTGGAGTTTCCCTACGCGATTTAATCAGAAATGAAGAGATCCGCAGGAGAACCAAGGTAACCGACGTAGCCCGAAGAACTGCAAAACATAAGTGTCAGTGGGCAGGGCACATTGCTCGCAGACCAAATTGCCGATGGGGCTGAAAGGTCGTGGAGGGGTTAGCGCGTACCGGAAGACGTAGCCTTGGAAGGCCTCCCATAAGGTGGACCGATGACCGACGACCGAAGGCCGCAGGAATCCACTGGGTGCGAGAAACACAGGACCGGTGGAAGTGGCGGTGGGGAGAGGCCTATGAGCAGTATTGGACGTCTTTCGGCTGAAATGATGATGATAGGTTTAAGGAACAGGCAGCTTAATATACCTACATACTTTTGCGTGTGCTGTCATAAAATGTGGAGTTGCCACTTCGGTTAAATACCAAACAACATTTACTCGTGTATGCTTTTTCATTTCGCCTGTTACAGACAGCTATCGTTTCTAATTTCGCTGACTACATGCTTTATATGGGTAGATTCAGATTCAAAATCTAATCAATTCTCGTAGGTACACCCAAAAGCCTTATAAATGCAAACTTGCCAACATTATTTTAAAACTATATTTGAGGAGATTGATTACCTTATACAGCTATTGCTGTATTTTAGAATTGATACATGTGTTCTGACTTCTCACGAAATGGCTAAGGGCCTTATCACACTCATGATTTGCGAGCGTGTTTCATGCGAAGCTACTTTTAACGCGCTCGCTGCGTGTGCGCTAAGTGTTCGCTACGTTTGCGTAACGAGAGCAATTGACGTGAGTGTACAAATGAGAGCGAGGCAAGCGAGTGTATAATATTGTAAAAAAGCGGAGAATACTCGTGCGCAGCTAGCTCGCTTCGTACCCGTGGAGAGCCCGTTCACAAATCGCTTCGCTGGATACAACGTTGGTAAATCATCAGTGTGATAACGCTCTTAGCACACCTAAGGATTTATCATTTTGATGAGCTAAGGTTTAAAAGAAGAGATACATACTTTACACCCCTATCCGCTTCATATAATCGCGTGTTTAGTGGGCTTGAGTTCAAGTACACTACTTAACGCCACCGCCTTGCCACCTCGCCGCGGCCGCCACGTGCATCCACTTGATTTTAAACGGTACAACTAACTTAGCAGTTAGGTAAATAAAACTTAATTAAAATATTTATGTTTTCTTAAGCAAATTTAACAAGTACCTATATTATGGGCAGTTAAGAACTTACTACTTACTGGTTATCTGACTTCAGCTGGAGGGTGCAATAAAATGAATATCGTTTGACAGCAATGAGCTGTAAGTGGGCAATAAGTTAAGAACTATTACTGCTCGGAGTGCTCAGGCAATTGGTAAATATTATTATTATAAGTACTTACATACACGAGTAACGGGTATTTTGATATCTTCTAAATCCGGACGTCAAAGTAGATCCTGCTTACTACAATTAATTACTAAAGCGTTTATTTTTATCATAAAATAGGTTCCACCAGCGGCTTCGCCCACGTGATATAGCCTGTGTTATTTAGTAATAATATAGCATTCTACTGGTGAAAGAATTTTTAAAATCGGTTCAGGCGTTTTTGAGTTTATTCATTACAAACAAAAATACAAATCTTTTCTCTTTATAATATTAGTGTACATCATTGTCGTTTGTGCGTTTTTGACCCAGGTTTAAAACCTTATCACAATAAGCTTACAAATTTAAAGCACACTTACCTATCAATCAAGCTGATCCGCGTATCATACTGGACTATTGCCACTTCCCATATTGTTTCACATCACCAGGTTCAAAAACGTTACACATAGAAAAGACAGAGCAACCAGCTCCAACAGTCATCGACCTTACTGAAGGCATGACCCACTACCTTTTGACTCCGTCTAATATCCTACTATCCTACTAATCCTACTATCTTACTATCCTATTAAACCTACTATATATATATATATATATAATATAATATTAATGATATTAATATAATATTATATATATATATATACAGGGTGTTAGGCAGACGATGGCTATACGATGGCGATGGTATATGGAAACAAAGATATTGGACTATGGGTCCATAATCTTTGTTTCCTTATCCTGCAATAGTCCTACAACAACCGCGAGTTGTCCTTGGGTGGGCCCCTTGCGTGGTGCGAACAGGGATAATCGTCGGTTGGTGCCTTATTCCATTTAAATTTGTGTAAGGGGCCTCTGTGAGTTGGCTTCGGCCCCCCATAAAAGACCAGGATCCATGGTCCCGAGAATAGTTATCCTACTAATATCTTTGTATGTTTGGATTTTTGTTACCCAATCACGTAAAAACGGCTGAACGGATTTGGATGAAATTTGGCATACAATTAGTTTATAACCTGGATTAATATATAGGATACTTTTTATCCCGATAATACGTTCCCGTACAATTTCCGACCTCCACGCGGGCGAAAGCTAGTCTCTAATAAATGTATAAAGGTACACTCAATTTATATACCTAAGTGGTTTAATATAAACTAGATTCCGTTAACAATTAAGACTGTTATGCTTCGGACAACGATGTATAATGAAACTATAGCATATATAATTGCGAGCACTGTTACATTAAAACAGTTTGCTCAGTCCAAACTTCAAATTGAATTAAGTTTGTTCTGGACGTTAATTAAAACTTAAACATAATTTCATATTGAGTTGTGGGCAAACTGTGCTGTGTTCAATAAATAGAACAACGAAACTTTGTTGAACCTGCCTTACGATAACAAGGAGAGGCGAAACTCATTAAAGTTTTATGTTCGCGCATCCCGCTGTTGATCTTTCCCTACCACTTTCGGAGCTAATAATTGCTAATATTCAAATACTAAATTGCTACTAAGACACATCGAGCATACCTGACTTATTAATCTCCAACGGATAACCTCAAATTATTAAGATCATTTCAGAAGAGCTGTTTTGATCCGAATAAGCTTGAATACTCTATAGAAAACTTTTCAGTGCTGTTTGTAAGCTACATGTCTACAGGCAACCAGTGGATCAGCCGCTATTTTTAAATCTACTGCAGCATATTTATCAGTGATTCTAAAAATCTGATCAGCTTTAGATTATAGTGACGTCTGACGTCTAAGATTATTATAATTAGCAAAGCTTTTATTGATAACGAGTTAAGCACGTTGATGAAAACATATTATTATGATGCAAACAACAAAAAACGTTTACACATTTCATTTCTAATCCTAAGGAATGTGTATCTAGTCGCTGATAAATATTGAGGTCGATTGGCGCAAGGAGTGTGATTTGACCGATATTTTTAATCACGTGTAGGTTTTTTTGTTTACAAAATAATCGGTACCCCTACAACCCCAAAATTTGGCAACTGTTTGGAGCCTCACTCCCTATTTTCAGTTCAGAGTAGCAATGGCGATATTTGTCATAGATTATACTCAAACTGCCATCAAGTTAAGACAAGGACAATAAATAGGGCATCTGGTCGTTTGTTCTCGGATACAACCTTGATTCCTTCTGGAAGAAAACTTGGCGTTTAACGTAGAGCACCTAAAACTGTCGTGCCAACTTTTAGCCAGTTCCTAAGCAATCAACGTTTCCAGATGAATTGAGAATGATTCTCAAGTTAATCATATTATTATCGTCCCATCTCCCTTGCTACGATCCTAGCTAAAGTATTGGATAGTCTAGTCAATACTCATATCAGGAAAAAATTAAATCTGCATCACGCGCAATTCGGCTTCCAACCTGGCCTCTCTACTGAGAGTGCTATTCTCTGCTTGAAGCACACAGTTAGGTATTATTTAGATCGTAAGACACATATTTACGCTTGCTACCTAGACCTGAGCAAAGCATTCGATCTGGTTTCTTATGAGGTCCTGTGGCATAAACTTCGTAAACAAAATGTACCCACAGAACTAGTGGAGTTATTAAAATTTTGGTATGGCAATCAATTAAATGTTGTGAAATGGGCTAATTGCTTGTCTGAGGAGTACAGACTAGAATGCGGTGTGAGGCAGGGGGGAATTACCTCACCCACTCTTTTTAATGTGTAGGTACATAGACGACCTGGTTGGCGAGCTCAGCAGCATGCATGCTGGCTGTCACATTGACGGCGTGGCCGTAAATAATATAAGCTATGCCGATGATATGGTGCTGCTGAGCCCGTCAATAGGGGCGCTTCGCAACCTACTGAGGGTTTGTGAGCGATATGCTGAGAGTCATGGCCTCATATACAATGCGACCAAGAGCGAGTGTATGGTTTTCGGCCCTGATGGCAGAACCTTGCATGAGCTGCCGCCTATTTGTCTCAACGGTTCTCCTCTTACTAGAGTTAAAAGATTTAAATATCTAGGGCATATTATCACTGACAACCTGAAGGACGACGATGATATTGAACGTGAACGCAGAGCGCTGGCTGTTTGGGGTAATATGTTGGCTCGCAGGTTTGCTCGTTGTTCAGTTGAAGTGAAGTTAGCATTATTCAAAGCCTACTGCCAATCACTATACACGAGCAGCCTGTGGGTTAATTATACTCAAAGGGCATACAGCGCTCTGCGGGTACAATATAATAATATCTTCAGGATGTTGTTGCGGTTGCCGCGGTTCTGCAGTGCGTCCACGATGTTTGCCGAAGCGCGTACAGACGACTTTTATGCATTAAGACGCAAACGAGTGGCGTCGCTGCTGGGCAGAGTACGCGGCGGTAGCAATGACATCCTGAAGATAATTGCTAGTAAATATTATCAGTGTCCGATACACTCGCTTTGGGTGAGCATTGTTGTTGGCACGGCAAAATGAAATGACTCAATTATTGTTATTTTATAGTTATTATAATATTGTGTATTCTTGTATTTTGATATTGTGCATACTAACATAGTTATAAGTTTCTGTTGTTACTAACCATTATGGATCAAAGTTGTCTAATATAATAAATGAATTGAATTGAATTATTTTTATATTGAGACAAAAACATATTTTTGGATACTTGTTGCTACGCCATCGAGAATTTGAATTTCGGTAAGTACTTTTACAAAACCGACCCTTTCCTACCTTAATCCTCGTAACCGTCTTCTTTAATGCTATATATATATCATCGAAAAAGCGGGGTTTTCGTTCCAAGGACGGGTTATAGATACCTCTGTAAATTTTGATGTGTGGCAGGACACTAGGTAATTTGAATTCATGTATTTTCTAACTCTTTATCTATAGTGCGGGTCGCTTAGCGCGGCACGCGAACATTAATGACATCATCCGACGATCTCTTGTCACCGCCTGCGTTTTAGCTGTATTAGAACCCAATGACTTGATAGATACATACATACATAGAAATACTCTTTATTGTACACCATAAAAATTACAAACATAAATTTAGAAATTTTACATAGGGTGACACAATTGGCGGTCTTATCGCTTAAAGCGATCTTTTACAGATAACCTTTGGATGGATTAAAGGTAACAGGAGAGACAATACTGCAGGTAGTCAATGGTGTACCATTTACATATACAATAAATACATACATTCATAAAGCATAAACTTGTTCATATAAATATATATTATATAACGTGAAACAAGAGCAAGGCTGTAATGATGATGTTTAAGGAGAGAGGAAGTGCGACGATGGCAAGAGATACACATCCTGACTCAGCGAGCTGTGCTAGCACTGCTACTGTACTGCTGCGGCTGCTGCGGCTAGTACCTTATCGGTAATTATATTTTCAAGCCTTTTGGGGTTAAAGCCCTCGGGCCGTGAGGACCGAGTTCATGGTTTGTTCAACGAAATCTCCAAACGGCTAGCTAACGCTACCCGTGAGCCAAGGGCTGGCTTTTACCTTGGCCAGAGGCTAAGCATTGCCATACAACGTGGCAATGCGGCCAGTATCTTGGCTACGTTACCAGTCGGCAGCGACGCGGAGGAATTTTTCGACGCCATATTCTAGTTTGTTAATAGTTTTAGTTAGGTTAGGATATTGTATTTATTTTTTAATAGTTTGTTAGTTAATTTAGTATAAGAAGTTTATCCAATGTTTATATTTGTATCTCCCTTTACAGACAAAAAAAAATACTCTAAAGATATGAATCATTCGTCGAAGGCGCAAATTGTAATGATAAAGATCGCTGTTTTATTTTGATATAGACGAATCTATGAATATTTGATTGATTTAATAACAATTGTTAAAAAACAAGACATCAAAGGATGTGCGCCTAGCACGAACGCGCGAAGTAAACATCGTATATTCGAACAATTTTAAAATTTCGCACATAATATTAAGGTACATAGTATGAATTTATCCATATCTATGGGTGATAATTATTGTGCTTGTCAATAAACCAAAATGCTTTAGGGATAAGTTTGCATTTTCGATTCAAAAATCGTTCGAATGTAGGTACGTTACTAGTTGAACCCGCCGCATACGGAGCCCGCACCCGCTCATGGGTTTTCTAAGGACGTTTCCCCCCGCATGCATGCTAATACATGACGCCTGTTATCTCCGGAGGAATATGCACTAGTGTACCTAGAGTACACCCACATATCACCAGTTATGATTAAGTCCCATGTAATAGTGGGTGAGCCTATACCATCAACCGAGCACAAATCCAGACTCTGGGCGGTTACTGAGAAATTCTTGATGAAAAAACCAAAATCGGAGAACCGGAATCGAACCCAGGACATCATGCTCATTAGTAGCTCTTGCGACCACTAGACCAATGAGGTATCCAGAATATTTTTGCTACAGAAATAGTTGATGACGAATATAATTGTGACATAATCTGATTATGACATAAAGTAATGATTTGTCAACAAATAGCTGACACGATATTTATTTTGATGTCAGTAAATTAAACAAATGAAGGCTCATTCACTGTCTTCATTTTTGGACAGTTTCGTTAAGATTAATTTCCCGCTATCATTTGTCTTGCTACATCAGCCAGAGAAATACTGAAAGTCTGAGAAATACTGAAAGTCTTAGCCTTGACGAATTTCAGAATATTATGATGAAAACTGGCGTACGTAAAACGCAACAAAAAACTGAAACTGAAATGGAACCTGTTCATTTCAAGTATTATTTAAAGAAGTAAATCTGTGAAACTAGCTGATCACGCAAACATTGCTTTATCGCTTGTTGCCGTACTTCATTTAAAACGGGCCATTTCCACTAATAAGCTATTTCTTCATATTGTATTTAAACAAAAGCGTTAACTTTATTAAATATGCGAATAATTTTGGCATTAGCCTTTTTTTATAATGGATTCATTTTCCAAATCCCCTAGGCCGAAATCCCCTCATAACACTTGACGGACGGGAGACAAAAAATGCCGCATAAACAATATTTTTGTTGCTTTTGCAGACTCCTCCCTTTGTTTACCTTTAATATACTAACTACAGAACAGGTGAAGAACAACACAATTTTAAATCATACAGAAACATCGCTATCATTTTAATCAGGTATAGAGCAAAGATTAACAGATATCTACCAACATTTTATAACGCAATCACTGTATAGATAAAAATAATGAGTGAAACATATATAAACGCTTTCCACTAATAAATTATTTATTAGCGAAAAAGTTCTGCTACTTAGATCTACTTATAGTAGAAATACTTGTTTGGTGTATTTTGTCATAAAAAGGTGTTTTAAATAAAATGGCCCATATTGATTCGAAGACAAGTATTGCGAATCGTGTGGAGCGATTTAGGAAGAGTGCTGCTGAGCGATATAGCCTCAATGAGAAAGATGTACACATCGGCCACATAGCCTTGGAGGGCATGTACGATGACCCAGAAATGATATGTCAGGTACGTGCCTATCTATTTTCTTTCAGCTATGTGTCGTGAATGTATGGCGAATGTGGATTTGTTGGAGGTTAAAATACATCAAGGTCCCTGAACTTGAGAAAATAATCTAAATAAATGAAAATTCTAGATTTAATATTTAGTATTTCAAGATAAATTAGTTGTTAATATTTGAATTAATCACAGTTTCAATAAACTATTTAAAATCATTTTAAATAGTAAAATTTTACTTAAATGCAATTAACTTGATATCAGTTTGAACTTCACCGAAATCTCTGATTGATATAGGTACCTATCTACAGCTCAATTTCCAGGAAAATGAATTTTAATTGTACCCAATTTGCTAAAATTTGCGCTCTGGGAATCTACGTATTCACAATTAACAATACTTCAAAGAACTAAATTGCAAAATTATTTTCGCCGGGTATTTTGTTTGCACCTAAAGTATGAATATAAAAATCAAGAATCTCATAGCTGCAAGTGCCAGGTAAAATTTAAAAAGAAAACTAATAAGGCGAAAACTGCGTTAAAACTGAAATAACTCAGTATGTGTTCACGTACATAGTTAGAACTGCCGCGACTCTCACGTACTACATGAACCATTTGTTCATTAGTAGTCCTAGTACTACTACGAGAGATAAACTACAAGCGCACAGTATCGATCGTTTAAGTAGCTTTAGTACCAAAATAACTAAGATGTGAAGCTTAATTTTTCCAAGTAATTTAATTTTAATGTTAGATCAATCATAGTTAACAGTTATAAAAATCATCGCTATACCAAAAACTAGAACCTATAAAGAACCATGATCTACGAATTAAGAATTTCCTGCAACAAAATAAGTACAAATTTATTTTTGCTAATCAAACAATAAAAAACTCTAATCAAATTTTAATTTTGCATTCTTTGTGAGAAAAGATCTAACAAACTTAATTATAGCCTAATTAATTCTTGAGCAATATAATTGCAAATCAGTAAGTTTTAAAATAAATATATATGAAAATTATATTTGTAATTACATTCGCAACCATTTATTGCTCCAGCTAGCTTTTTATTTTTGAACTTAAAATGGTATTCTAACGGCAATTAATGTTACATTGGTGATTCATTTATTGTTCAAAATACTTTATTAAAATAATGAATAGTTAAAGTTAGAGATATGTTACAATAAATACAAGTGTTCCATGAACACGGTGTCTTAACAAACATAGGATTTATAAAAAAAAATTGCATCTTCCAGATCGATTTCACAACGGAACAAGAGGAAACCAACAGATCCGTGGCAGAACGCACTTGTCGTCTAGCTAGTGCAATGGTTAACTCAGGCCTGAAGCCCGGCGACCCAGCCATCCTAATCAGCAACAACCATATGGACCTCTGCATCCCTTTCTTCGCGTGCCACTTAGGAGGATACCCCATGTGCGCCATCGACCCCAACATTGGACAAAGTAAGTTTATGATAACAAAGAAAACATACTTATCACAATATCAGCTGCCATTTGACAGCTAATTATCTTAATAATTGCAATCTAATTTCTAATTAAATTTACTTTCAGACGATCTAACAAGATTGTTCCCATACATCATCCCGAAAATAGTATTCTGTCAAAAAGCTGTTGAAGAAAGGGTCAATGAAGCTTTTAAAGCGACCAATCAGGAGGGAACAATCGTCATATTTGACGACAAAGAATCTGATCTTGAGGCGTTTGTCAAGAAGCACAACGGCACAGAAGTTAATTACAGGTAAAGTACTGTCTAAAATCATTATGTTAAAAACGTGGCCCTCGTCATTAATAACTACATGAGTATTAGTTACTGGATAATGTGTGAAAAAAAACGCAGATAGATATACACTTTACACACGTTTACACGTTTATCTACTTTCGATTACATCAACACAAAATTAACCATTCATAAACGAATGTACAGTGGTATGAATGGTTTTAATTTTAATTTGATAAGAATATCTTAAAGAAAATGATTGTCTTTTACTTGTAAGGCAGGATTAGTTGCCTGTACAATTTGTATGTTGTTTTCAGGCCAGCTTTATTCGACCATTCCAAAACGACTGCATGGTTGATGTTGACCAGTGGAACCACAGGCCTGCCGAAGGTGGCTGTTATCCCATTTGATACATTACTAAACGGAATTATTAATTGGTGGTGAGTACCTATACAAACGGTGGCGGGGATCTCGCGTCCGGCCCTTGTCCAGGCCATGGTATGGAGCGAGAGGGTATGGGAGGCCGTCACCTCCTTCCGTAAGTAATGCTCGCGAAGGAGGTAGCAGAACGCGTGAGGGAGAGGCAAATTTCGCGCCCTCACGCCCTAGCCGCCAGCAAATTAAGGGGTCCGATAGGACCGATGCCTGCCGGGGTTGCGGGAAAGTCCGAAAGGGATACCGTGGCCCCTGGCAACGTACAGGTAACGGAAGGAACACGAGTGGGTTTTAGTCAGTAGGAGTCTGACACGCCCTCCCGCTCCACTCAGAGCGGGAGAAGTTATTTGATAATTTCCAATCAAAAAAAAAAAAAAACAATAAAAGATTTTTTATGCTAGGTTTGCAGTTGATTACTTATAGGCTTATGGCATAGGATTTTTATTAAACCTGAAACAACACTGATAAGGTAGAAGCAGTTTAGCGATAAATAGATGAATTAAAATCACAATCCTCGGCTTAGTCATCCGACTGGCCGATTAGTTTGGGTGTGGCGGATTATAACGGTCGGCATTAGCAATTGAATCATTAATTTGCCAAACAATCATAAATCAGAATATCATAACAGTATAAATGGATTTACAAAGATGTGACTCCTTTATGCTAGTAAGGATCCCACATTAAATAAAGTAAAAGCTCTATTAAATTTAAACTTCACAGATATGCGCAAGATTTGCAATAAACCTACATTGTATACAGAATACATTCCTTTGTTTCAATATGCAACCCTCCAGGGATATTTAGATGGCTTGTACTATATTCAATGTTGATCTATTTTAAGATATACCACGGTCTTGCATCGGTAGGTATTAGGTATAAATCAATAACCAATCAATTAATTACAAGTAGATGACCTCGGAACTTTGTTAAACCGAACATGCTTCGAAACTTATTGCAAGTTTAGTTAGTTCGCAACATCGCATATCGGTAAATAATAAATTAATGGTATTAGTTGAAGTTATGTCCAAAACTAAATTCTTGGGACTCACCGCACAGTTCGAGTAAATTGAACATTTATCATCGGCTCTTAAACTTTAAAGATCCTTCTAAGCGTGATATCAAAATCGTTTTTCGATGCAAATATTATTTAATAAAGCATCTTAATGAGCCTGGAAACATCGTTGTCGAAGAACACAGCGATGACATTAAAAATGATGCCTCACCAAGGAAAAACAGTAACGGATTTACTCTCGTTGTGCAGGAAACCGTTTCCGGGTAGATGTGACGTCACCTTGGCTATGGCAACACTACAGTGGGTCTCATCACTCTTATACTTCATATCTGGCCCCTTGAAAGGCTCCACAAGGGTCCAGTCGTCGGCACCACTGACTCCGATGAAAATCGTCGAAATTATCAACAAATACAGGGTAATTAATTATGATAATAACAATAAGCGATAACACACAGGTGTGTTATTTATAAGTGCTGATAATATGTTGCTACTGAGATCTTTACCTACTTGATATTAAAATTTTTGTAAACATTTCAGCCCAACACTACTGCATTTACGCCATATTTATTAGGTCATTTTCTGAATGTGGCAGAAAAAACTTGTGACTTATCGTGTTTCCAAAAAATTCTTATTGGCGGCAGCGCTATGGAGAAGCCAATAGTGGACAGATTTAGAGTAAGTATTATAACGCACATTATATTATCCGACATAGTCCATTGTAGACTGTAAAGGAAAGAATTACCGTTCTTTTTGACCTAATTTCATAACCTCTTCGGGCTTCAAAGCTTTATATTTTCTGAGAAGAAATATCTAGCTAGCACATCTCTATGAACTCTGAATGTATTTTAAATTAGGGACACAAATGTTATCATCATTCGAAAGGGGGGGATTGCATGAATAGTGTTAACTGGAGCATTCGTTCCATGTTTGTCTGAATAAGAAACACCATAGATATAATAATGTTCTAGTAACTAATTTTATAAGCGTATTTATTTGCAGAGTATGTGCGACGCGTTCTTATACCTGGCTTATGGAATGACTGAGTTATTGGCGCCCATCTTTGATTTTGATAACGACACACCTTTCGGTTCATCTGGCAAGCCACAATCCCAATACGAGTTCAAGGTATGTCTTTTACACTTAATACTAACTACATGTGTATTTTTGAAAACACCTATTGTGGTAAACTAATAATGTGAACTGCTTGCTGTAAAGTGTTAAATTGCAGTCCCTTTCTAGTAAAAATATGACATCATAGTGACGTAGGTAACAATGCTGTTTGAAAAATAATTATTTCGTAAAACACACTAATTATTACGGTTAAATCAAAACAAATAATAACAATATCTGATAAGTTTGTTGATAATAATGACTCATTAATTTTCTGATTAATTGACTGATAAACAATCTATCTACCTAATTAATAAGCTACCTACTTATAGTAAAATGTATTTTCAGGACTGGTATAATTAATTAATCAATTACGAATCAATTGACTTATTCTAATATTGAACATTTTATTTGCAGCTCATGGGTGATGATGGCAAGCCATTGGAAGGAACTTACAAAACCGGCGAATTGTGGGTTAAGGGCGATGCATTCTTTAAGGTACCCAAACTAAATTTTTTCAAACGAATTAAAAAGCACCTTTATAGATAATATTCAAATTGTTTAGTTCCGAAGAGTATTTGTACCTACTTAGTAACTAACAAAATAGCTATTCTATTCGACAACATACATACTATCCAGTTAGTAACTTAAAATGTTTGAGAACGATTCTCAGAATCTCAATCCCCAAAAAGGTAAGCCGTTAGTAAATCCGTGGGCCGCGGATGATAATGCCCTAAGGATGAACACATTCATAATTTACCTGCGCGCTAATACTGCTTTGGCCCCGACTTACTCAATAAACTATTCTGAATATTATAGCTGTAGGTATTGTATCTATCCCGCGGTCGGTTTTCAAGTAAAAGCACCACAGGTTTGGATAATACTCGGCGAAGAATTGATCTTTCCGAACAGTTAATAGTTTTTCGACGCATTATGTTTTAACTTTTCGTGCGAAAATCAATGCTGTAGAAAGTCATATTTTTGTAGAAAATAATTTTAATTTAGTTAGATTGCAAAGAAACCTACCCAAAAATGGAATTGATGGAGCATTTTAATTAATTATTGATTGAATTTCCAGGGTTACCTAAACAATCCCGAGGAGACGAAGACCATGTTAACTGACGACGGCTGGTTCAAGACCGGAGACCTGTTCTACAAGGACGTGCAAGATTACTACTACTTTGTGGAGCGCAAGAGACTTTTAATTAAGCACTACGGTTTTCCGGTGAGTGCAGATGTGAAGAATCTTTTAAAAGTTAATTTTGCATTTCTAATTAAAAATTCCAACGAAATGAACTCGGTTCGAATATAGAAAGAAAGTAACGCCAATGAATAAAATGCACGAAAAGATTCAACGGATATTAAAAATCCCAATGATGCGAAAACATGGCAATGCAATCAAATACAATGTACCAATTCGGAGTAAAAGTTTCGTTCGAAATAATATTGTTCTAGCGAAACCTCTAAAAATAACGCAAGGCGAAAACTCAGTCAGCGTATACTTAGCTAGACTTATTTCTCTCACGCTCTGATTCATCGTAGTGGCGCACTGTCTCGAGTCAGTTGATATGCGACAAGAGAAAACTAAGACATATTTCGCAAGAAAAATATCTACCAAATCCTTGCTGCTCGTCTACAGTTCGACGTTTCCATTTCAAGAAAACATTTTACAAACATCGCTTCACGTTATTCAAATAATATTATTTTTACCATCGCGTATAGTCTTTCATTATTGATGTTAAAAAATGATATGATTCATTTTAAAAGGAGCCTTTCACATGAACAGTTCCATTCATTTTTGAAACCCTGTAAACTCAGCCACTCAAAAGTGGTTATGATATTATCAAACGGTTCAGGCCGTATTCATTCTTGCAGATAAATTAATTTCATGTAGCCAAGTAGGCTTATGAATGTTCTTATAAAGATAGGCCTTTAATGAATACTTGAAATACAAAGATATAAATATGTCTAGGTAGACAGTCAAAGCTGTAAACTCGTGGAAAAAAATAGCGTCCAACTATTGGCCGCTAAACGCACGCACACTAGAAAAGCACAATAACAGCACAATGACGTGGCGTGAGTGTAAGACGTAGCTGTCACACACCAGCATTAAAAAATCGCATTTTATAAAGTTGTGAGCTTAAGACGATTGATAGAAATTACGCAGACGACTTTAATCATTTCGAAATTAAATTAGTGTATAGTATTAATATTAAAATAAATGTTTTTATTTTCAGATTTCACCTTTGAGAATGGAAGCAATCATCAAGAGTCACCCTTCCGTGGCGGATGCCTGCGTTGTGAGCCTGCCTCAACTCGATTGTATGGAACTGCCCGTCATCGCCCTGCAGAGGAGAAACGGCGACAATGTTGACACGAAAGAGATCTTAGACTTAGTTAGAAGTAAGTATTTTGTTCTTATTACTAATTTACACAAAAACATTACAATTCACAAAAGTAAGATCAAAAGTAATGTGGTCTTGTCAAAAAAAAACAAAATTTTCAGAAATATGCATTATTTTAACTAAAACCAACCGTGTGATCACACCTAAATTTCATTAAAATAACAAAAAATCAGATCAGATTCGTAAATGTGTATCTATCTCTTGAACTACATATATTTTTCAATTACTTAATTTAATTGCCATTGAATGAAATCATACGATACGATAATGTTTTATGATAACCGTTGGAAATATTTGATTTATTGGTACTATGTCATAATCAGCCAATGTTATAAGATTAATCAGGTATTACACCTACCTGATAAAATACTGCGTACCAAATCACATATCTATAGCATCCGTGATAAACATAGATAAGTAGGTGTGTCAGCGTGCCATAAAACTAATTGGTAATTTTCCCATTTATGTGAGGTTATATTCATTCCAATAAACATGTCTTTAGTAGAGGTCACAAATAAAATAAAAAAAGAATTTCGGCCATGGCAGCCATTTCACTCTTCCCTCACTCTCATACATAGGTCATATTGGAGGACTTACGTGTACAGTCACAGGCGTAAATATGTTACACTTACCCAATATTCAAAAGCAATATTCTCCTAATGTTTTGAAAGAAATTTTACGTTGTCAAAAACATAGTATTTTCAAAACCATACTGTTATGAAATAGGTCTTTACTTAAAGTTGCAATCGTAACTTCACGTGAGTATTACTTTTGCATTTCACTTGAAGTAAGGAAATTATCAGACTGTGGCTGCTTTCTCTTAGCCAGAATTGTATACCTACTGCTTGTTCAGTTTCCAGTACGCTCAAGATTATGGATACTTTGTCGGTTTTAAGATGTCTATTATAATTTCCCTAAAGAGTTGAAGGCATCAGAGGAATATGGGATTACTTAATCTTAACTAAACCACATAGGTATTACTTAGCAAGAATTCACAATTTCGCTTACCTTTATATGCAATGTTACCTAGGCAACTTTATACCCAACAATGTTTTGGTAGATACAATAGATAGATATATATTTGGTGGACACAATAGGTATAAAATAGGTACACATGTGACGAAAACCCAAATTAATATATTTTGTTGAGAAACAGCAATCATAAATCTGTGTTTTCAACCGATGGTTCAAGAGAACTCGTAGTATCGCATGTCATAATTACTTGTGTAACAGTTGGCCCGTATTTTGTGCAGTAATACATTTGTGAATTAACGCGCAAATGTGGCTACCGAATAAGTTTCATTTTCGGCAACGAAATCAAGGCAGACAAATAAAATCTGTTTCCTTTACCACGTCGCTCATGTCATGTCCATTTCCACGCAAGTCCTTTGATTTAATGTTTCTAATAATTATGGTTATTGTAAAACAGTGAAAAACAGCATTTGCATACAGTTTCACGGAATACTCCGCCCAGCTTGTGTGACATTCATAGCTGTGCATAACATTTACCCGAAAAACATTTGCATTTGCAAAATTGCAAGAAACAGCAAATTGCATTTTCATAATCAGTTGGCAAGCATAGGTAGGTACTTATATTAAATTTTGTGCAACGTCATGAATGGGAATTATATCCTGTGTTAAATCAAATCCAACGACACATTGTTAAAATTGGTTTAGTAGAGGTAACAAACGATGTTTCTCATATACCTACCTACTCAGCCCATGAAATTTAGAAGCCCTGTTTTCGTCTTTGCCGTACTCGAATAATATATTCAGAGTTAAGATAATAACACCAAAGATAATTTCGAAATAAAAATAATCTATATCAAATTGATTGCATTATATGCAAACGGATGATGGATGAGAAGGCAAGCGAACGGAATCTACCCCCAGAGGCTCGGCATTTGAGATAATGTTTATAAATTCCCTTTGGTGGTATTAATTTGCATATTTCCAAGAAATATCATGATCAAAAATCTTAAAGGCGAAATCAAGTGAGGAGTAAATAATTGTTTAATCAATCAAAAGCTGTAATCAAATTGTAAATGAAAAGCTAACTTAATGTTATTTACGAAAGCACGCTGAACAGAACTTTGATTGTCAATCATCGCAGTGAATGCTTGGCCAGCTCAATGTACCTCCGCCGCCGTAGTTCGTATTCAGCGTCGCAGGTGGCACAATCTATTGCCGTTCACGGGACTACACACGTTCCAGATTTATTACCAGCGGCTAGCCACACGACTAAACAATTTCATTCTTCATTCTTACTCAATTGCTAACTTATTGTTTTCAGAGAACATGGAAGGGAAGCTAGTGAATGGCGGTCTTTTCTTCGTAGATTCATTACCCGTTACGCCCTCCGGCAAAGTACATCGGATAAAAGTAAAGGAGATGGCACTTGCGGCACAAAAAACGGAAAAAATCCTCTTCTAATGAACTAGATAAAGTGCCAGTGTTCCATTTCATCAATAATATTGGCCACTTACCAATGATGATCTAAGTATTTATAGTTCTAGTTTAAGTGTGTTGTGAATTCTCACTCCAGAAAATATTAAAGATATCGCTTGTGAACATAAAACTGGAATAAGTACAAACTTTTCTAAAACTAATTTAGGTGTAGCATGTATGTGTGCGTTAGTATTTAATTGTTATGTTTCTATATTGTATTCAATTTCATTACAAGACCTTTGTGAAAGGCAATCGCAATCTTCATTTTTACAAGATTTCATTACATTCGATTCAATTAAAACACAAATTGCGTCATGACTAACCATCGTTTAGATTTAAGCTTAGAAAATTTAATTAGATTATAAATTAAGTTGATTACCTATTATATTGTGATGAAGTAGGGAAATTAGATTTGAATTTAAATAATACTGACTTTGTCAAATAAATTATTTGTTAACCTAAATACTGTGTTTTATTCACATGACTAACCTCTTTGACTTATATTGTCGGAAATACGTTACTGAGTTTACTAATCGGGATGCCAGCGCTACCTAGTGGCGTTTGACAGAGTCTACAACATAACGCTCGGACCGGCCGGAGCAAAGCAGACTTCATGGATGGCGGTCGAGCAGTGAAGACGTTTAGAAACTGTCTTGCGTTTCGAATAGTTGTGTCGTCTACCTACAGTGTGTGAAACGCTAGTGTTATTAATGTGATTGTAAATTATAATTTGATCTGAACTGCAAACGGTTTTTCTATTGCGCAATAACCAACACTACCCAAAGTATGCCCGAGGAAGTATCTGCCGCCACAGCTTTCAGGATGCTATTGTGACTGCCGCTTAGAAGAAGTGAGGCCGTTTTATTGCGGATGATTGCATGAAATCCATCTGTATGGTTTATCACGAACATTTCTGAGGAAATGCAATAGCGAGGCAGTCGCAACAACATCCTAAAAACATTGTTATATTGGACGCGTAGAACATCCATCGACCTTTTCGAGTAGTTGACCCAAAGATTTCCGGTGTAAAAGCTCTGACAATAAGCTTTAAAAAGCGTAATGTTACCTTGGTCAGTACACCGAGCAAATCTTCGTCCAACATATTACCCCTGACCACCAGAGCCCTACGCTCTTAACAGCACCAGGATCGCTCCCAGCGACGGGCCCAGCAGCACCATGTCATCCGCATAACTGATGTTGTTGCAACTAACACCATTTACCCTGCATCTGACACGCATGCTGCTGAGCTCGGCAATGAGGTCATTAACATATAGATTGAAGAGCCGGGGACACGACAAACCACCCTGCCTCACCCCGCACTCCAACCCATATGATTCTGAGAGCGCATTAGACCATTTAACACGATTTGTCTGGCTACGATACCAGAACTGTAATACACTGAGCAGTTCCACTGGTATACCCCTACTCCTCAATTTACTCCAAAGCACGTCATACGAAACAAGATCGAAAGCCTAGGAGAGAACAAGAAAACATGCGTACACCGGTGTCGTAAAGTCAGTGTAGTATTTGACAGTATACTTGACACCTAGGATAGCACTTTCGGTTGACAGTCTAAGACAAAACCCAAACTGTGCATCGTGTAACTTAACATACTTTGCTAAATAAGAGACAAGCATACTGTCCAATACCTTAGCCATACCAGTTGCAAGCGAGATCGGGCGATAGTTACTCACGTCCGAGATGTCTCCTTTCCTATTCTTCACGATGGGTACTACAATGGTCTTGATTAGAACAAGGACAGGACCCTCGGCATATGCATGCCTGCATATTTTAAATGTTCTATGCTGAGCTCATCATGCCCAGGGGATTTGCCCTCACTTATACTATTTACCACCAACCTTACTTGCTTCGTGATGAAGCGTAGTAGCGGCTCCTCCCCCTGGGCATGAAACACAAAGTCGATTTCTGAAGCTGAGGGACCAAGTGGAGACCTTACTTTGAAATAGGTCATCAAGGTCCCTGAACTTGAGTCTTTTTTTTTTGTAGAGCTTTGGTAAATAAGAAAGTATAGATTTCAATATTAATAAAATAAACGCTGTCTTGCCGTCAACGGCGCACAAATATTCTAATTAATGAGTCATAAATTACACGTAAAATAATAAATAAAACTAAATATCGCACATATTTTACTTTCTTGATATCAGTTTGAAGTTCAACGGAATATCTGATTGATATACCTCCAACATAAATTCAAGGAATATGAATTTTAATTGTTCCCAATTTGCTTTATTTATATCATACTCTGGGAATCTACAAAATCACTGCTATAAATACTTCAAGGGACTGAATTACAAAGTATGAATATAAAAATCACGAACCTCATCCCATATACGACTAGGTGAACCCTCCAGGAGGGCTCCCGGCACTGAACGTGCTAAGTAGCTTTAGTACCAAAATAACTAAGTAAGATGGGAAGTTAGTTAGTTACTTAGTTTTTCCAAGACTTACCGATCTATTTAAGCGTATTTTTATTTAATTCAATGTTAGATCAATGATACTTAAGAGCAGGCTCCCTAAATTGTATGTTAATCTGCATTAATATTCTGTTATAGTTACGATTACAATCAAAATGGAACTTTAGTATGTGATTTTTGGACCTTTTTCTTTCCATGTACAAAACAGTTACGTAATTGTAATATTTTCGCGCGATTCATTTTTTATTCGATAATCATCTCCTTTTTTAAAGTTTATTAAAAAAAATATCAAGATTGCTCGTTTTTTATGTCTAAAATAAGAATTCACAGTAAGAAAATACAGTTTATTATCCAGCCACAAGATTTTTTATATCTAGATCAATTATTACTTTAGTTATAAACGAAATAAGAATTGAGAGTTACGCCATTTAGTTTCGTGCTCGAACACGATCAAAGAGTGCACGCGATGTTCAACTTTATTACTAATGTGTTAGCGTTTAGCATATATCGTAGTAGCGGGGTGCATGGGGTCGGAGCTTGCGTGGAAATTGTCTTTGAGTGCCTGGTCGAATTATTGCTATAACAAAAACTAGACACAGTATAAGAACCTAAACCATGTGCTACGAATTAAGAATTTCCTGCAACGAAATAATTACAAATTATTTTTGCTAATCAAACAATAAAAAACTCTAATCAAATCTTAATTATTAGTAGTATTCTTCGTGAGAAAAGATCTCAAATTCAAATTATTTTATTTCACATAAACCTACATGGCTCTTATGAAACGTCAGAAGCTAGATGCACTGTTCCAATAGGTTGTTTCCTATGGAGAAGAGCTGGCAAGAAACTCCACGAAATGTAACAAACTTAATTATAACCTAATTTATTCTTAAGCAATATAATTGCAATTCAGTAAATTCCGTTACCACAGAAACGTTTTCTGAAAAAAATATTTATTACATTCGCAACCATTATTATTGCTCCATTCTAACGGCAATTAACGTTACATTCGTCATTCATTTATTGTTCAAAATAGGTTAGTATAATAATGAATGGTTAAAGTTAGAGAGATGCTAAATAAAAACAAGTGTCACAGGAGCATGTGTCGTACCCGATATAGGATTTATAAAAATAAAAAAATTGTTTCTTCCAGATTGATTTCAAAACGGAACAAGAGGTAACCATCAGAACCGTGGCAGAACGCCCTTTTCGCCTAGCTAGTGCAATGGTTAACTCAGGACTGAAGCCCGGAGACCCACTCCATCCTAATCGGCAACAACCATATGGACGTCTGCATCCCTTACTTTGCTTGCCACTTTGGAGGATACCCCATGTGTGCTATCGACCCCAGTGTTGGACAAAGTAGGTTTACAATAGCAAAGAAAACATACTTATCACAATATCAGCTGCCATTTGACAGCTAATTATCTTACTAAAATTGCAATTTAGTTTCTAATTAAATTTACTTTCAGACGATCTAACAAGATTGTTCTCACTCTTACATCGTCCTGAAAATAGTATTCAGTCAAAAAGCTGGTGAAGAAAGGGTCAATGAAGCGACCAATCAGGAGGGATCTATCTATGGTCATATTTGACGACAAAGAATCTGATCTTGAGGCGTTTGTCAAGGAGCACAACGGCACAGAAGTTAATTACAGGTAAAGAACCGTCTAGAATCATTATGTTTTTACGATTTACATTTTTTAGTTACGATACTGTGTGAAACAAAACGTAGATATTGATACACGTTTATCTACTTACGATTACAGCAATACAAAATTAACCATTCATAAACGAATGTACAGTGGTATGATTGGTGAAATTATTGTCTTTTACTTGTAAGACAGGATGAGTTTCTTGTGTAATTTGTATGATGTTTTCAGGCCAGCTCTATTCGACGATTCCAAAACGACTGCATGGTTGATGTTGACCAGTGGAACCACAGGCCTGCTGAAAGTGGCGGTTATTCGTTTGGACACATTACTAAACGGAATGATTAATTGGTGGTGAGTACTTACACAAATGTACAAAATATTGTTTATGCTAGGTTTGCAGTTGGTTATTTATAGACATGACGTAGGCCACTTGCTTATCATTGCATAATATCCGATTTTTATTATACTTGTAACAACTCTGTTACGGTTGAAGCAGTAAAGCGATAAATAATTAAAATCACAATCGTCGGCTTAGTCATCCGACTGGCCGATTAGTTTGGGTGTGGCGGATTATAACGGTCAGCATTAGCAATTGAATCATTTGCCAAACAATCATAACTCAAAATATCATAATAGTGTAAATGAATTTACAGATATGTGACCTTTATGCTAGTATGATCCCACATTAAATAAAGTAAAGGTTTAAATTTCTATCGATTTCAAATTTCACACATATGCACAAGATTTGCAATAAACTTACATTGTTTAGAATACATTATTTTGTTTCAATATGTAACCATCCAGGGATATTTAGATGGCTTGTACTATATTCAATGTTGATCTATTTTAAGATGTACCACGGTCTTGCATCGGTATTAGGTATTAATCAATAACCAATCAATTAATTACAAGTAGATGAACATG
Source organism: Xanthia icteritia (assembly GCA_949128155.2). NCBI lineage: Eukaryota > Metazoa > Arthropoda > Insecta > Lepidoptera > Noctuidae > Xanthia > Xanthia icteritia. Next base: position 11,154,852 of record OX421935.2, on the reverse strand, counting down.
CTTCGAAACTTATTGCAAGATTAGTTAGTTCGCAACATCGCATATCGGTAAATAATAAATTAATGGTATTAGTTGAAGTTATGTCCAAAACTTAATTCTTGGTACTCACCGCACAGTTCGTGTGAATTGAACATTTATCATCGGCTCTTTAACTTTAGAGATCTTCGTAAGCATGTTATTAAAATCGCTTTTCGCAAATATTATTTTTAAAGCCATTACAAATAATTTTCGGAACATCCTCACCAAGGAAAGAGAGTAACAGATTTACTCTTGTGGAAACCGTTCTCGGGTAGCTGTGGCGTCATCTTGGCTATGGAAATACTACAGTGGGTCTCATCACTCTTATACTTCATATCTGGCCCCTTGAAAGGCTCCACAAGGGTCCAGTCGTCGGCACCACTGACTCCGATGAAAATCGTCGAAATTATCAACAAATACAGGGTAATTAATTATGATAATAACAATAAGCGATAACACACAGGTGTGTAATTTTACGTGCTGATGACATATTGCTATTGTGATTGTTACCTACTTGATATTAATATTTTTGATATAATTTCAGCCCAATACCACTGCATTTACGCCATTTTTATTAGGTCATTTTCTGAACGTAGCAGAAAAAACTTGTGACTTATCGTGTTTCACACAAATTCTTATTGGCGGCAGCGCTATGGAGAGGCCATTACTGGACAGATTTAGAGTAATTATTATAACGCACATTCTATTATCCGATATAGGTCCATTGTAGACTGTAAAGGAAAGAATGGCTGTTCTTTTTTACCTATTTGCATAAACAGTGCAGTACGATCCGCCGTCGTAATCGGACGTGGTTACACTGTAAGCGGAAATTATTATTTTGCGTCGAACGCGACAAATGCCGTTGCCTCCATGGTCTCGGAAGAACTTGTGGCAAACGAGGTCCTGGCATTCCTGCAGTACCAGCTGGATGTCATGGACGAGAGCAGTGTGATCCAGATCTCCACATCCAATTTCAATTAAGATGAAATACGCAGGGCGAAAACACTGTTGTATGAGTCGCTACATATGGCTGACCGAGTGCCATCCCGCAGGAGGGTTGAAAAGGGAGAGAAGAGTCTCCAAGACCATCCAAGTGTTGAAGGAGATGGACCCGGACGACGTGCCGACTGTTGTGGTGAAGGATTTGCGCAAGCTGCCCCCCGTCACATTAGACCACGTTGACATCACCAGGCTGCTGGGTCACACGACACGATCCAGCTACCAACGTACTAGCTATGCGTCAAGCCGCGTACAATCCATCGTTGCTGAGCTGAATCAGCAAAATTCGACTCGTCGACGGCCGCCGTTACTGCAACCGATGGACAACCGCGATCCGTCCTCCCCGCGTCCCCCAACGTTGGGACTCCGACCAATACGGTCACGTCAACACCAGGACGTGCTTATTTGGCTGCCGTTATTAAAGCTTCCCCTCAAAGCTCAGCGGCAACCTAATACGAGGGGTGCCCAAAGGCCCTTCGAAGCAATTCGAAGCTGACGAACTAGGCTTCATATGCGTGGAGAAAAAGAAGAAGATGAAGACTGCTTACCGCAGTCAGTGCGGTACCGCATTGACTAGTCCCGACATGTTGATGCGTCTCTCACTATTCCAACGACGCAGCTGTAAGTGTCACGTTTACATCACACCACGAAGGTAGAGGAGGTCGTGGAGTACATCAGAATAAATACCAAGTTCACCTTGAGAGTCGAGAAGTTGGAGTCGTGCCTTAAGATTAAACCTTTTGTGGTGCGGGTTCCGACTCATCACATGGAGACTTTCATGAAGGACGAATTTTGGCAGACGGGTTTTGGGACGTGTACGGACGACCCAACGTAGAATGTAGGTAGATTTTATCCATATGCCTTTGTTGCCTGAAAATAAATCAATTATTATTATTTTTGTAGAGTTTATTTTCTTCTCAGCTCTTTGGCTGGCTTTTGCAACATTTACAAACCGAAGCCAAGTAAATGCAGCGTTTGGTGTGTTATATTGAGGATGTATTATGATGAGGACTTATTTCGTTTTCATCTATTTGACTGAACTTTCTGACTATTCGACATGTATTTAAAATTGCAGCTTTTTGTAGTGATCTAGAGTTTCTTTTAGGTTTTGTAATTAATGGTTGTGAAGGTGATTCGTGATGACGCCTGTTGTGGAGAGGCCTATACAAAATGTAAAAAAAACCGTCCGATCCGACACAGGCATATAGGTACTGCAATAACATTACCAAAAAGTAATAAAAAATCTTATTATTATTGAAAATAAAAAAGTTTTTGCTATTTAAAATTCACATTTTTAGTCCCAAAATTACCCCAAATAGGTAATTTTGATACTAAAAATGTGAATTTTAAATAGCAATAACTAAGTACCTATTCATTACACTAGAAAATAAGTAAGTACCTATTCTTTTTCCAGAATTGTATTTTATTGGCAACTCTTTACTATTAACTATACAATATGTAAAAAAACGAACTGTCCGGTTTTATTATTGCTATTTAAAATTCACACGTTTTGTACCAAAATTACCCCAAATCCATTAAAAATTTGCAAATTTTTAACTGAGGTCATAAGTTATGACTTTTAGACACCCGCTAAACGACGGCCGCCCGCGCCCAAGGTAAATAACCTGGCAAATTCCCCATTGAAAAAAAATGTGGCAATTTTTTTTTTTTTTTTCTGAAACTTTCACCTAAATATACTCTCAGTACGATACCTAACAATACCCTCACGGATCAGACAGGGTTTTTTTTACATGTTGATAGGGTACACTTTTTGTTGGCGCCATATTCTAGTTACTTCATCTTTCTGCGTATTTACTCATTTTTTCATATATTATATTCTGTGTTATGTGTGTCTATATTATGTGTGTTGGAAACGGCAATCTATTAGGTAAGTAACTTTATTCATTTTATCCTGTAGGGTTATATCCGATCTATTGTAGTGAATTGTCCTGTCGGTGAGAATGGCGCGGTCGTAGTAAAATTTATGTGTGTCACTTATTTTGACACTTGGATTAATATACTATTTTAATTTTCTGACGTTTCCGTTTTATCTTAAATTTTTATTGTACTGTAGACATTTTTGAAATGTTTAATTAATTTGGTACTTTTTTTGACATTGTAGTTTATATTTTAAAATTTAATTAATTGTCAGGGGAATATTATATTGATTTATCCAACACTCTAGCTCTTTTTATAATTTTTATTTGATATTGTGAAATGAACAATGAAATAACTTGAATCTAACATTTGTACGTCTTTCTTTTTCTTTTTTTTTGGATGGGAAATTATCTAATATCTTCTGCCGCTCTGGGCGGAGCGGGAGGGCGTGTCAGACTCTTACTGACTAAAACCCAACCGTGTTCCTTCAGTTGCCTGTACGTTGCCAGGGGCCACGGTATCCCTTTCGGACTTTCCCGCAACCCCGGCAGGCATCGTTCCTGTCGGACCCCTTCAGTTGCTGACATCTCTTTGAGGCGCACGTGGAACACAACGCGCCGTCGACCCAGGCCTGGTCGTTATCGGACGGTGAGCTACCCATTGCTCACCGTCCGCAAGCCCGCGCCTATGGTGGCCGGGAATCGGCCTGCGATTTTCGACGCCCAGGGCGTCTCTTGCGACGGCTAGGGGAATGAGGGCGCGAAATTTGCCTCTCCCTCACGCGTTCCGCCTCCTTCTTCGCGAGCATTACTGCTTCGCAGAAGGAGGTGACGGCCTCCCATGCCCTCTCGCTCCGTACCATGGCCTGGACTAGGGCCGGCCGCGAGAGATCCCCGCCACCGATCGCCTCCACGAGGACACGGCGATGCAACATTTGTACGCATAATGGCAAAGCATAGAGAACTCACAAAAATGTAACATCTCACACACCTGTGTATCTGTATCCTATGTTTACAAATAAATACTCTGAACTCTAAACTCTGTCATTTTCTAGGATAGTTTGTGGTTTGTAATTGTAGTAAGGCGTGCTTGTGTCTTGTATGAGTGTGTATTTGACAGCATATTGTAATTATTATAATTTCCTTTATATCATTTACAAACATATAATTTACATTTTTTTTTTTACTATTATTATTATTAATTACACAAGCTTTATATCCAAGCTTTATATTTTATGAGAAGAAATATCTAGCTAGCACATCTCTATCAACTCTGAATGTATTTTAAATTAGGGACACAAGTGTCATCATCATTCGAACCGGGGGGTTGCATGAATAGTGTTAACTGAAGCATTGTTGGTTCCAAATTTGTCTGAAAAAAAAATACCATAGAATCATGTAATATAATGTAATTTGCAGAGTATGTGCGACGCGTTCTTATTCCTGAGTTATGGCATGACTGAGTTATTGGCGCCCATCTTTGATTTTGATAACGACACACCTTTCGGTTCATCTGGCAAGCCACAATCCCAATACGAGTTCAAGGTATGTCTTTTACACTTGAAACTAACTACATGACTGTATTTTTGAAAAGTACAAAAATACAATACTTAATATCTGATACATATGTTGAGTAATGACTGATTACTTTTTAGTGATAAACAATCTATCTACTTGATTGTCTACCTAATTATAGTAAAATGTGTTTTCAGGACTGGTATAATTAATTTCGAATCAATTGACCTATTCTAATATTAAACATTTTATTTTCAGCTTATCGCTTACAAAACCGGTGAATTGTGGCTTAAGGGCGATGCATTCTTTAAGGTACCTAACAAAATAAAATTTTTCAAACAAATTATTAAAAAGCACCTCAAAATATTTATTTTAGAATAGTATTATTTGTAGTTAGGTACCTGAGTATGTAGGGCCGTTTCTATACAGGGTGGCAGGGAGCATCGAGGTTCAAACTGAAACCATGAATTCAGCCCATGATTCTAGACCCCCTAGCGTAAAAATTTTAGGTCTTTACCTATGAAATTGCCGCTCTGCAGTACTGGCCATTTCAAATCAAAATAATTTTGGTTTGACTAAGAATTCTAATTTCAAATTAATTTTATTTTAAAAACATGTTTTTTTTTCCAAAAGTTTTCATTTGTTTATTGATTATTGTTACATTTTCATCGCATTTCAATCTTTTTCGTCATCATGGATACGTTAAAAATTCTAGTAATTATGGAATATGAGTACCGTCGTGGCAGCAACGCGGCACAAGCGGCACGCAACATCAACGACGTTTACGGAGCTAACACTACAAACCAACGCACCACCTGTTATTGGTTTGCTCGCTTCCGTTCTGGAAATTTCGACCTGAAAAATGAACCTCGCGGTCGTCCGAAGACTTTGGTCGACAATGACGAATTAAAGGCGATTGTGGAAGCTGATGATACACAATCTACGGCTGAATTAGCAGCAGCTTTCGACGTTAGCGTCAAAACAATATTGGTCCATTTGCGTCAAATTGGCAAGGTAAAAAAGCTTGACAAATGGGTGCCCCACGAACTCAATGATCGCCAGCGCGAAGTACGCGTCGAGACGTGCCTTGCACTGCTCAACAGACACACAAATGAAGGAATTTTGAACCGCATTGTTACCTGCGATGAAAAATGGATTCTGTTTGATAACCGCAAGCGCTCAGCAAGTTGGTTGGATCCTGGTTCAGCACCTAAACAATGCCCTAAACGAAAAATTACCCCTAGAAAAGTGATGGTCACTGTTTGGTGGTCTAGCGCCGGTGTGATTCATCACAGCTTCTTACCTAACGGGGTGAGCATTACTGCAGATGTGTACTGCGAAGAACTGAACACAATGATGGAGAAGCTGGCACATCTCCAACCAGCATTGGTCAATCGCTCGTCTCCGCTGCTCCTGCACGACAACGCGCGACCTCATACTGCACAGCAGACGGTCTCCAAGTTGCAAGAACTGGGGTTGGAAGCTCTCCGTCATCCGCCCTACTCACCAGACCTTGCGCCTACAGACTACTACGTTTTCCAGAATTTGGATAACTTCTTGGCGGGAAAAAATTCAATACCCGAGAGGCAGTACAAAATGCCTTTGAAGAATTTCTTGCCTCCCGTCCAGCTGATTTCTTTAAGAAGGGCATCAATAAACTACCACTGCGTTGGCAAAGATGCATTGATTGCATGGGTGATTACTTCGATTAATACAAAAATAAAAAATACATGAAAAAAAATTCGTTTAAATTTTTTCATACAAAACGGCAATTTCATAGGAAAAGACCTATTATTAGGTCGGTTATCAAAAAAATAAACTGCTATTTCATAGAAAAGTGCAATACCTACGCGGTCAAAATGTATGAAACAACATTTTTTTTTAATAACCAACGAAAAATTTCAACGCAGGGATTTCAGAGGCCCTAGAGTTTCTTTTAACCGTCTCGACTTTAAGCATCGACCGCGTTCGGCGCTCCGATTGGCAGCCGGCCGGCCTTCACCAGTGAAGGGCCAACCGGAGCGCCGAACGTGGTCGCCGAGCGCGGTCTGCCTTAAACGTAAAAAAAACGCGACCGATTAAAGTGCCGTAAACATTGCATTGTCACTGTCACACTGTCACTTGTTATTTTGGTTGGGTGTTGAGGTTAGTGTAACAAAATTGATATTTTGTTACACTAACCTCTCCTCTCCTATTTTGTGTATGTACAAAAGGCAATGTTACTACTATTATTACTAGGAGAACTTAGGATAAAGGAGCAAGCGATGTACTATTATGCCGCAAGCTGACGGCACTATAACCGATCATACAATAATACCGCATGCGGCATTTTAGAATTATTTATATGCCGCAAACTGACGGCACTGTAACCGATAGTATGTATTAATATTTATTTATATATATATATATGGATAAGTTTATGCTTTATGTATGTATTTATTGTATATAGTATTGTCTCTCCTGTTACCTTTAATTCATCCAAATTGTGTCACTCTATGTAAAATTTCTAAATTTATGTCTGTAGTTTTTATGGTGTACAATAAAGAGTATCTATCTTCTATCTATTTACAGCTTTACACAAAAACATTACAATTCACAAAAGTAAGATAAACGTAAAGTCAAGTCTCGCCAAAAAAACAACATTTTCAGAATTATGCATTATTTTAACTAAAACCAACCCTATGATCACAACATCAAAACTCATTAAAATAACAAAAAAAATTAAATCAGATTCGTAAATGTGTATCTATCTCTTGAACTACATATATTTTTCAATTACTTAATTTAATTGCCATTGAATAAAATCATACGATACGATAATGTTTTATGATAACCATTGGAAATATTTGATTTATTGGTACTATGTCATAATCAGCCAATGTTATAAGATTAATCAGGTATTACACCTACCTGATAAAATACTGCGTACCAAATCACATATCTATGATTAGCAAATTACGAACATTTGGCATCACCTGGTCGTTACTCTCTTGGTTGAGCTCATATCTCGTGGGTAGATCTTTCTATGTGGTTATTAACGGTTTTCAATCTGCCCTACGATGCATCTCGACTGGCGTGCCACAGGGATCTCATCTGGGGCCCGTTTTATTTAACTTTTTTTTACGATATTTTCAATTGTTTTCATTAATCTGTTATCATTATGTATGCAGACGACTTAAAATTTGTTAAAATTGTTAAATCTAAAGTTGATGCCTCTGCTTTACAGAGCGATCTAGAGAGACTGATGCAATGGTGACAAGCCAACAAGGTGTATCTAAACTCAAGTAAATGCTACCATGTTAAATTCTAGCGAAAACATTATCTGATAGACCAAGACTATTATATCGAAGGAGTAAATATAGCTGAACTTGATACAATAAGAGACCTTGGACAGATCAGAACCTCCCACAGATAGACATTATAATAAAAAAGTCCTCTAAGATGCTGGGATTTGTTATTAGTAATTCCAAACAGTTTAAGTGTTGTAAAACTAAAATTATGCTTTACAATTGCTTAATACAAAGTATGTTAGAATATTGTGGCGTGATCTGGCGTCCACACTCTCGTTGCGTGTAGAACGCGTTCAAAAGTGTTTTCTATGGCACCTGGCGTTTTCTAGCGGAATAACTAGAAAAGTACGCTCGGACAGTAACAGACTTAAACACTTTAAATTGTTTTCGCTAGACAAACGCCGACGCATTAATGACGCAATTTTTGTGTGCAAAGTAATGCACCACAAAATTGATTGCCCGCAAATACTGCACACCTTTAATTTCTGTGCCCCCTCAAGAATTCCTCGCAGTGTAATTAAGATAGATAGATAGATAAATCGTTTATTTAGTGCACACAAAAAAACAGCACAACATACAAAAACACGATTAAATAATTACTAATTAACTATTAGGAAATAGCTGCAAGGTGCCAATATAAAAAAACAAATAAAAAAGGAAGAAAACAAGACATTGTGATGACACTATTGGCTATGACACACTTTAAAATAATAATAATAAATTGACAACGAACATAAAAAAGTGCGGTGTGCGTCTCAAGGTTGCACCATATGGGAGTCCAGCTCAGCATGTGCCAGGCAAATATACCTGACGCTGATATTCTGCTGAATCCCTGCAGTGACATACGGACGTCGAGTAGATGAGATATAGGTATATACGAGTTATTGGTGTTGTGAAAAAGTGAAATGTGCGGAGTGAAATGTAAGTATACCCGCAATTTAAGTATTGTATTCTACAGTAAAATTTTAGCATTTGGAAATTTTCCTGTTAGATGATTATTGTGTATTTGATTACTTGATTATTTAAATAGATAAATGTATATTGTATAAATGATGAATCTAAGATAATAGTGGCATAGGTGTTAATAAAATAATCGAATTAAATGGATTAAAATGTGTTTGAAATATATAATTATAGGTAAATAAGCATATGTATTATAACCATTATCTAGTAATAGATCCACAAATAATTAAATCATTACTATTCCCTTTTAATTACATCAATCTGTCCGCCGCAGAGAAGAACGGTTCTAGGCGCAAATTCGCCCTATGCAAGGTTATGCAAGGTTGTAAATAGCTGCAGTGATCAAATCGATTTGCACTTTGAAAGTTTGGGCAAATTTTGCCAATTTTTTTAAGCATCTTGCTTAATAGATTTACTTTTCATTATCTCCCTTGAGGGGTAATGTGCTTACGTATAATAAGTACCTTATGTTGTTATATTAATTATTTAGACCTTTAGACTTTTAGACTTCCAGATAAGTAATTATTTAAAACTAGATTAATATCTTAAATTGTACAACGTCTTTATGCATACGTAGTTTACCTGTAAGTGATTGTTGCACTGTTGCGCTTACATTTTTGCATGTTACTTTTAGCATACAACCGGTGTAAACAATCGTTGGTGAACCAATAAATAAATAAATCTAAACTATCCGTGTTATACATACATAGGTATGTCAGCGTGTGATAAAACTAATTGATAATTTTCCGATTTATGTGAAGTTGATATTTATGCCAATAAAAATGTCTTTAGTAGAGGTCAAAAATTTAAAAAAATAATTGCGGGGCTACCTTTGGGGCCTGCCGATTGAAGTGAAAACTAGCGTGCGGTGACGATAACGCGAGTTCCACGCTTTTTGTTCACCTAAAAAGTACACATATATACACAGCATACATATTTACACAGCATACATTCATGGAAAGCGTTCGGTGACGATGATGCGAGTTCCATGATTTTTGTTCACCCAAAAAGTGCTCAACGCGCCTAATGAATTTCGGCCATGGCAGCCATTTTCAGCGGAGATTATATCCATCGGCGCGGGAGATATTACCTAGTGCACAAGTATGTGCGCAGACAGGTGCACTCACTCTTCCCTCACTCTCACAGGTCACATATTGGAGGACCTACCTGTACAGTCACGAGCGTAAATATGTTACACTTACGCAATATTCAAAAGCGATTTTCTCCTAATGTTTTGATAGAAATTTTATGGTGTCACGAACATAGTATTTCCAAAACCATACTGTTATGACATAGTTCTTTATTTAAAGTTGCAATCGTGGCTGCTTTCTCTCAGCCAAAATTGTATACCTACTGCTTGTTAAGTTTCCAGTACGTTTAGCTCAAGATTATGGATATTTTGTCGGTTTTAAGATGTCTATTATAATTTCCCTAAAGAGTTGAAGGCATCGGAGAAATATAGGATTACTTAATCTTAACTAACCCACACCACTTAGCAAGAATTTACAATTTCACTTACCATTATATGCAATGCTACCTAGGCACCTTTATACTTAACAATGTTTTGGTAGATACAATAGATATACCTACATTTAGAGATCCGTAGGAGAATCAAGGTAACCGAAATCGCCCGAAGAATTGCCAAACTTAAGTGTCAGTGGGCAGGGCACATTGCTCACAGAACAGATGGCCGATGGGGCCGAAAGGTTCTGGAGTGGTGACCGCATACCGGAAGACGTAGCGTTGGAAGGCCTCCCATAAGACGGACTGATAACCTTGTGAAGGCCGCAGGAATCCGCTGGATCCGGGAAGAATACAATCGTTCGAAGTGTCGGTGCTTGGCGGAGGCCTATGTCCTGCAGTGGACGTCTTTCGGCTGAAATATATGATGATGATGAAGAGTTATACATTTGGTGGACACAATAGATAGGTATACAATAGGTAAACATGTGGCGAAAACACAGATTTAATTATTTTTTTGAGAAATAGCAATCATAAATCCATGTTTTCATCTGATGGTTCAAGAAAACTCATATCGCATGTCATAATTACTTGTGTAACAGTTGGCCCGTATTTTGTGCAGTAATACATTTGTGAAATAACGCGCAACTGTGGCTACCGAACACGTTTCATTTTCGGCTACAAAATCAAGGCAGACTTATAAAATCTGTTTCCTTTACCACGTCGCTCATGTCGTGTCTATTTCCACGTCATGTCCTTTGATTTAATGTTTGTAAGAATTATGGTTATTGCAAAACAGTGAAAAACAGCACTTGCATACAGTTTTACGGAATACAAATATTAACTTGTTAGTTTTTAGCGAGATAACCTCGAGCCAGCTAGTGTGACATTCATAGCTGTGCATTACATTGACCCGAAAAACATTTCGTCCATTTGCAAAATTGCAACAAACAGAATATAATCAACGTTAATACACCGCTCACAGAAACAGTTTTATAGCAGTATGTTCTTGTTCGTTATATTTTCATTAAACAGAGCAACGATTAATCAAAATTAATTATTGTTTCTGATAATTTCTTTGATAGGTAGAAAACAAATGACATCCGTTCCTTTGATTGAATTCATACTTATTGATAAAATGTCAAACCCTAGTCGGGTTTACCTACGAAAAACAAAATTGAAAATAATATATTTTCATAATCATTTGGCAAGCGTAGGTAAGTACCTACTTATATTAAAATACTTGTGGACATCATGAATCAAATCCAACGACTCATTTCTAAAAGTGGTTTAGCAGAGGTAACACACGATGTTTCTCATATACTATGTACCTACCTACTCAGCCCATGAAATTCAGAAGCCCTGTTTTCGTCTATGCCGTACTCGAATAATATATTCAAACTTTAGATAACAACGCCAAAGATAATGTCGAAATAAAAATTATCTACATAATCTAATCTTAATATCAAATTGATTGCATTATAAGCAAACGGATGATGGATGAGAAGGCAAGCGAACGGAATCTACCCCCAGAGGGTCGGCATTTAAGATAATATTTATAAAAAATACCTTTGATGGTATTAATTTGCATATTCCCAAGAAATATCTTGATCAAAAATCTTAAAGGCGAAATCAAGTGAGGAGTAAATAATTGTTTAACCAATCAAAACCTGTAATCAAATTGTAACTGAAAAGCTAGCTTAATGTAATTTACGAAAGCACGCTGAACAGAACTTTGATTGTCAATCATCGCATCGGTCACCGTAGTTCGTATTCAGCGTCGCAGGTGGCACAATCTATTGCCGTTCACGGGACTACACACGTTCCAGATTTATTACCAGCGGCTAGCCACACGACTAAACAATTTCATTCTTCATTCTTACTCAATTGCTAACTTATTGTTTTCAGAGAACATGGAAGGGAAGCTAGTGAATGGCGGTCTTTTCTTCGTAGATTCATTACCCGTTACGCCCTCCGGCAAAGTACATCGGATAAAAGTAAAGGAGATGGCACTTGCGGCACAAAAAACGGAAAAAATCCTCTTCTAATGAACTAGATAAAGTGCCAGTGTTCCATTTCATCAATAATAGTGGCCACTTAACAATGAGGATTTGAATTTAAATATAATGACCTTGTTAAATAAATTATTTGGTAATCTACACACTGTGTTTTATTCACATTGACTTATCCTAACTATAATATTATAAATGCGAAAGTGAATTTGTTTGTTTGTTTCGCTTTCACGCTAAAACGGTTGAACGGCTTTGGGTTACATTTGGCAAATGGGTAGACTATGACCTGGAGAACAGACCAAGACCGCAGACGAAGTCCCGGGGAACCAGCTAGTATACAATAAAAACGAAGAATAATCCAAATAATGACTAAATAACCCAAAATTCAAAGTTAAAAAACATTTTACAATTATTTTTTTCTTTCTCTTTTTAGTTATGGTACGTATGGTACCTACTCCAAACAAAATGTAAATAACATAGCAATTGCGTAACAAACACACTAAAAAAAACGTACTATCGAATTGAGAATCGACTTAAAAAAGGAGGAGATCCTTTTTTAAGTCGATTAAAAAATTAAATATATCACCATTTTGCCAAACACCTGTGTATGGAATTACAAAATGAGTAAGTGCCAAACTCGCAAATACCTAAGTTAAAACTTATTGTTTGGAATCGGATTATCAAAGCCCGTAACAGTTTGTAATAATCAGCATTTTGTGAGTTATCGAAAATACACCTGCGAAGTTTAAGATGCGAGTTTCAAATTTAAACTGAAACGATTCAAAATTTTCTACAGTAAGTTTACGTTTAAAATACGCAGCATTTCAAAAGGTAAACTGTACACAAACACATAAAATATTAAGCACAACTCTACGCTAGTTTAACCAGCTCTTACCAGAATTTCTACGAATCCTACAATGAACTGTGTAAGATAAAAATATCTCGAATTGATACCTTTTACCGTGTGAGTAAGCACAACATACCTACGTAAGTTTAGTGATTCCGCCCACACGGCAGACACTTCCCGCGTTCGGTAGCGGTATCTCCATAAACCAAAGTTGGATCGGCGCCGGAACGACTAGTGCCATCAAAGTTTTGAATTCGCATTGATTGAACGAACGCCTCCAGTGACGTGACCTATCCCAGTTTCGTACCACTTTACTATTGGAGACACTGCGAAAACTAAAAATTGGATTGTGACAATCCAATTTTTAGTTTTCGCAGCACAAGTGGAAAACCAAAGCAAATCGACCTTTTGTTTCTGAAACTCCTGCTGATTTTGGTTAGCAATAATTCGATTTAGTTTTTTTTAAATTGATGTGGGAACCTCATTTACTGCAATGCTAATTTGGCACTCAGTACCGACTCAGTACCAAATAAACTTATTTTTCTTTCTTTCTTTTCTTTAGCGATTTTTTCATGATTTATGTAAGGCCTAAAATTATAATTCTGAAATCATTTTGTTGCATGCCACTCTCATATCATTAGCATTTCGCTTTAACAAAGCTTAATTCTATTCAATAGTACCAAAAAAAAGGGAATTCTCGCTCCAATTTTGAATCAAACTTTTCGTACTTACTTCTCGTTCGTAATTAGGCCACCACTTCCTTCCTAGAACAAAGTAAAATTTTAACTTGTAATATTAAAAGGTTTCCGATAAGGCATGAAGAACTAAGAGTATAAAAGACAAAAGGGAATCTTTTAAAATTAAAAATATTAACGAACTCAATGAAACAGGCGGCGACGACGAGCTACAACAATACCTACGTTTTTTGCTAACGAACAATTATTAATTTTAAAACTAATTTAATATTTTATCATTACGTAACGTTATCGAGATCTTTTCAATGTCCAGAAGTTATGCTCAGTATTTTAGATCTAAACTAATATTGTAAAGAGGTAAAATTGTTTGTTTGTTTGTAAGATGTAATCTCTGGAAGAACTACTACGATTGAAATAAATATTTCACTGATAGAAATCTCCACTTTATCCGACTGCCATAGGACATGTTTTATGGTATAGTTTACTTCCACACAGACAGAAGTCGTGGGTAGAAACCAGTTAATTATAAGTACCTGGGCGACCGAGCTCTGCTCGGGTGAAAATAGAGAAAACGAATTTTCCCAGATATGAGACCTAGCTAGATCGATTTTTCACCCCCGTAACCCTATATTGCAACTTTCATCGAAATCATTACAGCCATTTTCGAGAACATGATTACAAATATATATACAAATATTGCTCATTTAATAGTATAGGATTTCAGTACTTAGTTCGTTGTCGTTTATCTCATAATTTTAATTAACGGGAATATACACAATGACTTAGGTGTCTACGTTTAGACTGCCGCGTTGGCAATCTCTACTGTAAAAAATAAAAACAAAATTATTCTCACAAAATTCCGTTGTTTTGAAAAAAGGAGGTACCTAAAATACTTCCAACTACAAAATAAAACTATCGCAAACATCGATTCATCACATAATACAATGGAAGCCGTGAAAGAAGATTCGTATAAGTTAGAAGGTCTAACAAACAAATGAATCGGCAAACTCAGGAAAACTAATCGTTAAGCAAATTTACTACGAACTTAAATTATTCGTACCTTCAAATCACAACTGTCATTCTTGAAAGAAAGAAAATAATTTTATTTGAACAGTTGTATGAAATGGCTATAACACGGCAAATTGATGTATGGTGTCAATTTGCGTAACAATGAATTTGTCAGACTGTACTAGAGGGCTTGAAAACCAACATGGCTACCATCAGTTTTCGTTTAATAGGTGCTCCTGGATTTTAGACTCGCTGCATAGTGTTAAGGATGTAAAAAGGAGATTCGCAGATTAATCGGTTAGTCTGTCTGAGGAAATTAGCTGATACAAGAAAAACAGGACAGTAAAAATTCAGTCATCTATGTAGATTGGATTCTGTAAAGCTGGCGCTCTACTTGCGTCATTAAATATTACCTATGCTCATGTTGCCTCCAAAAATTATAAAGGCAACAATGTATGGCAAGGTGTAAATAATTTATGCCACAAAACTGCTTTGTACGCTTCTATGTAATTTCCGTGGCTAATGAAGAGCCAGTAAATTGATTGCTTCACCCAACTTATTGGCGGCAAAGTGAAAAATTCAATCAAACCCTGCGAGACAAAAAGCGGAATAGAACCGGATGCGTCAATTAATTACCGTGCCGACGCCGTCTAATCAATCCTCTGTGCTACTGCCTCACTAGCCCAATTAATCTGTATCCTGTTTTTACTCGACTTTTTCCTCTCCCGATCAAATCTTTGGCTATTCAAACTTTGCTCCCAATTTAACTTTATTTACCGAACCAACTCAAAGAGTATTCTGATTCCTGCTATCAGAAGATCTCGAAGTATATGTTAATTCGTTTGCTGCTCGAATAAAATGATTAATTGTAGTGGAATCCGGATACCGGGATGAATGTCGTAATATATCTGAAATTAATTGCAGCTGTATTGTAATGTTACAATAAAATACCTCCCCACATACTTCAACTGAATGAAACGAAATTTAAATCTTATATTAAACGCACACTATGCAGCCAAGCATATTATAAGTTGGGGGATTACATCGCTGATAAAAATGCTTGGCTCAACGCTGGTCCTGCTCCACAAGCATAAACTAATTGATTAGCATTTGAAAATACCGTTGGAGCTGCTGAAGATTTTAAAAACTATTTTTGCATTGTATAAATTCAATGTCTTAGCATTGTATAATTGCATGGCACACGTGTGGGCACCATGTACCGACTATAAAGCTACCATTTAGGTACTGAGTATGTCTTTCATTGACTTGAATGTGCCCTGGCGGCTGAGAGTATGTCATGCTCACTCTAATGTCTCGCTGGCGGTGGCGCGTGTGTTGGATCATTTAGCTCCCTTCAAAATGGTTGAGCTGAATGGTGCTAATCCATGCGTCATGTTCGTGAACGGGCGCCGTCAGTAGGGACTGGTCATCTCTTAGCTGCCACGGCGATTTTAATTTAATTTATATTTTTATTTCTAACGGACGCTTTTAATGTTTTGCATCGTTCTCACATGTATAACTTCAACTTGAATGATGTAACCAATATTATGTAACCATCTTATTTTATTTAAAAGAGTGTCCGTGGAGTTTCTTGCCCGTTCTTCTCCATAGGTACCTACTACGCTTTGGAATGGGCGACTAGCTTCATATTTCTGACTGACCGACCCCTTGACTATTCAAAAGTGCCTGTAATTGGTTTATTTGAAATAAATGCTTTGAGTTTGAGTTTGAGTTTGAGATTGCTGTGATAACCAAATTGCCAACTTATATTAAACATTTTATTTTAAGCTCGTTATTTTTAACTCCCAAGCTATATTTATATAGATTATTAAAAGTTTTTAAAGCTCTAAATATCGATTAGTGATGGTCTTCAATTTTCTTGCGGTTCAATCGTATTTGCGGCATAGATTACTATCTTGTAGCAGCCTAGCAAGTCTACGAAACCATATTTTGATAATTTATTCATTAGATCGTAATGCGATTTGTAAAAAAATGTTACGTTCAAAAACTAATCTGTAGAAGAAATAGAAAGGACATTGACCCTTTTCGTGCGATTGCTTACGTGCACGCGGGCAATGTGCGAGCTATCATAAGCTATCACTAACATATTCCTGTCACACGTGGTTACACAAAGTGCATTAGCGCCACTTGGGCTTCGTACTTTGAAAGGGATAAAAGAGTGATAAAATTTTACGAACGAACGTAACAGAAGCGATCAGTTCTTGTGAGCGCTACTTTAGTAACAGTCACAGATGTACGTGACGCGTTACACAAAACTACTAAATAATGACGCGCCAACAGTTGCGGCCGACACTGTAGCGCGTTGCTCGGAAACTTATTAATTATTTCTTGAGCAATTATGATATCAATATTGGATATTTATTTTCTCTTGTGGCTTTGGACCTCTCCCTTAATCGCACCTCATTTTGAAAGGTGACTAAATAATATAAACGGTATATTCTATCATCGCCTCACCAAGATTATGTCAGACTGTGATGACCTCTGAGTTTGTTTCGGCCTTTCTTCTCAGAGTAGTCAGATAGGAAACGCCGAACTCATCTAGCAAATTTTTAACATAACGTGTAAAAGTGATTCCAATATCATATTTACAGAATAAACAATTTCATTATTTCATCTACTGAAACCAACGATCTTTGATCCTCAATATATGTCCATGCGAGGTAACTTAGTTATAATTCCCGTAAAAGACTTTCTTATTCGTTTTTTTTTTTTGCAGGTGCTATTCCATATAGATTTCTAAGGGCTGAAATAACGTATGATAAAACCAATAGTACAAGGAATCTGTGACCCTAATATCTACGACCTACAGCTGAAGCGTTCGAAGCATGTGTCGCAAAAGCGTGTTCCAAAATCGTGAAATAAGTAGCGGCGGCGGGCGAGGCGGGTTGTTGGCAGAAGTCGCTGGCCTGACGAGGAATTCACTGACACATTTTCCTCGATCTCTTGAGACTTAGGGAGGTACCTACATGTTAGGATGAGCCACATTGTGTTTTAGTTTTTATGAAATACTCCTAAGCCAGAATAGAATATTATTAATTGTTGCTATTTACAAATAAAGCTCGCCAAATTAAAAGGAGGAGGAGTTCGTGCAACCCTAAAATTCTAATCAGAACTAAATAATCTGTCTTTACACGAATAAACAAAACAGAAACAAACAATCAGCACCTCACGTCTTTCTTTTTTTTTGTTGTTGAAGTCTCTATGTTTGAAATATAAACAGAACGACTTGTGAAGACAATTTAATCATCAATGTTAATGTCATTATCTTTTTAAAGATATCCAAACGATTGCATAATTTCTGATAGCAACTGCGGGTAATGGTGTCATAAAAATAAAATCGTTTAAAAACAGTTAGTATCGTGTTGAAACGAGGGCCATCGAACGTCAATCTTTGATTACAAAAAGGTAATTGCAGAATGCGGCTTAGCGAACCGTTTAGTGATCTGCAGTCACATGCCGACTACGATCGGTCACCGACCTCGGTTACGATGCACTTTATTTTAGTAACTATATCCCCTTTTTGTGGTGTCTTTTTTTTCGTAATATTTGTTGTAAGTTGTGGCCTAGATTCGTGGTCCCGGATGCGTGTGTCGGGGCCGCAAACGTTCGTCGTTCTGTGGACGAAGTAGACTGACTCTGACGTCACAATTCCGCTATAGAGCGCGCCAGAGCCTTCCGCTACAACCACAAACTATACTTGTTTTCGTGAGTTCACTCTACGTGTTACCCATCCATTTCTATTATAACTGGAAAGTTTGGACAGTGCTGAACACGACATTGCGAAACACGAATGCTGTTAGAAATAACTTAATGGTAATGTCAATGGATGCAAGTGGACTGTAATCATTTACGATGAAGGTACAGAAAACATACACACATAGACTGTACAAGTTATTTAAAGCTATTAAGTTATTTTCTTACTCTACATAAATGATCTGTGCCGCCTATCAATACCTAACTGCGATATATTCACTTATGCAGATGATACGGCACTAATCATATATGATAATAACTGGGACAACTGTAAGCTAAGAGCGGAGCGGTCGCTTCAACGAGTGATGGCATGGCTCTCGGCGAATTTGTTAACCCTCAATATTGAGAAAACCAAGGTTGTTCGCTTTACTCTCCCTCACACGTCCACACCTCCCGCGGGTTCTAGTATGGTCAAAGCCCATACTTGCCTGAACTCTTTGGATCACAGCCCCAATACTTGCACCTGCTTAACCCTATCACTGGTTCCAAGTACCAAATACCTCGGAGTCCACATTGATGAGCACCTTAGCTGGCGCCCCCATATAGAAACACTCTGCTCGCGTATTAGGAAATTAATATATATTTTCAAAGAACTCAGACACTCAGCTGATCGAGAAACTCTATTCCTTGTATACCAGAGCCTGTGTGTCTCTGTTCTTACCTACTGCATTTCTGCATGGGGAGGAACCAGTAAAACCCACCTGATTCAGGTTGAGCGAGCTCAAAGAGCAGTCTTAAAAGTTATGCAGTTCAAACGCAGAGATTACCCAACTGCCCTGCTCTACTCCGAGTCAATGGTCCTAACGGTGCGCCAATTGTACATTCTGCGTGCCGTTCTACGCCGTCATTCTTTGCTTCCTCTGGACAACAAAATTTTAAGGAAACGCAAAGGTCATCCAGTTTGTACATCAACTCAATGTCGTACTTCATTCCGGAGCCGGCAGTTCGGCGTCCTCAGTGCTAGAATATATAATAAAATCCATTGCCTTCTCGATATATATCCTCTCAACAGAAGTAAATTGATAACCAAGCTTACGAATTGGCTGCAGGAGTTGTCTTACGATAGCACCGAATGTGTCCTTATAGTTAACTCGTAGTCCTTCAATGTCTTAGTGTACCTTCTATATACATAATCTATTCCCTATTAAATACCATTTACGCGTCCACTTATCTAACACCACATACACACAAGCATACTCGTACATACACTATCACACACACATACCATACACACCCTCTTTTTACTTACCTCCCACAACACTGTACTTGCCGCAACTAATTGTATTGCTTTAGTACGTCCTGACATTGTTACTCGGAGTGGGGACCTGGTGTCCTATAACACAGGTTATTAGCCTAGCTTAGGCACCAGTCTCCCACAATATTGTATATTTTATTATAATCACTAAACAATATCTTCTTGTTATGTTTAAATATTGTGGTGAGAAATAAATGATTTTATTATATATTATTATTATTATAAAGCATAACACTTCAAAAAGATTAAAGAGAACAAATTAATAAATAATCGAATCAATTGATTTTATTAATTATTTTTTATTTTTAAAGTTAGTGCTTACATTGTTCCAATATATATATATTTTATATTGTTTTATTTATATTTTAAATGCATATCAATGTCAAGTCAAAGTCAAATAATTTATTTATATTCTATTCTATTTTTATTAAATGGCAAGCAAAGCCGATGTCCACTATTCTGCCAATGTCTAAAGTGCATCGGAAAATCAAGCGTTCATGAAACAAAAAAAAAACAAAAAAATTAAAAGATAAAACAACAACTGAAGACACAAGTAAAATTCTTCGATTGATAAAGTTGAAAATAATGTAGACCTTGTTGGTTAGTACGGGACTGAAACAAACAAAAAATAAATAAATATTATAATTGTTAGAACATAAAATATACGTATAGGTACACACACACAGAATACACTCACAGACAGAATAATTTATAATTTAATCTTATTGTGACGGATGAAAGTCATCAGCGCCACGAGCAGTTCAGGAGAAGAATGTGTTAGCAAGGAGGGAAATAATTTATTTCAATTAGACACATAAAAGGCACTTTTAAACGTCACACTGTACAAAAAAATAGAATTGATTCTAGTCGCCCCTTCCAAAAGGTAGTTTTCGTATGGAGAAGAATGGGCAAGAAACTCCAACGTTACTCTTTTAAAATGTTTTCCAATATTTTGTATACATTAATTATATAATTATATGAGAAGACGATCCACCTGTAATAAGATTACTATACCACAATAGGTAAAAACAATAAAAAATGAAGCAATGACAGATAAATTTATTATGTTAATCATAAATCAAATTCATGGTGCTCACGTATTTACAAATAATGTAATCAACATCAATTTCTAATATATATTTTTTTTAAGATTTTAGACATGATTGCGGCATATGAGGTTGATTTTGAAAATCCGTTGATGAGTTCCATTCTTGATAATTAATAGAACTAAAACTCATTTAAGTGTAACCATCCTGAATCACCATAAGAATTTAAAAATCAATTCAGAAATGTCGGAGACAAGTTACTTCCTACACAAAAAAAACGATTTTAATACCTTGTAGGGAACAAATCTTTAATCTCTGTCTCATTAAAAAAACATCTTACCCTGTAAATTTACAGCTAAAAGACTAATTAAAAAAGTTCAATTGAAAGTAAACAGTTTTTTACTTTCAACACAATAGCATTCCTTTGATTGTCTGAGAGGCTATTGTTTAAGTGAAAAATAATGAAAAGTAATTGAGAGTGGGTGCAGGCTGGCTGAAAGATTTGTTATCAACGTCGCTGGTCGTGAGTTTAAAGTGGCCATTCGGTCCGTGACCGCCGCCGCGCCGGCGGACATTACAGTAACTGTTACGTAGTTAATCTCCAGCCCTCTTAACCTCCTGTTGTCATGTGGGTTAACAATGTAAACAAACACATCTGTCAACATTAAAGCCTTTTATTCATAATCCTTATTGAAGGTGATTCAGTACACGTTCTGAGTATGGTCACGTTTTAGGCTTGTCATTATAAACCCACCCATGAATTAATTTTAAACATAATATATATTGATGTTTACATACAGGGACGCAATCAAAACAACTTTAGGCTTTTTGAAATCAGCCGATAGTTCGAACGATTACAAATGAATGTTTGTATAGATATAAATCCGGAAATATTTTTTGTTATTTATTCAAATATTCCTACTGTACTGATTTAATCAAAGGGAAAAACATAAAACTGCTTATTATTCCATGGGAGTTGTGAGACTCAGTAAGAAAAACAAATTATTTTGGTACGCCTGTATCGGCTGCATGGTAACTAATACTGGTACCCTCCATAAACCCAATGCATTATTATTTATTTATATTATGTAACACCCTTTGTGCTGTTATGGCCACACAAATACTCACATATAATATGAATGAGGGTATGTACGTAAATGCAGGGTGTAAAATATTTGAAAATTAAATATTTAGAAAGCACCGTCTATTACGCTTCGTAAAATCCGTACTATCAAAGGCACTAATACTTTATATTCTGGAAATGCCGGATCAGATCTTTGATTATTTACGATTAGATCCTTTACTTTCTAGATAGGTTGCAACAATATGCAATAGAATCGTGAAAAGAACATTACCGGAATATAAAGGTACAAATAGATATAACTTTCTCTGAAGAATTTTTACTCTTTTCTAGTCCAGTGTGTCATGCATTGACAATGAAAATGTTAATTTAATTAAATGTTATTTATTTCTGCAAATTGGTTAAAAAAAAAACACTTTTACACGTCAAAACTTAATGATAAATGATTTTATTTCTGTAAGTAGGTTTGTACAAATACTTTAACACGTTTTCTTTTAAACTAGATGAGGTCGGCGTTTCCTATCAGACTACTCTGAGAAGAAAGGCCGAAACAAACTCGGAGATCACAGTCTCTTAAGTCCATGACTTTAATCTCGGTGAAAATCATACTGATCATGTCAAGATCATGTATGTTGATTGGTGTCTGAAATGGTCCTTTGAGGAAAGAACCACACAGATTAACTGGACCAGTCCAGTCAGTACGCCCATTTGTCAGTAATCGTGCAGCTCAAATCAGAACTTAAGGAGCTCAACGATTCGGTGAACAATACCAAAGAAAGGACATTTGGGTAGTCCGCATAAATTACTCAAACTGCCAGACCATGATTAAAATAAACTGAGAAAAAAAAAACAAAAAATAACAATGACCCACATAGGTAGCCTTCCCATTCCACAGTCTTCACATTATTAGTAACAACTCTTATTAGAGAGCATAATGTGTCCTAAAACATGTTTCACGGTATCATAACCAATAACAAGTTACCCTGTTTAACTGAACATAATATAACCTTTCTTCAAAAATTACCTTGTAAATCCTAAAAGGATCCTAGAGATAAGATAAGAAGATACAAGATACTTAACTAAAATCTTAATCCCCAAATCTATGTATAAGAAAGCAGGTATCAAATAAAGCAGGTTCATTATATTCTTACTAACTTTGATTACTCGAGGACCGCAAGTGGAATTTTAAACACGTTTTAGTTTATTCCAAAGTGCTCCCCAGGTATCCTGAAATCTGAGTTGAATACCTGAATACTATATTTGTAGGTCAAAAGTAGCTCGTTATATAGGGATATAGGTTATGTTGATTTTACCATTTGTTTTAGGGATTGGGAATGTCATTTGCTAGCAAAAAAATATTTAAAAAAAAAACATTGTTATTATGAAATTTTAATTTAAAATATTTCGTACCTTACCACAATTTTAATACTTTGAAAGCCATTTTCTAGGACAAATTGTACATAGAAATGTACATTGTAGATAACACCGTTCTATTACACACCGCGTTCTATTACAACCACAAACAAAAAAGTTGTGACAGCAAATCAGTTGATTAAATAAATTTATATTATTATGTCATCTCAATTACCTGCCATGACACTTAAGTTTTATCAGTGAAAACTAGAATATAATGGTCCCTATCCCTAAAGAAAATTGAGTCGATCCTGCTACCAAATACCCTGTATAATAAATAGGTAAGTATGTATGGGAGGAGCTCGTGGCTAAGTAACAACAGCTGCACGAGTCGATCCATCAGGTTAAGCTACGCATGCCGGAGTTGGTCCGTGGATGGATGACCATCTTTACATACCGAGACTTCTCCATGCGTTAAGCCGTTGGTCCCGACTGTCATTCGTGGAACTTTGACAGTCGTTACGGGTCGTCAGAAGCCCGAAAGACTGACAAACAGTCTTACCAAGGAGTATCGTATTACCAAGTTACTGCGTTGTGGATGTCAGATAGGCAGTCGCTCCATGTAAAATACTGGTATTCAGCTGCATTCGGTTAGATTGGAAACTCTAGGCAGATTGACACGTCTATTACTTGTAGGCATAGGTCATGATACTATTTTGTAAGCTTGGATTAGGAAAATGTTCCACATGATCAAAATGGTTCAGGTGGTTGGAGTCTATTTTTAGCTGACAACGAATCCTAAAAGAGTGTTATGAGTTTGCCGCTGCGGGTGACCGCATGTTTACTAATAACCTATAATATGTTTTGTAATAACAATCTCTGTAACTATCGCAGCAAAACAAGGATAATGATAATTTTCACTTAAATATCATGATATAACCACAATTCAAATATTAAAAGGTTTAAAAGCATACTTTTGTTACAAAATAAATACAGCTTTGTGTACCTCTTCTCTCAACCCAGTGGTCGTTTATGAATACTAAAATACAATGTGCCGCATAATGGCACCATAGTCTATACAAAATATCGATAACAGATTTTGTTTAAATTTTATAAACTCATCCTGTCTGCACAATCAGCGCCCGCCATTATCACAACTGACTCAGCGGTTCTTTTCATAAAAAAGAATGGATGTATTCACTCTGAGAAAATTAAAGCCTAGACTGAAAGTTTGTAGATACCCAAATTCGTAACGAAGTAAGCGTTTTGTTAACCGCTCTTACTATCATATCATTTGTTGGAACGAGTATACGAGACTGTTACATTTAAATACTTTACTTACGGCTATTGGAATAATTGGTTTGCAACGCGTACGTACAACTCGTATCTCGGGGCAATTTATTACAATTCTAATGTTTGGATAAAAGAATTAAAGAAATGAAAATTCAGAACAAAGATATACAAAACCAAATAACGTTTGTTGTTACTAAGCTAATATGTACCTTTGTTAATGTTTCATCTAAAACATCGTTTTCATTGGTTTTACCTAATAATAAAATCTAGCACTAACTGAAGGGACTTACTGTCAAGTTATGGAGATGGATTCTGAATTAATATCAAATAAATTGTTTTTTTTTAAGTAATTCTAAACTGAAGCCTAGTTTAGAATTACTTACATAAAAATAATTTGATTTTTATTCACACTTTACTATTGTAACTTTTTCTTTGATTTTAACATACAAAGGCAATGTCCATAACTAAGTAAAAATTGTATTGTACGCCACGTTCCGATGCAGGTATAGCCGCAACCCCATCAGAATCTGTCACCGCTACGTCGCCCGCGCATGCCTGTCGTTTATCACCCGTAGACTCGTAGAACCTGTGCTACGGCGTAGTAGAGCGTAGCTCGCTAAGAATACTTGATCTCCACATCTCTGGAATTTTTTGAAAGAATTATATTATATTTTTTCCATTATAAATGAAACTGTTGCCAACGCTGATTACGAACCTAATCTGTCTAATTTATAAAAATATCACTGAAAAGGATTTTCACACGTAAAAAATACACAAATTCATTACATATGAGTACCCCGTTAAGCTGTCAGTATTATACAATTAGTAACTTGGTTTCTAAATACCTAAATATAATTAATCAAATCTGCATCGCTCGACTTTGTTAAGTTAATTGTTTAAATCAGTTAAGATCGACATGACATGCACGGTCAGAGTGCGATTGCCAGTCAACACACACAACACATGTGTACTACCGAACTACCGACCTCTGAATCTCTTTTCATTGTCAGTAAAATCAACCCAGAACATGGTAATAATCTGAGTTATAGATACGTCTAGATTGTCTTGTACGAGAGTAAAAAGAAAGAAGAGAAATTCGTACATATTAGAAAAAAAAACTTTACTAACATTAGATTTAAGTAGTGAAAAAAAGTCTGATAAGTTAAGTTTTGAAATCTTCCTCTCTCCTACTATTATGCTGTGCCCGACAGGGTCCATAATAATTTCATTAAATTTTAAGTTACCTAAGTACACATTGTAGAATGCAATAAACGATTGAGTGTTGAGTATTAAATGACAATTTAATAGTAAAATATCGACAATCCTACTAGAAAACGAAAAAGAAAATTGTTTCACTCAATTTTTTCTTGCAGGATTAGAATACTTGGTTAAAATTATATATATATGAGAAGGTACTCTCTCGTTATCATGACATATTTTAGCATATTTTAACTACTGTGGGCGTACTATAGGAAGTGCTGGTTATTGTGCAATAAAAAACCCTTTTGCAGTTCAGATCAAATTATAATTTACGAATCAAATTGACCACACTAGCAATTCACACACTGTGGGTACACGACACAACTACACGGAACGCGCGACAGTTTCTAAACGTGTTCACGTGGTGCTGGCGCCTCGATTAGTCAAATCAGTGACGTATTTCCGACAATCGAAATTCACTCAAGAAGTTCATTTGATCTTGTTTATTAATCAGAGATAAATAAATTTAAATAATTTGGTAAAAGCTCGCAGAGAACTCGGTGCCATTTAAATATTTCAAGGAGACTCGGGTTAGTGAGCACTTAAGGAAAACGGAATATGTTAGCTCATTTCTACAGAATATTATCACTCTACCTAGACTCTAGTTTATATTACTTATATTATTTTATTGAAGTTGAAGGCTATTTAGCTTCTCGTTAGGCTATTCAAGGGCAAGCCTACTAGGTACCTTCTTTACTTTACTTTTACTACTTACTATTTTAAAGGCTAGATGTACAAAGAAGGATATAATAACATAATATTGGAGAACAGTTTTTGTTCCTAATAGAACTATTAGATACTGTCTTCTTATATTAGTGTAACAAACTGTTTGTCACGAAAGCAACCATAAAAGTATATTCTTTGATTATATAGAAAAGGATTAGAATGACACTAATGACCAACTTTAGGCTTTTATTTATTAATTACATGAACATTATCAAAATACCTACATTGAAAATACGCGATGCTACTTTCTCGCCAAAAAGTAGGTATTCTTTCCCAGTATCTCCAATGTCGTTCTAATATTTTGACTCAAACAGGCAAAGCCTCGAATCCATTCTGCCACGTGTATAACAATCTTTGGAGAGCTAACTTAATGCCCTTAGTAAATTAGCTTATTTTACTCAAGTTTTGCCTATTCTATTTAGGTTGTTTATAATATTGTTATGATCTAAAGAAAATGTGATTACAGAATTTCCTTTTATAGAAATTTATCTTTTGGAAACAAACAACTAACTTCCCGACCAGCTGACAAATTCTTTGACATTTCGAAATTATCTGTGAATGGTCTAATTAAAATAAATGATTCCACTTTCACTCTTTTTAAAGATTCCGTGGAATCTTCCGCTGGATACGCGAATTCGATTCGCGATTCTCTTAGGTATCCGGTTTTATAACGCAGTATTTATTATAGTCATCTGGCACTTGCTTTGTGTTATCATTTTTATATCTAGCAATAGTATCAATTTTGGTTCAAATGGTATCTGAATTCATACCGAAAATAACATCATATATGTATTATTATATGAGCTATATTTTGTAAGTACCTATAATATTTGTAATCACGTTCTCGAAAACGGCGCTAACGATTTCGATGAAAGTTTCGGCGAAAAATCTATCTAACTACATAGGTCTCATATCTGGGAATATTGGTTTTATCCGTATTTTCATCCGAGCGTAGCTCGGTCGCCGGATCGCAAAGCTTAGAATAAGATGGCTACCTTAGAATAATGACATGGTAGCATGGAATTAGTATGTACTATTCGTGGAATTAGTATAAACTACCCTATACTATTAAATGAGCATTATCTATTTTCACCAGAGCAGAGCTCGGTCGCCCAGGTAGGACAGGTAGTACTGTCGGGTAAAAAGAGTAAAACATTAAGAGAGTTGAAGTGAAAAGACAAGGCTAGTGACGATGATGACATTGCAATTTTGTTTATTTTTAACTATCTCTGTACTGTCATCGTGTTACCCTTTTACCAGCCTCATAGACACCCTACCTCGCCAGTTTTGATACGACTGTATTTTTCCTTTACCCGCTCAACAAGAAAATATAATTTTACATTTTTAATAACACGCTCTTTTGAAATCTTTTTCCAAGCCAAAACTGGCGCATTTTCTCTGAAGCTAATAAACGCAACTCCAGGACTGTTTTCCCCGAAATTCTTACTTGAACAACAAACAAAATTATTTAAAAAAAATTGCATCATTTTCAAGTTTTCCAGACATACAATGTCCAACTATCTTTTACTTTGAGCTTGCCGCCCTATTCAGGTCCAACAGAAGAAAACCTTGCCGTCCTAATTACTCTGACTACTAAACGTCTCTTGAAGGCGTCACTGAAGGCCAGAAAGGCTTCAGCGGACTTAATTTTACCAAATAATTTAGTAGCGTGCACTTTGAGAGAGTAAAGTCATTTAAATAATTTAATTAACAAAGAATCTAAAGCTTATGGAGTTCTCATTTATTATTTCTCAAAAACAGAGTTGGTATCTAACTTTGTAACTTTTCTTCATGTTTGAACATCAAACAAACAGTACGCGGGAGTTTTATATTAATTAACGAATACGCACCGTCAGGAGTTCACAAACACGTGAAGTTGCGAGTTCAACAAATCTTCATATAACCGTTTTAGTGGTGAGCACCGAAAGTTCCAGCGGCGTAAATCACGCGATTCTTAGAGATGGTAGTTAGGAAACCACAGGAGTGCCGTAATGTAGCGCCCTCTGCGCCCAGCGCCAGGAAACTGATAGTAATAAATGGACGCCTGAATTTTCGCTACTGTTAAAAATCACTAAGCTGCGGATGGACTTGGTGTTCGTATATTTCCATTTTCAATATGTTTTTACTCTCAGTCGTCTTAATGGCCATTGCGTAAATCTCTCATAGCAGCATTAAAACCAAAAATTATTAATTATTGGATAATTATTCAGCAATTATAACACCTGAACTAAAAATCTGTTCGTCGCAAATAACTGAGTATCTATAACTTTGTCTGTAAATGACAATATATGAGCACAAACAAATTATAAACTAATTTGACTTCCAGACTGTAATGTTGTCGAGGTGACCACGGCTAACATAAACGTATTTAAGCGTATACCTAATCCAAGGTAATACTACACATTAGAAGTTCGTGGTTTTCAGTAATGACACGAAAATTATTATGTTGTGTTGCCGGGCAGTCTTTTGTAAAACTTCTTAAGCGGCTGTAAACATGGATACTGTAATACCAGTTCGTAACATACCATACCATCACGCCTGTACTTCCTGAAGCGTTGGCCAGAGGTGTATCTATAGCACACCCACATTTCGCCAGCTATGTTTAAGTCCCATGTAATAGGGGGCGAGCTTATGGCCATAAACCTTGCACAAATGCAGACCCCGGGCTGCTACTGAGAAATTCCAGATTGAAAGACCCAGACCCAGACCCGGAAATCGAACCCAGGACCTCAGACTCAGCAGTAGCTCTTGCGACCAATAGACCAACGAGGCAGCCTACTTATACTTGTAGTTCGTATAATAAAAAAAAATGGTGATTTAACGTAAAAAAACCAAACTTAAAAAAATCACGCATCAAAACAAATTATATACGTAAACGTGTACGTCCTGTTTCGATATCAGTGTTTCATAATACCATCTTGTCATTTGCAAAAAGTAACTCGATAAACACATGCATCGGCAAACGTTGCCATCAGACGCAAAAACGGAAATAGGAAACCATTTCTAAGTTACCCAAGAGCATTGTATTTTCCTTCTAACTTTTTTCCAACGCAAACGAGGTAGGAAAAAGCTATTAAACAATAAATGAGGCTCATAATCTCCCTATACACTTGTTAGTTTGGGAAACTATCGTAACATAAAATACAATGAACGTATTTCCTGCTGGAGCGTGCTGGCGAACTGCGGCCAACTTTGATTCAATGTTGGTGTACGTGTGATAGTAGACCCCTCGCTAGGGCTCCACAGAGCGGAAACATAAACAATCGTAAGTTATTCCAATGTTTGATCAACATAGCTTTTCAATGCCTTCGGCTATCTTTCGGTTCTGAGGTGTTTCGATAGGAACGCTGTTACACTTTTTCAATAAAATTGGCTTTAAAAATAAAATGGGTAGCGGTATATTGCCCCCACTTCTTATAACATGAGCAGTCCCTTGAGATGTTCAAAAAGCTGTGGAACAAGGCCTCATTATCATATTTTACTTAGTAGCCGGTAATATTCAGTTAGCTATTTTACATTCTGGTTTAAACCAACAAAACATGAACTGCCATTAGAATAACATTAAATGATCGACAGGCACGACTGAAACTTAATAATATGCGGCCTCATTATGCGGCAAGATATTAACAAAAACTTTGCACACACACAATAACAAAGTCAATATGTTTGAGGGTGTAAGCCAACGCGGCGTCGGCGAAGGAAAGTGTACTTTATTGCTAATATTATTCTAAGAGGATGCCATTGCTAACCCTAACGCTTTGTGGCAGAATTCTTCGATTTCGTCCCAGGGTGACGATATGGAAGCCTTATATCCCGACACTATAAAACTGTATTGTCCATAATCACGAGATTATCGGAGGAATAGCGTTTGCGGGTATGCAATCATATCGTATTCTCTGGTACAAGGACTGAACTACAACTCAGGCAAGTTAATCTTGCCGATAATTGAGTTGACAGTGTATAGTTTGTCTCAGTGGTACTGTTCCTAAAATTAGATCAGCTTCCGAGAATATTCGGTTCGCTCACGGTTTATTTTTGACAGAACGTACTATGTATGATTTAAATCAAATGCAATGCATGCTTTATGTACCTACACTCCATAGGTTTAGGTAGTTAAATAAAGGTAAACAAATCGTAAAAAGGTTTTTTTATAGTTTTTTTTTTTTTTTTTTTTTTTTATGAGATGAAACGTTCTTGTTTTAAAATACGATAAAACAAAATTAAATTTATTTTAGATTATTACAATAGTTTCCTCTTTTCTTAATGTATGTTAAACTTTATCTTTATTTTTAAACTGCTCTTCGTAGATGTAACTGCTTGAGTACAATTTTTTCGTTAGATTTATTATAATAATTAGTGACCAATCCAAGGTTCGGTTTCGGTTTCGGTTTCGGCAAGTTTCGGCAAAAAAATCTAGTTCCCGTATGAGTTTCGGTTTCAGCAGAAAATCTGCCTAACCTTCAGCCGCACCGTAACTCTGCGTTCGTGAATTATCGCGCGTCGTTCGGCTAACTTCGGGAGAGTTCGTGGTTCGTGTGTCACCATCATCAGCTTCTTGTTACTCACAATTTTTTCCTAAGAGTACTTACTTAGTTAAAGTGTTAAACGGGTTCAACAAACTTGCCTTTGTTTAAAAAAGTTTCGGTTTCGATTTCGGCCGAAACCGAGACAGATACCGAAGATTCGGTTTCGGGTTTGGTTTCGGTAGAAAGTCCTGTTTCGGTAGGACACTAATAATAATATAATATTTTGTAATATGTCTATTGTAAAGAGCCCAAATTCTAAACGTCAACGAATTATAACGTTGCTATATTGAAGAGTACAGCTGTGACGTAGCATGGCAATTGAAGTGACAGGTATTACGTTTAGTGACAGCTCCCGTCACGTGTTTTTTTTTTGGTTTACCTTTATTTAACTAACTAAACCTATGGAGTAGGTAGACAACAGCAACCGCATTTGTGTTAACCTACGTAACTACAAGATTTATTAAATCTCTATAGCGTTATCACGATTCGACTAAACGAATTTTAGAATAAAGCAAATCAAAAACTTAGGCGTCAAGTAGGTATAAGAAATTCTCTACCGAAACTCATCGAAGTTTTGACAGTAAACGTCAAAATACATCCTATGTAATGAGAAGGAAAATACGTGGCAGGTACTTGCAAATGGTCTCGAGCTAAATCGAGAACTCATTAGCAAGTCGAACAACAAGATCGCAAGTCATTGCATAGCACGAGACGAGAGGGCTGAAGAGCAGGGCGCGGGGGGTGTGACGTGGGGCTAATTCATCCACTAGGTATAGTTTCAACTCAATGTCTCCTTACCCTCGTGAGCCGTGCGAGAACCGACTCATTACGCTTCTTTGTGCCTTCAGGCTGCCCATTCATTAATCCATGTATGAAACATTAAGGTTCTATGCTAACCTATTGTTAACCTCAGTATAATACTGTGCTCGGCCCACTAAAGGCTACCCCTTTCACTTTACTAGACCCACGGTGCTATTATTTCTTTATAGAGCTGCATTATTCTGGACTGAAAAAACGTTCATTGTTATAACACGGATACAATTTCGTTATTTTTTTAATTTATTCGACACCAAATCTTCACTTGATGTGTCATGAACAAACCTGACAGTTTTTTTTTTACTATTTGGTCTATTCACTACGTCTCCTAAAATATGAATAAGTGAAACGTTAGCTAAACCAATATTTTCCTAACGAAAACATAGCTATGGAATTAAAATCACGGAAATATCCAAAGTAGAACCAGAATTTATGACCTAGTTAAAATTACTACTGCAATAAAATGAGTTAATGGACCCAAATAAATGCAGGTAAAACAGCAAGCAAAGTGGCATAATATCTGCTCCACAATCACCATTGTTGAGAACTCTGAACTCCAATGTTGTTAAAGCGGACATAAGTTTTATCGTCAAACCACTTTTCATGTTTGATGTAAGATAAATTTTGCTGGTTCGTGGTCTATTTTAGGAACTTTATTTATCCTACTTTAGCCTTTGTCTGTTGCTTTAGTTGTGATTTCCTGCTACATTACATTATGCCAGGGTTTTCGCGCTGTCTTTTATTTGTTATTGCTGATACAATTCGTATAGGCGTCCGTGTTATTTGGAAGGGTTTTTGCCTTGTCTCCGACTGACATGAGACGTGAGATAAATGATAAAGAAAAATAAGTAATGTCCTTATTACTTCTACTTCTTATTAATCTTATGATGAAACTTTTTCCCAGAGAGAATAAGAGAAGAAAAACATTATATGAAACAAAACGCATTTTGTTCAGATAGATATACCAAATCATATAATTATCTGATGATTAAACTTTAGTTGTTAATAGTTGCAATGTGAAATTAAGTTTTATCTGTATTTTTTTTCAGGTGTAACGTTATCCTTTAAAAACAATATTGATCCTAAAGTCTGAAAATATTCCACCGTCCTCATCGATGATAACCAACCGCAAAATATAAACTGGAACACGAAGATTCGTAGCGAAACAAATATCTATACAAAAATTGGCTTCGAATTTCCCCAAAGAGAGAGCCGGAAGCATAACATTTTACTACTATTGCAACATTCAGTATAGCTCATTATTCTTACTGATAAACAGTTTACGTCCAAACGCTTACAAGATTATGTGGAGAACAAAGACGATGTTGGGTACCTACACGAGTTGCTCGTACTGTACCTAAACTTGCGACGTGTCCAAACTCAGAGCACCAAGTTCCACGCAACTCATGCATTATAAAGTATTGACAACAGGACACACAGTCAATGTTTGGAGATTATAAATAACTTATACTCTTAGACCAACATATCTGCTGAACCAAGCCACACATGCTTCAAATTACATAATTATTGTATGCCTATTAGGCAGGACATATTGGAACTTAAATTTTTCTGTTAAGACCTGTAACAAACATATACAATAAAGATATTTTGAATTTGAATTTGAATTAAGTACAATGCATGTTTAAATAAACAGAGAAGTAAAAGTCCACTTACCACGGTAATAAAGATAGAATACACGATCAACTGGATATAAAAGTACTTGTGAACGTTTCCCGGAACACATAAAGTTATAGTTATGAAGCCCCTGATCCAGAATGATAGGTATTCGAAATGCCGATCCTTCGATGTGACGCCGTTTTACATACAGAAGCACTTTATTCTAAGTAAGCTTACTCTGCCGGAACGATACCGATACCGGCAACATATGAAGGTATAACAACCATCTTTTAGCTTTAGATGAAATGCAACCGATCTGTTCTTGGTAAAGCCTAGTTTTCGAACCTGAAAATGTTAGAAGCGGACTGAAATAAATCTCTTAGGCCGTGACTTACATTTATTGACCACTTCGCTGAACCAGCTAGCTGTAAAAGCTTTAGAATATTTCAGAAGTAGGTATTCTTTGCTCTACTCTTGGATCCAATGATTGATTGAAATACGAATTCTTAAAAGGCTTTACGTACTTGAAATTGAACAGAAGACATAAACTATATCAGGCGCTTATCAGGTCGCTAAAAGTCGTAAAAACCGATTGAGGGTGACGGTGTGAGTAGGTAGTCAGTAGACACTATGGTTGTGGCGAAGAGCCAGCGATGTGTCACTGAGCTCGCTTCTATAAAATACAATTTGGGTACTTGTATTTTATAGAAGCGAACCGCGCAAGAACGATGAATTGTTCTCATAATAAACTGGATACGAAGTTTAAATTGACGTAAGATAGGTATTGTTAACGAAACCCCAGAAAGACAAAGCACACACTATCTTCACAGAGAAGTAATTTGAGAGTTCAATACGTATTTTAATAGACAGTTTCAACTTCACAACTCGTTGAGCCAGTACGGGGAGAGTGGAAACATTTGTTCAAGCGGAAGCAAACAAAATTTTATGTTAAATCACGTTTTCAGCACCAGTGGGAGGAAATCGTTTTATTGGAACTAGAAAATTTCACTTTAATTCGGAGAATCTTTTTGTTCCATTTTTAATGTTAAGCACGTAAATCGGTTCATATCTTTGTAGAACAGATTTGAAAATATGGTCTGAATAAAGAATTGTAGCATGTGTTTCAAGTTAATTGCTTATCTAATCTTGTTACTTTACCAGCTGTTCGAAACCGAGGGAGTGACTTGATAATTCTGTACGCAAACACTTACTTAATTCGCAGCTAAAATCGTCCTTTACGATTGTCCCTACATACCATTTGCCATTTTTATTTGTATGGAAAAGTCATATTTAACATACCGCTCATGTTCTTCAGCTCGTTTACGGCTTGAGATTATCCATTTGAATTCCGTCTTATTACGTAATAAAAATGCCACAGTGAATGAAGCTACATTGCTTGCTTGTTCTTTTATGTGAAGTGTTTTGAGAATTTTAATTTGAAAAATTCTTTTATTCGAGCTTTCTTAGATGAGTGAGTTAGGAAACGTTCATTTTTTACTCTCATTCTTGTTTTCCCTTAGGGATTATTCGATTATTTTCTTTACAGAGTGAAATGTCCTTATGCGCAGCTGAAGAACCGTTTTTCTATATTTTAATTACTTCTGTGCTTATCGACTGTTTTATACAAGGAAAAGAAATGTATACTATACAAATTTATCCCTTCTCCTTTACGATGTTTGTAAGTTCCGGGAGGTAACATGGCGCGTTAGTGTCGCATAAAATGTAGTACAGCTATAATGGACGGAATTAACAGTAAATCACTACAACTTAACAGTAAACTATAAATTTTACTGAACAGTTAAGCTTTCAGTGAGTTTTAATCTTACTTACACTACATCTAAGCTGTTTTCCGTGAACTTTGAAACAAGCTTCCAGTCATTTAGTGTTAAAAATAAAATCGATAAAGAAAATAAGATTAGCCCTTATTCAGGCAAGTCTTAAAAATAAACTTTCTTTTAAATCGTTTAAAATTACAGTAACATACGTAAAAACTATTATGAAAGATCCCTATTCTGCAAAACTTTGACTTTAAAACTTTTAGAAATATTTTATAACGTCTTTAGAACTTTTACTGCGTGCTTAAGTAAAATAAAAAGTAATTTGATCGACTCGTATTAACATAACAAGTCTCCTGAGTCGTGTTACGAGTATTTTCGTAGGCCTTATTTACCTACCTTTATACATTTTCTATAGGTACATAATAAGAAACAAGGTTGCTTTTCGTGTCCGTCTGTGTGATTGCTTAGATCTTCTAAACCACACAATCGATTTTGATGCGTTTTTAACTATCATTTAGAGTATATTATGTTCCAGAATGTTTATGTGGACTTAGATATAGCTCAGAAATCACAATGTTTTGACATGTCGCCATTGCACCCGTAGGTGTAAGGGTTATAAGAATGTCCATGATAATGTACGCATCAATATCAGTGCTCAAAATCTGTTGACATAATCTACTCATTACAATGTTTTTTTATGAGTTATTTGCAATATGTGGTTAGCTAACGACCTCGACAATTTATCATATTATTTTTTGGCTGAGCTACCCGCAGCAAGTTAGTCACTGCTTGCGGTAGCGTCGGGGGTCGGGTTGTTTTGCATACCATTTTACAGTTTTTTTTCCAACTGAATAGACAGCTGTATTGCTGGAGAGTTTGTTGCGCCACTTCTTCTTGCCAACTAAAGCACTAGGAAGTGGTGAAGGGCGGGCGTATTTTGGGGACTGTCTTATGTAATTTTGACGTTCGAAAAGTGTTTATTCTCAGCCTAATTTGAATAAATGACTTTTGAATTTTGAATCTATACATATTATAAATAAAAGTCGCTTTTCGTGTCTATCTGTGTGACCACGTTGTTCTTCTAAACTGCGCAACAGATTTTAATACTGTATTTTCACCATCATTTAGAGAATTTATTCCGGAAGTTTTATGAGTATAATATATTAATATAAAACTTTTATAAATAAAAAGAAAGCTCGATGTTTTTTCAAGTCATAAAAACCATGCGAAGCAGGTATCTGTGGTACCTAGTTCGGTATAAAGGAGCACCTAGCTATTCTTAAACTATACCTACCAACCCTTAACCCTATAAGTAATTAATCTTAAAGCCTATAAACTGAACTATTAAAGCCAAAAGCAAGCGCGGCTGGCGACGCGAACATCATCAGTATTAAAGGTACATTAAATCAAAAGTCACTTCATCAAAACCAGTATTGTAAGCTCGTTACTAACGAATCTTATCTTAAGGGCACTTTGGACTTGTTCTAGGAAAAAACTTGATCCATCTAGACAGACACTTCAGTGCTTCTTATCTGTTTGTGATAGTCTAAGGAAAAAGGAAAATTTTATTTGTGTTAAAAATTAAATAACTGAGGCTAAACTGTTTTAGGAATAATGTACGAACATACATACATACATAATTAAAACATTCAAAAGAATAATAAATGTAAAGAGTAGACAATGAAAATGTTTTCATATGACATTAACACGTAGGTAGCCGTTAAATGTGTCGTATAAAACTTTATTCGCTTTTCTTTTTCTACCTTGGTAAGGCAAAAAATAGCAGATTTGTAGAGTAGTGATGGCCTAGTGGTAACGGCCCCGACTAACGAATTGTAGGTCGTAGATTCGAACATAGGCAGGCGCTTTACATTATGTAAATAATGTCATCACCACTGCTCTCAAAGCGGTGAAAGAAAACATTGTGAGGAAACCGGCATGTCGTAGAACCAAAAATTCGAAGACATGTGAAATCTACCGACCCACACTGTGCCCGCGTGATAGATTACTGCCCACTCGTTCTCAAAGAGAGGATACCTTTTTCCCAGCAGTGGAAACACTACAGGCTGTATGCTGAAAGCAGAAAAAGAAATATTATCATCACCAAGCTTGAATTGATAGTCAATTCCAACCAAAAAAAAAAGGCTTGATCTATCTAACCCCAACAACAACACACATATGAACGACCTCTATGTTGCCACTCTGATAAAGCAATGGATGGTTTGCAGAATATAACAAAAGATAATCTGAAGAAATTTTTGTTGGCCAGTAAACATAATTTTTACATAATCCCAGTTTATTATTACGACAACCACTGTAAAAGACAAAGCAGAGAGAAGAAGAAAGAAACATTTTGCGAATCCATACCCATCAACAAATGTACTTACTTCAACGGAGTACTGAAAACCAATAACAGAATTTAGAAATAAAAGGGAATTCGCATGCAAAACGAACAAACGCTGCAAGCCTCACAAAGGCATGCAGTTCATTTCGGTACAGTAAGTATCCGAATGGTGGCCTTTCGACTCCTGACGTTACTACCACGTATGGATATCTCTATTAAGCTTCGTAGAAATGAAAATATTGTCAGTCAGGTTGTTCTATGAAAACAACCTGAATGTCTGTGCTATTGATGTTTATTTATAATGTCCGAATTTCTACCGCTTTTGCCTAAACTCAATTATGTTTACATTATATTACGCTCCTAAATAAATTTCTCAAATTCAACACTGTCTAGCTAGATTAAATAACTATTAAATACTTGACCAGTAATAACAATGATAGACAAAACAAAAGCCGGGCGAGCTGTACCGGTGCGGCGTCACTGTGTGGACAAGATGAAACGTTTATGTATGGCCGGCACATCGGCCCGTCACAATCTCGCTCCGAGTTCTAGCGATCGCTCCAAAGTACTTGAAAATTCGGGAACCGGGATCCCAGCGCTCGGGTGAGGGACATGTGATGGACATGCGGCTATAGTAAATGTATGTATCGCTACTTCGGCGCTGTCATCTCCATTGTGGACCAACGGCTTAAGGGCTAGATCACACGTACCACAACCACACCTCAACCACAACCACGCCACAACGGCAACACGTGGACGGGCGCCAATCACACGAACCACATATGAACGTCAAAATCAAGCGTGTGGGCGATACCGACCACATCAAGGCTACGTCGTAGCTACAGCGCAACCACCAGCGAGGCCGCGCACTAGCGGCCGGCCACATCGCAAACGCAACGATCTGTCTGTCTGCAAACACTAGCCACAACTTAACCACATCGCAACTACTAGCGACAACGCAACTGCAAGAACCTGCAACGACACTACTCACACGTAACCACTGCTTGTCCACATTTTGTCGCTGCGATGTGGTGTGGTTGTAGTACATGCAAACGGGCCCTAACTTGAAAGTCTTAGCCATGATAGCTCCACTCGTTTCAAAAGGTAGCTTACTGCAACTTTATTTCTTGTTCACTGAAAGAAAGTGATGTGAATCTATATAAAATCAATTCATACTGTGTCTGCTTAATTTCGTCCAAAACCTTTCACGAAAGCGTTCTAAAAAAGTTTACTGTTTGAAACAAACTAGTGAAAGAGGATGGGAAGTTTGCACAAAACATGAAACTTGAAAGTGCAAGAAGAAATGTCATTACAGGCAGGGGTGAGCGTGAATTTGGCCCCTTTCCTCTTCATTTATAATATTAGCAAACTCCCGCGGAACTTCCTTAATTAGACTCACGTTAACCGAAACTTAATGTAAAGTACAGTCGACTTCTGCTCTTTTAAAGTCACGTAGATTCCACTTCTATAACTTATAACTCTTTTTGAGTCCGGTCCAGTGAGAAACTTGGATATCTCGGCCAACTTCTTACACTACGGCTCGTTACAGGCGTACTCATATAAAGAAAGGCGAATAAAAGAACCGAGTTAGGTTTCTAAGATTTCATAACAACCTACTTTACAAGGTTACTACAAAAATGCGGCAACAGTAACGGTATTACGCTACTGTTAACAAAACAACAGAACGACAAACCCACATTGAAAATTACTTATGTAAAGCGACTAAATAACAGAAAATACCACATAAATATCCGTCTGACATGACGATACATTTTATCAAACGTGCATTGCCTGGAGGAAGTTCCTGTTTCACACAATAACTCAGCTGTATGAGATAATAGCATTTTCTTCGTGGTTGGTAACTTGGTACAGCGGACATGCTATGTAGTTAATTCTCGATCAACGTTCCGATGAACTTCCATTCCAAATTGTGAACATCGAAACAGTTTGTAACTTTAAGTCCGAAGGGCATAAAATCTGTTTGTGTACAAGACCGCAGTCTAGATGAAGCAAATGATTTTAGTTCAAGACGACATAAGTTCCAAATTAGAGCAGTTTTGCGTGTGAGTCCCAACTCATTTAAAATACGCTGAACGGGTTAATTAAGAGAACCAGCGGTGTGTGAAATTGTAAACGTATGTGAAAACATTCGGCGGTTTCTGGGAGACCACCGCTGCGCCCTTTATATTTACCTGTTATTGACCTTAAATTTAATACTTTTAATGGGCATGTTTCTACGTAATAACACACCGTAGACCTCTCCTCACTAAAGTATCTTACGATACTGTTACAGAACCGTTTAGGTTGACATTAAATTGATACACGACTTCGGAAAGCCTGCCCATTATTTTTGTATTTATTTGACTTCAGCTTTCATATATCACAGTATGGTACTTTATACGTGTCGCAGAGTCGTGAAAAAGTATATATACTTATAAGTAAATCGAAAAGAGTGAACAGTCTTGGGGCAGAGTCCGGGGAGTTTTGGGTCATCTAGCTAAGTATAATCAACGTAACAATCGCGGGGTCTGATTAAGTGTCAGAAACAAAACGTTCCCCAAAGCTCTTTAGAAAGAAGCTGGACAGTGAATTGTTGAAAAGTGAACGAATTCCATTAACGGAAGTGGAATTAAAGCCCGGCTTGCTTGATAATTTAGCTGCGAGTGAAGTAATTCATACCAACTCGTTACTCGCCGAGTGATCATGCTTTTAGATTGGAGCAACAAAGGATTATTGTGCCTTAGCTTTAATATGTCAGTACGCAAACGGATCACTTACTCACTTGCGGGAGAGACGATTTATCGTCGCGTATACTTTACTTCAAAGTTACCCTGAAATTATTTTTTTAACATAAATGTTGCGTTTTTAACTTATTTTTAATGCAGAATTGAGTAGCAGTGAACTAGCAATATGGAACGGCAATATACAATTCATTCTTAATTTTAGTTGTATTTTATAGAATTTAGTGATTGTATTACCCATTTACTGGGTTGTGAAGGTCAGATAGGCAGTCGCTCCATGTAAAATACTGGCATTCAGCTGCATCCGGTTAAACTGGAAGCCGACCCCAATATATTCGGGAAAAGGTTAGGCAGATTGATACACTCCATTACATTAAATTATAAAAACTATTTTACAAAAAAAAACAACCGACTTCCAAAAAAAACACTTAAAAGAGAAAAATAACTTGAATTTCGGAAGTCGGTGGCAAAAACGAAAATACAGATCCATATAGTTATATTTTAAGATGGTTCGCAGTTCGCATAGTTGAAGCCGTGATATAGTTATATCCCTAGGGAAATAGTTATGAATTGCTTTCATATATATTACGGTAGGTATATTTTACTATATATGTATCTAATAAAATACTATTGTTTTTGCCACCGACTTCCGAAATTCAAGTTATTTTTCTCTTTTAAGTGTTTTTTTTGGAAGTCGGTTGTTTTTTTTTGTAAAATAGTTTTTATTTTTCACTTTTTAGTTGTGTTTATACCTACCCCGCACAAATTCGTATACCAGTCGAATAATGGAAACATAACAAAAGATTTCTCAAAAATTAACGAAACATTCCGAGCGCCCCGCTGGTGGGGCAAATAGGAATGCCAAAAAATTTTCAGTGGAATATGCCCCACTAGTTCGACTTGGTGGGGCAGATTCCACTAGTCTAAAATCTTTATGGATTCTGCCCCACTAGGGTTGGCACCTTAGAAATGTGTAGGTAGGTATGCTCGTATTTTATATTTGTTTGGAAAAGAAAGAAATGTATAGTTAAGTAAAATATATATTTTTTGGTAATTTTATATGTTATGATGGCCCAGAGGTTAAGGCCTCGCCTCTCATGCATGAGGTTGTGGGTTCTAATGTGACTTTTTCAATTCATATGAACTTTCTGAGTTTATCTTGGACATTATTGACATCAGTGAAGGAAAACATCGTGAGGAAACATGGACTTATAGTTAATATTAGTCTGAAATCACCAACCCGTTTTGAGCAAGCGTGTTGATCAGTGCTCGTTCCTTCTCTGTATTAGACGAGACCTTTGCCCTGCAGTGGGACAGTAATAGGCTGGTATTATTATTTTATTATTAATTTTTATTTACTAGTTGTTTCTGGAAGGAATCGGGTTGTAAATCATACGTTAATTACACGATTTGTTACAAATAAAATAAAATCTAAATGAATACAAGTCCTAGTTACATTTTACTTACATATAAATTTCTTTCTTTTCCAATCAAATATTAAATACGAGCATACCTACTTACACAAATTCTAAGGTGCCAACCCTTGTGGGGAAGAATCCATGCCATGGGGCAGAATGCATTTGCCCCACCAGTGGCGACTTGATGGGGCAAAGTGGAATGATTGAAATTTCGAAGACTAGATAGAACCAGCAATTATTTTTGATCTTTAGTACAATATCCAAATCACATTACGTGTACTGTTTGTTTTTGAGGAGTTCCTTCGTTTATCTCCCAAAGTATACATCAAATCTTCACAAAATTAATATGGGACCACCTCAGGAGTATACCCTTACGAATAAAAAAAGAATTTTCAAAATCGGTTGACAATTGGCGGAGAAATCGGTGAACATACATAAAAAAAAAAAAAAATACATACAGTCGAACATATAACCTCCTTTTTTTGAAGTCGGTTAAAAACAGATAAAATTGACATAAAATCCCTACACACTTGATGTAAGTATAACTTACAACTCGGTATACCTACCTACTGTAACTGTTTTGTTTTCATTTCGATTATAAATAATGTAAGACGAGATTTATTTTATAGCCATATAAAATAAGATTATTCAAATAAAATCATTTTTGAAATTGCCTCACGCGATTACGTCAAACAAGCAAGTTTTCCGAAGTTTTTCTATTTGTTATGTTGGAGGAGATAAATCCAATTTACTGAATAATTCAATTAGACACGATTTAAAGCCCGAAACTTCTTAAGAAGATATATTTTCTTTCGTCTGAGAAATTACCTATCTTAATGTCGCAGACAAATTAGTATCTTAGTAGGTGTACCTATACCTAAGAACGTTGTTAAGAAAACGTGGGCTAAATTAATTAATAAAAGTGTTTTCTTATTTCTATTATGAAAAGACCGAAAAGCGACAAAACAGCTTTGCCTAATTGTATGGTCTGACATTTTAAATCCTATTTTCGTGCACTTAAACATTATTAAAAACAGGCACGCTGAATAAAACTTAGGTAAGTACAAGCGGTACAAAACTAAAATCTTTTTAATTATTGTGTTACTCCAAGCGGTACAAAACTTTATTTTTATTTTTATTGTGTTACTCCGAGCGGCACATAGCAGGATTCTTCAATCAAATTACAACTTAATATTTTATAGTGCTACCTTTACTTAGAAGATAAATAACCAAACCATAACCATTAAATTAATGACATTGCAACTCAAATAAAATTGAAACTGATACAGAAAACTATGAAATTGAAAGTGAATTAAAATTGGTAGGGCAAGCCAGAAGTAGATTAGAAGGACAACGTGTAAACCAAAAAGAAAGGATGGACTTCCTTCACTCAATCAGGCAAAAACCGCCATGTTTGTTTTCAACGCTGTCGCCGTCCCCTACATCAAAGTTTCCTCGATTTTTGTCAACCGAAAATACGATGATTGATGAACTAGTGCACCCGGAAGCCATTCTGGCGTGAAGAAAAAAACTTTGTCTTCGCAGGCGGAAGCCGGATTGTTTTTTATTCTCGGTTTGACAACGGAAACAGAGGAAAGCAACAAACATCTCTGTCGATAAATTGTTCGCGCCATTGAGTTTGCACAACTCTTTATTTTATTAAAAAATGTGGAAGAAAGTGTTTTGTACTTATTTGCCATTAATTTAATTTGATTGGAGATGCTCTGCGCATAGCGTAAAGTTAGTGGTGTCGGTGTTTTATTTTTTAGTTTCATCGTCAACAAAAAACCTGTCCGATCTGACAGGGGCATATAGGTACTGCAATGGCATTACCAAAAAGTAATAAAAAATCTTATTATTAGAAAATAAAAAAGTTATTGCTATTTAAAATTCACATTTTTAGTACCAAGATTACCCTAAATCCATTAAAAATTAGCAAATTTTCAACAGGGGTTATGGACACCCGCTTAACGACGGCTACCCGCGCCCCATGAAATTACCCGGTAAAATTCCCCATTGAAAAAAAGTAGCAATTTTTTTTATTTTTTCCTGCATATTACCACATAAATAGACTCAGAGTACGATATTCAAATTCAAATTCAAAATATTTTATTTCACATAAACCTACAAGGGCACTTATGAAACGTCAGAAGCGCGCGGAAGAAGTGCACGGTTCCAATTGGTCGTTTCCTATGGAGAAGAACCGCAAGAAACTCCATGGTTACTCTTTTAAAAGTAAATGGTATTTACAATGTTTTCAAATTACAGAGTTAATAGGTATGAGAGGACAGTGTAGGCCTATCAACAAGTACCAGGTACTTAGCAAGATAGAAAATGGTCGACAGATCTACAGTCTGTTAAGCCTACAACGTTCTCACATTCACAAAATCTAAAAGACAAGAATCTATATAAAAGCAAAATCAAATAATAAAAATAAAAAGCTATTTAGACCAAATGACATGATTGTCACTACAGCTGTATGTAACAAATCTAATTTATTATAAAAATAAAAAATATTTTAGGTATATAATGTAATGATATCTAACCACACCCTCGCGGATCGAACAGGGTTATTTTTACATGTTGAATAATAAGTAAATAAATGAATGCAATTAGAAGCCTAAGCGAAGGAATACTTTATTATTGTCTATACACACATCAAAAACAGTTTGTGATCACTAGCAAAAGCTGATATATTAACTTTATCAAAGAAAAGTGTTTATTTACGTTATATCTTTTTTTAAATAGAAAAACACTGTTTGAAATTAAAAAAATAAACTTTATACAACAATTTATTAATAAAAGGTTTTTATTTAATACAATATAACTCCTCCCCTGGCTCGTACACATGCAGAGATAATCCTGGGAATGCTGAGGATCAAGTTATCCAGCATTTCTTGCGGTAACCTGTCCCATTCTTGAATAGCGGCTTCCCTGATCTCTGGCACTGTCTGGGGAGGTGGCTGACGGTTTCAAACAGCTCGCTTAAGAGCATCCCACGTGCTCTATTGGGTTTAAGTCAGGTGAGCCGACAGGCCAGTCTAACCTTGTGATGTCGTATTCTCGGGGAGCAGCATTGACTCGTTGCGCTCGATGTTCGGGCGCATTATCATCGACCAGTACGAACTGGTGCCTATGGTTTACTCGGAATGGTGTGACAATTCCATCAACAGCGACTGTTTTGTACCTATTTGCCGTCATGGAGCCTCGATACGGGATCAAAGGCGTTCTAGCTCCAATCATAAATCCACCCCAAAAGGACACCGGTTTCCCGCCTTGC
This sequence comes from Xanthia icteritia, assembly GCA_949128155.2. Taxonomy (NCBI): domain Eukaryota; kingdom Metazoa; phylum Arthropoda; class Insecta; order Lepidoptera; family Noctuidae; genus Xanthia; species Xanthia icteritia. Next base: position 11,109,859 of record OX421935.2, on the reverse strand, counting down.
TGAACGGTTCCAGTGGCAGTTCTTTGCTTTTCAGAGTCTCCAGGTCGTCTCCAGACACGGACACGTCGGTTATCTGGATGAATACCGATTCGCGATTCGCGAACGAAGATACAGTTTTGCCAAATATTTTCCTCCTCATCTTGTTCATTTTGCCGGAGCCTAGCCCACTGCAATCTGGAGACGTCTGCAACGTGCTATTTCTCTCGTGGAATATCCTTCTTCCCTCAAAGTTACAATTCTTGCTCGTAAAACTTCTGATGAGGATTCGCATGGCATTTTATCAATAACAACTTTCCTCGAAAAATATTATAAAACCGTTGAAATTGACTAAGTCAGATTTCTGAATGAGCGTAAGCTTGCATTGAATTTCTTTTTTTATATGGAAAAACCATAGAATTTGTTTATTTTTGTTATATATTCTAATTATATATTTTAAGTAAAGAATCTAGAAAGAAGAAGACATTATAATATAGTCTACCGTAACAAAAAAGATTTAGATTTTTCAAACTGATCGCAATCTTTTTTTGATGTGTGTGTGTGATATAAGTACCTACCTTGCTAGAGAACGTTTTTCCTCTCAGAGCAATTTTCTCAGTGTGTTCTCACATTTTCACGTCAGTCTTAGTCACTTGTCATGGATGACAAGTTACATTTCCGGCGATTTATTAGATAGATAACTTCGACGACTGCGATGAGATCCGATATAAGTAGATACTTATAACTAATGGTACTCTGACGAGTAACATTAGTTAGTATAAGTATCTCTCGTACTCCTCAGAGTAACATTCGTTAAGAATTATGCGAGACGTAGGTATTTAAGTGTTGGAGATGAAAAGATCGATGAATCATCATTTTGTTAAAGTGCTTTGATTAGTTTAAAAGTTTCCAAGCTCAACACAAAGGTGTCCTTAATAAGCTACTAGAAAACTAATCTGCAAGGCTCAACACAACTGCTGGAAAATATTATTCACAACTTTGTGATTGCACAGCTATCTCACATATCTTTGTTAGGAGACCCCTAATAGAAATATAAATCTCCAAGTCCGTAGGCTGACGATTTATGGAGCCACCCAACTTACCCTTTTTATTAGTCACGTCTGCAACATGAATTTTTTTTTTTCTTTTCACTACTTTTTCTGCGAGCATCGAATATTTTTACAGCGAAAGAGCACAGCCACAACGAAGCGAAAACCATTACAGGGTGAAAGTTATAGACCTCATAAAACAATAATGTCCCGGCGTAACTTTGAAAATGAATTTTGGCGTAAACGATGTAAAATTAATCTTAGTTTTAATGTCTACATTTTAACAACATTGCCAGTGTCAAGAGTCAATTTATTTACGCTGATTCTTCTTCCAGAAACAAAAATGTATCGATTGATTAACCAATAGTAATTACCTAAGTAGAATTCTAAATGACTGTCAATGTTTTTAAATGGGAAGTTATGAAACGCTATATTGTAGGTACATAATATATTACAATATTCGGACTACGTGAAAAAGAAACATAAATTACTTATACATACCTCCTAATGTCATTATGTATAGTATATTATAGAAAGTAAGAATCCACTTACTAACTATTCTAATGTAATATAAGCACGATCACTGAATTTGAAAGTCAAGTGTTGGTTAATGAGCCGTTTAATTATAACATTTGTTTGGTCGGTTTTCCGAGCGACCGGTCGAATTTATTGCCAATCAGACCGTGACACGTCCGCGGTCCGCACGACATTAATACGTAACACTTTTATCCCCTAGTCGTAGATCGTGACAGAGCACACAAATAATATCAACGATAGGTAGCTAGTAAACATAAATATTGGTTAGTAATTGTGTAACTGACGTAACAGTTACGTGCAATCGCAGAACGAAGCGGTTGCAATTTTGTAATAAGAACATTCCTTATGTTCTTATTACAAAATTGCGTTCCGTCCCGCAAAACGGGCACATTTGTCACCTTTTCAAAGCATAATATCGCCTTAAATACGGACATTAATATGTAAAAAAAGCTTACTTACATAGTACGGTTTTTTTTATTTATATTGGTAACTTCCAGCTCTACTCAACTAAGTCCTGAGCCTGTACATAGTGGCAGATGTTGGACATTTCTGTCAGTCATTAATTAACCAATAGAGCAATAAATGTTGGAGTCTGGCCAATGTATACCAGTATACAAAACACAGTCGTAAGGAAATGACCATTCTTGTGTTTGGAGACTTCTGATTTAGTTGTTTGTAACTTACAATTGAAATAGGTTGTGTTAAGGTTTACAAAAATGTCATGCGTGACAGGACAGGCCCTTATAAACCAATCATCACCATCAATACAGCCGAAAGACGTCCACTGCTGCACATCGATCGATTCTGTGCTTTTCGCATCCGCCAGCGGAATCAGCCGAGCTTTCGGCTTCACAAGGTCGTCAATACATCTTGTAGGAGGCCTTCCAACGCTGTACCTTCCGGTACGCGGTCGCCACTCCAGAACTGTCGGTTCCGTCTGCCATCCGTATATACCAATATCATGAAGAAATATAATTAATAAAAATACCTTTTTGTACCAGCGTCTTCCAGTTAATAAAGCAATGAAAGCAGGTGATCTAGTAGGTTATCTACACAATGAAATGTCAGAGAAAATTCAATACCACTTACCTTTATTATTCTTCAATTTACATAAACTTTTACCCACCTTATGTACCTACTCCACCAAAACCTAGAACTTTGCTATTTATATCTGTATTGGTAGAATAATTTAGTTGCTTTGAGGAGTTGCCACCGATTTTAACGTTTACCTAACCTATGTAAACTAGACAATATTGCCAACTGTTCTATAATGTTCTTCGGCAATTACTTTAATAGGAATTCACATCATCACGCCATCACACGATTCCCTACAGGAGTAGGCAGGTTTAGATAGGTAGGTACACCCATTTTTGTTTGTGTCCAGTAGAAGCTATGGGAGGTAAACCTATTGCCACTATCAGGACACATATCCAGGCTCCGGACTTGTACCTACAAAGAAATTCGTAATGGATAATACCTATTCAGTAGATATCACTGCCCGAAATAGGGATCGAACCCAGGAGCCTATGCTCAGTGCAGTCGCGCTTACGACCAGTATAAAGCTATTTGGGGTTATAAAGTACAAGCAGCCGACTTCACTGTACCACAAACTGAGCTGAATTGCTAGTAGAAGAGAATGTCTACTTGCTCGCAGCAATTCTACACTCAATCTCACAAGACGAAGTCAGCTACTTCAGGGGAAGTTTTAGGTACGCCACATCCAAATACTGGAACAATATTACACCGGTAAGTAATTTTAAATGTCTTAGTAGGTACCTTCAGAAATCGACTACGGCAGCTTCTTATCGCCTCGCAGAAAAAACTGGATATGACTGTTTCGAACAAACACGACCATAATATAAGTGGCTGTCGTGTTCTTCCCGAGTCATTCTGCCTTTTCTTTAACGCGGCTTGTGGTAGGAGTAAACTGGTAGAAATCGTTACGTAACGAAAAGCCCGAACAAGTCCGTTTCAAGATTTAGTTTTTTTCTACAGAGCCATCTAGTATAAGTTTTACGCAAGCTAGAAACATTTCATTATATTTATTTACTTTGATATCATTTAATTGTGCTTTTTTATGTTGTTTTTTTTTGTGTGCACTAAATAAATGATTTATATATCTAGGTACTATCAGTAGACTGGCGAAGTCTTTAATCAACTAAGATCAAAATAGTTATTTACTTGTTTCCATTTGTATGCCCCTCCACAGATCTTCCAGTGCATAAGACAAGGGTAAGTGATTTCACCAAATGTGCAGAGTAACATTCATCATGTCGTAGCTGCGAGAACCCATCCGTTTGTCAGGCAGGTTGATATATTAGCTGCAATATAGGTACGGCTAATTTCATCTTCAACACAACACATTTGCTGGCTTATTATGAGTAGGTATGGTCTTAGATTCTTTTCGGCGATCTCACCAACGCGAACGTAGAAATTGCCAATAGCCAATTTTTCAAGCTAAGTACCTATAACAGTTTTTTTTAACTCAAGGAGCTTCACTTTCCTTGGCATTGGGGGCGACGAATCTACCAAAGTTTTTTCTAACACCCCAAAGATGTTTTCTCATTCTGTGATGCAAAACCAGCGCAAACACACAAAGGCGACGTTCAAACAATATCCGCATAAACCGTCAATAAAAATCTGATTCCGGAGCCCTTCCTACAACAATGTAAAATTACTGCGCGCCAATTGACATGCGGATATAAGATGGAGGAACACTCATTCATCCACACGTCCGCACTCATATCCCGACTCCGGGCCGTTGCGTATGTACCGTCGCACGAAGACACGACCTTGCTCTTTGTTCACGAACCCTCATATCTTGAGATCCTTCATTTTGAAAGGCAGTTCGTTATCCGCGAGTTGTTCCAAACATTTATAGGTCTCAGGAAAGAGGATTTAAGACTCATTTACATGTGGCTAGTGTTTATGAGTGTGAATGACATGGTTAGAGCTACTAAGGCCCCAATTACACAGCCTACTCTATCATATATTTATCATAAAAATATGATTTCATATCTGTCAAATTCTATGATCGTAGTTAAATGATGCTGTTCTTCATTTTTACATATTACACTTATATGATCATATAAACGTCATATTAATCAAGATGGATAACGATTTAGACGTGTTTGATTTAGCCATTTTTGAGGCTAAGGCATTCCTTAACTATGATCATAGACGATATGAATCATATGTGGTTATTATACCGTTCTTCATATAAAAATGACTCATACATCTCTGATCATATTTCTATGATAGTCTAATATGGCTCTAAGGTTTAGTATAAAAGTCGGTAGGTCTTACCTACTTTTTTCAGAATTGTATTAAATTTTATATAACAGTCCGGCCGTCAAGAGAATACGTTCCGGACACCTGTCAGTTGGACAATTTCTAGTTGTATTAATACAACTACTACTACTTAATTGTTTTGCGAATTTGATCTTTATGGATCAAATTCGCAAAACACGTATTCGTTAGAATGAAACTGACAGGTGTCAAGAACGTATTCTCTCGACGAACGGACTGTAGTGGTAGGTATTTGTAGAAGGTACCTAAACCTATTTAATGTTAGTCTTTCAATTATTTGCTAACGGGTAGGTAGGTAATTTTCAGCAAGTTGTTTGTAGGTAGGTACAAATTTAATCAAGTTTGCTATAGATCGGACCATGTTATCAGAAAAGTTACAAAAGAAGTTCAAGGTTCATAAAGTCCCAAACTAAAATAACACTGGAAAAATTTACCTTGACCTATGACATCGCGTCTTATTCAATCTATGTTCGAAGGCGGAAACAACAGTAATTCCTTTAAAACTTTGAAAGCAAGAACTAAGACGCTATTTTCTCCGAGGGACTACAGTAATGGCTCGGTGAAATGTTTATAGCGCCCGCTTCGCGTCCTGCGAGCCTGAAACAAATCTCTGATAGCAATAAATCGTACGTTGTAGGAACCTACGTACCGAGATTTATTCTTTGATTAGCGTCTCTCTATTCACCGGATACGTACACAACAGAAATTGGCAAACACCAAATGAATACCTTATAGGAACCTATTATGTCCCATTTTATATAATTATATAATTGTTTATAATTTTGCTTTATAAGTCAATTTATTTTAATTTAATTTTAATTTATTGTTGACATAATCTACTCATTACAATGTTTTTTTTAATGAGTTGTATTGCAATATGTGGTTAGCTATCGACCTCGACAATTATTTATTTTACCTCGATGGTCCTAGTTTATCAATTATAACTTCTAGTTACAGCTATATGTAAGCGGGCACGCCCTTTATGTCTGGAGGCTTTTATTTAGATATTGTATACGTTTAGGTATTTTTTATGTCAGTCTGAGTATAGTTCTCGATGTTTTTGGTTGGTATATTTGCGTGTGCTAGCTGTCATATGGCTATTAATTTATAATTTAAATTATGTTTTGTGTTGCGTAATGTAAACTATTATACATATAGAATATTTTTTTTCTAACTATTCAGACAGCTGTGCTGCTGGGGAGTTTGTTACACCACTTCTTCTTCCCAGCTAAAGCACTAGGAAGTGGTGAAGGGTGGGCGTTTTAGGGGACTGTCTTATGTGATTTTGACGTTCGAAAAGTGCAAATTCTCAGCCTAGTTTGAATAAATGACTTGAATTTTATTAATTTTATGTGCCATTAGGTATAAATACCCAGATAAATGCACAGAAAAACGAAAAGCACAACCTTCTTGTTGTTACTTAAGTAAAAATGAACCCGTCTTAATCTTAAGCTGTCTACCCGGGATAAAATAAATTGGCTAAGAGACTGATCCTCATTTCCTATTCAAGATTTTATAAAATGCGACATAAAAAATCCGTGCGCTAACTGAAACATCAAAATGCAAAACTGTAAAAGAATGTGTCGCAGACTAAAAACACGTGTACTGCCTACTTTATGTCTAGTAAGAATGCTTGCCGTGTAATGTCAGTGATAGATAATACCTACCTCTATTAAACGTAGAAGAGTGTAGATTAAAAGAGTGTCCGTGGAGTTTCTTGCCCGTTCTTCTTTATAGGTTACTACTTTGCTTTGGAATGGGCAACTAACTTCATATTTCTGACTGACCGACAATTCAAAAGTGCCTGTAAATGGTTTAATTGGAATAAATGCTTTGAGTTTGAGTTTGATCGATTGAACCTTAAACTACCAAGATGGTACCAAGTTGCTGCTAATGTGGTTAATAAAATGTTCATTGTAGGTACCTACCACAATTATTCTAAATTCCTTAGGGAAATCAGATGTTCTCCGTCTTACCTACCTCTGCATTAGGTACAGAAGTCAGTGAGAAGCAAGCTATAGCCTTCCACGTGAATTCTAACATAATTTACATTTAAAATAAAGAAAAGAAACGAATCTACTACCCTAGTCTAGTCCAGTCGCAAATTGGCAAAAGGCGCAGAAAAGAAAAATGTTTTTAAACGTTTTATTTAGCTTCACTTGCATTACAGGACTCATTAAAGGTTTTGCAATTAAAACATAAATACCTAGAAATAATTAAAATAAACTCATGCTACTTTACATTAATATACCTCTAGCTTTTGCCCGCGGCTCCGCAGTTAATCCAGTTTATAAACTGTGCCAAACATCCGAATCCGTTCAGCCGTTTTTGCGCCATTCCCGAACATACTCATGATCTAGACAAACGGACAAAATTCTAAAAACTATATGTTCGATATGAGACTCGTGGACACCTCGTAGCAATTACTTATTAAATGTGCAGTTTTATATATATATATTTAATTTATTTCCGATCATACATAAAAAGGAAGTACATACAATCCATATGGTATTAGTAACAAAGACTTAAGAACGATGTTAGTGAAACTTAAAAACTAATCTAATACCTACGTGGCTCGACACATGTTGGCACGTGTCTCCGCATCCAGTGCCTAATAAAGGGACTGTGCACCTTGTCGAACAATGTTTCAAAATCATCAACACGGGCTTCCGAACACATCTGCGAAGCGCTGTAGAAGCGCGGAAGCCCCATCAACGTACACAAGCTACACGTGTAGAAGGGTTGGCAGTAGGGTACACCTTCACATCCCCACTACAACGTGCAAACCTGCGGGCTAACATATTGCACCGAACCGTCAACGCCCTACGCTCCCCTATCCAAATCTGCATCATTAGATAAGTCCTCCGTAACCAGATGTCCTAGGTATTTAACTTGTGCCACACGCTGCAATGGTGTTCCGCTTATAGTTACTGGAGGAACGTTGTTACCTAACGAGCCACGTTTGCACTTAAAAATCACCATCTGTGATTTCTTGACATTGTACGTAAGCCCACGCTTACGCTTACGCTTACGCTTGTAGTTTTGACTTCGTTATTATTTTCTAATTAAAACCTTAATTAGATGTTTAAACAGAAAAAGTGGTCAAGCCAGTCGAGATCACACAATTATGGGTCCGAAGTAGTCCGAACTCCGAACCAAGCAGTCTTTAGAACGCTTGCCGGTTTGTTTTTTGGTCTTTGGCTGGCGATCTATGCGCGCGGAGACCTAACATTATGCCAAAATTCAAATAGGTACCCATTTTTTTTTTGGAAACCTTTCACGTATGTGTAAGTGAAAATAAAAAGGTTCCGATATTCAATTGTTCTATTGTTATTTTAAACTGAGCTATCAGTGGTTTTAAAAAATACCGTACACCAATATAAACCGTAGGTACCTTATCATGACAGACTGCGTAGTGAATTGAATAGCGCGTCAAGCTCTCCCGAGATAGTTCCGATGTTTACATTTAATCAGCTCGTGGCTAGGATGTTCGATTTATACAAACTTGTGTCCACTACAGTTCAATATTCGGTTCACATTTCTGTGTTAATTAAAACAATACCTGTAACTTGTAACGTTGGTAGGCTATAATTTTGACCGAAAAACATGACTAAAGTTCATTTAGAATGTAGGTAGCTAATACCTACACCGACACACATTGCGAAAGAAATGTATACCTAAAGTGGGTACTGGTGGCAATTATCAGTGGCGTAACTACTAAACTCAGGCCGAGAATGCGTTCCTCAGTTACACCTCTCAGTTGGACACGATTAGGAAGAAATCCTAATCCTAACTAATATTATCAATACGAAAGTGAGTTTGTTTGTTTGTATGTTACGCTTTCACGCTAAAACGGCTGAACAGATTTGGATCAAATTTGGCACATAGGTAGACCATGACCTGCGTTAGGACATAGAATACTTTTTATTCCGATATTCTCACAGGATCGAAACTTATGCGGGTGAAACCGCGGGGCGCAGCTCGTAAATTATAAATTCGTAAAACACTTATTCTTTTGTACCTACTCAACTGACAGGTGTCAGGAACGCATTCTCTCGGCGGCCGGAATATAAGGTGCAAAGTGGTGATTGGGGGCCCCACTCAGTGTCCGGGCCGGGAGATCTGCCAAGTCAACAAGGCACCGGCCTAGGGCAAAATCAAAGTCAAATCATTTAAGTATTTCAAGTAGGCCTTTAACGTCTAAAACAAGAAAATACAGCCTCTTCCAAAAGGTGGACAAGAATGGGCAAGAAACTCCATAGTTAGGACAACTTGAGTTTGAAAACACAATTATTTGAGTTTCAAAATAAAAATCACGGGCCTGGGCCTCTGATCTGAAGTTACGCGGTTGTGTCTAACCTGTACCTAAGTCCAGCTGTGGATGTCTTTCGGCTGAATGGTGTAGACTCAATCTGGAATCTGGACACTATACTACCTATAGGTATATCGGATTCTGGTCCTTCGTTTGTATGATGCGCAATATAGTATAGTCCAATTACGTTGCTGTCAGTCAAACCGATCCATCTGCGTGTCCTAAGAGAAAAACATTTTCACCGTCCCTTTCCTGCCCCAAAAATCTGCAACCTAAAGTGGTCAGGAAACCGAAAACTGGCGACTAGCGTAACTTAACGAAATCACTTTTCTCAAGTAATTGGGATGTGTACTACATGGAGGTATAACATAGAGCTATTACCTACCATCTGCAATCACTTTAGCCGCATCTAGGCTAGGCAGATTGGATGGAAACCTACGTATCTACATCCATTGCCGACTCTGCTGGAGTTGGGTAACGGCAATGGATGTAGATACTACCAAATATCTACTTAATGGAGTACATTACAAATATTTGCATCACGGTATGAATTTAATGATTATTCACCTTTACCATTTATGAGGGTAGGTACCATTATACTTAATCATAGGGAATTTAAATGGTTGTACGTTGCTTTATAGCTAATAGTTTTATAGAATTTCGTTTCACATTAAAAAATCTCATATTTTCGTTTCATAGAATAATCAATACGCAGAATACTAACTTTGAAGATTTTTAAATTATTGATTTTTGTTTCACATAAAGTTTAATGTTAGAAAAATCATTTCATAGAATAATAAATCAAATATTCTTTATCCATACCTAAATTTTTTCTTTAATATAAATCTTATTACCAAGAATAACAAGTGATAATATGAAGTGATAATGAATAGCAAGTGGGGTTTATCAAGTGATAGTTTCTTAATGTTTAAATTCATATCTACCGTTGATAAAATGCATACATACCCTGTATGGTCAGAGGGTCGTCTTCCCTCCTTTGCCAGATTGGAATTATATCTTAAAGTGTCCATTTCACGCCAATGAAATCTATTCCAGAAACATTTCAATGTTACAGATTTGTGGTGAGTTGGTGAGTGCCCGTTCGTAACGACATCTAGGTTCAGTATTATACACTAAACGGTTATTTCATTTCAATCAATTGGTTTCGATTCTACAGAAATATAAATATTACCATACAATCTACAATTAAAAAATTGTATTGTGAAATTTATTCACAACTTTCAGCAACATTATTTGTAGGAAGAAATTTTATTCTGACTGTAGCGCCACCCCAAACAAGTGATACTTTTTTTTCAAACTCGCATAAAATTCTAGACATAAAAAATTGCGCCAGGTGCGTTCGGTTTAGAGATGTAACTATTTGTTTGACTAACATTTTGCCTTAGCCCACGTTCGCACGGACGTAAAAATATCGCGGTGGGATTTTATCGCGCACTAGAATTTCAACTCTCAGTGTTGACCCGAGAGTTGAGAATCTAATGCGCTGGGACGCACTCTCGTCCCAGCGCGTTCGAAAAACACACTATTGGATTTTCAACTCTCGACGCTAATCAGAGCGTTGAAAATCCACGAAAAAATATCGCTGCGGGATAATCGCCCGTGCGGCCTGGGCTTACTTCTGTTTTTGTGACATGCTGAAACATTTTCCATAATGGAAACACTTCTACTATAATGTCACCGGTATTATCTAAGTTACATGCTCTGTGGTATTATCTATGTCATCCATCGGTCATTCCCGTCCCGGGCGGGATCACAGAGTACATTTTATATAGGGAGATAGAGACGTCACTCGAACATTTCATGGCGCCCTCTAGCAACGAGTAAAAACAACAATTCATGAAGCAATGTACGTATAGCTAGCTTCAAATATTTCCTTTTAGGTAGGTAGTATTTTCTTTATATTATTATTAACTCAAAATAAAACATTAGATACATATAGTCCATTTATTTGTGAGAATATAGTTACAGAGATGGTACATAGTTTTAAGTACATAATATTCTGCCGTTTCTGGCGTACAAATACATGTCAGGGTTTTGGTTCGTTTATTAGATCACACATTGTATTAAATACATGAGGATAACATCCAAATTGCAAATTAGTCAAATATTAGCTATAGAAATGTCAAAAAGATTAATTTAAGTCAAGAGATAGAGAAGAGAATAATATTATAATTATTTCCTAATACATATTTATGTCAACTTATAATTCATAAAATCATTAGTAGAGTAGTAGCATTTACTTAACGAGGTAATTGAATAATTTACATTTCAATGTATTAAAGTTTAAGAGTTTAAAAAAAATCTGGTAGTTTATTATAAACATTGGTCGCCATACATTATCAGAAAATAGTTTGTTATTTCGTCTAGGTACACGAAGCATGTGAACTGTGCGGCTTGGTCTGTGCTTAGGTCTGGATACTATATCGTTATGCAGAACAAATCATGCTTATTTTGGTACACAAAAATACTAATTTCAAAAATATATAAAGCTGGATGTGGTAATATTTTTATTTTTTCTTTATTTCAATCTTTTTTTACAATATTTGAAGGCCATATCCTGAATTTTGTCTTCTACGTCATAATCCTTGCGTGATCCACATAATAATTTATTTGTATCTTTACACCAATTATATATAAATATATTAATACATAAATCTTCAATTTTTGAAATTAATTGCGTTTTGTGGTCGTTACAATGAATAAAACTATAATCTAATATAACTGAAAATATTGTTTTCATATACTGTCGGATGTTTTTCTTTTTACAATCTTTTTTTAATAAATTAGTGACAACATCTTGTATATTTGAGAAGCATTTCATAAGTGAGATAGAAGGATATGTAAGGCATGTTTTGTTTTTAAAATATTCTCTAAAATGAAGAGAACTATTTTCTTTATTTTCATTGTAAAATGAATGCTTGCAATTTTTGCATTTTTTTATTTTTAATTTCCGCAATACGTATCCTGTCACATACTCTAATTGTGCTTTTATTTTTGGGTCTTGTCTCTTTGTTTCAAGATCTACAAAGATATTGTCACTATTCACATCATCAAAATCAACTTCCATAGTATAACTTGGCGTCTCAGGTTTCTTAAAAAAGAGGTTCTTGAGGGATTTAAAATTTAAACATTTATCAACTTCACAGTTGGACCCCGGCGAATGCGTATTACTAAAATTATTAATTAGTAAGGAAGCGTAGGCTGCTTCGAAGCCAACACACGAAGGCGACGTATTACGATATCCATGGCTTCGAATGCAGCCAAAAAAATTTTCTAGGGGGTCCTGGTTGAAATGTCTCATCCATAGAGACGTCAAGTTATACTGTTTAGCTAAAACATCGACAAGATATTCAATATTTTCAATTGTCTGCAACCAATTTGTTATTGATGGTACTACACCAGAGTTGCGATTGCCGCAAAATTTCATTGTACTTATAATTTTCTTTGCTTGAGCCCATACAGTTTTGTGACTTGAATTTGGACTTACTGGTCCAAGCAGAGGTTTCCCAGCTCTTTTTTTTGAATTTTCGTAGCTCCCGTTAACGGAGTCGAACAAATCGTCGAAAAATAAAAGCAAATCTGCTGTTTCTTGGCATTCCTTTTGCAGTATTCCCATACCTGGAAAACAAAGATAAATTCATTATCATCAACTTAATCAATCAATTTGTTTAATTATAATTAGGTACATTATTTTTTATTTACATTTATAAATTAGTTATCTGTAATTATCAGACTATGGGAATCTAAATGACAATATTTTATTTTAATCATTTCAGTTCAAAATTTGTTAAGAAGGAATCAATTTATATTTCTTATTCATTCATTTAAATAGCAATACGCTATTTAAATGAATGAATAAGAAATATAAATTTCATTATGTTTATTACTTACTTGCAAGATATCCCATATTTGCTGCCACAGAGCAACTGAAAACCTGTGTGGCACATTTAACTTTCATCTTCGAAATTTTGTTTGGGACAACATGTCTGTCGGTCAACTTAGGCATCAGCCTTATACCCTTGTAAGCAGGATTTTCATTATAGAGTTCTATAACATGATCCCATTTAGCAGTCTTTTCTAGACCATCAATTTTAAATTTTAAATTTTTTGTTATTAAATTGTTCCTTATTCCTTTAATAAGGTGAGGAGGATCATAAAGAGGGATTACTTCTTCTCCGTCTACCTCAAATATTTTATATTTCTGGACTTTTTCTTCTCTAAGGTATCCTTCCATTGTGTCTCTGATAAGCCAATTAATTGCACTTACATTTGTAGCACCCTGGTCACATACAGTTGCTATAACTTTTAGCCCAATTGCATTTAATCTTCTTATTACAAGCTTTATTTGTGAAGCCAATTCTAAAGCTGGTGTGGTGCTTGCACAAAATGTGTATGAAATTGGTTGTTTATAATTCTTTTGCACACCTCTCACCATAAACACCAGGGCGTGGTCTGCAATTTTTTCATAAGTTGTAGTGCCATTACTAACAAAACCACTCACATAATCGGTTCTTCTATTATAGTCGAAATGTGGGGTAAGTGCAACTTCGTCAAAAAGTAATATGCATAACTTTTCTGCTGCTTTCATTTTTTTCACTTTTTTTTCTAATTGCATAAATAAGTTTTCGTTGATTCCTGGGTGCAATGAAGCCCGTGAAATCATCCTGGTAAGTGTTAGTGGGGAAGGCAGTACAAAAAATTTTCTTAGCCACCTGTAGGCTCTAGGTCCTTGCTTATACAGGGCTAAGGACATAATTTTTTCATCCTTTGTGAATCTGCAACCTAATTTATGTTTCCCTGCCTCTCGGAATTGTAGCATTGTGAATATATTTGCTGCTGATGAAAATTTGCTGAGTGCTTTCTTGAATGAAGCATTTTCTGACAGTTTTAAAGCTTTTTTTAATCTTGTCATCACAGAATCCTTCTGTCCTTGTAATTTTTTTATCTTATTCTTCAGCATAATTGTATCTGTATCAAAACTTCTGAAAATCCTTCTATTGACATTTTGTTTGCCTGCAAGTACAAATTATGACTTAATTCTAATATAAGTATAAATAATAGTTTAGTATAGTAAAACTAAATAGTAGTGATGGTAATAGAGTGAATGATAGTGTGACGGTTAACAGATAAGAGTGGAAGAAAAAACATTTTGCGCCGACTAAGTAACATGGGACAAGGGCTAGAAGAAGAAGTGTATAGTAAAAGGAAATTGTATGGTCATTTACTCATCACTGATAACAACTGTTAGTGGGCATTTTCATTTTAAATGGCGCAGGTTATAATAAACAGACTTTAAAAAAATATTATTGTTTTAAGACTGATCTTTGATTTATTGTAAAAAATATATAATTTTTGTGGATTAATGTAATAAATCCGTGCAGAAATGTTTATTTTATTTTATAAAATTATTTTTGTAAAGTAGATTGGGCTAAAAATGTCTTTTTAGTAACAAAAATCAAATTGTTATAAAAATTCAGCTTCTGGAAATTAAATGAGAAAAACGCTAGTAATAAATTTCTATTATCTATTAATGAAATTAAATATTAATACTTGGTCATTAGTTATTTATTTTTATTTAAAATTTCAACAATTTGGTCAGTATCGTAACATATTGTCCAAATGCAAGTTTTAATTTTCGAGTAACTTATTTGATCAGTCAAGGAGTGTTAAAGTTGGAATATAATCTTAAGAATAGTGCTCACTGTGAGGTTAAAATCTTAGAAAATTTTAGTTCTTCTGAGATGGTAGATACATTATTTTTCTACTAGCTTTCCGCCCCACAGCTTTGCCCGCGTTAAATCAGATTTTCCTAAAAAGTATCCTATGTGTTAATACAAGTAATAAACTATCTATTTGTGTGCTAAATTTCATCCAAATCCGAACAGCCGCTTTTGCGGGATTTTGTTACAAACACAAACCGACATTTAAAATATTAGTAGGACCTAACCGTTGTCATCAATAATAAATTTCGTTAAGTTTAATTCATGAGTTCTAAGCTTAACATGTCTGTTTCGTAACATTTTTTGTCCATCCTATAGTAACGGTTGCTAACAGGACGTGACGAATGTAAATCGTTTTAAAACTAAATTAAAATACTCAAACAATATTATCAGAAACCAATCAAATTTTACTTTTATGCCTTCAGCAGTGTTTAAGTTATGTACAGCTAAAAAATAAATAAAGACAAACTTTATATTCACGAAAAAAAAACGTTACTAAACTCAATGGATTTTTCCTGACCAAACTTTTTGTGCCGCGAAACGTCCGCATTAGCTGGACACCGTGCGTGATTAAATTCAAAATGGCATTTTATACTTTTACATTTGTACCCAGGACTGCCATGAAAACCGAATTAGCATAATATTTATGTATTTTAATAGTAAAAAGCGTGTCACTATCCGGACATGTCCGGTAGTCGCGAATTCGTGAGACAAGTTTTTTATTAATTTATTAAATATTCTTTTTACTAACTGAGATGAAATGCTTAGTTTAAATGATAAATTAACTATCTAACAATGAAATTGAAATGTCGCTACGTTAGCTGTCATACAAAAAAAATCTAAACAATTAAATGCAATGATGCATACTGTCATTGGACATCATGATTTTACACATTTCCGAAACATTATTAATTTAAATAAAATTGAAAATGTATTCTATCAGGAATCAATAAATCAAATCCACAAATTAATAAAAATACCTTCAGTGCACATACGTTTTTTCTTCAAAAAAATTGTTTCCTAATATTTTTTTCAACTACTTGTTGTCATGGGACAACCGAAAAACAACCTGCGCCGTTTAAAATGAAAATGCCCTAGTATAGATGGAACCAACTGAAATAGGGAAATATGTGATAATTATCTATTGCAAATTGCTTGTATGAATGTGATGCAATTTTTTTCGATTTCAGAAAATAGTTTAGTCAGTATACTTTACACAACAACAAATTAATTCTAATACCTTTAGATGTTGATGGGGCAGGTTGCTCAAATAATGATGTAGCAGGCTGACTTGGAGCTAGAACAGCTGGTTGCAACACTTTTTCATATCTCTGACCCGAAAAGATAGTTGATGTTATGTTTGTTACATCTTGTAAAGGCAAAGATGAGGGGATACCTGAAATAGAAATGAGTATATATATTAGTAGCTTCCACCAGCGGCTTCGCCCGCGTGATATTTTTATAAATTATAGCCTATGTTACTCAGTAATAATATCGCATGTTATGCAGTTCCATCATTGTTTTTTTTTTCAATTTCAGAAAATAATCTAATTAGTATACTTTACGCAACAACAAAATAATTCTAATAGGTACCTTTAGATGTTGACGGAGCAGGTTGCTCAAATATTGATGTAGTAGGCTGATTTAGAGATAGAACAGCTGGTTGCAACACTTTTGGACATCTCTGACCCGAAAAGGTTGTTGTTGTAAAGGCTGATGCTGTTGGTAAAGGCAAAGATGAGTGGATACCTGAAATAGAAATGAGTATATTTATTAAAATATGTCATGATTTTTGTATAGGTAGCTTATTTGGTAGGCCCAATGGTTTCAGTTTATGAATTTGATGTAAGGGGCCAGCTGATATACACTAGGCATACATGAACGACTAAGGGCCTACGGGAAGAGTTTAATATTTAAAGACTAATTAAGTTTTAAACCATTAGAAGGTGTGTACCCCTGCTAATAGTATATCTAGAAACAGTTTCATATTGCAGAAATTAATTATCATACCTGATAAAAACAATGATGGAACTGCATTTTTGCTAAGTCTTTTGCTGGCAGTGTTGAATTTTGAATTAAAATGTGAGTGGCAGACTCTTCCATTCTTAAAGACAGATTTGGGGTCTATCACTAATACATTTCCACCAATTGCATATATCCATCTATTGAATCTATCCAACTCCTTTTCTGGATCAGGGAACTTATGCAAAATAGTATCTGGACCTGAAAATAGACCAAAGATTATTATTTCCTCACTATAAACTTTCCTCTATGTTGATATTCGATTGGTTATGTAGTTAAATCAGTGTGCAGTTGTATGTATATCCAGATAATGAAAAAAAAGTTGTTTGATTTCTAATAGAGCAAATAGTCGGTTCGTACTTCGCACCTACACAGAACCATTATTACTTGTACACACATTAATTAACAGTATAATTATTTGTACTTACGAGTATTTTTGCAGTTCAGCACACAACACTTGCTCGCGTTCATGTTTATACAACACAATAACAACGCTTTTCACAAAAAAGTAAATAGTCCAGATTTTCGTGTAAGGGTCAATTAGATATATTATAGCGATGCGAAGCGGTATCCAATACTTTTCGGGGTCAATGTTCAGAAGCAGAATCGTCAATGTCCATACAAGCCAAGTCGTCAAGAAAAATCCACAAAGTATTCGAAGCGCATCCATTCACTCGGAAAGAGAAAAACGGAGTATTTGTTCTGATTTCAGCCATTTTGAAGTTTACGTGAGTTGCGTTCCTTTTTAACCGACTTCTAATTTCCACGTAAATAAAAACATTTTCAAAAATTAGCGTTGCGTTATTGGATGATTGTATACATTTAAACAAACGTTATAAGATAGCACAATGAATTTAAAAGGGGCCTCAACCCCTCAAATATTTATATTGGTAAAAAAAATATTGTTGTTATTTTAATAAAATCTGAGTAAAATGTCACATATGTTCAGCCTAAGCCCATGAACATTTTGAGAACATTGCCATCTATCAATAAGTAAATTAAACTTTTGATATTACTATACGAGTAAATTAAAAATGTATTGAATTGAGTAGTGTATCACCAAAAGCAGAAGCCTTCCTAAACTGGTCAGTTATGATTCCCTTACTTTTGTTCTAAGCTATAACACCGTGGGCGGGATGTTCGTATCATTCTGAACCACGAAAAAAAAAAATACAAATAGAGGTATTTCCTTTTAAAATCTTAGGTATACATTTGTAAGAAGAATATCACAATAAATAAAGAATATATTGTACAATATTTACACCGATTCTTGGTAAATATAATGGTTCAACCAACCTCTAAAGTTTTAGGTAAGTTTTACATTGGTAAAACGTTCAAAGAATATTAACTGATAATGTTATCTCAATTGTTAAATACTTAATAATAATAATGAAACGATGACATAGATGCGTTATTATTTTGTACGATTAGCTATGTATTTTATTCTTAGTCAAAACATGAAAAGGTAACTATTCAAAGTACTTCCTCCAAATAATATGAAATAGTAACATACTTTGTAACAATATGACTCCAAACTAAGTCAGCAGTTTTACTATATCAGTATTATAAGAACTAATAACCATAATAAAATCATTTTTTATATAGAAATGGGAGGGTTACAGAAAGTTTACATCAACAAATCAAATGTTGAAGCACAAATTAAGACTATACTGGAGATACACCCTGTAAATAGTGACAACTTCAATGCATGGTTACTAAAAGCCATCACCGTAATTGATTTGACTACCTTGTCTGGTGATGATACACGGTCCAATGTCTTCAGACTTTGTGTGAAGGTTTGTATAAAACACTTCTCTCACTACATAAATATTAACTTATATTTGGTACTTCAGACAAACAATCATATCAAATTTTCATATCTTATCATTAATTAATATCTGCAAATGGTCATCCTTAATGTTTAGGATTCTAATTTGATCTACTATTACATTAATTGGATTTTTATTTAATTCTTATTTTTAATTTCAGGCTGCAAATCCGATACCCTCAGACTTAAAAGGAGAGTTGAAATTAGAAGAAACCATTAGAACTGCGGCTGTGTGTGTATACCCTAACAGGGTGAAGGATGCGTATGAGGCCATAAAACTAATGAACCTCACCAAAGAAATTAATATTGCTGCTGGTAAGCTAAACTTTTCCTTCTTGGTACTACTTTTTTGTTTGTAGAAAAAAAATGTTGTGTATTTAATAAAAACATTATAAGTAATAATAATCAATGTGGTGAGCATGAAGACTTAGTAAAAGATCGAAGTTTTACAGTTGCAACGGGTTTCCCCTCTGGTCTTTACCCGCTTGAGACAAGACTGCAGGAAATTGATTATGCGGTATCAAGTGGAGCCACAGAGATTGATGTAGTCCTTGACCGTAGTTTAGTGCTAACTGGGCAGTGGGACACACTGTACTCTGAAGTTCAGCAGATGAAGAAAGTATGCGGTAAAGCTCACCTTAAAGTCATCCTCGGAGTTGGAGAACTAGGAAGTTATGAAAATGTAAGTTTTATATACAACATTGTGTTTTCGAAAACTTTGCCTTAAGATATTTAGAGTGATAAAGATTACGGGCAGCATGAGACAGCAATTTGAAATTGAGTTGTGTTTGAGAGTTTGGCTGTATTAAAGGATTATAATGCTTCAAAGCAGGTTTTATTAAGTTTCAAAACAGTCTTTTTTTAATTAAGTCACCAATGGCTTCTGATTTTCCAATGATACCTCAGAGATATAAACTATTTTAGATTTGTCTTATAATTTGCTACAAAAACAATATCATATTTTTTTTACTTTTTTTTTTGCTTACTCTTATTACTAAGCAAAAAGTGACAGATTAATTTGATACAGATTTACAAAGCTTCAATGGTGTCAATGATGGCTGGAGCAGACTTCATAAAGACATCAACAGGCAAAGAAGCAGTGAATGCTACCCTGCCTATTGGTCTGATCATGTGTAGGGCTATAAGAAAACATTACCAGGCTACGGGTATTAGGGTAAGTAATTTCATCAAATGATCAATTTACGTTGCTTATTACTAGAATATTTCAACTAACCCAGTGGATAAATACAGAGTAGGTTCTTATCTAAATCGCAATAGATATAGGATCCAAACTCATCATCTTTTCTTCGCTTAAAAGTTATATTCATAGAAAAAACCCTGCTGCGCCCCGCGGTTTCACCCGCATAACTCTTGATCCTGTGGGAATATCGGGATAAAAAGTATACTATTTCCTAACCCAAGTCATGGTCTACCCATGTGCCAAATTTCGTCCGAATCCGTTCAGCCGTTTTAGCGTGAAAGCGTAACAAACAAACTCACTTTCGCATTTATAATATTAGTTAGGATTTTTTTACCACACTGGGTCGAATTAATAATGTAGTATGTATGTGTATTAATAATGTTTAATGCATTTTAATTTAGGATGATAAGGGCAGGCGAATGATGATTGCAATGCTTGTAAAAGGCTGCTAAGTCATATGTACTAACATAACACCAACATTGTAGTACACTTAGTTCGCAAAAAACGTTTTGACTTTGACTTTCAAATAACATACTAGTCATACATATTTGTTCTACAGGTTGGCCTAAAACCGGCTGGGGGCATAAAGACAGCAAGGGACGCTGTCAATTGGTTGGTCCTTGTATACTCGGAATTAGGACCAGAATGGCTTACACCAAAACTTTTCCGCATTGGTGCTTCTAGTTTACTTGGCGAATTAGTAAATAGCATTAAATAGTAACATCTATAACTATTTTATGAATGCATACCTTACGAATTTTTATGCATTTCCGTACCTAATTATTGTTATTGTTAAATCAGGTGCGATTGAGTTATTTAGTGCCATATTTTTATTCACATAGTTTTATGCTGTGTTTATATTGTTATGAAATGAATTATTACTAATTATGGACAGTTAGTTACCCAACTGAAAATATTTTTTGTTTCTTTACATGTCTTTTAAAGTATGTAATCATTTATATTACATTCCTGTACATTCTTGAGGATGACCTACCAATAAAAAATATTTTTGATACAAAGATTTATTGAAAAAGTTTTTGGTCGTTTTTTTAATGTTTATAGATATTATTATGTCTATGCGATATGATATTGAATGCTATTAAAATTATATTTCATTTAATAAAAACGCAAACATTTTTATAAAACTTTTTATTTTATTTATTTTAACATATAAATTATTGTACCTTATCCACTATATGACACTTATGGTAACAGACCTAAAATAGCTTACTTACATAAAAATCGACATAATTTAATACAATTTGTATTTAGCTATAAACATTATCCTTATGTCGTTTAAGGACTGAACTCCCTTTAATTAACGACACAATAATGTGGAGTAAATACTATTATGTATTTACAAAAAAAAATATTTACAACATTCTAACTCCACAAAGGTCATGAAGATTAGATAATTTTATCAATACCCGATTACAAAGTACGATCACATGTACAATACCCGGTAGTAAATATATCACATCGAGTTTGAGAAACAATAAAAATCAGCTTTATAGAGCGTTATCTCTATCACTCATAAGCGTGTGACAGTATCTTTCTAGCGCTCGATGTATCTTTTGGTCCCCGGGTATACTGTCTTTAAATAATATTCGATGTTCATGACTGCTTTTCTACGGGCTCTTCAGCATGGAAGCCATGCTCGGGGTGTGCGCTATAGTTGACAACGCGGAGTTTGCCGGCCCTGTCCATATACCCATAGTGTCCCTTCACCAGGCCTTCGTTGTCACGCTCCTCGTACCGGAATTGACGATTTTTCCTGCAATTTTTACAATTTAGCTATCATGGATTTCACTGACATCGTAAAAAGAAATAATGTCACAAGGAAACTTAGACATCCACAGCGATCAAGCGCAGTGATCAATGCTAGTTTTCAGACGGACGAAAGGATTCTTGTCAGTAATTGAAAATGTATGAAATAATAAATACATGCGGATTTTTTTTACATCTGTCATATTATTATCTGCTTTTAAGTCCAACTAACCGGCAGAAGGCCTTTGTTCAGCACTAGTAGCAGCAAAGACTTTTTGGCGAAGCTTCCAGCCTTCCAGCTTAGCCAGTGATGTGACCAGTGTGACCACAGATAATATTAGGTACTTACACCAATTTTATTAACTTTCGTCAACTCAGCCCATTGCTGCTAGACATAGCACTCTCCTAATTTACGTACACAAACACCAGGTTCTGCGCTTCCGCATAGTCTGTCTTGGCCGTCTTTATAAGGCCCGGTCCGTCTGTACCTATAGCCGACCTCTATTCGAAATGGTTTGACTAGAATACATACCCTTTGCCAGTATCGTATCCGAACTGGTAACTATGAGGTCCTTTCATGCCATGCATCCTGAACTCGGTCCTGCCGTCAGGGGCCGGGGCCGCGGGTCCCACGTCTTGTGGGGGAGACGGCGGGGGCGCTTGACGTAGAGGAGCAGGCCGAGGCCCATAACGAACAGGCGCAGAGGGGCCGTGATGCGGTGGGTACGCGTTGTCTGAAAAATTATACACAACTATTAATACACCTTTCAGTGTTAATTGTTGCGAAAAATCGTGAAAAAGCGTCGCACTTTACTAATTAATTCAAATCTAGTTTTGGACAAGGACAAACCTACCTAAGAAGTTGATGTTCAATAACCCAATTACAATTAATTTATTTGTATCTATTTGTACCAACATAACTTGTACATCGAGTACGAAATTGTATCTTTAACAATAATATTATTCAGTTGTTTGTTGGAACTCTTAGAAGGGTCTGACAATCTATTGAGATTATTACAATAACTTTAGTCATACAATAAGTTTTTGATTTATGTATCTCAACCCACTTCAAACAATTATTATTATGTTATTATTAAGTTATATTACACGTACGTCCAGGGTATCTCAAGTTAGTTTCCGAAGTTTCTTGTTCCGCCGAAGTAGGCTCGCCATATGTTTCCTCTGAAGCACCATCAGCTGACTGTTGTTGCTGAGAACCAAACAAATTTCAAGTTAAATTCATATTCGCTAAATTCTCACCGTATTTCAAAATGATATACTACTGACCTTAGCGGCTTCCTTTTCTCCCTTCAGTTTTCGATGATGTTCAGCTTTTTGGTAATGGTATAAATTCTTCTCGTCGGTCGGTGTGTATTGTTCTACTTCAGCGTTAGACTGCGGCTTGAAATATTTCGCAGGTTTCGCTTTAGGAACATCTGGGGCGGAGTCAGCAAACTGGGCCAGTGGTATCGGAACTGGCTTGAATCCACCAGGATACTTCTTCGGATACTGTTTTGTTGGCGTATTAAATGATTGTGGTTTAGGGGGTGTTAAATGTAAAGCGAGGGTAGGTTCTGCAGGATTAAGTTGTTGGTTTAGTGGTGAGCCGCTTGCGTTTTCGTTTTGAGGGTTCACATTATAGTCCGATGGTTCAACGGACTCGTTATTTTCATCAACATGCAGCTCTTCGTCCTCGGGCACGTCTATAAAGAACTCGTTGACAGCATCAACTGAAGGCGGTTCTAGATGTGTTGAAGGTACAGGGGGTATGCGTATAGGAACTTGAACTCCACCGGCTTGTATAGGGTTGAAAAAAATCGGAATAGACTCCAGAGGCAATCTTTGTTGGAATTGGGCGTTGCGTTTACTTTGGCTCTGTGCTTGAAGAATAGGCAGCCAGTCACTTTGAACATCTGCAGACTCTTTGGGTACGTTATAAAAGTTGGGCTGCTGTCCTTGTGAGGGTGGTATCAGGAACGTGGGAGGTCCTTCGGGCGTTTCGTCAGATTTGTGAGGGTTTGGATGGACGAGGTAGCTGTCGACATTGGCATCGTCTGATATGTAGTAAACAGGAGTATTCTGTGTACCTTCCGGACCACGGGGTACTTCGGTGGGAGTATCTACATTGTCGACTGGTACTTTTATCGTTGATACTAATAATATGAACGGCAATATCTGAAACAACAAACAATGTGTGATATTAGGATATACTCATGGCCGCAGAAGGTATAACTGTGGTAAAATTCGACTATTCCAAATTCAAAACCTGCGAATCAAAATAAGAGCTCTCCCTTAGCCCAGGTACGCACGGGCGTTTTTTTTCCGCGGCGATTTTTTTTGCGTGCACTGCATTTTTAACACTGCTTAGCGCCAAGAGTTGAACACCCATCAGTGTATTATTTCGACGCACTGGGTTACACTCTGTTAGATTCTCAAGGCTCGGCTGAACACGAAGAGTTGAAAATTCAGTGCGCGATAAAATCCCGCCGCGATATTTTTACGTCCGTGCGAACGTGGGCGTATTTGCAGGTACAGTGAGTATACCAACCTATCTATGCAGTGTGCACTACGTATATACCTACTCAGTCATCCGTTACGACGCCTCTGGGAGCAATTGACTGACCTACTCTTAACACACGACTAAGCAGAACTTATTGAATCTGCTCGTCAAGACCGCCTTATGCCTTGCAAAAAAAGTAGTGCATTATCCATTCCATTTATTTGTAAATTAACCAGACCATTTCTAAATAGCTTGAAAGGGTTACGAGATCATTGCACTGCATCTCAATGAAAGAGGTTTTAACAAAAAAGTCAATTTGTTTTTGTATTAGATCGTGTTACGTAAAGTTCAATTACGAACAACTGTGTCATAATAATGGGTAAAAATCTGTATGACCAGCGCAAAAAAATCAGCGCAGGTTGTGAGGTTTGGGCAGACTATTGTGGTATATCTGTAATAAATTACATATCTGACTACACAATGAACATGAAAAAAGTAGGTAAATAGAAAATAAAAAAGCAATTTCTCAGTAATATGTTGGAAATATTAATATGTTATATATACCTAAGTACCTACACCCAATCATTTATTGGCATAACTTTGAATGGTCTCTTTTCAATTTATCATCGAATTATTTCCTTCATATTGTTTTAAGGCTTCTTCTGAACAATATAGGTACCATTTTACCATATTAATTATATGCCGTATGGTAAAACGGGGGTAAAATTGATGCAGATGGGTGGTGCTGGTGGTCAAAACTGGCACAGGGATTTCGTTGAATTTAAATACCTACACATAGTTTTTTACCTGGACTCTAAGTTAGATGTAAGATACGAAATCCTTGCATCCCTTTTCCAATTTACAAATTAAAAGATAATCACCATGAAATACCAGTTTTTTTTTTACTTTTGTTACGTCACAGTAAACGCATACCTCTATTTTGAGACAGGCGTGAAGTACCTGCCTAGATAATTGGCGACACGATATTTATTAGACCATGACTATTACAGAACTTTTTATTCATGTTTGTTTTCAATTCGTTGTGTCAATGCACATAATATGAACTCGGGCAGAAAGTAAAAATAAATTGTTGCATCGATAATAATCGATGTGACCTAGAAAGATGTTGACATGGTTTTCTTTAAATGTTAAAGCTTTGTAATATCCATCGCAGAAAGTGGCTTTAAGTTTTTTAATACCGGGAGTCCTAAATAGGAAGACATAGAGCTACATGTCTTGGGAGTAGACCTGTTTGAATGAAGGCATCAAAAACATGTGCACTAACTGGTCAGTGCTAAAGATATTAAATAGGAACTTTCGTTCATCCGGCTATCCAAGCCGCGCTGATACCTTATCGGTACTTCCAATGCAGTCAATCTTGATGGGCTTCCTACAATTTTCTTCTAAATGCGAAGCAAACCCAACCGCTAATTACGCAAATAAGTGAGACTACTAGTTTCCACATGGGAAAATTTATGTGGTCCACATGTCATTTCCGACTTCGTAATAAAAAGTTATATTTCTCCATACATAGTGCCATCAGGAAACAAACTTACCTACTGTTGGTACCTACCTATGACATAACAAGAAACAGGAAGTGGCACAAAGTTAATCTTAAACACATAAAAAAGTGGAACTTGTGCAATATCTTGCCACTGCGCACTTATTTGTGGACGGTAAAAAAACCTGATGGCGGTCGTGAAATTAATGAACCGTGTACGGAAACTAATTTTTACTTTCCTCGCCGGTGTCGCTAAGAAAGTATTGTGCGTAGATTGGATTTTAATAATATAATAATGTGTCTTGACTCTTGTGTAAACATTGAGAATTGTGACACAACAACATCGATTTATACGTAACTCGTAGATAGATAGATAGGTATTTCTACCTACTGAGGATACTACTGCGTTTTCGTCAATAAAATCATGAAAAATAAATAAAAAGCATCTTGCATCTAGCTCGTGGCTAAGTAATTACAGCCGCACAGGTCGATCCGACAGGTTAAGCTACGCTTGCCGGGGTTGGTCCGTGGATGGGTGACCCTCTTTACGTAACGAGACTCCTTCGTGCCTCGGAAAGCACATTAAGCCGTTGGTCCCGGCTCTCATTAACTCATTTGTAGATCTTTGACAGTCGTTACGGGTCATCAGAAGCCCGAAAGTCTCTCCAAGGGGTATCGTATTCGGGGTATCGTCTCTATAAGGGGTATCGTAGGAAACGCCCTGGGCGTCGGGAATCGCAGGCCGATTCCCGGCCACCGTAGGCGCGGGCTTGCGGACGGTGAGCAATGGGTAGCTCGCCGTCCGATAAGGACCAGGCCCGGGTCGACGGCGCGTTGTGTTCCACGCGCGCCTCGAAGAGATGTCAGCAAGTGAAGGTGTCCGATAGGACCAATGCCTGCTGGGGTTGCGGGAAAGTCCGAAAGGGATACCGTGGCCCCTGGCAACGTACAGGCAGCGGAAGGAACACGGGTGGGTTTTAGTCAGTAAGAGTCTGACACGCCCTTCCGCTCCACCCAGAGCGGGAGAAGTTACCTATTTGATAATTACCCACCCAAAAAAAAAAAAAAAAAGGGGGTATCGTATTACCCAGTTACTGGGTTGTGGAGTCGCTCTATATAAAACACTGGTATTCAGCTGCATCTGGTTAGACTGGAAGCCGACCCCAACATAGTTTGGAAAAGGCTAGGCAGATTTATGCATTTAGCATTTATTTCAATTAAAGCCTAAAAAAACCTCACGGTATAACAATAAGAGGTGTCAAGTCGCGCTAGTCTGCACCAAGCTTCAATCATTTACAGGCACTTTTGAATTGTCAAAGGAGTCGCTCATTCAGAAAGATGAAGCTAGTTGCCCATTCCAAAGGGTAGTAGGGTCCTATGGAGGGGAACGGACAAGAAATTCCATGGACACTCTTTTAAATTATATTGTTACAAAATATTAGTCATTTTCATCATTGAACGATGTCAAAGGACGTGCTCGTTAAACCGTAGATACCAACCAATACCTACAACGTAGTACCATAGTACCTAGTACTTAGGTAAAGTATCAATACAGTGTGGCGATTTAGTGACTTTCATCCGTCAAGGGGGTGATTCTATCCGACATACTAAACAACTTTCGCTATGAAACACATACTTACACGTACTTAAAGGATACGTAAAAAAAAAATCTGACGTCCATCGAAATAGTCTGTCTACTGTTGTGTAGGAATTTGTTTTTTTTTATTTCACTAAACCGATATGAGTCGTTTGTTTACGGTGAAAGATGTTTAGTTTGACGGGTAGAATCACCCCCTTGACGGGTGCAGGGGTCTAAATCGCCACCCTGTATAAGTATTAATTAGAAAACGCAAATAGACAGGTAGGTAGGTACAAATAATAAACCATTAAATGTTGATAAACACGCAAGTTTAATTTCAGTAATTTTATAGAAATCTTTGTAAAATAATTGCCGGTAGATGATAATGACGACAATGAATGGCCAATTAATAAGTTTATGATTATCAATCGGCTAATTAACGACGGATCCGTCATCGTTTATTATTGGACACGGGCACGAAATGGTCTTAATAAGGTCGTATGGTATGGTGACTACTTACCAGTTACCTGTATGTTTTTATTTATTTATTTTAAATACTTTCGTCGATGATATTACCTTTTGAGCTTCCCAAAAAAAATTGGCGCATATCTACTTGGAAAAATGTGCGAAAGTAAAAGCTTGTGTCTAGAGATACGAATTTTCTTCTGTCTCTTTTCTTCATAATTAGACGCAAAAAGTATGGTAAAATGGATTTGTAATTTTTTCTCTCCTGCTTATCACACAAAATTGTGTAGGTAGCCTTGGTTTCTTATGAAAGCGTGTCTCCAAATACAGAGTGTGTTTTTACACTTTAAGGGTACGCTAGTCGGTGCTTTCATTCTTCCGTACAAACGTAGTATGGTGATTACTCGTCTGTTTGACGGTGTACGTTGAAAACTAAATATTATATCAATTTTTCTTGCCATTATTTAGCCCTGTATGGAAGCAGAATTGGAAAAAAAAAATAGGTTTGGAAGTTATGAGCGTCGAAACTTCCATATTTCAACACAAATTTTAATCGTCTTTGGGCGTAAATAAATAACTTATTTAGTAAGAAAATAGCAAAATAGAAACCGTACAAGCATAGATAATTTATTCAAAAGTTCAAATAATTTTATTTTGAGTATTACATTCAGTAGTTTTTTCATAATATCTATACGCCCAAAGGTCTGTTCATAAAATTTTACGCGCTCGTTTTCATTATAAATCATCGTCTATTTCACTAAATAAATTAATAAACATATGAATAAATAAATAAATAAAACTAAATTAATAAATAATTAGACTAATTAGCATGCATATTAGTCACGGCCGTCGAGTTCGAGCCGTCGACTAGTGTACCCTTAATGTCAAATATACTGGTGTAAATTACAGATTTTGATGACGGCCATTATTATATAATGGAACCCTTTTCCTAAGAAACCCATTAGGTATCCATTATCTCTAATTAGTGTGGATTTCACCAATGAAATTGAACGCGATCAACACTTCTAAACCGCGTTCAAGAGCTGTCAGTGTCAATATTCCTGACACTGACAGCTCTTGAACGCGGTACCTATATATGTGCTGAACGCGTGCAGTTTCTTTGGTGAAATTCGCCCTTAGTATTTAATTCATTCTAAAATTCTCATAAGTACCTACTTCGACTTTGTCTCGATCCGAACGTTAGTAATTAAAGCTGAACCAACTTAAAAATAGCTATCCAATTAAACTCAGACTAGCCAAAACCGATTTTGTGGAAATCCTAATAAATTGTTATGATGAGCGCTCAGGTAAGCCTTCACATAATTAAATACCTACAGATAGGTAGGTAGGTAGACTATGTAAGTATCATATGTACAGGTACATAAAGCAATTAAGAGAATAGATGAAGCTGTTATTAAATTCAAATCTAGTGTGATAATTATTAAAATATGAACAGGTAATAATCAAGAGTGTAATTTACGTCTATTTTAGACTTTATCGTGCAATTTATAATTATATACTATGTAGGTATCTACCTAATTACCTAGTCTTGTCAGTACCTACCTATTAATTATTTATCGTAGTCTTCCTGCAGTTTCATTGCGGCGATTATAACAAAAAATATGGTTGATTACCCACAAACAACTCGGTTTAACATTTTACCATAACAAATAAAAAAGACTGTGTTTACCATTGATAATGTTCAAAAACTTCTAAAAAGCAAAGTTTGTTCCTTATTATCTGTTTAGGGTTAATGCGTATGTAGCGTGACCCAAATAGGGCTTTTATTTATCAAACTAAATGTCGAAACTTTTCCATTTAGATACCTACCATATTAACCCAAGTGTAGCTATAGGTACCTACATACTTATCTATGGAAAACAATCATAGAGTCAGAACGGAGGGTAGTGCTTCAAACCTCGACCACAAATTATCTACTTATTGAACTAATCTCGCTGTCATGTGGCCGTTCACATATTGAACGAGCTAAGAGCTTTTACCAACAACGACCAAAATCACAACGCTTGGCCAGCAAGTTAATGTTATTAGCAGCAGCACACACAATTCTTCTAGACAGTGTAGGTAGGTATTTATTTTTATGCTGGAAGTTGAAGGTCTGAAAAACTGCATAAAAGTTGCCTTCCAGCAGAAGCAACCTTTTTGTTAGACAGATGGCAAATACTTATTTTATAGCATTTGTGACTGTGCCTCCATTTTAGTTTTTTGGTAAGGTACCTAGGTATGGTGGAGTAAGTTCTGCGCTTGGGTAAGACCGTACGACTCATCAACATTACGAACATACATTTTATTCTGCCTCGACCGTCGGGGCAGAATAAAATGGCGCATAACACAATGTTGTCAGCATTAAAAAATATTGCCAAATTAGTCGAAAATTTAATTCGCACGGTTTTACCCCAGCGCCGAACTTACCCCAACAAACTCTATCCAGGGGCCATATTATGATGTATTAATACCATTGTTCCAGTGTGAGTGAGAGACGGAGCTATACAAGGCTGCTAGTCCCATCCTTTTTTCGCAGTGAAATAATGATGGCATTAATACTTCATAATAAGGCCCCTGGTACCGAAACACAGAAGCGAGTTAGTCATATATATAACAAGAACGTTTGTCACGAGAAATTTTACCCACACAATAACGTCAAGGGAATCCTTTTCTCTTTGGTAGTGTACCTGCTCGTGGTTGTAAAATCGATTTTTAATAAGTCTCGACCATTAGAAAGCGATTCTTTGAAGAAAGCAAGAGCTTCCTGCGTGGTCTTCTCGACCTAACATTGGGTCTTGAGATCGAGTTTTGAGTTAGAGGGGTAGATATACATTCTCGTAAAGTAGGGGTTATAGGTATCTACCAATTTAAAATTGGCTACCCCAGACCTCCAATTTCGAAGTCCAGATTTTATTTATAGTACAGCCGTACGTTAATGGTTACAAAATCAATATTAACTGGTCTATTGAAACTTCATACTACGCTAGCTCAAGATCAAAGTGCTACCACAGACATGTCGTCGACTGTACATACAGTATTATTAGCCTTAATTGGGCTATCCTATCCTATGGATATTGACATCAGTGGCTAGAAAAAATACCAATAAGTATGTAAAAATCAAAGTAACAGTGATCAGGCATCTTCTGGGCTTGCTCGTTCCATCATAGAACTCATCTATCGCTTTCCATCAGGCTAGAGTGAGGTCATGAGCAGGACCATAACAATAATAAAAAAAGTCGATCGAGTACTTAGGTAAGTTCACGTAAGTAACCTACCTAATAAGTCTTAATCTTATCCATAAACTGCTAATATCTACTTCAGTTTACAGCTTCAGATAGAGACCCTAGATTTATCTAGACTTATTACGAAGTAGGTATCTAGTCGTCTACATAAATCGGATTGTGCTTATCAATGCCAAAGTAATTACTGCAGTCGGGTGACTGGTTTATTTTGTATAGGTAGGTAGGTACTTACTAAGATATACTTAATTTAAAAACAAACTTCTCTTCACTTTTGTTTGATCAAGAAAAAAAAGAAACTTGTGTCTATGGTTATATGGTTTGATCCATCATAGAGGTAGGTGCAATAGTCTATCCTCGCTAGATTATTAAGTATTACTGTTGCTAAATTCTGTTTTCCCCACACAACTGAGGGCTAGACCCTATGAGCAATTCACCTGCCAGGTCCGTATTAGAGCGATCTTGCAAGCAATCAAACAAACAATCAATCGAATTCTAAGAACGCTCAAAATACCAAAAATATTACAGAACTACAGTACAGGTTGGGTAGCTACCTCCTACTTACCTACATACATTACATGCCCGAAGGCAATCATAATTAATCTATTCTCTTTTAGGTAACATATTCTGAGCAATCCTAAAAAAATAAGCACGAGTACCTACTCGACCAAGCATCACCTAACAACAAAACCAAACTCATTGCCCATAGCTACCTAGCTATGGGCAATGAGTTTGGTTTTGGAAAGGTGCGGTAATACGGTCTACTAGCTAATAATGATTAGGAAACTAGCTATTAATCGGGTTTGCAGTACGTCTTCCGGTACCTACGCGGTCGCCACTCCAGAACCTTTCAGTTTCTTTTTTAGTTTAGGTACCTACTTTAAATAGGCGGAAAAGTTGTAATAACTAGTTTAAACTTTTAAAGTATAATACCTAAAACTAAAAATCAAAACATTATAGATGAACATTGCCATACTCAATGGCCTTTGATAATCTATATCTACTGGATGTGATAATAATATTATAAAGAGGTCAAATTTGTGACTTTGTAAGTAGGGAGTAATGTTCGGAACTACAGGGGCCGTATTATGAAGTATTAATTCCACCATTATTCCAGAATGAGAGACGGAGCTATACAAGGCCGCTAGCACCATCCTTTTTTCACAATGGAATAATTTTTTAAATTAAATTATGGCTTTAATACTTCATAATAAGGCCCCTGATCCGATTCCGAAGCCCTTCACTGTTAGGAAGCTACAGTAGGTATTGCCGAGTGTCATAAGATACTTATAATTTATATTAAAACAAGATTAGATACAATCATATGATATGATACCTACGTAAGGAATCATGAAAAATGCAACGATACATAATCATTAGTCGAAATCGGTAGGCTGTACGAGGCAACCAACTATGAGATGAGTAGGTAGGTATATAGATAGATACATAGCACTTAACAATCATAACACTTCCTAATGGCTCCAGTCTCCAGCGCAGTCCAATATAAATGTAGGTACAATTAACAAACCAATTAATTCCAGCTTTAAAAACTTATTTCATCGCAATTAAATGGATTTGCATATTTTTTGTAAGTAGTTTATTTCATCAATTAATGGAGCGTTGTAAAATTATTATGCTTTAAAAGTGTGTTGTTTTTTGTTTACACGTGCCTTACAAATTACTTCCTATATGTGTTATTTTAAATTATGTAAACAAATTCAGGTATCTTGTATTGTTTTTTTCTACTACGCAATATTGCGTAGATAAGGTGAGGACCTAACAGCTAGGTATTTTTTTTCTTATTTAGCACATAAACATAAGATCACGCCTTGTTTGTTTCCCCGAAGGGTTGCGCAGAGCTGGTGTAGTACCTAGTCCACCCACATTTCGTCAGTTAAGTTTAAGACCGTGCATTCTAAAAGTTGGCAACATCGCAAATAGCTGTTAAATATTTATCTGTTAATATTAAGTACTGTATGGAAATATGAAATATTGCTCTATAGTGACTTAAAATACTAATAATTAATTGCTATTTAACACTGAATTTGATGTTGTAACCGTTTTAGGTGTAAAAACGGCATTTGGAAAGTTTCAAAATACTTTTTTTTACATCTAAAACGAAATATTCGGTGTTACGATATTAAGTATTGCATTTCAAAATTAGTTCACTAGTTAGCCATATTTCAAATTTCCATACAGTAATATCGCCAACAACTATTTGCGACGTTGCCCACTTTCAGAGTGCTGGGGGCGAGCCTATATTGCCATCAACCAGGAACAAATCCTGACTAAGATATAAATAAACTCTCCTAGTTATACCTTCCCCAAAACCAGTTTAATAATGTTTTCTGGTTTATTTTTTCAATTTAAAAAAAATAAAGAAAATTAGAGTTCTTTTTGGTATTTACTTGGGGATTTTTAGCCTTCCTTAAGTTTTCTTCGCGGTCATATAAATGTAGAAGAAATAAGGTTCCTTTGAAAACGTTGTATATGCTAACCACGGACAATGCTAAGAAAAAAAGCTCTTGACTTGAATTACCAAAGTTAGTATCATGTATTAATTCAATGGATAATAGGTAATTTGTAATTGGGTATTCATTTAATTATGTGGGATAGATTGCAAATCACACCATATTTATTCAATTTAAGGTAAATAATATACAGTACAGTACTAGGTACTTAGATAGGTAGTCAAGATATTTAGTAGGTAATAGCAGATTTGATCTTTTTTTCAATTAATGTTGTCTTGAATTGAAATCAACATTTGATTATGCATTTGTTGTTGCATAAAACGAGTTTAATTGGTTTTTAAATAAAACCACTTAAAATTATTTCCTGTTCAATAGTGGCTTCCAAATTAGGTCATTACATGACATAAGTACATACTATCTAAATGTAGGTAATAATGTAGGTTTGTAAAATAAGTTATCTAATACCTATTCAAAACAAGAAAAAATATAGCTCACAAGCATTCACCGTGCGGTGGTGTACCTATAATATTAATAAACCAAGGTCTCACTAACTACACTATAGATTCACTGTCATTCATTACATACTCAAATCACGTACCTACATACAAACTCGGAACAAATGTCATACACCTCAAATATTTGTCCTCATGCGGAAACGAACCCGCGACGACAAGAACAACAGACGCCCGGTCACCATTTAAGTCACCAAGGTTAAAAGAACAGAAAAATAAATATTTGTATGGATATGCATTTCCATATGCATGAAATTCCATTGTCTGTGTGTTCTATATTTTGTACTTACAACAACTTATTACGTAGGTAAATTATTACCGAATCGGTATGTGACGAATCAAAGAATACATTTCGTCTGAAAGGAAATAATAGCTTACTGTACCTAATAACGTACTTACACCGTAATTTTTCGCAAGTTAAGCAGAGCTTTGGGAAAATCTACTAACGCAAAATGCGCTAGGTACTACTGCTCATGACTACATCAGCGTCTATGGACCACATCGTTAAACCTAAAATCCTGGACGCGTAAAGTAGGGTCCAGGCTTCTGTTCGGTGTAGTTAAATATCAGAAACCGGACTACCTATTCAACGAGTTAAGTTGGGTTACGAGTAGACGGGAATGCGGGAGAAGGCAATGCTCACAACAACTCTCGACTCATTCTCAGGGTACAGCCGCTTTTAGAGGCAGCTTTCGTTATGCGGCTTCAAAAGTATGGAATAACCTGCCACCACCGATTAGGGTAATTCTAATTAGCACTATAGACGCTTTTAGACGACGCTTACGACAGTACCTCATGGATGCGCAACAGAAGCTAGACATGATTAATTTGAATGTTTCATTGCTATGAATCCTTGATGTAGTTATTTATTATTTATTTACGTCCGTCCATTGTTTCTTGTGCAACCATACCATTTTATTTATTTCCTTATACAGCACTACTTATATAATTGTCTATAATTATTTTTAAACAAATATATAATCGAGTTTAATATTATTTGCTACACATCTATCTATTTTTATTTAAATATAGAACACTTACACACTTTAAAACTGATTTACACCCGTAAGACTTCCTCTTAACATAAGGTCCAGTTGAAAACTAGCGTCAGACAATTTGTCTGGCATTTATGCTGAACTGGCCCTATTAGGCGCAGCCGTGAGGCACACTACCTACTATTTTAAGTTTTTTTTTTTTGTTTTTGTGTGAATATTGTGTGCCTTAACCTGAGTCAAATAAATTTATTTTCTTTCTTTCATTCTTTCTAGGACAACCTGCAAAGCTACCATACCAAGCGAGCAAGACTAGGTTACGAAGCCATCAAGCTCATGGTTTCCGTAACCAGAATTAAGTAGTTAGGTAGGTGAGGTTAGGTGTATCTACTTACCAGTTTTTTTTTTATCAGAAAAACCTTATTTTCAACCTACAATTTCCCCGGAAATTGCGCCGAATTACATCACGCCCGGCGGCAGCGACAGTCCACTAGATCAATAAGGCGGTTCACCTCAATTGATTTCAATAACAGACTATCTTTTTGTTGTTAAAACTTTCGTCACCAAAATTAATCCCTGGTGAAGAAACTAACTTAAAAGAGTGTCCATGTCCACAAAATTTACAAGACTGTCCATGGAATGCTTTCGAATGAGCAACTAGCTTTCTGAATGACCTTTGAATTCAAAAGTGCCTGTATATGGTTTAATATAAATCAATAGCTTGAATTTAGGTTTGGGACACCTGGAAAAACAAACTCGTGGAACTAACGCGAAAGTTCGTAAACACCACAAAAATATTGAACGGATGATTACGGTCTTAATGAGCTTGGTTTACCAGTGAAAGATATTGAAATGAAAGTGAGACTAATAGGATGCGACCGTTGAGCCAATCGTGGAGAAAATTTTGATAGAATCTTGCTACTCTAGCCCTTGGACGGCTTTGGTTAACTTTCAAGAGCTGTCACTCAGTGCGGTTGCATAGAATTCACCTATAAATTATGTATTTAGATAAGTATCACAATGGTGAGGTGCAGATGTGATGATAAAACAAAACAAACACATGCCGCACTTAGGTATGTTCAAGTGCAAAGATAGCTTTTCATTTTCTTAATATGAGATACGGCTTTATATATCTAACTTTTCAAATAACAGTTAATTAAACATGTTACGCGTAATATTAAAATATTCGTACGCATAAAATAATATTTTTGTGGGAGCTACCGATCTGGCTGATCTTTAGTAACAAGGATTCACTAAATATTGGATAAGGCTTGTAGGTACCTTTAGTCCAAAAAGGAATCCCGGAACCACGGGAATGTAAGTAAATAGTTTTTTTTCACAACGTAATGTTAATTCAAAATTAATTTTCATTATTTTAATAAAATATCAATACTCACAAATATCAATCGCCGCCACATTTTAATAATGTTTATAATTTTTTTCTACTTCACTGTTTCAACGACCTGTCTTCTCCTTTTCAATTCTCAAAGAATACTGCACAACACTTTGTATTATCGAGAAGTTTGCGTTACAAGTTCCCGCCCAGTACTGCGCTGGCGCTTCCCTTACCACTCATAATATTGGAAGCGAACGGCGGCGGCCGCGCTTACAATTTATATTACGTCGCCAATCCAACGCTGCACAATATATAATTTAAACTTGAAATCACTGTTGTTTTGTTTTACACTAGTTAGATAAGATTAAGGTGGCAGCATCATAATTTACACAATCATTCATCCATGAAATTAATTGTCTTCTTCAGATTGTTAAGCATCTAATCGTTGATGTTTTACTTAAGACTTCGTGGAGTGCGTAAAAATTTGTCTGGCTTCAAATATTTATGTCGAGCGATGGCCGAAAAAATGCTTATTGAATCATTAAAAGACAGGGGAGTTACCTAGTGACCCTAGCTAGGACAACCTAGCTAATTGCATCATTTAGGATGCTTATATAAGGTCCCATTAAAATAGATGGACATACTTTTATAAATCATTCAGACCACCAAAATAAGCCAAGGGTAAAAAAAAAAAACGCATCAGATACAAGAAAAATAAATCAGCTAACGAAAATACACTAAAAATGTTGGTTACCCAATGCCATTTATTATTTCAGGTCAAAATAAAATCACTTTAATATGTGTTTTTTTTGCTTGGATATCTTTGGTTAAACGTACTGAAAGCTGTGTTAAAATTTGTCCATCTATTTTAATGGGACCTTATATAAGGTGACCAAGATATTTTACAATGCATTTGCTCGAAAAGAGCGTTTTCCAAGCAGCCAATTTATGCGGAAAGTGTCACTTTTTTTCACTAGTACTTTTTACTTTTCTGTTTTTTTTTAATTTTTGACTCCGTCGTCGGCCCGACGCAGGGATTTTATTTTTTGAGAAAAGTTTTACAAATTAGATGATGATGATGATGATGATCATGATGACGATGGCGATAGCGATGGCGATGGCGATGGTCAAAGTTAAAGTCACAGTCAAAAAGTCTGCCATTCAAGGTTCAAGGATCAATGACAATCAAGGTCAAAGTAAAACTCAAAGACAGTCAACGTAAGTCAAAGTCACAGTCAAAAAGTCAAAAGTCAGTCAGTGAAGGTCAAAGTCAATGTCAGTCAAGGTCAAAGTCATGGCGATGATGATGATGAATTTTTTTTCTTTTTTAAAAACGTTGCCCCACACTAGGAATTTCTCCTGTGTCGTGGGTGCGTTTACAAACATATAAACTCACATACACAAACGGCCAGACCTGGAACAACTAATTGTAGGTCATACAAATATTTGTTCCGTGCGGGAATCGAACCCGCGACACGCAGCGCAGCAGTCAATCGCTTGACCACTGCGCCAACCGTGCGTTTGTTTTTATTATTTATGTACGTCAGCCAAGATGTCAGATGTTACACATCTTATACGACTACTGTAAGGCTCGTTTTTTTTATTTCCTCGCACAGTGCCTAGAAAAATGTATGATACACGTACGTAAGATGATTTCCGACTCGTGTCGACTTATACACTCGTCGGAAATCACCTACCTTCCGCACTAGTAGCATAACTAACGTAAATAACAACTATTTTTAAAACTAACTAGCATAAATAACTATTTTTTAGGAATTTGGTACCCTTTTTGCTGCAACTACAGTACTACAGTACAGTAGTACTAGCTCTGTCAGTAGATGTATCTAAATACGTATACTTATCATAATAATTTTGTGATACCTACTCCCCTCTTTCTTATATGATCTATGGATACTGCCAATAAGCTATGAAATAGCTATGTCTTCCAGAAAAAATCCTCCGGTTTATCCTTTATGTCCAGCAGTGTCATTCACTGGTTCATGTGGTCATGTTTACTGTGACATGGATTAAGTTTATTGGCAAACAAAAGTGACCATAATGATAGATTGATCTTACAAAATATAAACTACGCCTTGGCTCATGGTTTTGTAGATTTGATTGAAGAAATGAGAAATACAATAAATTTAATTTTGTGGTAGATTACTTTTATTATGTAGGTCGGTACTGAATGAATCAATGCTACCGCTTAAGATGTACCTATTATGTAAATTTAATACTTCATTATAGACCCATGCATTTTGAGTGTTAGTCTATGGTAGCCGTTATTTAACAACATAGCCTAACGTAATAAATAATTGATTCAAATAATCTGCGCTGTATAGAATACCTATATAGGTATAATTAGAAGTTATGCAATCAACACCTACGTGACTGATTATCTGACCATGAGCTTTCAGTCCATTAATGGTAACAAATGAATAAACTTTAGAAAATAATATTGCAACACGATGCTAAGTTTGTCTAGTAAGTATAATAAATAAAACCACTTAAAGTGACAAAAACGGACATCTGATCCAAAGTGCCTTTACCTTCGCCTTACTAAAATTTTTAATAAAGCAAAGTTAATTTAACTTTTGAGTTCAAGGCAAACACTACCAAAACGGCCAGAAAGGTTTATTTTACAAATATCAAGAAACCATGAATGGTTCACCTTACAATTCGTCACCTATACAAATAGTTCAATGGTAACAAAAAGGCCTTGGTCATTGCCCTCTCCAGTGTGCCAAAAAATAGGAATAGGAAACAAATACACAAAAGTGAATAAGATTAATCTTTAGAACTTAGTGCTTTTGTTTCTTTTGTATTTGTCTTTCTTTTAGTATCGAAGACAGTTGTTTAATATTAATGATGCTAGTTTAGAGACAATACGGAATAAAGAATTAAACATGCTCTAATTTCTTACAAGCTGTAAGAAATTAGAGCATGTTTAAGGCGAGCTATGAAGCTCTTTTCCACAAGATCGGCTTATTTCTACAATCTAGCTAGTTCTGTGTATGGATGAATAAATACCACCTACTTTTGTAGATTCCTGTTTCAAATTGGTTAATCAAAATCTGGATACTGGGCAATTTGGACCCGCTACAAAACATTCGTTGCGTGTCTACTTTAGCTAGAACTGTACACGGGGTTCCATACATTGCAATTCATTGCATGCGCTATACAACAGTGACTATAAACACATTTATGTGTGCATACTCGTTAACTTTTTTTTAAGATACTAATGGAATTTTTATGACATGCAAAGAATTGTATAACCCTCGGGCAGGTGTCTTAAACAAAGAAAACTAGTTTTATATTTAATTAGACGCTCCGTGACCAATTACACATAATGTGTACTATGTTAGGTATTCAACTCGTGCGCATCTTCCGTTGATGTAGTACCATGTTATTAAGTCGCAGTATATGAAATTGAATAATTCAAGGACCTAGACATAACGATGATCGGGCATACTCAGACGATTAGATGACAGTATCCGATAGGTAGGTAGGTACTTACAAATGGTCGGTCACGCAACTCCAATCGTTTACTGAGCCGCGTTTAAAATAGATTGACTTTTTCACAATACCGATTATTGGGCAAATCTTTTTTGTTAGTAAAAGAACAGATGCAAGGTCAACCGCGACAGGTATTACATCCCATCCAGTTTCATCATACTTACAACAAAATGAAGGTATTATTAGTAATAGAAACCCATTATGAAATTAATGTGAAACTAATTAAAATACATGAACTGTTTACTGATTTCTTTATTGGATATCGCCGGTACAATACTAGTTGACCAATTTAAAATGCAATGTTTATTATTGTATCACTTCGAACAGTAATTTCGAACGCTATTTGTACACAGGACAACATACATAAATGATTGAAGACCTATTTTTAAAATAATACACGGCAATATTTCTACTTTTCGTCTGGTGTGTAAATGGATTTATAACTTCCGAGTTGACAACGTAAAAATATACAAAATAATAAAAATAATATCAAGTCTTAAAAATTGTTTGTGATCGCTACTAAATAATTCATTAGTTTGTGTACTAAAATTTATAAAAAAGTTGATAGTGGACACACATTACCTCTAAACAGAGAAACCTTTTTCAATTCAAGACTTATTATTTAACCTTACCCTACACTTTAAATCTCTTATGATCATAATTATTCACAAGCGACAAATAATACTGCTACTAAGAGGACAACGTGTACCGAGACTGTTCTTTCAATGCGTTTATAAAATGTGTTAATGCCAATAAAGAGACTTTGTCCAATTATTACATTAACAAAGAATGACATCATCACACGCTCAGCAAAGTTAGACGATGCAGTGAACTTGAAAATAAAGAATCGCATCCGAAAGCACACCAAAGAAAAAATAGAAATGAGTGACTACATTTACGTTAAAAACGACTTTTGCAATCAGATCATATCGTTTAAAACACATTACAAATTTGATAAATAGTTCTCTATGCATATAGCATTTGCATACATAACTACTATGTAAGATCATATCACGGACCTGTAGGTTAAATGAGAAACTAAAGTTTCTAAGATACTAAGGGCGCCTATCTAAAATTACGATTGATAAATATCCGTACAAGCTATATTCGACTTAAGACTATGTAGCAACATATCACATCCATTAATCGATCCATAGCCACAGTAATAAAGGGACTTACTGACAACCGACCACACTTAACTATTAGTGGGATTGAATATGTACTTGGAAATTCTACACTCATTGAGTAATTAGCTTGGAGAAATTCAGAACTTTTCTCGCATTCATAACAATATTAATAGTTGAATATCCACACAAAAACGAGTTTCCTGAGGATTGCACTAAGGGCTGATTTCACCAATGAAACTGAACGCGATCAGCTTCTCTAAAACGCGTTCAAGAGCTGTCAGTGTCAAAATTGTTACAGAATATTATACACTGACAGCTCTTAAACGCGTTTAGATGTGCTGAACGCGTTCAATTTCATTGGTGAAATCCGCATTAAGTAGTGTTTTATTTTACATCATGTTTCATAGTAAGTACTTAAGAATAATCACTTTATATCATTTATCGAAAGTATTTAATACATAAATCATTTTAAGAAATGTGTACATTTTTTTAAATATAAATTAAATATAAGTATCTACAATCCCAAAAAAATCATTAAATTTTGTGACATTTTCAGTATACCTTATTTCATCAACTAAAGTTTGGGACGTAGATGAGAGGAGTAGAATACATTCGTCATATTATTATCATAATAATATCAAGGAATTCATGGTGAAAATGCCATGCTAGGCTAGACAAAATTAGTTTATGGCAAAGTCAGAAATGGTTATGTAGGTATGTTACCACAAAACTAGAAAACACTTCATATTCCACAGCACAAGAAATATTAGGGTATTAACAGTGCACATTCCATTTTCATGGTATTTTAAAAAGTACCTATGAATTACACATTCGCATCAAACATATTGTGATTGCATCGAGTGATTGGAAGTATAACGTTTTTGTTTTATCAATAATATTATAGAACCACAGATGCATCGGATCAAATATACTTATAGGTACAAAAAAGAATAAATATAATACGGAGGAGAACAAATCCGGCGGAGTCCACCGAGCTTCGCAGGAAGGTAAACGATAGTGAAAATTTAAAGCCACGCTACTCACTCGACCGGGAAGCGAGTCAATCGTCATAGAGGAACACTCGGTCATGCACATCAATCTTAACACTGAATATGTCACACTCTCGCACTAAACGTTAGCAGTCAGACGGGCCTACCACTGCGGGTTGGGAGGTAGGTAGCCCTCCGGCGCGTACGTGGGAGCGGGCGGCGCGGCCGCGTAG
The DNA here is from genome assembly GCA_949128155.2 of Xanthia icteritia. Lineage (NCBI taxonomy): Eukaryota > Metazoa > Arthropoda > Insecta > Lepidoptera > Noctuidae > Xanthia > Xanthia icteritia. The sequence continues at coordinate 11,067,654 of OX421935.2, read as the reverse complement.
GGCGGCACGGCGCCGGCCGGGCCCGCGTAGCCCGGGTAGTACGCCGAGCCGCCGTAGCCGCCGTAGTACGCCGGCGTGGGGTACGCGCCGTAGCCCATGCCGTAACCTGCGGCCGCAACGACAATTATTATTATTACTGCTCATATGTGGTCCCAGTTACGCCAGATCTGCACAACTATTCACAACCGTCCGATGCGCGAGTTCGTTTAGAGAAATGCTACAAAATGGTAACTTTTATGGTAGAAAAGGTTTAAGTGTATATAAATAATAATTATTAGGTATTTCGTAAAAGTCTGAGCTAGACGGAGAAAGCCGCAAAGTAGGTTTAGTTATGAACACCCAAAAAATCAAAGCAATGACGAATGGGAAGCAAGAAACGATCTGCGTCAATAACAACACAATTGACTATGTCGACGATTATGTCTAGTTAGGCCAAATTATGCCACCAATAGACCTCACCCCTAAAGAAATAGATCGACGTATAGGAAACGCATGGAAACAATACTGGAGTCTAAAAAAGATCATGAAAGATAAAGAAATTGATACGACCATAACAAGGAAACTTTTTGATACTTATATTCTACCAGTACTCACGGATGTCAAACCTGGGCAACCACTAAAGCCCATAACAGGAAACTAGAAACATGCCAAAACGCTATGGAAAGGAGTATGTTGGGGAAGAGACTATCTGATAGAATAAGAACTGCAGATAAAAAGAAACACACAAGAACAAAGAATGTGACTAAGAAAGCTCAAATGGAAACGGACATGACATACAATCAGAGGAAAGGAAGAATGGTCAAAAACAATAATGTACTGGTTTACAAGAGACAAGAAGCGGGAACGGGGCAGTCCATTCAGAGGATGGGCAGATGATATTAGGGCTGTAGCAGGCCCTGCATGGACGAGTCGCTAGAAATGAAGGTATTTGGAGGAGGCCTTTGTCAACGGGGGGACATACAGACGTGGATGTCAGGGCAGTTAAATAATTATAAGTAATATTTATCAAAACTCTAATATTGTATCAACTAAGCAAAAATATAACTAACTAATGAACTTCTTATATCTGTCTAAATAAAGGCTTATATTAAAGGTATTTCGTAACATAACCTCAACGGCAATCACTCAATGTATATTAAGTGCTACTATAAAATGCATTTAGTGATTAATTTGAATAAACTTGCTTTGGAATCGAGCGGTTGTGAACATCTGTGCTGGGCCCATTAAGGAAATACCACTGTAATTAGGGAATAAGTGGTCTTACCTGGGTACTGAGCGTAGGGTCCTTCCAGGGGAGGGTTCCCGACGGGATACGCCTGTCCGGGCGGCACGGGCGGCACGGGCGGCCCGTGCGGCCCGTGCGGCCCGTGCGGCCCTTGCGGCATGGCGCCGGGGGCGGACGACTTGGACAAGTCGGCGGGCGCTGCCGTGCCGCCGCTCATCATGGCGGGGTGGCTGAGGCTGAGGGGCATGCCGGGCGAGGGCTTCATGTGGCCGGCGTGAGGGAGCGGCTGCGGCTCGTGCGGGCGAGCCATGAGCCGCGGGTGCTCCAGGGGCGACGCGGGCGCGGCGAGCGGCGCGGGCTCGGGCTTGCGGACGCGGGGCGCGGCCGCGGGCCCCAGTAAGCTCGACACACTATGAGTCATAGGAACGGGCGCGGGCGGAGCACTCGGCACGGGTTCGGGCACGGCGTCAGGTTTAGCAGGCGACCGACGCTTCTTCGTCTTCGCTCCGGGCTTCTCTTCGCCGGTCGGAGAGTACGACTGCGTAATATCATCCAAGTTTCGACGGAAGTCTGGCATCCCCTCTTTGTTCAAAACGCTCGCAGTCCTCTCTAGCTGACTGAGGCTAGATTCTAGCGTCGGCCGACCACCCGGCCTCTGATGCCTATAATTCTTCAGAGGATTAATTTTTCTTTCGACAGCATCAGCAGTGCGGCTGAAATCTGCCGCATCCACTTTTGACATATCTGGTATTTTAGATTGTTCAATGGAGTTATCTTCTATCGTCTTATTTTCTAGAACATCTTCAGAGGGCAATTTTTCATCCGTCGTTAAGACTATGGGTTCTGGCTCAGGATTTGAATCCTTATCAGGTGTTGTACTTGGTTTTTCTACTTCACTAGACTTAGAAGATTCTGGAGTTTCTGGTTTATTCTTATCTTGTTCTATATCAGACGATGGCTTTGAACTCTGTTGCTTGCTGTCATCCTCTTCGTCACTATCTAATACTTGAGTATCTTCATCAGAGTTTACTTCCATCTTACTTGTAGAACCGGAGTCATTGCCGTCAGCTTCAGATTTCTTGGGTTCTCTCGGTATTTTCGTTATACTCACGGAACCAGGTAGATTGGGTCGTAATAATCTGCCTGCTAGTGGGGATTTCGGACGCAAACCTGAGTATGATCTAAGTTCACTCAGTCGACTCCTGATGTCGGATATTTTTTGACCAGGCATCATGGGTCTCATTTTGTTTTGTCCTATTATAGAAGGCCGCATTACTCTGTGAAAACCAGGTCTAGGACCTGTTTTTGATGTAATTGTAATTGCCGAATTATTCTTCAAAGACCCTGGTATGTTTGACACGGGACGACTGCCTAAAACTAATAATAAAACAAAAATACATTACTGAAATGTTAAAAAAATATTTTAAAAGCTGCATTTTATGAATCACAAACGAAGGCTTACCTTTCTTCCCTATGGGGCTGTCTTTGTTATCTACGCCTTTTTGTCCCAAACCTTTAAACGATGTCTTGATCGCAATAATTTTACCGGACTCTAGCTGCATATAAATTCCTTTAGGCGATTTCAAAACCATGACACGCTGTCCCGCTTTTAAAACTATGTTAGTCTTCTCGGCGGAGTTCGTCGGTATTACAACATCTGTAAAAGGCAAAGATTAAATTAAATTACCAGTTATCGGACAACAGGTAAAATTAATAGTTTGTGCCGACTCGAGAATAAGGGTCGTATCATCAAGTATAAGTAGTACTATAAGAATAAGAATCATTTATTGGTAAGAATATGAGTGAGTACACATTGAAACACAGTTGAAAAGTATAACATACAATGTTAGGTTTCCGTCATATTTTACCAGCTCGCTTAGCATGACCACAATAGAAATGGGTTTTGTCGATGGAAGAATAGATAAAATGACAGATATCACAATCTGTCATTTTGTCTATTCTTCCGTCGACAAAACCCGTTTCTATTGTGGTCATGTGGGTTTTCTACGAAATTCGTTTCTATGGTTGTCATGCTACGCGTGCAGGGGGTGTGCATATATTAATCAAACATGGGAATTTAATAAAATATCTAATATGGTAATATAGTATTTCAATGCCATAATTAGATCCGTTGAGAGAGGGGCGGTGCTATCGGTCACGTATAGCTCCGTCTCTCCCGCACTGGACAACTGTGGCCGTACCGAGCGGCAGCGTCATCTCCTGCGCCGTCATGCCCTGGCGCCGCCACACGTCGGCCGGGATCCAGCGCGCGCCGTGCTGCATGGGCCGCACGGACGCCACGGGCCGCTGCACCAGGCTGCCGTCGGCCGTGCGCACGGTGCGGTACGCCGTGCTGGGCTTGGGCGCTAAGGCTGCTTTCTTTTCTAGCTCGTATCTGGATAATTAAATAACAAATCTTTTATTTCAGAAGACAGCATTTGCAGTTCGTATTAGTACAATTTATGAATAATAATACATTAAAAGTAAACAACTAAAGTACTACAAGGATCAATTGGCGCTCGAATGACGTCGACAGACTGGCGCTGGTGGTTAACATTTGTGCAATTATTTTGTGAAATAAAAAGCAAGATGGCTGCTTTGATAACAATTTTAAGCACGCGCCAAAAATAGTACCTTGGATGGTTATAATTCAAATGATCAATTGTTAAATAGTATCGCATCTAAACTAACCCTCTTTGCGCCAGCCTCTTCTCAGCACTAGACAATTTCTTCTCTTTTCTATCAACAAGTAGGGATTCATGTTGGAACGGTTCCTTGCTCAGCATTCTGCCGTGTTGCGATATAACGCCTTGCATCAACACATCGATGTATTTATCTTTATGCTCGGACAGATCTTTGATTTCGGATTCCTAGAAAAAACAAAAGGTTTTACTCGAAGGCACCAAAAATTATAATTTCAGTTTATTATATTTCTTACGAATCGTTTTTCTTTCCGATAACCCCGACTATGTGGGCTGCAATGCATTGTCGGGAAATATAAAAGATATTTTTAAAGTATTTAATTTTAATATCTAATTAAATAACCGTTCGCAGATAAATTGAAGATCGACAAGACCTAAGGAAAGTCTTTGAACTACGCACCAGCGAAGGCGTTGACGTCGCGCTAACGCCACGCTGCGTGAATACATAGTTGCGCAGGCGCGTAGGTACGCGAGAGTTTCCATATAATCATAATGTATAGAAACGCTCGCGTTGGCGCAACGTCAGCGTCGCGATTGAGCAGCTCGTACGCTGCTACTACGTTCGACAGTAATAAAAATACTTTGAATAACTACAATACGTTATGTTATTTAGACTTACCTTCTCATCATTATCGAAGCAAAGATTAGTGATTTCTTTCATCGAGAGAACAGCGTCGGGGTTGCACTCGTCGACGACGCGATCAGCCATGCCTTGCTTGTTTATCTGTCGGTCATAAATCTTCTTCTCGAGACAGCAGTCCATTACGAAACGGTAGACGAAGCATGGCTTTCTTTGTCCGTATCTGAATAATTTCATTTTTATTTAAAGAAAAAGATTAGAATTAAGAGAATTTAAAAGTTTAGGCTAATGCGAAATGGTGAGAAAAGCTGTCTTGGTTGAATAAACAATTTAAATAAAACCGGCCAAGTGCGTGTCGGACCACGCACAATGAAGGGTTCCGTAGTTGGGATGAATTTATCCCAAGAACAAACATAATATTGTAGTTGAATTCCGTAGGGAGAACATGTTTTTCGAACAGTAAATTTAAGTTGGTCAATTATTACTCCTCAACCTGTAAAGCCTTACTTAACTGTGATAGTTTTCCTTTTAACTTCGTTATATATACTACTGCTGTGATTTTTTTCACAAATCCAAGTATAACCATTTAGCTGGCAGGGGGGGGATACACGTAACTCTATCAAAAATTAGCACTTTAAACCTTAATATTTCGCAAACGGATCCCTGAATAGAAAAATGATTTTCTCACACCCATAATATTTTTGAACGACCTTACCAACGACACCCCATACCATGAGAAAAAAAAAACAACCCCTCTTTACGTGTAGGGGAGGTACCCTAAAAAAACAAAAAAAAAACTTAATTTTATTTTAGCACTTTGTCGGCGTGATTAATATGTATACCCATGCCAAATTACAGCTTTCTAGTACAAACAGTCTCTGAGCTAAGCCGCGGACAGACAGACAGACGGATATTGCGAAACTATTAAGGATTCCTTGTTTACTACGGAACCCTAAAAAATACATGACAAATGTACACGATTATTGTACCGACAATATCCGAATATGTCACAAACTCGCTCTACTGAAGTTTTAAAGTTTAAAATAAAATAAGCTGAAATGTGACATATTTTAATGTATACTTGCCTATAAACCCGACAAACAGCCTGCGTGTCGTGACAAGGGTTCCAACTGGCGTCAAAAACGATTACCCTATTGGCTCCAACGAGATTGATACCAAGCGACCCGGCGCGTGTCGATACGAGGAACAAGTATATGTGCGGGTTGGCGTTGAACTCGTTAATTAATTTCTCACGCTCTAAAGCGTGTGTTGAACCATCCAAGCCTGAAAGAATAAGATTTATGAATAGAAGCTTGGCTAACAAACATTATTTTTAGCTTCCAGAATAATACTTACGATAGTAGTTTGTATTTCTCTCCCAAAGACAATTTGTCCCAGGAATGTAATTCTTTTCTAAAAAGTCTTCAATGAGATTCAATGTAAATAAACTCTGGCTAAACAACAATAGCCTATCTCCAAGCTTTATGCTCTCATTCAATATGTAAAAAAACAATTCCATTTTTGAAGAATTTTCAATGATCCCAGGAATGTAATCTTTTAGCAATTCAGTTGCCCAGTCGTATGTCATTTCTTCAGCTTTCTTGACCATTGCTAATTCTTCTTCTCTATTCATTTTCTCTTCCTTCTCACTCTCTTCAGATTCGGAGTCCTCGTTGTTCTTTTCTTTCGATGTCTTCCTATCGTTTCTTCCCTTAGCTTTCGGTTTACTCTTCGCCTTTGACTTTTTACTATCTTTCCCTTTACCCTTTTGTTTACCTTTCCCCTTTGGAATTTCTTCTTCTGATTCAGACCCATCACTCTTTCCTCCGTCTGTTTTGGAGTCCTTATCTTTCTTTTTAATAGAGTCAGATTTCAAATCTTTCAAAAGAAGAGGTTGGTTTTTATTTATCTTCTTTGTTTCATCTTTTACAATTTTCTTTGTGTCCAGATCTTCTATTTTGACTTCACCATCAGACTCCGATTTCATCTCAGTTTTTTCCTCAGCTTTGAGTTTATCAATTTCAGTCTTTATTTCAGTTATGGGCCATGATGTTACTGGACTGCCAGAGCTGGCGCTACCCATAGGTGGTTTAGTTTCAAGGTGTGAGGGGAAGTTCTGATATGAGCATGGATAGTTGTTACCATTAGAGTTGCCTTCTTGTTGTTCTGGGAAAGATGGCGTATTTGGAGGATATCCATAAGCTGGATTACCAAATGGCACAGGGTTTGTATTTTGTGTTTGTGGTACATTAGGTTCTGTTTTGATGTCTACAGCTGGGTAATTATTAGGAACTGTATTAGGCTCACTTTTAATAGAGGGTTGAGTTGGCACATTGGGGTCAGTTTGGCTGGAAGGCATATTGTTGGGGAAGCCTGGGTAATTGTTAGGATGATTGTCGTACTGGTTATACGGAGTTGAATTATTTCCATATCCAGAAGTGTTAGCGGCATATGGTGGCGGATATGGCTGATTAGGATATCCTTGAGGCCCAGGATTATTAGGATTATAAGATCCCTGTGGCGCGTTGGAGTTATACTCAGAGTACCCAGGATGATTATGATAGCCTTGATACGGTGGTCTTTGTTGATTACCAGTGTAATTATCTTGATTATTCGAGTAGGGTTGCATCGCATTACTAGGATACGGTTGATCGTTCGGCGGTGCGTTGTAGTTCGGTGGGTAATGCTGAGAATTATTGTATTCGGGAGGCGGGTTGCTTCTAAAGTCTTGTGGTGGCTGATTATTTTGTTGATACTGAGGATTATTGTAATACCCAGTGTTGCCATAGTAGTTTCCATTACCCCAATAGTTCTGGTTATAACCTTGTCCACTTTCAGGAGGCACGTTTTGTGGATATTGATTAGGGTAATTACTGCCGTACGGGGGTTGTTGCTGGTAGTAATTGCCGTCATAGTTCTGATTGTAGCCTTGATTGGGTGGGTAATAACCGGGGCCTTGGTTTTGATAGTTGTGGTACGGCGGGTAGGAGCCGGAAGGCTGGTCTGGCCTGAAGGCGCCGGGCGGCGCGCCGTACGGGGCGCCCGCGTACGGCGCGGCGTCGGCGCGCGCCGCCGGCCCGCCGCTCGTGTTGGGCGGTATGGTCGCTGCTGGCTTTTTGGATGCACCCTAAAATAATAATGATAAATATTTACAGCTAAATTAAAGACATAACCTAAAATAATGATATTTAAAGCTATATAGATAGTATTTAAGATTTTTTGGAAGATAAGGAGTTAAAATAAAGCACAAAATATACGAGGGCGGCACTGAGTTTTTAGAACTGGCCACTTGTAAACGATATAATAAAAAAAATAGGTTCAGATTTTGAAAATGGAACTCTGCCAATATTATTGTGTATGTATTAGGTCTTTACCTATGAAATTGCCGTTCTGCAGTACTGGCCATTTCAAATCAAAATAATTTTTGTTTGGCTAAAGGCCTATTCAGACCTAAGCGGTATTCGCTACCGTCTGCGGCAGAGAAAACCCAGTGGGTATGCGGTAATATTACTGTTCAGACCTAAGCAGTATTCGCTACCGTCTGCGGCAGAGAAAACCCAGTGGGTATGCGGTAATATTACTGTTCCCACCAAAACGGATTTCGCTATCCTTGTGGGTAGAATAACGCGCGATAGTCGAGTTTCGCTCAGAGAGGTAAGAAATTTTCGCCAGTTAGTCATTTCTGAGTCGCCAAAGAATATACACGTAAGTCACATAATTTCTGCAGAGCCTTGCCAATTTGACGCAAATGGACCAATATTGTTTTGACGCTAACGTCGAAAGCTGCTGCTAATTCAGCCGTAGATTGTGTATCATCAGCTTCCACAATCGCCTTTAATTCGTCATTGTCGACCAACCAGTCTTCGGACGACCGCTAGGTTCATTTTTCAGGTTGAAATTTCCAGAACGGAAGCGAGCAAACCAATAACAGGTGGTGCGTTGGTTTGTAGTGTTAGCTCCGTAAACGTCGTTGATGTTGCGTGCCGCTTGTGCCGCGTTGCTGCCACGACGGTACTCATATTCCATAATTACTCGAATTTTTAACGTATATGACGAAAAAGATTGAAATGCGATGAAAATGTAACACTGATCAATAAACAAATGACTACTTTTGGAAAAAAAAATCCATGTTTTTAAAATAAAATTAATTTGAAATTAGAATTCTTAGCCAAACAAAAATTATTTTGATTTGAAATGGCCAGTACTGCAGAATGGCAATTTCATAGGTAAAGACCTAATAATTAGTATAAAGTTTATTTTTATTTTATTTTATTGTTAATTAAAACGGTAACACCAATTACATTAATTAACATAAAGATTTAAGCAGGTATGGCAGGTATACAAAAATATTTCTACTACTAACATACAATAGAGGACACCCTAGCATACTTCTTCTCACAAAACATCAGACATACATGCATAATTCTACTCCATTCATCGGCAAACAGATCACGTTCAGGATTGGTGGTCAGGAGGGCATTAAGCATCCTTAAAGTACGACACACAGGGGACTCAGCTCTGGCGACAGTTTTAGATGACGGCGGTGCAAACAGATTGTGTCGACGGCTTTGGCGATGTCCGATGTATTTGTCGGGAACAAATAGCCGACAGAAAAGATCATTGAGTTCGGGACTGTCAATGCGTCCTCTGAGAATTTTTCAGGCTACTGTGAGCTGTTGAAGGCCACGTCTAACCTCCAGCGAGTTGAAACCCAACACTCCTAGAAGGTAATTAGTAGGGTACAAGAAGGGGAAGAAGTGAAACGACTTTTTATATAGAAATCTCAGGAAAGTTTTTTGTACCTTTTCTAACGTTAACGTTTGAGACGCTGTGTAGGGGTGCCAGATACAGGCACCAGCCTCAAGTTTAGTACGAACCAAAGTGGTGTACGGAAGCTTAATTACATTTGGGTCGTGAAAATCGCGGGCATTCCTCAAAACAAAACCCAAGCGCCTAAAAGATTCCATGGCAAGAGAGGAGACGTGATCTCTAAATGTCAGACCAGTGTCAAAGGTCACGCCCAGGTCCTTTATTTTAGTGACACGACATATTACTTCACCCCCCAATCTGTAGTTATAGTGGAGTGGTTGAAGTTTTCGACCGTACGTCATGACGTAACACTTACTAGAATAAAAAAGAGTTTATTCACCATGCTCCACTCATATATGGCATCAATGTCCCTTTGTAGGTGTATGCAATCAGCGACCGTATCAATTCGAACCAATAGTTTTAGGTCGTCGGCGTAAAGCAAGCACTTTGCAAACTTAACCTTATTTATAAGATCATTGATCATGATAAGGAAAAGCAATGGCCCAAGCACAGATCCCTGACTCACGCCTGAGCGGGTATCGTAAGGATCGGACTCAAAGCAACCATGCCTAACAAATTGCCTGCGACCTCGCAGATAGTCCGCGAAGAACTTCAGAAACTCTGACGAGAAACCTGATGCCTCCAATTTCATCAAGAGCAAGTCATTGTCAACCCTGTCGAACGCTTTACGGAAATCAAAATAGAGGACATCCACTTGCCCCCCACGGTCCAAAACCCTAGAAATGTAATCAACATGAGTCATCAGATTCGAATTGACAGAGCGGCTCTGGCGAAAACCATGCTGGGCATCAGATAGAAATGCGTTCATACGCCTGTAGATGTACGTGTGGAGTATGTGTTCGAAAACCTTTGCCAGGGTTGGCAGGACTGCAATGGGCCTGTGTTCCTCCACAGATGATTTGTCACTGGTCTTTGGGATGGGAATGACGCGCGAGACCTTCCATTGCTCAGGGTATACACCGGACTGAAGGGCTAGGTTAAAGATATGGCAGAGAGGAGTTGCTAGGATATCATGGCATCCCTTGAGGATGAAAGCAGGGATGAAGTCAGGGCCGATTGAGCTATGAGGTTTTAGTTTAGCTATACCTTTAACTACGTTCTGTGGGGTCAAAAGGGGAATAGGAATATTATTCCCCGAGTAGTAGGTCGGCCTGAGATTATTTGGGTTTAATTCGGGAGAGTCAGGTAAGAAAACACTAGAAAAGTATTGAGCAAACGCTTCCGCTGCTTTGATACCTGAGTAGGCTATACCGTTGTACACAACTTTTGGCTCGAACCCACCCCTTGATCGCAGGCTCGAGACATGGTGCCAGAACTGTCGTGGATTACTTCCTATGTTGTTTCCTACAGTAAAACAGTATGATTTATAGGCCTCTTGGGTTCTGATTTTTAAATCCAAGCGTAGACCACTAAATTGAGCGTATATTAGGTCACAACGTGTAAGTTTCCATTTGTGATGCAATTTATTCTTACGCTGAGTGTCGCTGATTATATCTTTTGTAAACCAAACCGGATGTCGTCTGTTGCCAGAAATTTTTCTCTTTTTTTTTTGGAATACATGAGTCGAAAAGGTAATAGAATATGGTATAAAGCTGACTAGTAGCCAAACGTGCATCCCGACAACGAAGGAGATCCTGCCAAGGGGCGGTATGAATTTGATCAGTTAAGAAAATGTAATCTCCTTTGCTGAAGTTCCAGTCTCTACTATGGTCAATGTTGCTAGGGTATAATATTTCGTTAACCCGGTGTTTTGATATTAACACAGCAATATCTAAGGGAGGATGATACAAGTCGATAGGGACTAACTCCAAGCCCTCGACGTACTCGCAGTCTGCCTCAGTACCCTCCTGAACCAACACAACATCTAACTTACTCCCACGCATATTCATCACTTCATTCATCTCAACCAGATTACAAAAGTTGACAAAATAACAGTAATAATTGTTCACATTCACTGACGCACTTTTTAAGTTAAGGTCACCTAAGATCATGACTCTTCCACTAAGATTTGATATAATGCTCTCAACCTTACAAAACCACGTCATGTAGTCGTCGTCAGTGGCAGAGGGCTTGATGTAGACAATACACACATACATATTTCGGCCATTCATTTGGATCCTAGCCCACAATTCTTCACCGTAATCCGTTTCTAGGTCATATTGCCTGCTCATGGTAACGCGATCGCGCGCTGCCAGCAACACACCACCCAAAGTTAAATGCCTCTAATAAAACTAAACATTTATTATTAACAATTGTCAGTGAAAGTTTCTAATCTATGTAAATGTTGCGATATAACTTATTTATAAGCAATATTTTGTGTTATAAGTTAACTTGCTGCGCCCTAACAGGGTCACGTACGCATTAGTAGTCCGTAACTTTGTATACATTGTGCACAATGAATAAATAATTAATTAATTTATAAATATTTTCATCAAGTCTATTCTCATTTCATTGCATCTTAATTACGCAATGTCGCCAGCTAAACTTTAACATTTCGTCTCTTACCCGTGGTTTTCCCGGTCGTCGACCCGGCGTTCCCTTCAAGTTTCTTGCACGTCCGGCTTTCGTAACACCACCAATCTCTTCCAAATCCAAATCTTCTTCAATAGCGGCGTTCACTTCACTACGCTTCTTGAGGAAATTGTATAAGACGTCAGGGTGATTCCAGATCTAAGAAAGGTACATAAAATTGTTATGAATACAAAAGTATGGTTGAACGAGTAGTCAGAATATAAATTCTCTTATATTTCTGCAGAAATAATTAGAGGAACGAAGTTTTTTCTATTTATTTAGATTATCACTATAAACATAGCGGTTAGGGGTTTCCACCATTATAGTCTTTAAAAATACTAATTTTCTCAATTCTCAGTTGAAGAAAAGAAAACGTTTTCAATTTATGACAATGAAATATCACATACCTTGCAACAAATTGCGAAAGCTTTCAAAGGATTTGGCACAGAAGTGGAGCGAACTACTTCATTCATGAACCTTTCGTACAGTTTACGTTGAAGCGGCGTCATTCGCACTAGGAGCACGTATTCTTCCTTTTGAGGTAGCGTTGACTGCAGAACGGCGTGCGATCGTCTGTAAACAAATTACATCAGTATTTTTGGTAGCAAGAAGACGAAATGTAGATTACTGCATTTACTTTTTTTTCTATTCAGACATAAATGGTGGCAAAAAGTAGAAGAGCGATCGTTAGATGGACACATTTAAATCCAAGCACAAAAATAGATAGGAACATGAAAGTTTTTGCCCAGAATGATGGCGTAAAATCAATACAGTACTGAACAAAATTAATGTATAATGAGTGGAAACTTTATCACCCGTTCAGAGAACAACAGCACGATTAAAAGTATGTCATCTGATATCCTTACCTTTGTACAAAACCTACAAGTAGAGAATGCAACACGTGAGCCCGATATCGCATGAGCCGTATATCCTGAGGAGTCGAGTCTATACACTGTCCGTTCTGAATGGGGCGCTCGAACATGTTACAAAACTCCGTCTTGCTACCGAGGTAGTTCGGACGCACGAAGTCCACCATGCACCAGTATTCCAGCAAGTTGTTTTGCAAAGGATAGCCTGAGTAACAAAGCAATAAAATTGTTAAAAAGAACTAGATCGTGAGGCGGGAGAAGTTATTTGATAATTTCCCACCCAAAAAAAAAAAAAAAAAAAAAAAAAAAAAAAGGTGTCCTTCAGACTCAAACTCAAAGCATTTATTTCAATTAAACCATTTACAGACACTTGAATTGTCAAAGAGTCGGTCAGTTAGTCAGAAAGTTCAAGGTAGATGCCCATTCCAAAACGTATTTTACGTAGAGCAATCTACATTCAGTATGTGCAATTTACTTTCTGAACAAAGATACGATGGATCACTCCACTATGCTTATGCATTAATTCTATGCTAGATTAATGTATGTTGTGGTGAAAACGCTTTACGATAAACCTCAACTTTCGCATTCTGATTTTCATAAGAATAATCACATAAGATAAAAACGTTACGTAAAACAAAATATCATGTGCTTTTGGCCAAGAATTATTTGTGTAACTAGTAAAAACTGCGATTCCAATGATTTTAGGCCCACTTGCGCGATCATGGGTTAGCTAAATAACTCGGAATTAACAGCTAACTCAGGGTTAATCCAAAGAGAATTATTGGATCAGGGTTAATCCAATAATTCTCTTTGGATTGTTGATATGTGATTGTTGTTAATGCGTAAGTGGCTTTTAGTGAATAGTACACAGTCATACCTGTTAAAACTACTCTTCGCTTCGTCCTCATTTGCTTCAATGCGTAGGAAATATTCGAATGGGAATTCTTAATTCGGTGTCCTTCATCGCATATCACCAAATCTGGACCTGGCTTGACCAACGCTTCGTACATTTCTGTAAATACAACATAATGGTTAAAACTACGATTTTGTGTTCTCTCGGGTGTACAGGGTATAAGGTACATAGACGCTGTTACCATGCCTACTGCCCATGATTCTTCAAGGGAGAAATTTTTAGCAGCTTATTAGAAAAAAAATGCTGTATTTTTAAGTTTTCAGATGACTTTGAGGTATACAAATAAAGCATGCAAAGCTTATCTGTAGGCAGTAATTTATTAATTCCGAAGTAAAATTATGCCCATCCATTAAACACTATATAGCATCATAGTCAGCGTTGTTAAGACATAGGCTTTTCTCAGGAAGGCGTTTATTTTCATTGTCACTTATCCAAATAGACTTACGAAATTGTACAGTAACTTGACAGTCGAGGGATAACAGTTTCTGACATAAAAAGAGCGAAATTGAACGAGTGTTGCAATTGTACGTATATGCAATATATGCAATATGCATTAAAAAGTGGCAACACTCGTACTGTTTACATCTCCGCGTTTTTTTAAATTTGTAAACAATAAAAATAAAGATCTAAATGGTATCTAAGTGGCGCAACAAAGTGTAATAAGTGTTTTGCAATGGTGATATTGTTTGTGACAATTTTGAAGCAGTGAAATATCAATTATGACAATAGAGTAATACGAAAACTAAAACCAGTGCTAAATGAGTTAAACACAAAAAATAGGTGCTTCCTCTAACGTAAAAACGTCAAAATTCAAACATTTGGTATGAATAATTACTTGAGTGACAATGTTATGAACCCAAGGGACTAAAACTAATAAACAATTAACAATTAATACCGTTGCGAAAAGATATTTAAAAAAATGGACTTTGGACCCTAAAGATTGTACGACAACTAGCGCCATAACGGCCACAAGTGCTGACTAGGCGCACTAAAAGAACTACGCTACTCGCCGCCAGAGGGCCAAATCTACTATTAGTGTTGCCAACGTAGGAATAATTAAGTATTTGTACGTAAAATCACTAGCATGGGGGATGAAAACATAACGCTGAGAAAAAAACAAATCCAGTCTACCTCGTTCTCAGAAATGTCACTCTTCGATGCTACAGCTATGAGTATGCCAGAAACTTCACTACTAGACGATGAAACCATTGCGACGTTACAGGAAGAGATTAATGATTTACGGATTAAGTTGCAAAGCGCGAATCAGGAAGTTGACAACTTGCTATGTGAGAATAAAAATTTAAAGTCAGATCTGGATAAATGCAATCGTGTCATAGATCTATATAAAAAGGTGGGTGTAGGAGAAGTCAAGTGTGCCACTCCAGGTTTTAAACGAAATGTTTCAAACACGAAACTCCAAGTGAGTAGCCTAACATCAACCCCGATAAAAAAATCTTTTGGAAATAAATCTACTTGCCGAATACAAACTTTGAATAAGGAGACCCAAACCAGTAATCTCACAGCTCATTCGCCAGCAAAATTAAAACGCCAAACATCGACAGCCTGTAGTAATAAAAAACTGAGAAAAGAAAATGTATGCAAACAAACACAAACAGATGTCGATATTGGCAATACTACTTCTATACATCAAGACAGCAAAACCGAAACAACCAATACTGTTACACCAACGAAACAAATGATCAATAATTCAGACAACAGTCATTTAAAACGTAGCAAAATTTGTATCTTAAGCACCGACAATACTAATAAATTGCTTGACATTGCAGAAAAAACTATGGATAAATGTGGACTTTGCCATTACATCACACCTCATAGAAATGTGCAAGCTCTGCTGAAAGGCATCAAAGAAAAACTGGCAAACTATACCATGCTGGACTACTGCATTATTTTGATAGGTGGCGAGGACTTCCAAGTCACATGTAAATATTATGACAGTATTTTGTTAATAAGACAAATTTTACAAGAAATCACAAATACAAACATAATTATATGCACACCAACGTACAAATTCTTCACTAATAATTACTTATACAATGCCAGAGTGGAAACTTTTAATAACTTGTTATATCTGGACACAGCTACTCATGGACATGCTTATTTTCTGGATAGTAACAAGAATTTAAGATACGATGATACCATGTTCAATAGACGCACAGGCATGATAAATTACACCGGAATGAAATCTATTTTTAATGATATTTATAATGTGATTATTTATATTCAAAGTGTCAATACTGAGAATGAAATATGTGGACTTGACATAAATGACAAAATGCATCCTAATTACAACTCGAATAAGTTTAAGACAACATCTGCGACTGGTACAGATGGACAAGGCTCGCAGTTTTTTCTATAATACTCTCAATATTCTGCACCAAAATATTGCCGGTTTGCTGAACAAATTGGACTTATTGACTATTCAATTAAAAAACCTTGAAAATCAAGGAACTATTGTAGACGTTCTCTGCATAACTGAACATTTTATTGCATCTGGCTATGAAAGTTTATTGTACCTTCCTGATTTCCATCCCGCCGCTTTTTTTTGTCGCAAAACAAATCGCGGAGGGACTTGTATTCTAGTTAGAACTGGGCATCAATATAAAGAACTACCAGATATTGCTAAGCAATCTGTGTCCGGCGTTTTTGAAATTTGTGGAATTGAATTGACAACTCAGTCTATTATTGTGATTTGTGTTTATAGAATTCCTAAATACAATTATTTGACATTTTATAATAAGCTTGACATTGTTTTGAGTAAGTTATGTTTGTTAAATAGAAAAATATGTTATGTTGTAAAATTGTTATATGTGGTGATTTAAATATTGATAGGTTAAAAAGGAATAAGACTAGTTTGGAACTAGAGAATTTTCTACTGAGTTACAACTTGACATTAGAAATAAATCAACCTACCAGGCTTAGTAGTAACACATGTATCGATAATTTCGCGCATAACATGCGAAAAGGATGTAAAGCTGAAATTGTAGATCTCATCCTTTCTGATCACACGTCACAAATACTCAGGGTTCCCATAAATAGAACATGCCGCCTAAAATTCTGGAAAATTGTAAGAAAAGACTACTCCTCAGAGAACCTCAACAAATTCAGAGAATGCATTCGAAGTTTATCTTTTAAGGATGTATATGAAAGTAACGATGCCAATATAGCTTACAAAAGATTTTATGAAATGTTCTCCCTATTCTACCAACTTTGCTTCCCTGATAAAATAATAACTATTCATCCAAATATAAACTTAAGATGGGTATCGCGCGGTATAAAAAGCTGTAGTAGAAAACAAAGAAAATTACTGTGGACATACAGACTAAACCCTGTATTAAAAAATAAAACTAATTTTAAAAAATACTCTTTGCAATATAAGAAAATTATAAGACTCACACAAAAAGCTCAAAATGATTACTTCATAAAAACCTCGCAGAATAAGTCGAAAGCTACATGGCAAATAGTCAATAGACCTAAAAATAACTCTCCTAAAGAACAAATAATGACCATTAATAAATGTGACCTGACCTTTTCAAAACCTACTGACATTGCAAATGCATTTAATAATTATTTTATAGATGAAATTGAGAATAATATAAAATCTGATATGGAATTCGACAATAAATTAGACAATCTGACAAGGCACTCTATGTTTATGCAGCCCGTTCTAATAACCGACATTGTTTCGGCTATAGGATCACTTAAAAATACAAGTACTGTAGGATTCGACGGTATGTCAACAAAGGTGATAAAATTTGTAAATGAACTTATAGCACCCGTATTAGCGCATATTATTAACCTTAGCATTGCTGACGGAGTTTATCCTGAAGACTTGAAGAAAGTTATTATTAAACCACTTCATAAAAAAGATAACAAAACTGACATGAAGAACTATAGGCCAATAGCAAAAATTTCTGTATTTTCCAAAATTTTCGAAAAAATTATTTATAAATCTCTGTATTGCTATCTCAATAAATTTAACTTATTATGCAAAGAACAAAATGGCTTTAGAAAGAATACCACAATCAATACGCCTATTTTTGATTTTTTACGTAGCATTATGTTAGCGGTAGACCAAAAAGCTCCTATTTGTGCTATTTACACAGATATGACCAAAGCCTTCGATTACGTAAAGCACGACGTCTTATTAGATAAGCTGCGTAGCTATGGTATCAGAGGAAACATTTTAAAACTACTCGAATCCTATCTCTCCAATAGAATGCAATGTACAGAGATTGCAAGAGTATGTGAAAATACTAAATTTGAAGAGAGTTATTTTTCTCATTCAAGATTAATACAGTTTGGTGTCCCACAGGGTAGCGTCCTTGGGCCACCTCTTTTCTTAATCTATATTAATGATCTGCCAAAGGTGACTCAACATCAAATGGTGATGTTTGCAGACGACAGTACTGCCATAGTGAAATGTATTGATCGCAATATTTATCAAGATGACATAAATAATACACTATCGGACATAATTCATTGGCTTGACAAAAATAATTTAGTTATAAACTTAAAGAAAACGAAAATAATGCACTTTCACCAAAGAACCGAAGTACCAAAAGTAAATATCAGACATGGTAACTGTGACATTGAAAATGTTAAAGTAACAAAATTCTTAGGTTTATTCCTTGATAACCAACTTAACTGGAAGGCCCACATAGATGACCTAAGTAAGAAAATAAATAAATCAGCATACGCACTTTTCCAAATTGCTAGAAAAATAAATATGGATGCATTACTAGTTGCATATCACGGCTTAGTAGCCTCAATTTTGCGATATGGTATTATTTTTTGGGGCAATTCTACTGATAAAGATATCGTTTTTAAGGCACAAAAAAGATGCATAAGATCAATTTGTGGTCTGAAAATGGCTGATAGCTGTGTACAATTCTTTAAATCGCTGAAAATACTTACCCTACCCTCATTATATATTTTTGAAATTTGTGTTTTTGTCAAAACAAACATGAGGTTGTTCGAAAAAGTGTCAACGTTACGAGATGTTGCGATTCGTAGCCAATACGCAAACTCTTTAAGCAATCAACGTTGTAAGACTGCCTTGGTGAGAAAAAGCGTTTTAGGCATGGCACCGCGCATTTACAATAAATTGCCAGATTTCATCAAGAGTTTGAATGTTACACAATTCAAAAAAAAATTGAAACTGTTATTAATTGAAAAATGTTATTATACGATTGATGAATTTCTGAATGATAAATTAATGTAGACTTATATAATTATTTGACCTGAGAAACTATTTTTAATTGAATATTTTGACTACCTAAATGTAATTTATGATTATTTATTTATGCATTGACTGTAGAAATTATTCCATATTGTTCTTTTTTCGCATGCAACCATATTTGTACGCCTCTTGGCATAACATAGCGACCTATGAACTTTAATTTAAGAACTGTATTCACTACCTATGTTACACAAATAAAGAAATGATTATGATGATGATGATTATGATGCATGTTTTATTTGAATTTAATAAGTAACGACCCTTTTTGATGATGATGATGATTATGATGCATGTTTTATTTGAATTTAATAAGTAACGACCCTTTTTGCCGTTTTAAAAAATAATTGTAGAAAATAATTTTACGATTGGCATAAGTGAAGTAATTTTTAAGATTTTAAGACTAGTAAAATAATTATTTGATATATTGCAATAGAACAAACTCAATTTTTGAGATTTATTCAAATACAACTATTTTTACCAATCATTATTTTAAAAATAGTCCTAAACCTATAGTTTTAGTATGGTAACATTATTTTGCTCCGAACTGTCAAGCTACTGAATACGATCAAAGTATTAAGTAATGTTTTATTTAAATGATCTTGCGGATTGAATCATCTGTATTAATCTGTGGTAATGCGCACTATGCTCACCATCTAAAAGTTTCTTATCTTCATCATTAGCATTATCTTCCTTTTTCTCTTCTTTCTTTGTGTCGTCCTTCGTATCATCTGGCTTAGCTTGACTGTCGCCATCGTCTTTATCCAGCTTCGATTCTTCAGAAGCCTTCAGAGAATAAAATAACTTGTAATATGTACTCTCAAAAGTAACGAAGACAAAATGAATCGTCATATAGCATAAAATAATCAGCCTATGATGTCCCCACTGCCGGGACACAGTCCTCTTCTCTGTAAGAGGTAATTGGCCGTACTCCACCGGGCCCAGTGTGGTTTGGTGGATCATCCATAAACACCAATAGAAAACCAGTAGTAACAATAAGTTTGTAAATATTCAATCGGCTGCAGTTTATTACCACCTTTATGCAGCCACACCTTGGCATCATATTAGTCATGCTACTGGTTAGTTTACCCACGGGTTTAGTCTAAAAATCATATAAAAAAGAAGTGTTTACATTTTTTACCTGTGTATCTTCAGTAGGCGGATCCGATTTTTTCTCATCTTTCTCTTTTTCGGCTTCTAACTTAGCGTCAGCTTTCCTTTTCTTACGAGGTTTCTTATCTTTTTTCATACTGAGTAGTCTGTATAACTCGTAACCTATCATAAGAACTCCGCCTGAGGTAGTCCAATCCTACAAAATAAAATGTTATATTATAGTAACACTGACAATTTGAAAAGTTAAAACTGTCTATACCATATGGATGTATAGTTTGACCGATACCGCTGTACCGCGCCTTAGGTAAGTACGCGGCGTAACAGGCGGGCAGTACAGGCTGCTCATTCGTCAACGCTCACGGCAGTACAGCGGTATCGCTCAAACTTAAATAGAGAGTTTTATCCTTCCCTTCTATAATTCCAACTTTTCAAGAAGCAGACTTAACACTAAGGCATTTATCATAATTATATTATACTCAATATGATCAGTGACAATTCAACTTTTTAATATTATGTTCCATAGTTAAAAAAATCCATACCTTCACAACTTTGGCTCGCATTTGCAACGTTTTGTGACTATCGTTGAGCACATAGATAGGGAAGTTCCTCGGTCGCACCTCGCCGTGGGATGACAATGGACTTGTGTTCGCATCAAATGGCAACCACATGTTAAATTCTGCTACCTGAAACATTACACATAATGAATTTTAGAAATTGTACACACAATCATGTGTTCATTGCCTTTGGTTGGATCTTCGAAATGTTTAATAGTGGTACTGGCTTCTGAATTGAACATCCTATCAAGTATGTTTAGAGTATCTGAATATGCTTGGAGCTGTAACTGTGTAAATCATACATTTGGCCCTGACCTTCGTAGAAGTCTCTTTGACATGGAGGGTTTCGAAAAAAAAAAACTCGCATTGACAGACTGAAACTAGATAAGTCCTAAATGTAAACTTCATAGATCCTTTTTGAACAGAAAAGCAACCAAGTTTTAAAAAAATCGCATTCAAGGTAGCATTAACAGTAATCGCTCTATCAGCTAGGTACTACCAGCGTCATACTAGGACACTTACCCAATTCTGAAGCGTATTGATTGGCATGATACACAACACAGTTTTAGATGACGTGTGGCGAAGGAATATATCACAGAAGCATACAATTTGTAACGTTTTGCCAAGGCCCATTGAATGTGCCAATATACATCCAAAGCCCGTTGATGTCGAGAATCGTTCAACAGATTCTATAATATTATCAAATAGGAATCTTACACCGCCAATCTGGAACACAGACAAATCATATACAGGGTTTACTTACATGTATTGAGATCAAAAGCTGATTTTTTGAGGCTCTTGAACTGAAAGGGTTCATTTGAACCAAAAAGTACAGTTCAAATATTCGTGTCTATGAGGACTTATCCTAAAAGTTGACAACGTCGCAAATAGCTGTCAAATATTTACCTGTTTTGATTAATTTGGCAATAATACTGTATGGAAATATAAAATGTGGCTAACTAGTCAACTAAAATATTGATTATGAAGTGCAATAATTAATTTCGTAACACCGAATATTTAATTTTAGATGTAAAAAAAGTACTTATTTGGAAACTTTGCAAATGCCTTTTATCATTCATTGTTAATATTCTAGTTCGATAGTTAGCCACAATTTATATTTCCAAAAAGAAATATTGCCAAATTAATCAAAACAGCGAAATATTTGACATCTATTTGCGACGTTGCCCACTTTCAGAATAAACACCCTTAACAACATTGAACATGGGAAAAGTAAAGTTTTAAAATAAATCAACTGTAATTTGTAATAAATTTTACCTGATGAGGTTTGATAACCCTAGCAATTTGTGGTGCCAAGAATATGTCCTCATCATTTTCTGGGTGACCAATATTGATTAACACACGGCCTTGTTCATCTGGGATGTTATACGCATCATTCACATGGAGACCTTGAAAACAAAGAGAAATATTTTCATACTTTCAAGTGTTATGCGGAATTTCGCATGCGGGATTGGTCCGCATCCGTCAAGTTTCACGATGAAAAACCAACCAAACTCCCCCGTGCATGATCAAATCCGCATGACACTTCTTTTTTTTTCTTTCTTTCTTTCTTTCTTTTAAGTATTAATGCCATCATTATTCCACTGCGAAAAAAGGATGGTGCTAGCGGCCTTGTATAGCTTCGTCTCTCACTCACACTGGAATAATGGTGGCATTAATACGTCATAATACGGCCCTTGGCATCTACAGGAACTGGCTTAATATGCATCTTTAAAACCCATAATCGGCCTGGTAACGTTCCCACTGCTGGACAACAAACCACATTTTTATGTGACGGAAAAGAAAACCCGATTTCCCCCAACACTGAGAGGGCAAAGCGACTAACACAATAGACAAAAATCAGTGCTTTTTTTTATTTCGTGACGCTAAGTAAGTCTTTCTATTATGTCAGTGACTTCTCACCACACCCAGAGTAAAACAAAATACATAATATATAAGGAATTACATCATATCGTCACCCTCCCGGCTAACTGTTGTATCTCACAAACTGACGTATCTGCACTGACATTACCAAAGTGTTCATAACTTTTTCGTGTTTAAAAGTTTTGTGGCCTTAGGGCTTTAGGGCAACTACTAACTCAAAGAGCAATATAAAAAAGTTATTAATTAATTAATAAAGCCACAGCAAACACAACTACAGTAACATGATTGTAGCGCCCGACCGAAATATCAATTGCTAGTTAGGACAGTTAGCGGGGAGGGTGACGATATATCATGATGTAATTGTGAATTTCTATTTTAAGAGTCTCACCTGAGTTACCAGGATCCTCTTCGGCTTCAGGACTAGGCGGCACTTCTGAATCTGACAGCATTATGCAATCATCAGAATCAGATGACGAAGACGAAGACTCCTCACCACTGCTGCTATCAACTATCTCTACAACCTACACATTAAAAGTTTGTGTTAACTTATTGAAATTGTTATGAATAATGACTGGAAAGTAGACTGATATTATTTGGGTAGTAGACTGAAATTAGTTTTCAATATAAACTAGCGATAATAACGGATAATATTAAAAGAATCCTTGTATGGGCAAGCATTTTGGGAAAAGCAAACAGCTTAAAAGTAATACTAGTAAACTTTAACTAAAAAGTCTGATTATAAAAGATATCATGAGATTATAAAAGATATTATCATAATTATAGTTTTCTTACCTCTTTCTTATCAGCCTTCTGGTCAGGTTTCCCTGGTTTTTGGGCACCAGAGGTTGTCGGTTTCAGCAACTTTGTAACTTCAACTTGGCCAGCTTTTAATGTCTTTTTTGTTTCACCTGATGGTAATTTCACAAGCACTGTATTTGGTAAACTAGAAACAAGAACAAAACGCAAATTAGTTATTGAATTTTTATGTAATATTAATATTTTATAGTTATATTACATACTTTAGTTTCTGCCCAGGTAGAGACTTCTTCAGAATTGATGATCCTCCTTGCAAGAGTGATATAGTTTTCTGATGAATTTTATTTTGTCTATTAATTGCTATTTGCCTTTGTACCTGTTTAAAACCACATAATTATACATTAGAAACACCTTTTCACTATTTAAGCAACCTTCATTTTCTAAAACATAATTTCAGATTTACTTAGAATAATTATTAACTTTAAAGAGAATATGTTTGGGGGGCCGATGTCCAGCAGTGGACATCTTCTGGGTTAAATGATGATGATGATGACAGGGAATATAAGATGAAAATCAGTAGTTTAATCATTATGCTTCCATTCCTGCTTTCTTGAGAGTATTTAGAAGATAAAAAAGCTTGGGATTGAGCTGCCCGCTCTGCTAAACCATAAAATTTACCAGAAAAGATACCAGTTTCATATACACATTGACATTGTTGAAAATTATATACAAAATGACATGATTACTTTGTAAAGTATTATATTATTTTAATTATTGTGAATGTGAGGACTATGTAGATATTATTTTTTACTCTTTCATAATTTTTTTCTTTCTCAGTTAGTTTTAATGATGGTCTGGCAGTTTGAGTAGTTTAAGCGGCCTACCCAAATGTCCTTTCTTTGGTATTGTTAGTTGAGTTGAGCTCCTTAAGTTCTGAGTTGATTGACGATTACTGACTAATGCACTGACTGGACAGGTCCACTCAAATCTGTGTGGTTATTTCCTCAAAAGACCATTTCAGACATTAATGATCCACATATGACCTGACCAAGATTATGTCTGGACTTTAAAAGAGACTGTGACCTCGGAGTTTGTTTCGGCCTTTCTTCTCAAAGTAGTCAGATAAGAAATACCAAACTCATCAAGCAAATTTTTTATATATTTTTATTATGACTTGTAAAAGTGATAGCAGTATCCTATTTACAGAATAAACACTTCCATTTAATTTCATTTTAGTACAAAATTAATATAGCAATACCTCTCTGATGATTCTCTGCTGTTCCTGAACTCGAGCCAATCTCTCCGACTCCTGTCTCTGGGCAGCAAGTGTTGAAGCATCCAAGTTCTTCTCATCCATGACTTCCCTGATATTTCGACGTACATTTATAGCATTGGTATTCACTGGTTTCTTCTGCAATATGAACATTTTATAAGTAACTTTTTTTTATTTCCATAATTAATTTTGTAGTCTAGAAATCTAACCAATAATTGTATGTTCATGAGGTTCCGATAGCTAGTTGATAGAATCTTTGACTATTGTACCAGATTATGTCTTGATACCTTGTAATTTAATACAACAAGTGCGTCTAGTGAATGGTAGGTAGATACTCTATTGTACTTTGAAAATTACTAATGTTTTTATGTTTCTTTTATCTACTAACAGCAATAATTGTCAAATAGTTTATTCAAACAAAAAGAAAAAGATCTTTGAGTAAGAACTATTGTAGTATATGTCAAATACATAAGTATCAGACTTTGAATTATAACAACAATATTACAGCAGAATAATGTATCAAGTTTCATGGACAGAACCAACATAATTGTGTACTACAAACAAGATCAACAACATCTTAAGGATCAAATCATGATCTTGTACAATGGACATTATTATGACCAAACCATATAACCGATAACTGCAACAAAATCTCATCACATATAATGACCAGAATATATACAGTCATTAGACCTATACACAGGTATAACATGACTATTGTTTAGTCTGCTACAATTACTATTAAACAAACATAGAAGTGATAGGAATAGTATGGTTTAGGTTGCTTACATACCCCAAAACAAGGTAGGATTTGGGAGCATTGATATTGCAATACAATACAAATTATAAATAATAATTATTATAAAAATTTCTATAACAGCAAACAAAATTATCTGTTATTTGTTTTATGTCAACATTGTGATAAGGTAAACAACTTTAAAATTAACCAATAATGTTATAAAATTGCAATAAAAATATGTTAGTAAACAAATAATAAGGAGCATGTTTTGTGTTAATCCAAGTATTGGCAGGAGATCAAAAGTCTGTTCCACAGTAAAAGTTGCAACCATACATACTGTTTATATTACTTTCAATGCATTTTATCACTGCTAACACAAATAATAGTTACAACTGGCTTTTATGTCTGAATTTAGTACTGACCTGAATGTTACAGATAAATACTAAGAATAGGGCTACTATGGGTTTATTTACATGCCCAACAATATAAATCACTAAATACAAGATAATAAAGAATAAATCTTACTTCATCTTCGCCTTCAGGTTTCTTTTCTTCATCTTTTGATGACTCCCCACTATCATCCTCCTTTTTAACAATGGGCTTGACACTAATCTCTCCCATTTCTTTCAATTTCTCCGTTATGTCGAAATCCTGACTACTTTCTTCTTGTTTAATATCTAACAAGTCTTCGGCTGATTTCTCTGGACATAAGTCACTCTCTTCCACTTCAGCGATTTCAACATTTTTATTATCTAAGTCACCCTCATCAATAAGGTCACTAATTGAAAGGGTTTTAGGTTGTTCATCTTCTTCCTCTTGTTCCTGTTCCTGTTCTTGTTCTTGTTCCTGGTCTTGCTCCGGCTGTTCCTCTTGTTCTTGTTTAACTTCAGGTTCTGGACATGGAGGAGGCTCTTCAGGAGGTTTACTAGTGCTCTGTGGCTCCTTTTTCGCCTCCACTATGTCACCAGTCTCAGGGTCAATGTAACTCTCGTTTTCTTCATTTAATTCTTGCACAGCATTGAGGTTAACTACAAATTCCTCCTCTGACAGTCCATCGCTTTCTGTCTTACTGTCTTCACTTGAATAGTCACTTAATTCTAAGACGTTATTACCAACTAAGCTGCGAATTGTAATACCTGTGTCCTTTTTGAGTCTCTTCGTGAAATCATGGAAGTTTTTCACAGCTTCCATCTTCCGCTTGTGGCTCATAGGCCTGGGCCGAGGAGCCGCGCGCCTCCGAGCGCTCATAGCCGCTGCCTGAGCAAAGTGAGCTCGTTGTATTCTGGCGATGGTCTCGTCATCGTCCTCACTGTCTACCACTTCTTCCTCGGAGTCCTCCTCTTCGTCTTGCACCTTGCCCTTCATTTTATTCTTCACTGAACTCGTGCCGCCGGCATCATCCATGACAATAAACTAATTTCTAATATCTCAGATTCACTAAAACCTATCGCAAGTCATCATTTTCACGTCTTATTTCATTGAATGAAATCTTATACACACTTGATTTTAGCTAAGAACACAAGCTTATTTATTTTCATAGATGGAAATTAATTTTCTTGGACACAAACAATCTTTTTCAGGATAGCTCTTTGTAGCACTTTTACAGGACGCTGCATTACATATCCAAGGGAATAAGCCGGATGACACAATTATTCACATAGCGCGCCCGATCAGATAAAAAAATAAGACATATCGTCATATTTGATTTTAATTATCGATAATAAAATAATGTCTGCAATTAAAATTTAGGAAGCCATTACTTCCGCAATAAATAGCCTATTCAACTATTCGTATAGAATTTGTGTATTCGAGAAGCGTGTTTACAAAAATTGTGGATGGGCGACTGCGTCACAAAACGTCACGAAGACCTTATTAGCGATGACAATTAAAGTGTTTAATTGCGAATTCTCTTGTGCCAAATGTCTGTGTAACTCTCATTACAGCATCTCGCACTTGCCATTGAAAATGCATCCTTGTTGTACAAAAACAATGCGTCAAAAATTGTAACAGCAAATGTTTTTAATTAATGGCAACATTATTGATTTTCTTCACGGGGTTGACATTTAAATTAATTGTCTATGAAATACTTTATGGTAAGTTAATAAGATAGGTCCACTATTAGACACAGATGATTTTTTGTGAAATCCTTATTTTATTCATATGCTGCTAATAAATTATTTATTTACATAGGAGTAAAGCTTAGGTACTATTTTCACAAGTTGTAAGACACCCCACAAGAGCTAGTGAATGGTCAAATATAAAATTATTTCAGACATAAAATAAAACCCTAAACCCTAGCGTTCGGCAATGTTTTATTACAGGGATTATTGTTTTAGATTTCATTTCAAAAAGTAGTTTTTTATAGCTATACTTCAACGTTGAATCCTTATCCTTATCCTTATCATAAAATGTAAAATTCACAACAGATAGCTCGACATGGCCCAACAGCATTCCGGCCCCCGACTCTCCATACAAATCTCAAATTCTCAATGATCCAAACGCACGCACATAATAGTTTAAATCTGTTGTACCATAAAGGTTGTAGTGCACTATGTATTTAAGAGTAGAGTCTTCTTTTGTTGTTGCCTAGCAACTATTATGTTTCTGTTCTTTTTTCATCTCATCCTGTGTTTTTTCAGATGAAGTTATTTTTAGTTATACTAAAATGTAAATTACTTTATTAAACCACTGTTACAATGATATCTTATTTTCATTGACAGCAAGCTCAGCCTATTGGCCCATAACCTATTGGTTATGGGCCCAGGCATGATCTGGTGTGATATCTGAGCGAAGAGAAGTATCTGCTCTCAATTTTAAATATGGAACAAGCTGTTACAAAAATTATTGAGAGATTGGCAGGTCAAGCTAATTATGGTACGTGGGCTTTTGCAATGGAAATGTTCCTGATCGACCTCGATCTGTGAGAGTGTGTGAGCGAGAAGTTCGTGGCTGACTCGGCGGAGGCTAAAAGGAAGGATGCCAAAGCTCGGAATAAGAACTGCCTTATGTGCATGGAAAATATTTATCCTATGATCATTCATCTCAAGGCAGCGAGAGATACTTGGCAAGCGTTGCAAAAATCATATGCTTATAGCGGATTATTGCAACGGCTATATCTGTTGCGGAAATTATTCAACGTCAAATTGTCAATCTTTTCATCAATGGAGGAATATCTCAATGACATCCAGTCAACCAGCCAGTCACATAATTGACATAAAGGCAGGTCTAAATGATGAATTTGTTGGGATTATTATGTTGGCTGGTGTAACCGATGTGTATAATCTTCTGGTGATGAAATTGGAGCATTCAGGCATGAAGATTAGAGTCTGTGCAGGCAGCGTTGCTCAAAGAAAGCTTGAGGAAAAGCAGCACAACAAACACAATTGAAGATGACACGGCAACGGCACTGATGTCAAAGTCCAAGAAGGGTGTTATATGCCATTTCTGTAAAAAGAAAGGGCATAATAAATAGCAGTGCCAACGTCGTAAGTCGGGAGACAAGTCTGAAGACAACAAAGACACATATCTTAATAAGAAAGACAGTAAGGAGACCTCGGGTCTAATGTCCGCTCTATCTATGACGGTTGGTGACCGCCAGATAGGTCGTAGATTCCTGAGCTACATCACACATGACGTCAGACGTGCACATTCTTGGAGATAGTACATTAGTTCTAAGCTAGTGACGACCGCGAACTATGATAAAATTGTGTCTAGTGAACAAGGGGATGTGTTTGTCCTGGGGCGCTCTGTGAGGTTTGAGGATGTACTTACGCTTCCAGGTTTGACGACAAACTTGCTGTCGGTAAGTAAAATGTGTACTACGGTTGCACTGTTGTTTTCGAAGAGACTTCTTGTAAGGTTTACCAAAAGGATTACAAAGTAAAAGTAATTGGAAAGCCAGTATTGCTGAAACAGGGGTTATATGTTTTAGATACAGCACCACTGAAACAGGGGTTATATGTTTTAGATAAAGAAGCAGCGATGGTTCTGACGTGTCCTCCAGAAGATTCTTCTCGCGCCTGTTTTGTGGCACAGAAGACTAGGTCACCTGAGTGGATCTCTGATGGTGAAGCTGAAAGTTTAGCAGATGGTCTGACTTTTGGGGAGGTGACCACGGAACCATGTGAAGGGTGCTGTAAAGGGAAGGAGTGCGTCAAAATGTTTCCAAAAGCAAGAGAACTTCTTCGTTCTTGAACTCGTGCATTCGGATTTAGCGGGCCCTATGGAGGTGGAATCCTGGGGCGGTAATAGGTACTACCTGATTTTTGTGGATGACTTTAGCAGAAAAACATTTGGCTATTTGTTAAAATCCAAGACCGAAGTATTCCCTAAATTCATGGAATTCAAGGCACTAGTTGAAAATCAGACGGGAAAGAAGATAAAGAAATTTCGTAGCGATAATGGCACTGAATATACCAATGGAGAATTTCAAGGTTTCTTGAAGAAACTTGGGATCCAACACCAGAGATCAGTACCTTACACTCCTCAACAGAATGGAGTGGCGGAACGAACAATACGCACAATAACTGAAAAGGCTAGATGTATGGTGCATGAGGCTGGTTTGGACAAGAGATTCTGGGGAGAAGCCGCTGGTTGTGCTGTGTACCTGAAAAACCGATCTCCAACAATGGCCCTCAAGGATAAAGTTCTAGAGGAGATTTTTACAGGAGAGAGTCGATCTATCGAATCTGAAAATATTCGGATGTAGAGCTCAGGTTCTGGTAAAGAATCGTAGTTGCAAGAAGTTTGATCCGAAGACGGTTCAAATGAAATGAAATGAATGAAATGACTGTGTATTCGACCAATTCGAAGGCGTACTGATTTATCAATTTGGAGGATGATTATCATTGCTCGAGATACTACATTTATTGAAAATGTATCCATGACTACCAAAGAGAAACAAAAAGCCGCTGTTTCAGTTTCTAAGAAGGATGCTGTGGTCATAGATTTACAGTATGATATTCCTGGAGTTAGTCGTTCCACTACTCAACCAGAGGTTCCAAAGATTGCTGGTCCTGTTGCAGTGGGGGTTCCGGTGGCTAGTTCAAATGTGAATGAAGAAGAATCTGGAAATGTATCTAGTACAACGAGGGCTAGTTCACCGACGTGATCGGATTCTGGAGATTTTTTTTACAACTCTGTCGACTCTGTCGATGTAGAGAATCCTACGACAGAAGATTTGCAAAGTTCAACTTCTGTCGACTTAGAGCGTCCTGTGGCAGAAGATTTGCAAAGTTCGAGCACAATGATTCACTGACATAGTATGTGGATGATTTTTATATATTCACAAATAAAGCTGTAGAAGCCAGGACGGTGATACATCAGATCGGAAGGTCTTTCAAAATAAAGGATTTGGGTGAGGCAAGAGAATGTCTTTGAATGTGGATCGAGAGGAAGTGTGTAAATGAAATCCACTTGTCTCAAAATAAATACATTTCAAAAATCTTTGAGAAATATGGAATGCTAGACTGCAAACCAGTTAGTACACCGGTTGAAATGAAACTTCGCCTGAAATCTAGTGAAAAGAATAACAAGACGCGGTATCAGGAAATTATCGGTTCACTAATGTACCTGGCATGTTGCACAAGACCTGATATATCGTATGCAGTTACGATGCTAAGTCAATTTAATAACTGCAATGATTCTACTCACATGGCAGCACTGAAACGAGTGCTTAGGTATCTAAAAGGGACAGCAGAACTATCGCTGCGTTACAAAAAATGTTATAAGCCTTTGGTTGCCTATGCAGATGCAGATTGGGGAAATCTTTCTCTGGTTATACCCTAGTTTTCGGTGGTGCTGCGGTATCTTGGCAGTCTATAAAACAGCGTTGTGTAGCGTTAAGTACTGCTGAAGCTGAGTACATCGCAATAGGTCATCGCGAGTAGGTCGCTAAGGAAGTGATATCAGTAAAAGGTTTATATTCTGAACTGACTGGCCGGTATAACACTGCTGTTACTATTTTTAGTGATAGTCAAAGTGCCAGTAAGCTAGTTTATACTCCTGCCATTGGAAAACGTTCCAAACATATAATTATAAGATATCATTTCGTTAGGGAGTTAGCAGAGCAAAGGGTTATTCGTGTTGAATATTGTGAGACTTCCCTTAAGCTTGCTGATATGATGAAAAAGGGAGTTGGTAAGCAGAAACATGTGTTCTGTACACAGCATAGTGGATTAAGTGGGGGTGTTGTACCATAAAGGTTGTAGTGCACTATGTATTTAAGAGTAGTCTTCTTTTGTTGTTGCCTAGCAACTTTTATGTTTCTGTTCTGTCATACTGTGTTTTTTCAGATGAAGTTATTTTTTGTTATAATAAAATGTAAATTATTTTATTAAACCACTGTTACACTAATGATATCTTATTTTCATTGAAAGCAAGGTCAGCCAATAAAATCATACTTAAATGAATTAAAATATATAAAATCCGCCAGCTAAACATTAGGTATGAAAATGAAACGCATTTTCATACCTAATGTTTAGCTGGCGGATTTCAAACTGGTTTTTTATATTCTCTGCTATTATGCCTAACTTTGGAATCGAACCCGCAGAAAATTACGTGTCCTTACTAGTTATTATTAACCCAACTTAAGGGTTAATAATAACTCGTAAGGGCATAATAGCAGAGAATATAAGAAACTGGCGCATGGCGGATACAACCCATCAAAAGTATGGAAAATCACCATCTGCCTTCCCAACGATGTTGGGGTCGGCTTCCAGTCTAACCGGATGCCGCTGAATATGTATAGAAAATAAATGTAAGAAAATAAAATAAGGGGCTTATAAATAAATATTAAAGATGTTTTGTATATTCTATTTACACAGTATTCATAGCAACATAATTTATCTACTGAACATGATGGATACACATTGCGCGTTTATTAATATGCAACACCAACAAGACGCTTTTGACGTAGCCTGAGACGACGTTCACGTTCGAATTCCTTCATGCGAAGTTCATAACTGAAACCAAACATTAGGTAATGTATTAACACTGACTTGATTAACATACCCTACTTTCATGGGATACACTTATTTCTTAATTTATTATGTTTTAGCAACTATTATCAATTACTTGGCATCACAAAACAGCATGGTAATATCCTATACTATTAAATGAGCAACATTTGTATATTTATACATTTGTAAACACGTTTTCGAAAACGGCTCTAACAATTTCAATGAAAGTTGCAATATAGGGGGGCGAAAAATCGATCTAGCTAGGTCGCATAGCGGGGTAATTCGTTTTCCCCGCATTTTCAGTCGAGCAGAGCTCGGTCGCCCAAAGTTTAGAACTAGATGGCTAGAATCATGACATGGCAGCATGGAATTTGTTGTACCATAAAGGTTATAATGCACTATGTATTTAAGAGTAAAATCTTCTTTTGTTGTTGCCTAGCAACTGTTATGTTTCTGTTCTGTCATCCTGTGTTATTCAGATGAAGTAAATTTTTGTTATAATAAAATGTAAATTACTTTATTAAACCACTGTTACAATGATATTTTATTTTCATTGAAAGCAAGCTCAGCCAACAGGTTATGGGTCCAGGCATGATCTGGTGTGATATCTGAGCGAAGAAAAGTATCTGATCTCAATTCCAAATATGGAACAAGCTGTTACAAAAAGTATTGAGAGGTTGGCAGGCCAAGCTAATTATGGTACGTGGGCTTTTGCAATGGAAATGTTCCTGATCGACCTCGATCAGTGGGGGTGTTGTACCATAAAGGTTATAATGCACTATGTATTAAGAGTAGTCTTCTTGTTTTTGTTGCCTAGCCTGTTCTGTCATCCTGTGTTTTTCAGATGAAGTTATTTTTTTGTTATAATAAAATGTAAATAACTTTATTAAACCACTGTGTTACAATTATATCTTATTTTCATTAAAAGCAAGGTCAGCCAACAGAGTAAAGGCGAGGTTTGCAAATTGAACAAAGCCATTTATGGCCTCAAACAAGCTGCCAGGTGTTGGAACCAAAAGATTCATGAGCATATTATAAAGATTGGGTTTTCTCGGTCTAAATATGACCAGTGTGTCTACACAAAGAATTATGAAGAAATTTTCACTGTCATAGCTCTGTACGTGGATGATTTTTATATATTCACAAATAAAGCTGTAGAAGCCAGGACGGTGATACATCAGATTGGAAGATCTTTCAAAATAAGGGATTTGGGTGAGGCAAGAGAATGTCTTGGAATGTGGATCGAGAGGAAGTGTGTAACTGAAATCCGCTTGTCTCAAAAGAAATACATTTCAAAAATCTTGGAGAAATATGGAATGCTAGACTGCAAACCAGTTACTACACCGGTTGAAATGAATCTTCCCCTGAAATCTAGTGAAAAGAATAGCACTAATGCACACACTAATGCACTAATGCAATAGCACTACATGCAGTATCAGGAAATTATCGGTTCACTAATGTACCTGACATGTTGCACAAGACCTGATATATCGTATGCAGTTACGATGCTAAGTCAATTTAATAACTGCAATGATTCTACTCACATGGCGGCACTGAAACGAGTGCTTAGGTATCTAAAAGGGACAGCAGAACTATCGCTGTTACAAAAAATGTAATAAGCCTTTGGTTGCCTATGCAGATGCAGATTGGGGAAATGGGCCTGATGGGAAATCTTTCTCTGGTTATACCCTAGTTTTTGGTGGTGCTGCGGTATCTTGGCAGTCTATAAAACAGCGTTGTGTAGCGTTAAGTACTGCTGAAGCTGAGTACATCGCAATCTATGAGGTCGCTAAGGAAGTGATATCAGTATACGGTTTATATTCTGAACTGACTGGCCGGTATAACACTGCTGTTACTATTTTTAGTGATAGTCAAAGTGCCAGTAAGCTAGTTTATACTCCTGCCATTGGAAAACGTTCCAAACATATATATCATTTTATAAAAGATATCATTTTGTTAGGGAGTTAGCAGAGCAAAGGGTTATTTGTGTTAAATATTGTGAGACTTCTCTTATGCCTGCTGATATGATGACAAAGGGAGTTGGTAAGCAGAAACATGTGTCCTGTACACAGCATAGTGGATTAAGTGGGGGTGTTGAACCATAAAGGTTATAATGCACTAATAAGAGTAGTCTTCTTTTGTTGTTGCCTAGCAGCTGTTATGTTTCTATTAAGTTCTATGAAGTTAATTTTTATTAAAATAAAATGTAAATTACTTTATTAAACCACTGTTACAATGATCTTATTTTCATTGACAGCAAGCTCAGCCAATAGGTTATGGGCCCAGGCATGATCTGGTGTGATATCTGAGCGAAGAGAAGTATCTGCTCTCAATTTTAAATATGGAACAAGCTGTTACAAAAAGTATTGAGAGATTGGCAGGCCAAGCTAATTATGGTACATGGGCTTTTGCAATGAAAATGTTCCTGATTGACCTCGATCTGTGGGAGTGTGTGAGCGAGAAGTTCGTGGCAGACTCGGCGGAGGTTAAAAGGATAATCATATCTTATTTTCATTGAAAGCAGGCTCAGCCAACAAAATTAGTAAATACCTACTATCATGGCAACATGGAATTAGTAAGTACCTACTATCATGGCAGCATGGAATTACTAAGTACCTACTGTCATGGCAGCAGGGAATTAGTGTGTACTATACATGGAATTAGTATGAACTATCCTACACTAGCCAATTACTCAATTATTTATTTAACATTTTCATTTATCTACATAGTTGACTTTTGTGTAACAAACGAAAGAAGTCTGTCGTACTTTTGATAAATTAGTATTCAATTCAGAACAATAGTATCAAGCAAACTTCTTTTACAACAGTTTTTATCATTCTAACTCATAGAAAAATGTCATTATTTAAAAAATCTTGCTAATGTCTATTGAATGATAGAATGTCATAGACAGTGACAAAGAAAGTATATGGGGGGTCAGTGATATTTCAGCACTGCATTTTTCTTCCACAAAATCCATTATTGAAGAGTTCAAGAAGTGATTTTATTTTACTTTTTCAATAAAATACTAGATTCTTGTGAGAAAAATAGTAGAACTGGCTCCTCTACACTTCAGGTTGATTGTTACCACAAGAAATTAATTAATTAGGTTACAACTATAAAATTGTGATATTAAATCGACATACTCATCCTTTTCACATGTCAAGAAGGCATGTTTCTCATGGGCACACTTATAGATCATTGGCATGTTTTTATAGCGGCATGATTGGTATTCCAACAAATGATGGGCACAGTAGTCACGGTGCTTCGGTGGAATCTTAGCAGAAATAAGATCAGCCTCGCTAGCTACCATCTCTGAAAAAGAATTACAACAGCAGTGAGTGTAAACATATAGTTTTATTAAATAATTTATGCAATTTTTCTTTGATATTAGTAATTATTTGCACAACTTCAATCTTTGTTTTGGCTACAACATAACCTAAACAAAAATTATGTAACTTTTGTTTAAATCCACCATAAAACATGGAACACTGTTTGGAATGATAGGAACTCACAAAATTATAGATTTTAAACGAATTACCTCTTGGTTTTCTCTGGAAATCAAATCCTGCTTGGGGGTCGAATGTTGGTTGATCATCCATAAAAAGACCCACGTTCTTCGCGTCGTAAGATCCCATCATTTGACCCATCTTTACAGTTCAGATAATTATCTAGCGAACCAGCTAATAATAAGGCCTTTATAAACTATTGGCCTTAATATTTACAACTTTTAGTTTGTAAGCCAGCTGAGTACAGGCAGTAGCAGGGTTGCCAGACGAGTCGAGTGAATTATGGTATCAATATTCGAAAATTATCGTACACACGGCTATAAATTTCCAGTTTATGCTGATCCCGCATTGTATAGGATTTCC
This sequence comes from Xanthia icteritia, assembly GCA_949128155.2. Classification (NCBI taxonomy): domain Eukaryota; kingdom Metazoa; phylum Arthropoda; class Insecta; order Lepidoptera; family Noctuidae; genus Xanthia; species Xanthia icteritia. Next base: position 11,031,623 of record OX421935.2, on the reverse strand, counting down.
GTACAATGCGAGGTCAGCTTATACTGAAAATGTATAAGTTGATGTGTAGCCGTGTGTACCAGATGAAAAATTGTCGTACAAAAACTGCCAGAGCTGTGCGGAACGCGTAGCTAGTTCGCAAAACTAGAAATAGGATAGAATTTTTAGGAAGTTGTGAAATGTGAAAGAAATTAATAAAGTACCTAACATATTTTTTTCTATTCTTTTGATTGAGTTTTTATGTATTGCGCTAAAAGTAAAATCCCTTTAACATTTTTTGTTCCAAGTTTGTTTCTATTTCTGGTTTTTGTCCCATTATTTTTGCTGAATAGTCGTTTCATCCCACTTCGGAGGAGGGTTGCAAATTATCTTACTTTTGCGTACGATATTATAAATATTGTGTCGTACATCGCATCGTACACACGGCTACACATCAAGCTATACATTTCCAGTATAAGCTGACCTCGCATTGTACGGAAATTCTATCCAATGCGAGATCAACATAAACTGGAAATGTATAGCTTGATGTGTAGCCGTGTGTACCAGTGTCGAAATTAATAAACATGTACGATAATTATTGTACGTCTGGCAACCCTGGGCAGTTCGGTCGTATAACTAGTAGTGTTGCCACTTTTGGAAGACTGTCCCATTTGTTTGGGAATTGTGGTGATCAACATCTTGACAAAAACAAAAAAATATAGTGGATAGAAATTATAGAATATACGACAGACTTCGTGTGATTTACTGCTGGTCAAGGGGCTCTATAAAATCGAAAATCCAATTTAAACTAGATAAAGAAGAGTGTCCTAACAACGACTTTTTATTAGCTATAAATAACGCAAATAAATACAATAAGTACTGTACTGATATCTTCAAGAAAAGTAAGAATGATTGAAAAAAATCACGGTAAATTAAATTATACAGATGGAAACACAAGTTTTGACGTTCTTTGTCAACGTTGCTAGCATTAAAAATGTCTCAAATCATGTAATAAACAATCGTTATATTATATTAATATTCTTATTATATTTATATCGTTATATTATTACTCATAGTAAATTTATTTAAAATTCCTTGTATTCTTATCTTTTTCCACGTTGTTATGCTTCATTTTATTTGTGACTTACAACGTTACAAATTACAATACCTAGGTGTAAACTGGTAAACAAAAGAACTAAATATTGACTTCATAAATGCATGCCGATATTATTAGTTTATTATTATGCTATTATTAGTGCTTCTCTCTTGCATACCGCTTGCGATGACTCGCTGTACAACAGAGAGCATGCGTTATTGCGATAGTGTAGCCGTAGCATTATTAGGTACGACCACAGAATCATTAGCTGGTACGGCCTTATTATTTTTTGCTGTTTGTAATGAACAATCTACCTCACTATTCAGTAATAATTCTAATAAGAGGGTACTTTAATTTTTTATGAGAAGGTCTAGTTTTTAGCCTGTGTAAACTGTACTTGCATTTAATGTGTTAAAGAGCCAAATAATGTGTTAAGATTCTAAACTAATGGACATTCTGAATTATGATTATGACAAAATAAGAAATATTAATAAAAATGAAGTGCATAACGAAACGATTTAAAAGTCATAACTTAACAGTTTTAAAAACAGTTGGTAAGGGGACGTACGGGTATGTAATTAATAATTACTTTAGCAGTTAATCTTTCCACCAATGACCTAGGGCCTGCGCGTCCACTGGCGGCACGGCACGGCACGGCAAAGGATTTTTAGGCGACGAATAGAAATACAACTCAAAGTTGGACAGTAAAATTTGAAATTTCAATGATAATCATCGTAGGTATTAAAACAAAATTGCGGTCAAATGCTTAGACATGCCGTGTCGGCGTCTTCGAAATGCCTGTTTCCCTCGGGATCCTTCGCATGCCGAGGCAAGGCGGGCACAAGGCAGCGTTACGGCTGTTCTAATGAAGAGCAACTGTTTTGAAAAGAACGCACGGGCACCATCTCGCGTAGCGACGGTGCACTTCGGCTTGTCTCAGGACGCCTCGCGGCATGCGTAAGGATACCACGGCATACTGCCGTCAGTATGCGCTTGTATGTAGGTAGTGATAACGAAGGATGCCCTGCCGTGCCGTTCGTAACTCGTAAGGGCCTGCGTGCGCCCCTTAAAATGACCCACTGACCCCCTTACCAACAGTAGTCTAACGAACCTACTTCTTAGAGTAGGTTCTGACTACCTACTTATTGTTGGTATCTATAAAGAACTGAATTACTGAACAATTTGTTTTCCAGAAACGTGTATTTATGTGAAAAGCGAGATAGTACTGAATTAACAATAGTAAAGGATATAGAATTGAACATAAAGCTTCAAGACCATAAGCAAGTGAGTAGGTACACTAATCGCCCCCACAATTTATTTTGGTAGGTGAAGTGTCTCTTTAATCTTGAGTAATAAATGAAAATGCCACCATGGCTATTGAAACACTTTATTTTAAAATATATGACCTCTTCTTGATGGCCGCTTACAAAAATGGTTGCTTCCGAGTTAGAACTATATCATACTCAGTGTTGCTATACTTAATAAAATCTAAATACACTACAATACCCCCCTCTTAAGTCCTTTATAAGTTTAATCTTTCAGGAGCCTTAACTGTCCTTAAAGATCTTCTCAAAGAGGATTGAGGTACTGGTTGGGGTTGAGTCTCCGGAGTTACGCTCATATTACCTTCATCCTTAAAACTGCAATTACTAGCATTATTTGAGCTATGTATAACCTCAGGAATTACATCTTTGAAATCCTCTTTATAATTACCATTGTTTACAATTACTTCCTTATTGAGATTTCTGAAATCTTTAGCCACATGATCTTCAAAATGATTAGGTTTCATGAAAGCGTTATTATTATTATTACTTATATTAATAGGAATGTTAATTTCCTTAGAAATTTTAGAGTTTTCACCAGGCAAAGAACGTATTATCTGATTGAGGTGTCTTTTCCAAATCAAATCTTCATTTACGATTTTACACAAATAGGTTCTTTTACCTAGCACCTCATCTATAATAGCTTTAACAAAAACTTTCTTATTTGGATTTCTATAATCTCTACAATATACATATTCTCCCTCTGTGAATGTTTCTTCCCTCATATTCTTATCCTTATTAATATTATCTTTTGTCTTTTTCTCTTTTAACATATCTAATCTAGTTCTTAATTTCCTTTGAAACATTAATTCAGCTGGGGTGCTACCCGTTATTGTATGAATTGAATTTCTGTAGTGAAAGAGGTATCTATTCATTAATGTTTCGAAGTTTGCATTATTGTTTTTCTTATCTTTTAGTGCTTTACTCATACAAAATTTAAAGTTTTTTACAGCATTTTCTGCGAACCCATTAGTCGCAGGATGAAAAGGAGGTGATGTTTCATGTCGTATTCCATTTTTTGATAGAAAATCTGAAAATTCTTTTGAGCAAAATACTGCTGCATTATCTGTTACAACTACTTTTGGTAAACCGAAACGACTGAAACATTCCCTAAACTTTTCCACTGTGCTAATAGTGTTTGTATTTTTCATAATAAAGGCCTCTGGCCATTTAGAATAGGAGTCAATGATAATTAAAATCATTTTACCATCAAATGGTCCCAGAAAGTCAGCATGAACTCTTTCATATACTGAGCTAGTCTTTGGCCATGAAATAACATTTGCCTTTTTAGGTTCTGGCCTAGCTGCCATACAAATATTACAATTTTTAACAAAGTTCTCAATAGATTGATCTAAATTAGGCCACCAAAAATATGATCTAGCATTAGTTTTCATTTTAACAATTCCTTCATGTGTGGTATGCAACTCTTTTAATAAATTTTGCTGTAACTTACAAGGAATAACAACTCTATACCCCCACATGACAACACCTTGATCAACATACAATTGGTCCCTTTTCTGTGCAAATGGTTTCAAAGCTTCATCTTTAACACATTTAGGAAATCCATATCTTATCATATTAAAAACAGAACTTAAAAGTGGATCCTTTTTAGTCTCGGACCTAACAACATTTAAATCTATAATATTTTGTTCCTCAATAAAGTTAATGTAGTCACACTCAGATTGATTAGTTAACACAGACTGTTCATACTCTAATGGAATTCTTGACATGCAATCAGCTTGATTATTATTACAACCTTTGATGTGCTTAAAAGTATAGTCGAATCCTGCTAAATACAAAGACCATCTCTGTAATCTACCTGCTGCCATTTGTGGCAGGCTTTTATGCTCACCAAACAAAGCTTGTAAGGGTTTATGATCTGACAATAATTCAAATTTTGTCCCAACCAAATATTGGTAAAATTTTTGTACTGCCCAATAAATAGCTAATGCTTCTTTGTTTATCATAGAGTAACCTTTTTCGGCTTTGTTAAAGACTCTAGAAACGAAACTTATTGGCCTATCAGTACCATCGGGCATAACGTGACTCAGTACAGCACCAATACCGTTTTGAGATGCATCACATGTTAATCTTAAAGGTTTAGACCTATCAAAGTGTACTAAGACATTGTCAGAAATTATATCTTTCTTAATATTATCAAAACTTTGTTGACAATCAGATGTCCAATTAAATTTGTTATCCTTTTTTAATAACTCATACATCGGTTTGAGTTTCATAGAAACATTAGGGATAAATTTGGAGTAATAATTAACCATTCCGATCCATGATCTTACTTCAGTTACATTTTTGGGTGCAGGTGCTTTGGTAATGGCTTCCAATTTCGAAAGATCCTTCTTTAAACCTTCTTTTGAGATAATGTGTCCTAAGTATTTAACCTCGGACTGAAAAAATAAACACTTACTTTTGTTTAATCTAATTCCAACATTTGCAAATCTTTTTAAAACTTCTTTGAGGTTTTCTAAGTGTTCTTTGTCATTGGCGCCTGTTACCAAAACATCATCTATAAAATTGACTACTCCCTTGGTCCCCTGTAATACTTTTTCCATCTTTGCCTGAAATATTGCCGAAGCAGGCTTAGTACCATAAGGTAATCTAGTTAATCTGTAAATACCTTTAGGAGTTGACCACGCCAGTAATTGTCCTGTTTCATTATCTAGCAATAATTGATTAAACGCATTCCTCAAATCAAGTTTTGTAAACTTTTCTCCCCCCTGTAAAGCTGTAAAAATATCCTCTATTCTAGGCAAGGGATGGTTTACATCTTTTAAATGCTTGTTCACAGTTATTTTATAATTAGCACATAGCCTAAGCTTTCCATTTTCTTTACAAACTGGAACTAACGGTGTACCCCACTTGGAGTTCTCTGTTTTTACAATAACACCTTCCTTTTCTAATTTTTGTAACTCTTGGTCAACTTTATCTTTAAAAGAATGTGGAATGGGGTGGGGTTTCATAAATATGGGTTTTACATTATTATCAACCTCTAATCCTACTTCCTCCCCTTTAATTTCTCCCAATTCTGGCTTAAATACTTCTGAATACTCTTCTAATACATTTTGTAATGACAGTTCCTCAACTGTGTTCAATGACATTAAATGTTGAATATGAAACTTTTTTATTAAGTCTCTCCCTAGTAAACTTTTTAATCCATTTTCTACAACTAACAATACACATTTTAATTCTTTATTTTTAATTTTTAATGAAATTGAAATTTTACCTTTTGGTTTCATAACCTCACCACTATAGGTTTTAAGTTCCACATCAGCTGGCTGTAATTCCACATCTGAAAACAAACTCTTGTAAGTACATAATGGAACACAAGATACTGCTGCTCCCGTGTCCAATTCCATCTGGAATTGTTTACCATTCCCCGTACAGTTCAGAAAATATGGAGAAACATAGTTAACACCGCTGTTGTGTACTGCAAAGATGTCAACATTATCTTCATTGACTTCTACGCTGTGTGTATTCTTTTTATTTCTGCAGATGTCTGCTAAGTGTCCAATTTTATTACAGATTTTGCACTTATATGTTTTATATTTGCATTTTGAAAAACTGTGGTCTGGCTTGCCACAATGTACACATGTCAGTTTTGTACTGGAACTTGGAGATTTCTGTGTTTTTTGAAGGGTCTTTGCCTTGATCACTTTGTTAACCATTCCACTGCTGTTTCTATCTTTTATAGCCGATTCCTTGTTCAAAGCTGTTTCTAGCAGTTCCTCTGTGGTTTTGGTGATACTCTCCTCACACAGTCGCTCCTGTATTGGACCTGATAACAGTCCCGTGACGAATTTAGTTTTGATAATTTCCTCCATGTGAACTTCAAAATTACACTCCGATGCCATTTCCCTCACTTTCGCATAGTACTGTGCGATTTTTTCACCCTCATTTTGCCTGAGTCTATCAAATTCAATTCGTTTTCTAAAATAGGAGACTCTGGGTTTAAATCTAAGCTTCAGAGCGGCTTGTAATTCGTTAAATGATTTGGTGGAGGGCAGTGCCGGAAGCAATACGCTTTTTAAAATTTTATACGTAGTTTCATGCAGTGATACTAGTAATGTTGAAGCCTTTCGCTCGTCTTCAATTTCACTTGCAATAAAATATTGCTCCAAACGTTCCAGGAAACATAATATGTCGTCACCTTCTTCAAAAGGTTTTATTACGAAGTTCGATGTTCTCGTCGCCATTTTGAAGTGTCTCTTTAATCTTGAGTAATAAATGAAAATGCCACCATGGCTATTGAAACACTTTATTTTAAAATATATGACCTCTTCTTGATGGCCGCTTACAAAAATGGTTGCTTCCGAGTTAGAACTATATCATACTCAGTGTTGCTATACTTAATAAAATCTAAATACACTACAGTAGGATTTTGTTGATAACTAACTGCCCCTCCCCCCAACCGCTATTATTTCAGGATATAGCAAATGAAGTTCAGATCCTGTCTTCGCTGCAGCACTCGAATATCATCAAGTTTTATGATTGCTATTACACTGATAACCATGTTATGATATCCATGGAATATGCCACTAGCGGGAATCTAGCGGAATACATGTATCAGAGATGTCCACAATTATTACAACAGCAGGTATATCCACTTACGTATTTTAGATTCAGACTGCTGCTAAACGAGTCTACTTACCGTTTATTACAATTAGGTACGCCAACATTCAACAACGTCCGAGGCGCAAAATACTTAACTAGAATGCGTGGCTCAGGCAACAATGAGTTGTCTTTGTGTCTGGAAGCAAATTTAACGTCTACCAATATTTATAAACGTTGCTTAAAGTTAAGAGACGTTCAAACGTCCAAAATGTATGGTTAATTAAACAGTAGCTATTCATCGTGCTCGGTACTAAAGGTGTCGCAGGTAGATATGTACTTGATATTATTATCATATCAACCGAAAGACGTCCTCTGCTACAAATTATTTCTTCCATAACATCGACCATCTCCCGTCTGATTACGCGCTACCTACATCCAAAGGACCGTACCAGCGACCATATAACCCATGGGTTTTATGGTCACTGGACCGTACCGTCTAGGTAGAGGTCCAGCCAGCCTCAACAAGATGCATAGGTACATAGAGGAACACGATTGTAGACAATATTATGTTATGAATTCTTGTCGATGTATAAATCTTTTTGAGGCTACTTATAGGGGCTGACGTGTAAAACTAATTCCATATTTTATGATTGCAGGAAATCCTTTTCTACTTTTGCCAAGTTTTGTTAGGAGTAAACTACATTCATAGTAAAAATATAATTCATAGAGATTTGAAAGCGGAAAATATTCTCTTGACTGGCAAACATGGTGTTTTAGTCAAGATAGGTGATTTCGGCATATCGAAAGTGTTAGCAAGGTGAGCGGAGTCGAACTATTTACATTAATTTATTGAATCATACCACATCACGCCTATAGTTTTCCCCAGGCGTAGGCCTAGGCACGGGTCAAGTATAGTACACGCCCATTTTCGCTGCATGGTATCCTGGGTTCAATACCCAGGTCGGGCAAACGGTTTTTGAGTTTAAGATTTTTTTCGAAATATCTGTTGTGTGATAAATGATAATACCTCCTGCGAATTTGTTTTTCTCAGTGCCAAGAAGACATCGACTGTAATAGGTACACCTTACTACTTGGCCCCAGAACTGTGCGAAGGCAAACCATATTGTAGTAAAAGTGACGTTTGGGCCTTAGGTTGTTTACTTTATGAAATGTGTACTCACAAAAGGGCTTTCGACGCTGAGGTAAGTTAAAGTGTTGATCGTAGAGTAGTTATTAAACAACAGAACAATCAAAATTAATGTACAGACGCCCTACACATCAACCTACTGCAATCTAATTTCTTGAATAGATTTTTAACTTTATCACTATAGCAGAAGGTTCAAAGTTGATTGGCAAAAGTTTTCAGTTTCGGGTAAGTTGACCTGCTGGCGTCTGTACATGTCTACTCGGCGCATGTGCGAAGCGAAGAGGGGTTCATCGCGAACTACACCCGAAAATCGAAATCAATTTGCAAACATGTAAATACAGTTTCTGCTCGCTGAGTAGATAATAAATATTGATTTTGATTGTTCTCCTGTTTAATAGTTGCCCTAAATCTTAGTTCCTCAGTCGATAACTTACAAATTCTAGAGCCGTTATAAACAAATTACACTACTAAATTATGTGGTTTTCAGACGTTAGTGGGTTTGGTGAAGGCAATTACAAGTGGCAGCGTACATCCAATAGATTTGACGATGTATGACAGGAGCATGCAGGACCTTGTGGACTCGATGCTGTCAGTCTTGCCCGACAAAAGACCCTCTATAAAAGAATTAATGGGACGAATGGTACTTCTACCTGACATTTATACCGTCTACTTAGATGCTGGCAATGATGAATTATTATATTTAAAAGTAAAACAATTTGTGTATTAATGTCAATGATAATTATGAAATGAAATAATAAGACAATTGAATGGAATTTTGTTTTATTGGAAAAATAGAATGTAAATGAAAACAGTAAGTTGTAGTACGGAGTTCTTTTCAGATAACATCAGAATATTACAAAACCAGCAAAAAGGTTTTGATTTTTTTATACAATGCCCTCTAGACATTGTTTAGTACGAAACCAAATTTTCGTAACATACATCTTTTGATGTTGACATCAAGTTTTGTACATTTATCTGTACTATCATGTATCTGTTCTTTTGCTTAATAACCTTGGTTTCTGTGTATGTAGTATCTGTCTTAATAGCTAAATATGTAGTGTAAAACTGTACACTGTTCTTACCAGCTTAACATAATCACACTTCATATAGTTAAATCTATAAAAGGAAATATCTTAATTAGGTTGTATCTGTTCTTACAGCCTAAACAAAATCTGTATATTTTTGTAGTGGGTAACCCCTACTGGCCATTTGCTTGGTCGGTCTCCATCTCCTCCTCGTCGTCTTCTGGAATCACAAGAATTAGTACATTTGGTTGTTAATATTTAAATATGGGAACTCAGTTTGCCCAAATGTCTTGAGGCAAGTTGATGGCAATCCATTTCCAGCTGCGACACTATATACATCCATTTGCCATTCTTTGGTCGAGCTGTAAATATGCTGCTTGTAAGTTAATTTACTTAAATAATAAAAATGGTAGAATAAAAATGATGTAACTAATTTAAAAGTAGGATCTTGAAAAAGCTGTGTGCTGAAACAGATAGCGCCATTGACATGCTGAAAATTAGGATATGCAAAATTTAACGATATTTTTCAGAGACTGCTTAGTACATGCTGTTGGATAAATGCCTTTTCCAAGTTGTGCCACAACCCATCTCTCCATATTATGCATCTGGTGTCCTACTAAGATTGTCCTCTCATCTTGCTAGAAAGCGTCAAAAATACATTGAGCTGATTCAGAATCACCATACGGGGATTTACTGGTTTGAAATGCCACTGCACCAAGTAGTTGGTATCTTATACAAATCTTACGTTGGCCATTAGACTGAGTTGGCGGTTGTAAAGGTTTCTGTCCAGGGATCTGGCCTGATTGGAGCATTCTCGTCAGCCTCTCTACTTCTTGTAGAGATGAAGCATTCTTGATTGCTTCACGAATCTTGTGGATTTCTTGTGGGGTGAGATCTGAAACAGATTAATTGAGAATGTGAGATTTTTACTGAATATAACGATGTTTTACACGCACTGCCTTGAAGCCACGAAAACACAGCATTAGGGTCAGTTCACACAGGCATTGTCGAATTATCTCAATTAAATGTGTATCTTTTTGAGTAGCAAATAAAGTAATATTTTGTATCACTATCTAAAAAAAGTGCACGCAGTGTCGCTCCACGTCACGTCTCTGTGTGAACTGACCATATAGAGAAAAGCTTTTGTTTTATTTTGGTAGTCTATCTACACTGTTATTGAAACATTATAAAAAGTTGACAATCTCATCTACCATAATAATAATAGCATTTAAGATTTTCCCTCTCTTATTATCATAGACATAGATACCACAATCTGCACTATATTGTTGAAACATCATAAAATGTTTACGATCTAGACTACCACAGTGCAATTTGTTATCTTGAATTTTTATTTAGGTATGCCATTATTCTTTATTGAAATCCATTTTTAAAATGCTATTACAACAGTAAAAATGATTTGATTAAAGGTAGCAATTAGGTACTAATTCTTCTTAATTATGCTATTCAACATTCAGAATCTGGACTTGGGCCCACAGTCCTGATGCTCACAATTGGTAGAATGTTCACATAAACTTACTCGTAACTTTAGGATCAGGCATGTTTCCTCCCGGCACAAATGTCTTTGCTTTTCTTGTAATTTCTTTCTGCATCTCTTTTCCTTTCTTACTTTTGAACAAAGTATTTGCTTCATCCCTCTCTTTTTGTTTGATTTTTCTAAAATCCAGTAATCTCAGCTCTGGGAATTTGAATGCCACATAAGCTCTGGAATATAAGGGGCAAAAAATTTAGATGCTTATAAAATTATTATTTCGTTTCATGTTTCTTATGATAAAAAAAGAAATTGAAATGGAACACATTGTCGCAATTCATAAGCCATGTCAATAAGAAAGGAATAACTTGGCCCCGTAGAGGGATACTGGGAACTGTGTATGTAAAATAATTACATTTACCTGTAATGTTGTTTGTTGGAAACTGGATTATGAAGTAGTGATAGTGTTCTCAGTTTTGGCAGTGTGACTAGAGGGTCCAAATCACCTAATTCTGTTATATTGTTGTTTGTCAACACCAACGATTCTAAATTAGGTATGTACTGCTCCAAATTTTCACCGATTCGTCTAGAAAAATAGAAACATATTAAGTTTTTACTTCAAGTATTGTTGCTAATCTCTTCATTTATAAAATTGTGTGTCAATTAGCAAATTGTTATTACTGTTTCCAGTATACTAAGAATGCTTTATTGGTCTGTAATGGACTTTGAATTCTCAAAAAAAATTCAATTAAATAAATTATGTGACAGTCAAGCAAGCATTGCATTTCTGCACTATGGTACATAATAATATAAATATTACTAGTAGATCTTGCAATAATAAAATTCTGTGATAATTAATTGATTGTTTTCAATTTAATACTTACACAATCCTGTTGTTGTTCAACAACAAGCACTTGATCCTTTTCAGCAAAGGAAATCCATCCAGTTTCCTAATATCATTGTCTGAGAAATCAATGGTGTCGAACTGATCTAATGTTGCGCCCATATTCTCAATTTGCGGTATTTTGTAACCTATAAGAAGAGGCGGGAAGATTTATGAAGGTAATCCAAAGCTAGTATAAAGTTATATCAATTTAATTACGAGAAAAAGAAAAGATCTTTGGATACACATGTATCGGGTAGAAGTAAATAAAACAGCCCAAATAATTACCAAATTGTATCCAAGAACTAACCTCTAAGATCTAACTCTCGATCTCGACATGGATTCATGTATTGCATCGAGTTTTGTATCAACTCTGTTGAAAGTTTCACCATTTTGGATAATTAGCTAATAACACTGAAGAAATAAATTGAATTCACAAATTACGGCAAACGAATATTTATTTTCGTAGCGTTGCTTTACGTTGCGTAGCGTCATTCATTTCCTTTTGACAAATTAAATGACATTGACAACGACAACGACAAGTGAAGTCAGATATTTTTTTTTTTTTTAATAAGTTTTTATTCATGACCATAGATACGAGTCTTTCAGTCGAATACATAAATGGGTATAACTTAGATGTAGTATACAATAAAGTGAGACAATTGTTTTACAGATATGTTTCCACATCAATACACTTTTTGTTTATATTATCCACCTCCCTTTCGGGTTGGGTGAATACATCTCAGTGATAATTATCGTCGTCTTTATACTAATTAAATTACAACTAATTAATTGATATACATTTAAGATTACAAAACGAATTAAATTTTTTCTACCGTATTACAAATATATTTATACAACACATTAAAATATTTCTTTTTTTGCAATAAATTCAGAACACTGCGGGGAACACTTTCACTTTGACGTTCACTTTCAATGTCATTGTTGTCATTTAATTCGCTCAATTCACTGACCAAAATCAAACGTTGAATGTTAAAACTTGAACAATGTAAAATAACATGATCCAAATCAGCATCCTCTGCACCACAATGATGACATCGGCTATTGTTAATTATGCGAATCCTATTCAGGTGAGCTGGTGTTAAGCAATGTCCCAATCTCATGCGTGTTATAACAGTTATAAATCTTCTTGTGAAGTATTTGAAGTTATTATACCAGGGTTTAATCGGTAATTCATTTTGTATTCCAGCATACCATCTGCCTTTCGTTTCCAAGGTTATGTCCCAATACTCCTTCCATAACTGTCTATTAAAATCTTCAAAAAGGCTGTAGTAATCAGTGAATGGAACCTTGAGCAACTCTGATTGATCCTCGTCATGGTCTGAACAGGCCGCAGTGTCAGCTACTTCGTTTCCACGAATGCCACTGTGTGAAGGTACCCATACTAATTCTACTATAATGTATTTATCAAGTAGTTCTTGGATTATAAGTCTAATATTATAAATAATATAATTTAACTTAAAAGAAATATTTACATTATGTAGAACAGACAACACACTTCTGGAGTCTGTAACTATCAAAATATTATTTACATTATTTACAAGACTACAGTGCAGCAAGACACTCTGCAGTGAAAATGCTACACACCCTGTTTAATTTAATACATTTAGTGAAGTCTAGCTGTGGATCATAGAATGCTGCATTTACCTTATGATGAGTTTTAGATCCATCTGTATAAATAACATAATGTTCTGGTCTATTGTTTTTAAACTGTAGAAAATCCAATTGATTGTGCACTGTGTCTAAATGGATTGCAAAGCTGTTAATAATACCATTATAAGGAATTTTATATACAGGCCAAATATCATTTTTAACAATATCCTTTGAAGTATTATTTACATGTTCAAATATTATTGGCATTTCAGGTAGAGTTCCACCAACCAAAGAAGAGGCAGAGATGACATTGGAAGCAATTGACTGTGAGATTTCAGGATGTACTGTTATTTTCTGAAGTAAAGGATTATCATTTGATGCCATGACTTTATTTTTTTCAATTAATAAATTTTGTAATAGGCTCTTTTTACTCTGTAAACTCTGTATATTATACTGTAAAATATTTAGATAATTATCCATGTTTAAATTAAATTTGATAAAAATATTTCTTTTATTTTCTTATGTGTAAGTGGCCCATCAGAGTCACTCTTGTTTCCTAATGCAACCAACGATTTAACAATTGCGTTAATTATAATATCATTATTTGCTACTTGTTTAATGTCTAAAATATCATTGACTTTAGCCTTTTCAGTAACTTTGGGTAAAACAGGAAAAGATTTCTCATTAAATGTTGGGGGTGGTTTCACAGCAGTGGCATATGATTGCTGCATAAGAAATTTGGTTTTTTTCTCTTCAATTTTTTGTTTTTTAATGGGACAGTCTCGTGAAATGGCAAGATGATTACCTGCGCAGTTGATGCATGTGATCTCTTCGACATCGCATTCTTTGTAGGAGTGACGACCAGCACAAGAAGAGCAGTGTTGCTCGCCTCTGCAAGTCTTAGCAGAATGATTAAATTTAAGGCATTTATAGCATTGTAATAGTGGAGGTATGTATGCTTTCACCTCGTATCTAAATAGTTTCATATAGGCGTATTGCGGTAAAGATGTTGATGCAAAGGTGACGGCAACTGTATTGAGAGGCACTAATTTCCCCTCTACTTTACGCATGAATCTTCTAATCGAAATCACTTCAGAATCGCACACTATATTTTTATATATTTCCTCATTGGAGAGTTCTTTGGGCACAAACCTCAATACACCAATCCTTTCTGTTAAATACGATGGTATAAAGGCTTTAAACTTATTTTTCCATAGGAAGTCTTCCATCTTCAGAAAATTGTTGGCCGCAGCCGCCTTTCTGAATGTAATTCCTATTTTGTGCGCATTTATTCTATGAACTCCTAAGACTCCTATAACATTATCCGATATTAGGTTGGTGAGCGTGATAGGGTTTTTATTCCCTACCTTCTCCTGCTCTGTTGACTCAACGTATACTACATATTCAGAACTAATTCTGAATATGTAGTATATGAATATGTTGTATGTTTTCTATGAACAGTCTTTTATAATTTTGTTTGGTATAAACATTATACTTATTAATTGGGTCAGAAGTTCGGCTGTTGTTATATTTTCTTTTCTTCTTTTCTCCCATCTCTGGCGGCTCGTCGCCGCCACTGGTGACACTCATGGTTGTTCGAGGTCTTACCCGATGTTATTTAACTGGTATTTCCGTACAAATATAAAATTATTAACTTTTTGCGAAATCAAAATTTACCGCCTCGTTTGACTTCCCGCCAAAAAGTCCTGAAGTCAGATATTATAGATAGTCTTGCCAACGTATGAACTAAGGATAGGGAGACCAAAGAAAGCGCATGGATATTATGGATAAACGAGTGAATGATAACAAGACGGGTGATAGGAGAGAATGGAAGAGAAATACATTTTGCACCGACTCCAAGTTATATGGGACAAGGTAAGGCAAAATAAGACTTACGGTCTTATTAGTACGGTAATATTACAAAACATCTTTTGTAATATTACCGTTCATGAATTCATTTTAGAATACAACTAAGTACACCCTAAAACCAATTATTATAGATTTTTAGGGAAACCATATTTATGTAATGGCAGCACATAGCAGAAAGAACCATAGACTCACTAGAACAGTCATAGAATACTTGCGCCACCCCATGCCACGCTAATGCCCGATCCGTTTTAGTGGCTTCTACGGTTAGACTTGGCAGGAGTCGAATACACTACAGTAATTTTATTCACAGTAATTTTACCTCCCTTCTTTTAGGAGATTTCCTACTACATGGAATAGGTATCTAATTAGAATACGATTAGTTGGGAAGGTATCTCACCTGGCGACTGTTTAATTCTATTAAAGGAGATGCTCCATTTTGTAAATTAAAATTAGATCATGTTGCGATTTCTAAAAAAAGGATATACCTTTATAAATGGGGTTTAAATCCATTACATTAAAGTGTGACCAAGCGCACAATAAATAAAATATAAAATATAGGTATTGCAGATGGCTATCATAAATAGCTGTTGATTTGTTAGAAGCACAGTTAGAAGTATAACAGTGGACAATAACCAAAAAACACGTTGCAGGTATTCTGCGATTGCAGGTATTCAGCGATACCTATCGACTTACAATAGCTAGGCATAGGCCTACCTATTGTAAGTCCTCTTGCACGTAGTTGTAAATTATACAATTAGACAGGTAAGTTAATCCCTACCTACACAAGTTTTTCAAAAACTAAAATCAATGAACAGTTTAGTTATATTTCTTGCCTTTACCTAGCTGCCGGTCGTTAAGAAAGACTAAAGGACAAATTTGGTGCCTAATGAATTCCATCATTTGAATCAATCGAAAATTCTTTAAAGATCGAGTTTTCTTGACTGTTGTTTGCAACCAAATAATAGGTACCTAATCAGGGTAGGTGTCTTTAAAGTATTAGAATAGTGTGATTGCGATAGGTAAAGTATTCCAAAACATACCTATTGTCATATTGTCTACGCAGAAGCCTCTTACCTTTTTAACCGACTTCCAAAAAAGAGGTTCGATGTTCGTGTGTATTTTTTTTTTAAATGAAATCTTCTTAGGCGCGTTGAGAACTTTTTGGGTGAAAAAAAATCATGGAACTCGCGTCATCGTCACCGAACGCTTTCCATGAGTTATATGTACAGACGCCAGCAGGTCAACCTACCCGAAACTGTCAAATTTTCCCAATCAACTTTGGACCTTATACTCTAGTGATAAAGTTAAAAATCTATTCAAGACATTTTACAGATTGTAGTAGGTTGATGTGCTGGCGTCTGTACGAGGTGTATATATGTACTTTTTGGGTGAGCAAAAAGCGTGAAACTCGCGTCATCGTCACCGCACGTTTCCCATGAGCTATATGTATACTGTTTTCACTATGTCCATCTTTATTTTCGTCAAGTGTGAATTTTCCAATTTTCAAAATTCTTTTTATTTAGTAGAGGAAGCTTGCGCGGTGGTGCCATAATTTTTTTATTGCTTGGGTAGTTTTTGAGTTAGTTTCAATAATACGTATTTGTCCCACTTAGCCTAAGTGGATCATGTTATAATGACACTGTTATTGACTGCCCCGTTAATCTCGACTGCTGAACATGGAGTCCTGGGTTTGATTCCGGGGTCGGGCAAAGTGTTATTGGGTTTTTCCAGTGGGAATTTTTTAGTAACAGCCCGTTTTCTAGTTCGAGTTTGGAAGTTGGCGGAAGCCGTTCGTCCTGCGCCTGATTTCTCTCCGGTCGTGTCGGATTGTCGTCCCAATCAGACTATGAGAGTGAGGGAAGAGTGAGTGCACCTGATGTCTGCGCACACACTTGAACACTATAATATCTCCCCCCGCGCCGAAGGTTGGTCTCCGCTGAGATTGGTAGCCATGGTCTCAAGGTCTATTATTTAGGTACATAGCAGGTAGTATGGTATTCGAATTTGTGTGGGGTAGGTAGGTACCACAGCTAAAAAGTGAAAGAAAAACCTTTTACAAAAAAAAAAGCAACCAACAAAAAACACTACAAAATGAAAAATTACTTTAATTTCGAAAAAAAAACGCCTATGATTTATCAACAGCCAATCGCAGTAGTTTACAAGCGCTTGAGAATTTGTTGCATATTTAACCAACTTCCAAGGAGGTTATCAATTCGGATGTTTATATTTTTTTTTTATCGTTCTCGAAACTGACCCTATGTCTGTAACTTTGTGTACATTGTTGAATAAATAAATAGTTAGGTACTTAAATTAGGAATGAAAAGGGTGTTGTCACCCTCGGAGGAGCTCGTGGCTAAGTGATAACAGCAGCCGCACGGTTCTATCCATCAGGTTAAAGCTACGATTGCCGGGGTTGGTCCGTGGATGGGTGACCATCTTTACACACCGAGACTCCTCCGTGCCTCGGAAAGCATACTAGGCCATTCGTCCCGGCAGTCATTCGTGGATCTTTGACAGTCGTTACGGGTCGTCAGAAGCTCGTAAGTCTGACAACCTGTCTGACCAAGGGGTATCATATTACCTAGTTACCGAGTTGTGGAGGTCAGATAGGGAGTCGCTCCATGTAAAAATATTCAGCTACATCCAGTTAAACTGGAAGAAGACCCTAACACAGTTGGTAAAAAGGCTATGCAGATTGAAGGGTGTTGTCACCCTTTTTAGTCCTAATTTACTTTTGAGTTCTTGAGGTGTATCCCTAAGATGCAAACAAGATCTAAACGACAATCAATTCAAACGTCCCAGTCAATCGAAAGCCTTCAAATGTATGAAATAATTTTAGATACCTACGTTGTTGTGTGTGAAACCTCTGATTTATACAGGTTGTTCAAACAAGGCACGTTATGAAAGTTTACTCATAGGGGTAGATGGAACCGAAGTAAAATTTTAATCAGAACGATTCTAAGATTTCTCGGAGTGTGCAGTAGGTACGCGAAAAAAATGTGACCCACATTCCGTTATTCAATTTTAAAGCAAGATAAGTTAACCAGATTCAAAATAAAAAAGAATTAACCGTAATTTACCGTAGAAAAGCGGAAAGACCTTTTATCCTTCAATTTAGACTGGTCTCAGACTTTTCATTGCGCCGTAAAAAAGTTATAAAAATAAACCTGTATTAAACGGTATAGAAATCCTGCAGCTGTGAACCAATGGAGAATATAAAAAGAATCTGCTGACGTCTTCGTTTTTTTATTTTGAAGTTATGGATATTACATGAAAATGGTACATGTAATCAAAGAAAGAAAAGAAAGAAAGGAAAGAAAAGAAAGAAAAGAAAGAAAAGAAAAGAAAGAAAACGAAAAGAAAAGAAAGAAAAATACATTTATAGACATTACCTACAGCAAAAAGAAATACACCTACTAACCAAAGTACCTACTTAGGTACACTTAGGAACTTCGTCGATTCGTACTCGACCCAAGTCGCCATGACAACGGCCGCAGAAACACCCCCTGAATTATTACTAGCACAGTTTTTGAGAAAACAGCATAAATCCATGCGAACAAAGTTGCATTGCAATAAATTTAAACTAAAGACAATTTAAAAATATTTTTCCTACCAAAGTACGAAATGGACGATCAAGTACCTAAATAATAGGGTACTGAACGTTCAGTTGAAAATAACTTTTCACAAAAAAAAAAAAAAACTGACTCAAAAATACACACTACAAAGTAAAAATTAAAAATAACTTAAATTTCGGAAGTCGGTGTCTTTGGTCTTGTATTTTCGTTAATTGCCACCGACTTCCAAAATTTAAGTTATTTTTCACTTTGTAGTGTTTTTTTTGGAAGTCGGTTGTTTTTTTTGTTAGAAAGTTTTTATTTCTCGCTTTTTAGTGGGTCAGTTTGATCAAACTTTTTTTACAAAAAACTTTTTAAACCGACGCAAAAAAAAAGTAACAAATTTTTAGGCGGCGCCAAACACGCATTTATCGAAGATCCACCAAGTTATCATTTTAAGCTATAAGTATTTAATTTGTTATTTAAATTAGTTTAGGAGCTTAGTTGGGTGCATCGTCGGGGCTTACCTTCGCGACCGGCACATTCGCTATGTGGGTCGGGACGGTATCGTTCATCGCGGGGAGATTATGTGTGGGGTTCCGCAGGGGTCAGTTTTAGGTCCTTTCTTGTGGAATCTCGCTTACGATGTGGTCCTGCGTGTCGACCTCTCCGTTGGCGTTAATGTTATTTGTTACGCGAATTACACCCTAGTGTTGGCCGGCGGGGACAACTTCGAAGAGACCATTCAGCTTGCCGAGCTTGGAGTGGCAAAAGTCGTGGCGACAATCCGCGGGCTAGGCTTAGAGATTGCGCCTCATAAAACTGAGGCGCTTTGGTTCCACAAACTACCGAGGAGCAGAGAACCACCCAGCTCGTTGGTTAGAGTTGGAAATGCGCAAGTCCAGGTGAGTAAATACATTAGGTATCTTGGCCTTACCCTAGACGGTTGGTGGGGCTTCGAAGAGCACTTCGAGCGCCTGGTTCCCCGCGTCGGGAAGGCAGTGGGTGCTTTGCACAGACTGTTGCCCAATCTCGGTGGACGTCGAGAAGACGTTCGTCGCCTCTACGCGGGAGTCGTGCGATCGATGGTTCTTTATGGGACACCTGTTTGGTCAAATAGGCTGTCAGGTGTCCGACGCTGCAGGACTAAAATCAACAGCCTGCAGCGGAAAATGGCTATTCGTATCGCACGAGGATACCGAACTGTATCCTTTGAGGCGGCAAATCTCTTGGCACGCTTTCCGCCACTGGAAATCTTGGCGGATATGGACGCGAGGGTCTATAACCAAATCCGTGTCTTCCGCCAAAGTGGCAATGGCGTGCCAGGAATCGCTGTTGCACGACTGAGGCGGCAGGAACGGCGACACGCGCTCGAGCAGTGGCGTGAGCGGCTGCAACAGCCGCAATATGCGCGTAAGCGTGTTGTCGAAGCCGTTCTACCGCACTTCGAAGCCTGGCTGAAAAGAGGGGAGCGCATCTCTTACAGGCTTACTCAGGTGCTCACCGAGCATGGTTGCTTCGGTGAGTATCTGAACAAGATTGGGCGAGAGGCCACGGCAAATTGCCATCATTGCGGAGGCGACTTGGATTCTGCACAGCACACACTCGAGGAGTGCACTGCGTGGGTTGCTGAAAGACAGGTCCTGGTCGCTAGGATCGGGCGAGATTTGTCTCTTCCAGCAGTAGTTGGGTCTATGCTGGCGGTGTTGGAGAACTGGAGAGAAGCGGCCTCCTGTGAGACCATGATGGTTCAGAAGGAGGCCGCCGAGCGGGATCGTGAGAGGGCTGATCCCGCTCGTAGGAGAAGGTGTCGGGGAGGCAACCGCCTCGACGCCTAACACGCCGAAACCCCGCCTGCAACCTTTAAGGCAGGCGGGAATTAGAGAATACGGGCGCTCAGAGTGGGGACTCTGTCCGCCCACTGAGTGATCTCAGGGAAGACGGCGCACAGTGGTCACGTGCTGCATTGCACATTTGCACAGTTAGGTTTCGGGGAGATCCCTTTACAGTCTCCCCAGACATGTGCACAGAGGGGGTTCCGGATTGGTCTTTTAAGAGGTAACGGTGCCCCTTCCATGTGCAGATTGTGACCACCGGGATAGTTTTAGTGAGGTAGGAATCCCACACTCCCCGGTTTTATCCCCAATCCGGGCGCCTTTTGAAGGTTTCCCCCCGAAAACAAAAAAAAAAAAGCTTGATGTGCTGGCGTTTGTACGTTTTACAGTCGAACACGGTTTTAAATCTACTGCCAGAGACACTTCTTGAGGGTTTTCTTTAGCGCAAAAGTAATGTCAGTGACCCTCTTCGAGGGTTCATGAATGGACGAAGGCATATGAGCACTACGAAAAGTGGGTGTACTCACATGTTAAGGTGGGTTTTGAACCTTGAGTTTGGCAGATGATTTCTTACCTCCACTAATGAAAATTGACGATTATATGATTTTAACACGTTTTAACTGTCAATGTCACTGATGCTGATGGAGGTGTCGACGTGGAGTTGACTTTAAAATATGGCTGTGTTATACAGGGGTTATTTTGACTCGAACTTGTCAAAGTGTATACCGGCGTCACTCATGAACATGATCATAACATTCTATCAACCCTACATAATCAGTTCCTATGGTTTGGTTATTAAGCCGACCCCAATCACTAAACTCTCTTCATTATGAGTATGAATGTAAGTAGGTATAATAGGTAGGTGCATATATTGTGGGTAAGGTCTATCAGTAGTACAGTCGGTATTCAAAATCTTGATAGTACAAACAATGGCAATAGACGATGCAATGAGACCGACATCATATAGTAGATTTAAATTTTAATGTAGAAAGTTGGATTTGCAGTTTCATCAATTCCCAATATCGGGATTTCATGTGACAAAAGTCTAAAAAACTAAGTTTCCGTAAGATATTCTTTCTAGGTATAGGCACATGTGGAACACGGACGCCCACGCTACCATAAGCTGTGGTCCAGCGGCTCGTTTTCTCACAAGCCATATCGTGCCAAGCCAGACCCATAGGCAGTGGGGACCGTCGCATCCGATGAGGCCTCCAGTGGCCTGTTGTCGCCTGTGCGACCGAAGCCGGTAAGTTCAATGGCGCAACGTGGCGAGGCGCGAGGGTGCCTGTCGCGGCCTGTACAAGCACGTTTCTTCTGCTTACTTTTTGCTTTGCTTACTCGTATGTTGACCACTGAATAAAACTACAGCGGCTCTACACGCAGCCATCACTTGCCATGTTGGAATAGCAGCCAACAGGACGACACGACCGTGGGAATCCTCGGCACCGGCCGCGACAGGCCTCGACAGGCGTGGAAACGGCTGTCGCGGCCTGTCAGATAACGGGCCATGGGACCTTAGCTTTATAGGTATGTTTAAAAATCCGAAGCAGCGCATAACTTGAGAACGTCAGGACCGAAGAAAAATTTGACACTATTCCCGGAAAGATTATTTTTGGAACAATAATAGAAAAGGGAATGCCGTATACGGTGGCCATGTTGGGATTTGACGTACCCATTGTGTTTGTGATTTGCCCTGCATTTGCGGTTCAATTCATCGACTCGTAACGCGTAACGAAATTATAATACCTACCTTCCGAGAGCTAAAACTCCAAATACCAGAATACTTTGTGCTAAAAATATTCACAATGGAGAACACTAAAATTATATGACGTAATACCACTAACGTGGTAAGCAACAGCTCCGGAAGTTTTATAAATATTTGGAAAACCTACTGTTTTGAATCTAAAACTGCTCGCCTACTTACAAGAAGGACTTTAATTAAGTAGCTAATTAGGATGAATCAAAAAAATTTAGCTCAGGTCACGTCCTACAAAGCGATCGTCGCGCGAGTCCGCAATTGTCGCGCTCTTTTATTTAGGTATAAAATATGAATATGACTTATTATAGGTATTCGCGCGATTAATCACTCGCGTATGTACCTACCAGGGATTTTGCGAATGTAGATTTTTTACATCAGCGGATGCGGATTTTGGTGGGTCATACCCGCGGATGCGGATCTCAAGTTGTATGTTTATGATAATTCAATTCGCGGCAATTATAATCAAATAATTACTAAATACGTCATTTAAAAATCAATATGTCCCGAAATTATATGTGCTTAATGGATGTATGACAATTTCGTGAAAATGTGACGATTTATATAGAGCTATATTCAGGGGCGGATCTCGAATTTGTGGGGCCCTGGGCTAATACTGCTTAGGGGCCCTACCTAATTACCAGTGATCGGAGTAGGTAGATTGATTTTTGGTACTTGTATCATAAATGCACACAGAAATAATAACATGGATAAGCCATTTTTCCGGAAAGTAATTCCGGTATTTCCGGATTCAATTAAATATTGTTAATGTTGGTAGTGATATTATTTGCACAACACACTAACAAACAAAGAAGCGCACTCTACGAACCGAAGTAAACGAGTGAGCTACCTGGCATGTCGTCGGCGGGCGTACGCATTGTTTTGATAACCGGTTAGTGCACCACCCACATTCCTTTGTTCTGATTGGTCGTTGGGTTGTGTCAAATCGTGACTGTGTGCCATTAAAAAAAATGATAAAGAATATAATATTGCTCATTTCAATACAATTCCTACCTAAGCTCCGGTTTTTTTTAAATAATCAACCAATTCCGGAGGAATGTCCATATTAATATATACGTTTCGGATCAATGACCCCAATTCAATCTACCTACTCCGATCACTGCTAATTACTCAACTAATTGCCATTTTGACAAGAAACTGTTTTCTGTACTGGTGTAGGTATATGTAATGTAATATATGTTAAGTACAGGAAGAAAATAGGAAAACAAAATATTTTATTAATTTATTAAAACATAATTTATTGCAAAATAAATTGACAGATTATAAATGGTTATGTTATATAAATTATAAAGCAACCTTTCTGCATTTTTGTGCTGCAAATTCTTTTATTTGGTCATCGCACTGTAGGTCCTTTGTTAAATCGCAATTTATCGAAAGAACTGATAAATGATTTAGTCGATAGTTCGACATTGTTGTCCTGTATTTGTTTTCTATATACGACATCCTGGAGAAAGAACGCTCCGCTTCACAGCTAGTAATCGGCATCGTTAAAAAAATCTTTAAGATGGTATAGCAGTTTGGGAAAACATCAACAAGTTTCTTTTCATAAATTAGCCAAAAAACAACACTGCAAGAGGTGTAAGACTCTGTCTTAGACTGCAGTAAGTAAGATTTTAACTGAATGCACTCATTCACTAAATGTTCGTCTACGTCATTTGGATAATAATCAATAATATTACGTACACTTTCCAGATCTATGTGTTCTTGATTTTTGTCTTGCAAATCCATTAAAAATTTATTTTTTTTGCTATAGGTCTCATAGGCTTGGCTTCTATTATTTAAATCCATAATCATCTTATCTAACGCAACGTTAAGCGTGCCTCTTTTAAATTTTTCTGCGCCGTTTACTGAGACTTTATCTGTAGATTTATCTGAAAATTTTGAAGTAATGCGTCTCTTATTTATGTCACTGTAGTCTGTTCCCACACTAGTACTTATTTTTTTAGCTTTCTCTTCGTATTCCTTTAGCTTCTGATCTGATTGTTGCCGTATGTTTTTCACGAACTCTTTTAATGACACAATTAACTTATTGCCTTCACCAATGTCTAAACCAGGGCTCTGTACTTTTTTATTAACTACATTAAATCTCTCCAAAATTTCTTCCCAAAAAACAAATCAAAATTGCAGTTTCTAGTTCGCCAGTTCATTAAATAAATTTCGTGCCTCTTTTCGGAAATCAACTTTTTCATCGTCATTTTCGCCGAAACTATTGCGAATTCTCATAATGCCACCATAATTACTTTTCAAAGTTCTGACAGCATCAAAGTGACAAGACCATCTGGTCTGGCTTAAACTTTTTAACGTAAATTTTAGTTTTGTTTCACGATTTAACAGTTCCCACCTATGGGTCGAAGCAGAGAAGAAAACGTATATATTTTGCACTATTCCAAAAAAAAAATACAATTTCGGTTGCAACCTTCACGGATTCTTGACCAACTAGGTTAAGGGAATGCGCAGCACATGGCACGTAATCCGCGGATTTATTTTTTCTTTTAGTAGTGCTTGTACACCATTGTAGATTCCGGCCATATTAGCAGCGTTGTCATATGACTGTCCCCTGCAATTATCCAGTAGTAGTCCATTTGTTTCCAAAAAGGCTTGTAGAATATTAAATAAATATAAGCCAGTATGACTACTAATTTTGATGAAAGATACACATCTTTCATACACTTTTCCCCGAAAACAGTATCGTAATACAATAACAAGTTGGTCATCGTGAGACAGATCTGGGGTTGAATCCATCATAATTGAATAATACTTTGTGTCGTCGTTATTTATTTCAGTTATAATTTGTTTAATTATCTGTTTACCCATAATCTCGATTATTTCCTCATATACTGTTTTTGATAAATATGATATTTCAGGGTTTGGTCGCAGCTCTTGTTGTTCAATATGTTCACGTATGAATGGGTCAAATTCTGCCAATACCTCTAGAGCACCCATAAAATTACCATTATATGGAGAACCAAATACTTCTTCGGAACCTCTAAGTGCTAAGCCTCTTATACTCAAAAATTTTAGCACTGCAATAACCCGTTTTAGGACATTGTGATAATATTCTGTTTCTTTATTTAATTGCTCCTGAAGTTGCTTGTCTAAAACAGTCTTATTTTATTTTCGTTTCAACCACACTAACATTGAATTCTTATGTTCATTAGAATTTTCGTGATTTTTTAAACAAAATCCTATGTGTTTCCAATCAGAAAATCTGGTTGTGTATTGAGAAATAGTTTTAGAAAAAAGTTTGCAAATCAAACAAAAAACAGTACCAACCCTTTTTGAATGACATAACCAAGATCTTTCCAGTAATTGGCAATTTTTCATTTTTCTAGTGAAATACCTATTTGAAAAAGATCTGTTTTGTTCTTTATATTTCTTCATTTTGAAAGTCAGTCATTTTATGTGAGAGGACGAAATTAATAAAATCATTATTTAGCAAATCTGGCCACAAGCACGTCAACATATTTCTCAAACTCAAACTTAATATTTTCTAAATTTCTTTCCACCTCGGTATCGGTATTACCTTCCTTTTGCTGAACACCAATTTCGTTTCCAGAGGAACCAGAGGGGTCTTATGATCGGATTTTTTAAAATTCTAGATAATTTTTATTATTGACAATATCGTCTATTGGTTTCAGTTCGGTTGGGGGCCCTCTGTATTCGCGGGGCCCTGGGCTGCAGCCCAAAAAGCCTTTAAGTAGATCCGCCCCTGGCTATATTGATGATTTCAATTATTATAATTTCCTTTTTGTTGATTATGATTTTACTTATATTTTTCGCCCGCAAGAATTCCGCATTGAGTCATGGATATGCCGAGGTGTAAATAAATGCGGAAGGTCCTCAATTATGGATGCGGATGCGAATATCCGCAAAATCCCTGGTACCCACGTCATTTTTCAAGTAAACGATCGCGTAAGCACGTATTCGCGCTACGATAACTTTTGGGTCTGACGTATGGTCATACTTCTGTTGTTGGTTTCATGAAGCGTGGAATCTTGAATTTCCCTGGATCCTGGGCTTATCCGTATACCGTTAGGAATTTCTCAGTTTTTCTCTTCGCACCCCGGAGTCTAGATTTTTGCATGCACACACTGTTGTGGTTAAGTTCATTAGGGTGCCTAACTAACATGCATTTAGGTCCGTATGTATTGCTCTATATTATGTTGTTCGTGATATTGTGTATGCATGCACATTTCGGTTCATTACTCGCTTCATTTGGTTCGCACATTTCGCTACCTTGGTATGATTTGACTCACACATTTCATTTTCCACATTCTGAGATTTTGATTCTTGAACACATCACGCCTGTACCTAAGCAGAGTGTATTAGAGGCCGAGATGTTTGGTACACCTACGTCTCGCCAGTTATTAGGTACGTACATAGTAATATAAGTATTCTGTCTAAGTTTCATCACAAATACGTGAGTTGTTTTTGTATATTTATTTATTTTATTATTTATGTACACACAGTAAAATACATAGAGAAACGACATAATTATAATTTTGTTTACAGTTTTGATCCGCGTTAGACATAACTTTACAAATTAATTTCACTATGTAGTAAAAACATAATCTATAATATTCCTATATTAAGGTATTATGAAAATGCTCTAATTTAACATATATTTTTACCAAATCATTTTAGACAATTTTAGACGTGATGTTCAGTATTAAATCATTGAAAATCGGTTATCGTCGCCTTAAGAATTTTTTTCCAGCAGACCTGCGAAAGGAGAAATGAAAAGAAATGTAGTAAATGTGTGTTTGTTGTTATTATTTTGTATTTGTTTCTTTTAAATTAATTAAAGTAAGAGTTTGTAATTTGATGGGTGTCAATGCCTGAAATAAACGATAATTAGAAGAACAGGGTAATGGGAGCCTAGCAAGTGAAGATTTTGATAAAAACCACATTTGTTAACATGCATATAATTTTTAATAAAACCCTTACCTTGATTATTAAAGTACATTTTAATCACAGTTATAATCAATTACAGTTATGTATTAAGATACAATAACGATTTTACAAAAAAAGTATGTTGCTCCCATTAACCGACACATGCGGGTAATGAGAGCCCATTTAACGCTCATATGGGAAATGGGATCCATAATATTTAGTCTTTCCCGAAAATTTAACTAAACATACTTTGAATTAGATCTTTCTTATCAATATAAAGAACTAATTGTAACACAAATAAAAAATCTACTTTTCAAACAAAACAACGAAACAAATGCACCATGGATGCATGCTAGGCTACCATTACCCACTGACCACCATTTTGAAAAGTAATAGTATAAATATATAATTAAAATTTCAATCATAATTTAACCAATTGGACTTGTTAGTAAATGAATCTAGGGATGTTATAAGCTTAAACATAATAAAATAAGAATATAACTTCATCCTTACTTTGGCGCTAGCAATCGGCAGTTTTTTACAAGCGTGGAGCGAAAAACACACAACCGTCCCTCATGACCTAACGCATAGCACTAATCACAGAGTACTTTGTAATATATTGAAATAGAGACCAATCTTGTTCTGTGGAATGGGGTCATTTGCGTTCGTAAAGAAACTATCGCCATCTGATATTCATTGTTAGAACACATACACATACCTTTGGATAGGACACTGGTATGCTATAGCTATGATATAGCGGTAGATATGGTGGTAGTGTGTGTATAGATTCTGTAGTGTTTTAGTGTTCATTTCAAGGATTGATTAATGAAATACAATTTAGTAATCATCTTTTTATTACTATGTACCAAAGTAATTAAATAGAAGAATCCTATCTCAAATGTAGCACTACACTGGAGTCCTATCTCAGTTTTGACACAACCACTCACAAAAACACTTTCTGGTCACAAATATGGATTAGTTAGACAAATTTTCACTCAACTCAACGACAAACGCAAAACATAACACAGAAAAATCACAAAAATAAACAAAATATTGTTCAACAAGGCAAGCGTCAGAGATTAGCAAGTAGGCATTTGTATTGGGGCTATCAGAGGCCCTAGTTTGAGTTTATTTTAACCATCTCGACTTGACGTATCGACCGTGTTCGGCGCTCCGATTGGCTCTTCACTGGCCTTCACCGGTGAAGGGCCAATCGGAGCGCCGACTGTTTATTGTTACGAAAACTACCAAGGCAAAGTGAACATTGCTTCAGAGCTGCCATCTTTTATCTTTAGTTGGTGAAAACTTGTACGATTATAATACAACTATTATAATCGTACAAGTTTTCACCAGTTTTGATATTTAAAAAAACATATTTTGTAGGGGGACTACTTATATTTCGTGATTTTCTATCATTGTACCCATTGCTGGCCCCAGTTTTTTGTACTAAGATTGAGCGCCTTGGCACTAACGGCTCGTGCGCGTCAGGCGAAGTTTCTCGATAGTTGGCGGAAGCGGCCGAGTGCTTACGATCGCGCAAATGCGCATATCTACTTTCCGTTCAATTGCCATCGCTCGCATTACCCGACCGCTCTCATTACCCCGCGCTATTATTATATCTACCTACATTTTTTATTTTCCAATTCATTTCGGTGTTTCTTTTATGCTTCATAGAAGTTAATGCTAAAAATAAACACAACATTGGTTGAAACATAGTTTGCAAGATAGAACTAATATCAATTTACAACTCCTGACTAGATTAGAAGCGAGTGGCATAAACTAATTCAAACTTCCTCGAGTTCGGGCTTTCCAAATACATTCAACGAAGGAATCCGATAGCTCGTCTTATACTTACAATCTATACTATCTATATCTATTAATCCATTTATATACTAATAATAAAGCTGAAGAGTTTGTTTGTTTGTTTGTTTGAACGCGCTAATCTCTGGAACTACCAGTAGGATATGAAAAAATATTTTTGCATTTGACAGCCCAATTCTCGAAGAAGGTTATTACTCAACACTATACTACGACCTTCAGGCACCGAATAAAAAGACTTCCATGCAAACGAAGTCGCGGGCAGAAGCTAGGAAGCTAGTTAAGAATGTAGGTGTAACTTGGCGCTCGTAGTTTTTCACAGAATAGTTCAATTAGGGATGTAACGAAACATATTTTTTTGATACGATACCGATACTGATTACTGTAGTAAATAATCGACGATACCGATACCGATGCCGATATCGATGGCTTAGCAGATAATGTATCAAATAAATAAGTAAGTATGTAACTCGGGAGTTTGTATGTCTTTTGTGTTTTGTATTTCGGGCACAACTGTTTAATAGTGCGTTACAGTCCTCACTTCACTTTGTGAATAAACAGAATCACGAATAACAGTGACATGAAACAGGCACGAAACAATACATCGCTCAGCCAACGCTTAGCAAACTGCAGTTTGTCATGTTGCCGTGTCGCTAAGCATGCGCTATGCGACTCTCCCGTCGGCGCCGGTCCCGCCTGCGACAGAGCGACAAAACTGTTTGATATCGGTTGTATATGTATAATCGGTGATGCCGATATGTCGGCCGATATATCGGCATCGAAATCGGAAGCGTTACATCCCTCAAAAGTAAAGCAATAACCTTTGGTCTCTATTTTTATAGCTAGGTTTGAAGTGTTTACCTACACGTGGCAATTTCGTCGTAACATATAAAATCACGCCTGTATTCTGTGAAGAGGTAGGCAAAGGTGTAAAATACACCCACATTATTTACCGAAAGCTGAGGTGTATGGCACCTAGCTACACCCACATGTCACCATTTATTTGTACCTAACTAGCCGCTGCCCGTGGCTTCCCCCCGACAATATACAACACAGACACAATTTTCATATGTATTTAGTCAAAGCTGTTATTTTAATATTATTTATTTGTATGTAGTATGAATGTATGTATGTATAGATGTGAGGGGTTACCCATTGACATTAACCGGCATAAACCCAATAACACAAAATCCGGGCTACTGTTGAGGGTTTTCTAATGGAAAACCCCAAAATTTTCCGCTCTTGGAATGGAACCTAGGACATCATGCTTAGCAGTTGCACTTGCAA
Organism: Xanthia icteritia; assembly: GCA_949128155.2. Classification (NCBI taxonomy): domain Eukaryota; kingdom Metazoa; phylum Arthropoda; class Insecta; order Lepidoptera; family Noctuidae; genus Xanthia; species Xanthia icteritia. Next base: position 11,001,490 of record OX421935.2, on the reverse strand, counting down.
CCACTAGATTAACGAGGTTGTCAATAATAATTAGACTAGTATTTGAGCCTCCATCCTGCAGTCAAACTGTCTAAAACTCTTTAATCAAAATTTATTCAAATTAGGCTGAGAATCAGCACTTTCGAACGTCAAATTACGTAAGACAGTCCCCCAAAACGCCCGCCCTTCACCACTTCCTAGTGCTTTAGCTGGGAAGAAGAAGTGGCGCAACAAACTCCCCAGCAGCACAGCTGTCCGTTCAATTATAAAAACTTCTATACAAACGGACGGCTATCCATTTCAGTCTCATTCAACGCTCTATTTTTTCAAATTATAATAGGGTGTCTACAAAATAAGCACAAAGTCAAAGTCAAAGTCAAATAATTTATTTCAATTAGGCCCTTATAAGGCACTTTTGAACGTCAAAAATTTACAAAAAAATTGAAATGATTCTAGCCGCCCCTTCCAAAAGGTAGTTTTCGCATGGAGAAGAATAGGCAAGAAACTCCGCCGTTACTCTTTTAAAAATATTAGGTACCTGGACAAGACCTGCGGAAAAACATGAAAGTATTTTATATAGGCCTACCTATATATTTTCATGTCAGAAAAGGATTTTCATTTTAATCATCCTGTAGGTAAGACCTCGATATTAAATCATAGATATGAAATCCTACGTTTTATTATGTACACCCACATTTCGCCAGTTATGTTTAACACTTTCGACTCTACCCACTTTTCATAGAACTCATACGCCATGCCGCCATACATATTGGAAGTGAACCCTCCGGGAGGGTTGGCCGCAATACGTTTGCGCTAAAGTTAACCATTGCGGACGGTCAACGGCATTAGGTTTAAAACCGTTTTATGAAACACTGTAAAACGAAATAAACTAGTGTTTTCAGGGGGGGGGTTATGTCGCTATACGAAGTCTCCAAAAATTTTATTTTTTTTGAATGTTTGTGTGAACAAAAAAAAATTAAAATTATTGGATTTTAAAACCAACGCAAATACTGATGAATATTGTTAAAATGTATATCAGATTTTATTTTCACGGTTTATAATGTTGTATTTGCTAAGAAAAACGTACATTTAAAATGAGCCCTCCGCGAAGGCTCCCGGCTTCCTTTATGCGACTAGGTGAACCCTCCAGGAGGGCACCCGGCACTGAACGTGTTAAGTCCATGTAGGTACGCCGTGTAACAGGGGGCGAGCCTATTGCCGTCAACCGGGCACAAATCCAGACCACCTCCTCCACCAAGTCACCTCTGCCTAACCGTTCGGGAATTACAGGCGTGATGTTAAGTTATTTTATTATGTTTTGAAAATTTTATGAATAATTTCAAGCGTTTTCTTATTTGATACAAAACATTCGTTGTTTCATTTCCAATGTGTTCTTTTACATTTCAGTACTTACCTAAAAGTAAATTCTTCAGTCAACAGACTTGATTTAGGCACATTCCATAGAATTCTCTCTCTACCATATACATCATCAGGTGATGAAGCGAAGAGTCTGTTCAGGTTCAAGGCCCAAATGTAATTCGTAGCAGTATGTATTTAAGGTATGATGGGACTGTCATACGAGAGGGAGTGAGTGGGCTGTAATCCACCACTCGTTCCCAGTGCTAGTTGATAGATGTCACATGTCTTCGAATTTTTGTTTCTAGAACATGCCGGTTTCCTCACAATGGTGATAGAATTATTTACACAAAGTAAAGCGCACTGGGCCGCTACTGCTCTACAATTACGATTATAAAAGTCCCTAATTAAATAAAGTATGAAAAAAAATACTATATCACTTTATTCGATTACGTTGCTTCCTATTTCTGAAGGCGTTGTTCTACGAGTGTGAGAACAAATAAACACTGTCAGGTGAAAACTTCGAGTACCGTCTGTGTTCCTTCGGAGACCTCATCTCCTTCATGTATTCTATTGTGAAAACTAGCTGTTGGCAAAACACACATATTTTAAGAGCATGTCGAATGTTTAATAAGGTGTGCTGGGATATTGAGCTTGATTTATTTACGAATAGTGACCAGATAAAAAAAAAAAACATTTTTCTTTGAAGAGTAACATTGTTGCATAATGCATTTTGTTTTTGTTTATTCTGTTTATTTCTATGTTTAACTCTAACGCTGTTTGTACCGATTTGTCAATTTTATACATAAGGTTATATAAGTGGAAACTTGTAATTGGCTTTCTTCTTCATATTACTACTCGAATGTATTAGCTGTAAGTTTTCGTAAAATGAAAAAAATAAAATAAATAAATAAACAAACCAAAAACGCCTTCTTTGTTTATTTTGTCCCTCGACTCTACTCGTCTTTCCAGTTTTGATCTGACACAGCAATTCAGGTATTCTTTCACAGTAAATTAAATTATTCAGCGTAGATTATTTATTTGATGCTCGCCATTCCACTTCGTGGCTAAATTAAATTTGGTTTCGGTCTCTTGTTGGATTAAAGCATTTCGAAAAGATTTTAGGTGTTAGGAATGGTGAACTGTATGTAGGTGGAAAATAGTTCATGTGAAAGTATTCAGCTGCTGAGAAATGTTTGAGTAGGTTATATGGGAGAGAGTTAGAAACTTTAGCATTGCATTCCATCCACAAAGTATTGCCTAAGCTATGAGTTCGAAAAGTGTCCCACCAGTGTCCGCGATGGTACCTACATACATGTTTTTATTTTATTTTCTAGTGGGATCAAAATAAGCTTCTTATCCGAATTACTTACCTTTATTCAAGTCGATAAAACAATTCCTAGATAAACAACATAAAACAAAACAAAATTTGCAATTAGTTGTCGTTTTTAAGGCCCCCGCAGGAAGGTGCGACGCGATTCTGGTAGAACAATTTTCATGAAGTTTTCATAGAAACTGATCTACTAGAGACGCATCGCGCTAAGCCTTTATACGCCTGTCATCTGCAGTCTACCTAGTCTTTCGGGGAATATAGCTGTTAGCTGATGAAAAGCCCTTATTTTCTAAACATAGCTCTTACTTGTTCAGTTCATTTTAATAGTGTCTCAGACAATTTATGACACCTGCGAAATGTTTATTTAATTAGTTTTCGCTAGTATTCAGCTTTTAGCCGCGGCATCGCCCGCGTGGATGTCGGAAAATATCCCACGGGAACGTACTACCGGGATTAAAAGTAGGTACTCTATGTGTTAATCCAGGTTATAAAATATCTGTGTGCCAAATTTCTTCCAAATCCATTCAGCCGTTTTTGCGCCAAACCATACATCCATACAGACAAACGGACAAAAATATCTTCGTTACAATTTTATTATATGTGTATAGGTTATAATTATTTCTAGGATCCTCGAAACAATGTAACTTTTCGAAGAAATAGTTTTATGTTAATAAAACTTGATATTATTAGTCTGATGGTACAGTTTCACTAACATCATATTCCATTAGGAGTATTTATTGTATTTTGTTTCAAATTCAAATATTTGTGTAGTGCAGGAATCGAACCTACGGCTAGTCAATCGCTCAGTCGCTGCTCCAGTCGAGGCATCAATTTCAAAATAGAAAGGTTTGTTAGGATTTCATTGGAATCAATCTATATTCTATATCTACACATATTATAAATTAAAGTCGCTTTTTGTGTCAGTCTGTGTGAGCGCGTTGTTCTTCTAAACTACGCAACGGATCTGATGCGGTTTTCACTATCATTTATAAAAGTATTCCGGAAGGTTTCATTAAACTGACAGATATAATAGAGATAGTCAATGTTTTGCCAAGGGTCGCTAGGAATAAATATAAAAGTGAAATGTACCTACTATCGATTCTTAGAAATTAAGTCGGTTCGCCCCTAAATTCAGTTATTCCAGTTTAGAGGCACTCGCTGTTCGCTTACAAAGTGGCGCGCTAATTCGGGCCTCTGAAAGAAGATTAGTGCAAATTCCGAACACTATTAATGGTTTTCTCGTTACAATATCGGAAAAATAATAGGACAATTTACGAGTAAGCTAATAATATATGGCGAGTAATATATGGGGCAAGAATTAACAGAGTTTCCAATACTACTGTGGCGAGTTTAGATTTAATAGTTTGTCGATTTGTCATCATATTGAAAGTTGTTATGTTGTGTTGAACGTAGTTGAAAAGTTGAATTCAGGATACTTGTTGCAAAGTTGAATTCAGGATACTAGTTGCAAAGTTGAATTCAGGATACTAGTTGCAAAGTTGAATTCAGGATACTAGTTGCAAAGTAGAATTCTGCCGATCTATTCTGAAGTTATATATGTTGTAGGTATAGAACAGTGATTAAGATAGTGTTTATGTGTTTTGAGTTTAGTGTGTAAGAAAAGTACTTTGTAATTAGGTATTTGGGGTAAATAGATATTAAGTTGAAATTACTTATTTAGAGTAGATTTCAAAGGTCATTAGTAGGATCAGTAGGATTAGGATGGTGGCATGTAGTTTATTGTGTGATTATTTGCTTTGTGAGCAAACATGCTTTTCAAGGTTATTGAAAAATAAAATAAGTTAAGCCGTATATGAATGTATTGTTTCCCGTGTTTACTTTTCTCAGATTCTAGTAGTTTATAGAATAAATTTTTGTACATTTTAATCTGACGAATTCATCGAGTTTTATGGGTTCGGGACTGGAGGAATATAATTATTTTCACTAATTTGCATGAAGCTTTTATTAGAAAAGTAGATCGAAATATATAGGAATTTAATTAAACGGTTTATTGACACCGTTATTTTGTTAGGTAAACAAGAAGTAGCTTTTCGCGGCCACGATGAAAATTGAAGTGACGCCATAACAATTTTTAAACAATTTTTTTTTTTTACACACTAGCATCAGCTGGTCTATTCTGTATAAATCCCTAGCATCAGCTGGTCTATTCTGTATAAATCCCTAGCATCAGCTGGTCTATTCTGTATAAATCCCTAGCATCAGCTGGTCTATTCTGTATAAATCCCTAAGCATCCGCTGGTCTTTTCTGTATAAATTTCACCGTGAAAACTTAGCTGAAGTGAGCTTGAAGTGAGCTGTCATTCCACCTACTGCTAGAGATTGACCTTATTGACAACTCACTTCACCTAAGTTTTAAGTGTATATTTCATGTTCAAGAGCAGCATGTTGCTGATTTTCTCACATATTTCATAAGCTATGAGAAAAATCAGCAACAACATTAATTTCATTTCTCTATTAGTACCTACTACACGTTTCTCCTCAATAGATTGCACATACGTAGCATAATTCTTTCCATTTTTCTTTAAAAAACGAGGAAGTGAAAGAACCTGTGTTTTTTCTTAATTCTTAAGACAACGAAAAGTAATCCCGCGGGTAAAGTTCGTATCCAAATAAATTCTTATGTCTGTTGAAAGGTTAATTAATACGGTCGTTAATGAAAATGCTTTGAATGCCTGCAAATCGGTTTTTATCAATTATTTGTGCTTCAATGTACCTACATTTAATTCCAGTTCGTTATTTTAACGAGTGCTAATTTAGTTGTAGGTAGTTTATTATACTACCTATATTCATTTGGAAGTCGTAAATGCATTGTTAAAGTTTTAAAGGAAAATTAACAATGTGGATTGAAGAAAAAGTGATTTTTATTGCTGGCGTGATAAATCCTGCGAAAACAATCACACAGTTTATAAATTAAGTCTATTATTTGATCATTATCCGTCTTGCCTTCCCAACTACATAGGTTGGGGTTGTCGACCAATCTAACTAAAGCGGTTGGGTATCAATATTTTAGATTTAGCGACTGTCATCTGACCGCTACGACCCAATTACTGGGAGAAACAGACATTATTCTATAGTCAAACAGTATATTTGATGTTGATAGTGTTGTAGTATTTTATGAGGCGAGTTTGTGTGTATAGTCAACGTTCCTGTAATAAATAACTATCGTAAAAAGGCAGTTTATTAGTCCTTCTAACCCCTTGACACGAATTACACTTTTATCACACTTTTAGATCTGTTTTATTTCTGTGACAAACTTGGAAATATTAAATTGCCGTTCTGCAGTACTGGCCATTTCAAATCAAAATAATTTTTGTTTGGCTAAGAATTCTAATTTCAAATTAATTTTATTTTAAAAACATGGTTTTTTTTTTAAAGTAGTCATTTGTTTATTGATTAGTGTTACATTTTCATCGCATTTCAATCTTTTTCGTCATCATGGATAATTTAAAAATCCGAGTAATTATGGAATAAGAGTACCGTCGTGGCAGCAACGCGGCACAAGCGGCACGCAACATCAAGGACGTTTACGGAGCTAACACTACAAACCAACGCACCACCTGTTATTGGTTTGCTTGCTTCCGTTCTGGAAATTTCGACCTGAAAAATGAACCTCGCGGTCGTCCGAAGACTTTGGTCGACAATGACGAATTAAAGGCGGTTGTGAAAGCTGATGATACACAATCTACGGCTGAATTAGCAGCAGCTTTCGACGTTAGCGTCAAAACAATATTGGTTCATTTGCGTATAAATTGGCAAGGTAAAAAAGCTTGACAAATGGGTGCCCCACGAACTCAATGATCGCCAGCGCGAAGTACGCGTCGAGACGTGCCTTGCACTGCTCAACAGACACACAAATGAAGGAATTTTGAACCGCATTGTCACCTGCGATGAAAAATGGATTCTGTTTGATAACCGCAAGCGCTCAGCAAGTTGGTTGGATCCTGGTTCAGCACCTAAACAATGCCCTAAACGAAAACTAGCGCCGGTGTGATTCATCACAGCTTCTTACCAAACGGGGTGAGCATTACTGCAGATGTGTACTGTGAAGAACTGAACACAATGATGGAGAAGCTGGCACATCTCCAACCAGCATTGGTCAATCGCTCGTCTCCGCTGCTCCTGCACGACAACGCGCGACCTCATACTGCACAGCAGACGGTCTCCAAGTTGCAAGAACTGGGGTTTGAAGCTCTCCGTCATCCGCCCTACTCACCAGACCTTGCGCCTACAGACTACTACTTTTTCCAGAATTTGGATAACTTCTTGGCGGGAAAAAAATTTAATACCCGAGAGGCAGTACAAAATGCCTTTGAAGAATTTGTTGCCTCCCGTCCAGCTGATTTCTTTAAGAAGGGCATCAATAAACTGCCACTGCGTTGGCAAAGATGCATTGATTGCATGGGTGATTACTTATATTAATACAAATAAAAAATACATGAAAAAAAATCGTTTAAATTTTTTCATACAAAACGGCAATTTCATAGGTAAAGCCCTATTATTAACTGCCTCATTGTCTAGTGGTTGCAACGCGACTGCTGAAATCCTGGGTTCTATCCCCATGTCGGGCACAATGTTCTGCATCCGGAATTTCTCAGTAGCAGCCCGGAGTCTGGATTTGTGTCCAGTTAACGGCGACATGGCTCAGAAGCATGGGGATTGGCACAAGAAAAAAGAAGCCTTTGTCCAACAGTGTGGCAAAGTCCGACTGCGGATGATGCAGGTGAATGGCGATATGCTCACCCCATTTAAATGGGACTTAATTTTAACATATCTGGCGTATGGTGACCTTATTTTGCACCTCTGCCTACCCTTCTCGGGAATTCAGTCGTGTTGTTATTTTATATGTATTTAGAGGTAATTAGAGTGTAAAGTTTACTCCTCCTCTGCAGAAAAACGACGATCGTCCGACCAGACGGGTGTCGTGTCTTGCGGGCAATTGCCCAACGATTGATGTCGGAAAGTTATATATATATATATGTTGATCGCGCGGTAAACGTCAGGATTTTGTGTGACGTCAGGTTTCTGATGCGTAGTTCGCATGTGGCGATGTAGATGCCACCACATGTATATACCAAACGTGTCAGTCTGGGGTCATAAGTATAAAACGGCAAGTGTCATATTAAGTGGCATCGTTTGGTCATCGTCTGGCGATATAGTGACGTATATATAAGCATCGTTATGTGATGTGGGCGGACATATAGTTGGTTCCTGCCTCGAAGAAATAGGTACGAGGTAACTTGATATGTCTAAATCAGACTCATATATTTTGTATTGGATGTGGATATTTATATTATATTATCCACGTGGGCGAACCGCCGCGCGTCAAAACTTTTCCGTATTAATATTATCACGTACATTCGAGGCAAGTGATAAATTACTAGGATTAAATAAAATATAAAATAGATAAATTACTAATACGTAGGATGAAAGTATGGGGATTTTTTTTAACATAGTGAAATTTGATTTTAAATTCAACTCAACCTAATATGTAAATTTATATCAGCAATCTCATTTTAATGAGGTATAAACATAAGGCCCCTTTGGTCTTGTAGTCGCAAGCGCTACTGCTGAGCATGTCCTGAGGTTCGATTCCTAGGTCGGGCAAAGTGTGATTGGGTTTTTCCATCTTGAATTTCTCAGTTAAAATAGGCTCGCCCCGTATTACATGGGACTTCAAACATAACTGGCGAAATGTGGGTGTAGGTACTATATACCTATAGGTAGTATACCTCTAGGTACTATAGGTATACCTCTGCCTAACCCTACGGGGAAAGAAGGCGTGATATTTATAAATATAAGGATTTATTAGAATAAAAATGTAAAAACCAGTCGTATCCTAGACAGTATTTGCTATATTTCTTACATTATATTATTTATTAACACGTTTTGACAGAAAACCAAACAAACTTCTCAAATGAAAACAGCAGTTTACTTAAAATATTATCGCTCAATATTTTGTATTAACACAGGTACTTATGAAGACTTATAAGTAGCTACTCATGCCCTGCCAAAACAGAGGCGAACCGTTGGTTGGTAAACATAGACTATGTCCATACTATCGAATGATTTACGTTTGTATCGGCCTTGACCAAGGCCATATTTTTGCAAACTTGGCCTGTGTCGTAAAGCGTTCTGCGTCATACTTGGATAAATTATGACCACAGACTACCTACAGTTTTGTATCTACTGTCTCCTTTAAATCCATCCAAAGGTTGTCTTTAAAAGATCGCCTTTAGTGATGAGTACGCCCATTGTGTATTTCTATATTTATATCTGTAATTTGTATGGTGTACAAAATAAGGAGTATTCTATTCTATTTTATTATGACGTGAGCAGGACTACCTGGAGTCTATGATGAAAACTGCTGCACAGGTTATGTCACTTACACATTGGAGTCCACTCACTTTTCATAGAGCTCATATGCCATGCCGCCATACATAGTGGACTCTCCAGGGGGTCACCGGCGGTACGTTTGCGCTAAAGTGAACCCTCCAGGAGGGCTCCCGGCACTCAATGTGCTAAGCATAAAGATTACAAAAGAAACATAATCTCCTCGAGTCGGTACGAGCTAAACGAGAATATCTCAGACCGGAGTAAAGAGGTTACCCAGTCAGCAAGATTGGTAGCAGCGTCTGAGTACCCGTATGTGCCTCGTGAAGATTCTTCTTAAGGTGCGTTCATACAGTGCGAGGCGTGTGCTTCGAATGGTAAGACACGCGTGTGACGCATGTCTGAGCTGAGGTATCTGACATAATAACAAAAAAACATGCGGAGCAGTCTGTGGGGACTGCCGATAGAAGTGAAAACAGTATACATATAGCCCACGGGAAGCGTGCGGTGACGATGACGCGAGTTTCACGCTTTTTGTTCACCCAAAAAGTACATATATAGGTATATACACAGTATACATATAGCTCATGGAAAGCGTTCTGTGACGATGACGCGAGTTCCATGATTTTTGTTCACCCAAAAAGTGCTCACAAAAAAGTTTTTACTAAAAAAATGCGGTACGTACCTTAATATACCCCAAGTTAATTAATTTAAGATATCATTAAACTTTTCACAGTTAATTTGTTTCCACAACATCTTGTTTATTTAATAAAGAAAGAAGAAAAGTTAAATATATTTATAAATAAACTTAAAAAAATACTGATAAACAAATGTTATTATTCCTTAGATGAATATTTAAATGATAAACATAAGTAATAAAAATAAATGAAAATCACGCAAGTAATAGGTATGTTTAAAATATATTAATGATACAATCATTATTAATAAATAATATATAATAGTAATAATTAATAAATAATATAACAAAAATAATAATCATATAAAATAGCAATAATAATAAATTAATAATATACCAATAATTCTTATTCAAAGAAAAACAATTTATACAAATGAATAAACAGAATTATAATACATATGTACAGGTATATAAAATAATCTAAAACATTTAAGTACATTTTGCAGATAAAATAATAGATAAGTGAAATACTTAGTATCTTATTAGTGATCTTTTGACTTTGATTATTATAATATGTAAGTTAAAACTTGTTCCACAAAAACAATTTATTATCTCGTAAAACAGGACTTCCTCTCTCCTACCCTTTTGCTGTGCCCTACAGGATCCATAATGATCTAAATTATATAGTTACCACCTAAGTACACATTATGGTAAAGCAATAAAGATATTGAGTATTTACCAACAATTTCAGTTCAAAATAATTACAAAAACATTGCACAGCGAGGTTCTTGATCTTTGTTAGTACCCACTAGAAACTCACCATGGACAAGTACCCAACCAACAACGATTTCGACTTGACTAATTACATTGTTGTCATCGTACATTTACAGAAATAAGTTTGAAGTCGAATCGCAGTTTCAATAAAAGGCACAGCTATTATGCAGTCATATGTGATAGTTATCAGTGATTGTTGTGATAAGTCGGCACGCTATGCTACGATTGTGTTTACAGACGCCCGTCACATTGACTGTATCATAGTATATTATAGAGGTATTTTCAGGCAAGCGTCGCTCGTAGAGTCGTAGCTGCAAGGCAGTCGCGTTCCGCATGCCCGTCAGACCCCACGCTTCACGCGCGCTTGGACCGCTACGAGCTACGCCGTAGCACGTCCCGGTTCTCGTAGCCAATTCCTAAAACTACTTAATTTACTACAGTTCTCCAGTGAAGTTTTACAGTTGAAACTTTGAAACTAATCTGTGTAAAACAAAAGTATTGTAATCGTATTATAGTGGTTTAAATGTACAAGTAAATAAATAGATCGAGGATTTGATCTACTTTATATATGTGATGATTGTGAACTAGTTAGTGTGTGTGTGTATAGCTTTAAGTTTTGAATATTGGTAAGTATGTCAATATTCTTAAAGTAATAAAGGAGATATTTTGAGGAAGATAGAAGGAATTCATTAAGTTGCTGAAAATTTATGGTAATTAGCATATTCGTTAGGTGCTGACGTAAAGATTGTCTTATCTTGAAAGTAATAAATTACCTCTGTAATTTGATTACACTCATCAACACTTCATGACGATGTACAACTCACGTATAATTTATTGTTTCAGCAGTGCTATTCTGTAACCATCTCACCGTGAAACTAAGGTGAAGTGAACTCGGAGTGAGCTGTCAGTTCCTAGTAGCAGGTGGAATGACAGCTCACTTCTAGTTCACTTCACCTAAGTTTTCACCGTGAGATTATTACAGAATAGACCGGCAGTTATAGCTAGTTTAATTAGCGAGATTATGTTTTAAATTAATATTTATATTTACGGTAATACAATTAATATTACTGACAATCGCTTAAAAATACAATCTTCTTGAATTTAGAAGTTTCAACCAAAATTTGATACGCAAAATATCTATAATAACAATATTTATCGTCACGGACTCATCTTACTTTCAAATTCTCTCATTATTCCTAATATTTTGGCAATGAAGCTTGTTTGGAAATCGAATATTGTTTGTCAAACAAATTACTAATACTAATAAAGCTATCCATCACCATGTGAAACTAATTTACTTTGCAAAATAATATTAAAAACGTTGGCAAGTGTGTCCAATATATCAATTTATCTCATAACTTTATGGTTGTTTTTTTCTTATGAAACTATCCATTAAGAGAATGTGATCCATCAAACGACGTGATAAGTTGATTCATATAGCGTGTTTGGTACATTGAAATTATCGCTAAAGAAATCTACACTTATTATTCTTCTTCTTTTCATGAGGTTAGTGACTAACCTGGTGTCAGAGTTTTAAAGCCACCCATGGGCCTCTGACTTGGCTTCACATGCCGTCTAGAAATATCTTTCAGGCACGCCAGTTTCCTCACGACGATTTCCTTCACCGTTTTTGAAGCAAGTGATAATTTTACAATAATTATTGTTAAAAAGACGGAAAGTTTGTAAGTTTGAGTCTGGAAGAGTACTTCCAGAGATTGCCTCTGATTTCGAAAATTCTGTGACTGGCAGAAGTTACACTATTGCCGGGTGCCATAGAGTATGTTTTATTGTATAGTTGACTACAACTCGTGCAGAAAGTTAAGTTAGTTTCGAGTTTAAGCGAACGTAGTGTTTACAAAAACACTTTAGATCATAATCAATATTGTTGCATATTTTGTAAATGTTTATTTTTATTGTTTTATTGTATGTTTACACTTTTACTAACGTGTTTGTTTAGGGATTGCTTAATATTTCGGGCTGAAACGAAGTCTCCGAAAAGGAGCCGACTCCTTTCGAACTCTAAAAAGAACTTCGTTAGAACGATCTCAAAACAAACACGTGAGTTAGTTAAATCGTAAACAATAATAAACACGACTGTCCCACATAACTAACACCAAAAATAAACATTCGTGTTTTTCAGTAACTTATTGAATTTACCCGTAATAATTTAACTTTAATAATGACTTCATTACGAAGGCGTTATATTTAAACGGACTAAACGCTTGGAAATGATTTGAGTTGGGACTTTAATTAAGAGTTACAGCCGTAAAAACCAGCACAGTTTCACGCAATTTATAACTCGTTAATTTACGAAATCAAATCATTTCCAACATCATCTACAGAATGCGGTCGCTTTTGTAATAGAATGTTCGAACAAACTTATGTAATTATTAGTCTGAAACTTTCTGAGCACACCCTTATGGATTACTTAGAGATATATACTTTATGTAGGTAATATTATCTGTCGCTTATTAGACTATAGCCACATTATAAATATGGACGCGCTCATTGACGAGACCCTAAGTGATTGTCGCGGTGCTCGTGTGGTCGCCGCGATCTTATTAAAATACCGGCCAAGTGCGTGTCAGATTACGCACTATGAAGGGTTCCGTAGTAAGATAAATTTATACCAAGATCAAACTTAACATTGTAGTTGAAAAACATGTTCTCCCATACGGAATGTATGGGAGAACATGTTTTTGCAAGCGCAAATGTATGCTGGCCGATTATTACTCGTTAACTTGTAGAGCCTACTTAGCTGTGATAGTTTTCCTTTTAATTTCGTTATATAGAATAAATAAACCTAGCCTGAGAAAATCTCATGTTAATTGGTTTACTGGTTCTTGAGTTGTAACTCCATTGATGAATTTAACAGACAGGAAGAAACGTTGCGTTTTGCTTTTGTGATTTTGCCTATTGTTGTACCCAATAATTGTGTAACCTATTTACCGCAGGATAACACTATTTCAACTATTGAGTTGAAATAGTGTTATCCTGCGGATTGCAGATCACAATCAGTCATCCGATTGTTTCATTTTTGTGTGATAGAAAAACGTCGCTTGGGCGTCCATGCATTTCAAAGCATTTATAATTTAAAAACAGGTTCAAAATAAAGTTTAATTCATTTGTTCATTGTTCACATTGATACAATGTTCATTGTTCATTTAGATCAGATCAGATCATAATTTCAAATAGGCACTTCAGAACGTCAAAATTTTCAAAAAAAAAAAATTGTTTCTAGTCGCCCCGGGTTTCAAAAGGCGAATCTATCGTATGGAGAAGAATGGGCAAAAAACTCCACCGTTACTCTTTTCAAATGTTTTACAATGTATTCTACTTACAGAAATTATATAATTTGCCCGCGGCCTCTCCCGCGTGGATGTCCAAAATATCCCACGGGAACGTAATACCGGGATTACATAGGTATGTAATCCCGGTATTACGTTCCCGGTATAACCAAGGAAAAGGTCATTGACTCCACCGCTGCGCCCGCGTAGCCGTCAACCATAATTATTTTGTTACGCGTAATTTTGAATCTGTGATATATTTTAAACTATTCATTTAAATTATATAATGTCAAGGCATAATTTAATTTAAACTAAATGCCCAATTTAAATAACATATTTTATTGGATAAGGATTAATATAATACCGGTCAAAATAACTTCGGAAATAACAATGAAATTTGTATCAAATTCTGAAAGATAATAATGGTTACTGTGGGTCATCTTTAGAAGATAGACATATACAGGCACAGATTAACATAAAATTAAAATTCAGCGTGAAGCTGCATCCACCTCCGCAACATCGGGGAATCCCACCGATCTGCGAGCACATTGAGAATACTGTTGGTGCTGCCGCGAACACGCGACATCAGGGATGCATATCTAAATAAATAGGTAAAAAGAATTAAAATTAAGCAATGACAGATATTAATTATGTGATAGGTGCTTAGTGCTCACATATTCCGAAAATCATGCGAATGGCACAAATAATATTGTAAGAGGTATGATATTATAAAAGTTGCCATGTTTATAATAATTGTCATATTACTTAGTACCTATGTTTATAATTCTTTGGCATTTGCTTACAGGTTATTTTCATTTCATTTTTTGTAAAAAAGTGTTACAGACCTTGTAATTTATAACATCGCCTTGGATGAATCTGTAAAGGTGTTATAATTGTGGTATAAATAAAAAAATCATTTAATATTGTGTTTTATTCGTCCTCTATTATATTTAAAATGTCGTCTAGAAATTGTGCAGGTGGTACTATATGATCTTGGTAAGTACCTAGCCCAGCTGAGGTACCATATAATGCACATTATATGAGCGCAACAGCCTACAGTTCGTTTCCCTACTATACAATTACAGTAATGCATTACTATAGCCTGCCTTCCTCTACGAGAGTCGTCGACTAAAATATAAATAAAATATGTTTTTCGACTTATATGTCGGGATTGTATGCGATCCCTAAGTAACCAGGAGGTATTGGCAGCAGACAGCTCTCGAAGAAGGCTACTGCTGACCTCCCTGCACACTTCTATATTAAAACCATCATTTCCTCTTACATGTTCACCGTAGTAGGAACGTGCCTGCTTGATTTGGTATGTTCCTAAAGAAATCAATATTAGTTCACTATCGGAGAGCTGTGGAAAATCGTTAAGGTTTTCATCATGTACGGTGATAGCAGTGACCAGTAAATATCCCACAATTCACACAGCGATCCATAGGTATAATAGCCAATCCACAAGCCGGCGGTAAAATCCAAAATAACAATTCCAAGTCAAACGTGTGAGCGATCTTCGGTGTCCAAGGTGAAAGCAAGGGTCGTACAAGGTAGGCAGGGTCAGAATCCGTAAAATACAAAGCAGTGGTCGTGAAAAATAGCGAATAATCGGGAAAGCACTCAAAACGCATCGGAAAACACTAAACGCGTGAGCAAACAAGAACAGTCGGCAACTGTCTAGTGTCAATGTCAGTCAGCTGTCATGTCAGTGACATAGACTAAAAATATAAGAGAGATTTGAATCGATATGAAATCGATAATCATTAATATTGGTTTTTCAGTAATTAATTGATATTTGATTTATTAATATGACTGTAATTATATGCACTATATTGCATATAATATATAGTGCATTTAATTACTTTGAGTTAATTGTTTAGTGCAAAAGTTTTATTTTCGTAACTGTGTAATCGATTATTGAATCGATAATCTCACGAAAACTATCTTTCTCATATTTCTCCGCTTCCAGATTGAGAATTGAAGTGATTTTTCATATTCTTAGATAAAAAAATATGTCTAATTTTTTAGATCATCTCTCAACTTATTACATTTGGGCCCACCGTTTTCCATCTCCTTTCACCCTGAAACTATGCCGTATCGTACTGATTATATTACCCGACTCAAGTTTGTACTAATCCTTAGAACCGCAGCACGAGTTATTTGATAACCAGAAGGTATTAGATATCAAATATTGCTTTAAGCTTCTGTCTACAAATTCGGTGGATTAAGTGACAAATTGCTTTCCATTTAGATATTATTTTGATTTAGTAAACAATTGATCGATAGAGGCCGAGGTCAGAAGCAATGGAGGTATAGAGAGGTAGGTTGGGTTAGGGGTCGATTTTACACGCATTAGAGTATTTCAACTGAAATGTACAAGAGGCTGGAAAAGTTTTGGAGACAGGGATTGTCTCGTAGAGAGACAAACAGGTGTATATAGGTCTATACATACTCTATGGGTAATGGAATGTTCTATTTTCATTTGATTCCCCCAGGCAGGGAGTGTGGCCGGATATTTAACAATCTCGGAGTAAACGAATACACTCATACCTATGTATGTATTCAGGGAAATTTGTTGTTAAGCAAATTGACTACCAACTTAAATTGTCCATATATTCAAATCACAAGTGTCAAGGCTCCTGCGAGGAGCGGCGCTCGGGTGCGACGCGATTTTGGTAGAACTATTTCAATGAAGTTTTCATAGAAATTGTTCTACTAGAGTCGCATCGTTCTATCGCGCCGCGCCTGTCTGTTGAAGTCTTCATTCTTTGTGACAGTTATATGAAATGGCTATAACACGACAAATTGTCGTAGGGTGCCAATTTGCTTAGCAATGAATTTCCTTGACTGTACATACTAAGCACTTACATAAGGTAATAACAATGTAGTTGTAAAAAATTATCGCCTCACGTGTCGGTTTATGTTTGGCGCTGTCCGAAATAAACAGGAACCGGATTTATGAATGTACGTATTTGTTTTTACGTTTAACTAAGTTGTGTCTTTTTATCCAAGATTTTAGCGGCTGTTTATTTTGCAATACAATGTATTTTAGAGGATTTGATAGACTTTAGAATTAATGTGTCTGAAATGAATGAATATGTCTATATTTTTTGACACTATATTAACGACTAGTTTGTGCCCGAGATTTCTACCGCGTGAAATTTCTTGTTTTTACATAACATATATATCTTATGACAATAGGTAATACTGTAGCTGCCCATTAGTGAAAGAATTTCGGAATCGGATCAGTAGTTCTGAAGATTACCCCTACATACAAAGTCACAAATTTTATATCTTTATGATAATATTGAATATATATATATTATATAATCACTAAAGAAAATGTGTTTCTTTAGTGATTAATACTTTTTTGCATAGTTACTCAAAGAGTTTCTATACGACAATGACAGTTAGTACAGATGTCAATGTTAACCAGAAAAAGTTAGTCACAATTAATTTTTAGTTGTTAAATATTTTGTTATTAGAATAATATAATGTAGAATCGACATAGGTGTAACAAAATACTTTAAATGTCGTTTCTTTGATTTCAGCAACACATTTGGTTTTTATTGTTACGCCTATTAAGATAAGAAATATCTTATATATAGGTATACTTTCTAAAGAAAAGTTTGAGTCGCTCGGCGTAATTTAACTGCCAGATACTTGGTTGAACCGTACTATTTGTCTCCCTCTATACCCGGCCGTCATCACGATCAAAAGATTATGATGAAATGGGATGAATTCAATGCTTTGAGGAGCGAAAAAAACAATTTATTTAAAGGGTCAACGCAGCCATGTTGATATTTCCCGGTCGCGCTTCCATACCCCAGAACTGCTCTATTAAATATACAATAGCTGTCAATTCAATTTATTGCGTTACTCCCTTTCATTTTATAACATATTCACAAAAATATTATCGATATTTTGTACTGAAATTCAAAACACGTGTCCTTTTGAAATAATTCAATGGGGCGGCAATTTTGTGACAATGTAGCGACTCATTCACTTTAAAATATATAGGTATGAAGTTTTTAGAGTATCATTTTGAACTCTTATACATGATTTTATTGAATTGGTCTTCAAAGGCTCACAATGCACTGAAACACTTATCGGCTTGCTAGAGTGGCGGCGAATCAACTTAGATTTTATCGATATTTCTGTGCCAGCTTAAGTCAGTACAGCGTAAAAATGAATAGGTATCTAAGTAAGTTGAGTGAACGAAGTTGTACGCTCCAGTGACGTTCAAAGTAAGTTTGGGGCTATATATTTGCATCGTAATCTTTATTCACTAAACAGTGGCGACTGAGCACCTTTCTAAGTATCTCTGACTACGGTGACTCATCGCAATGTACTTTTTATTGAAAGTAAACAGATTCTTTTAAGACTTTTACGATCATAGAAATAACAGATCACAATAACGCTACATGAAAGGAATCCGTGTTATTGTGTTATCGCTATATAAATTTAAGAAAGACCTTGTGAATTGGGAGCATGGACGCAATTTAAATTCTCGCTGGTAAAGATGGAGAAAAGTGGTTAACGATTATGAGATTATAATTCTATTAGCGGCATCATTAATTATCCATTTAACATAAACGAATTGTTTTTTGCTGTAATTTTTATCGTCATATTTACTTTTCTTTATAAAAGTAACACTAAACTTAATCTGGGTACTAGTGAAGTGTGGTATCATAAATTTTTAAACTCGACTTACACGGCCTAGGCCCGAGGCGTCATTTTAATTAATCGAAAGCATGTAGCATTTCGCAAGTTTTTAGTAAAAGTATTTTAAGGTGATCAAGTCGAGTGAATGTCGTTGTTATTTTAGCAAAGCATTGTAACTCACTCCAGACGTTAATTTGTGAGGTAGCGTGCGATGAAGGTCTGACAATGTGGCCCAAGTGACTGGAATTGATGTTAAAGTTCAGTATACTGTATAGTACACAAACATACAGAGCATTGAATATGGGTGTTTAAATAATAAAATTACAACGTTACCGCTGAATAATTCATGTTAAAGAGTCGTAATATTAATGTTCCTTTTGTTGTATTACAACTTACATCATTTTACGATATTAATCTACTTTGTATTGTTATTGCTTGTTACATTTTAGTGGTAGTTAAGCAATAGAGAAACGCGCGGTATAATAAAAGTACTTGAGGGTTGCACGATCGTATCCTTTAAGTCTACGTCCTTAAAAAGGGACGAAATGCAAAGTCTAATTTAACCTAATTTCCTCAATAAAGGCGGGGTATTTACGAATACACGTGTTGTTGACTCGTCTTGAAATTTTGGGGCCTTTACAACCTCAGTTGAGTGGCACAGAGTTCCCAGTACTTACCAAGATTTGCCTATAAATACCTGCTTACAGAAGTTTGCCTTCACGGCTGGGTGCCCCGAATCCTATTGTAAAGTTTGAACTAACTTTTTAATAGCATCGAAATACTTTACGTTAACATACGTAATTCAATACTACCTAAGTTGTCTTCGAAACAAATTAGAGGGACTTCAATAAAAATGTTTTTATTATTAATAATCCTACTTATCTACACTAAAATTATAAAGAGAGACGGTTTTTATTTTTGTTTGTAATGAATAAACTCAAAAAGTCATGGACCGAATTAAAATATTCTTTCACCAGTAGAATGCTATATTATCACTGAGTATAATTATAATTTATAAAAATATTACGCGTGCGAAGCCGCTGGCGGAAGCTAGTAATAATATTGTAAATTTCAAAGTTTGTATGTTTAGATGTTTTACTCAATTACGTAAAAACGGCTGAACGGATCGTTTTGAAATTTGATAGATAGGTAGCCTGGAACCTGGAGAATAACATAGACTACTTTTCATCCTGAATCGCAGACAAAGTCACGGGCAACAGCTAGTTAAAAATAATGGTAAATTAATAAGTATGCCTAAGTAGGTACATACTTAATTAAAAACTTTTTGAAGGTTATTCACGGATGATGATTCACTGTCTCATCATTGGGAATATTTTAAGTTATAAAAGTCATAATGGGTTGTATTAATTATTCCTAAAGGTTTTCGATAGACTAGGCGTTAGTTACCCGAAACTATTAATTAATTATGTTTTTTTAATAACGTGAGGGGTGACAGTTACCTATTACTCTAGTTTTTATGGGTACTAGAGACCTTTTAATGAGTATAATGATGGGTCGATGGATGATAAATATGATAATAGACATAATTATACCTACGCCTACAAAACATAGGTACTACGCCTTTGTAGTTAGGTAATTTATTGCCTGCTTTTTTCTTACACGCTCGTTGAATTTTCAACTTTCGGCCATGAGACAAGAGTTGAAAATTTAACAGTGCGGTTTTATTTAAGCTTTACATTTAGATGTTGCCTAGTGTTCGTGAAAACGAGCATTAATATCCTAATAACTGTTTATTAATGTTTACGGTTTATTCAGTTGTTGTGCCTCAGTCATCAACATGTATTGAGGTAACAGAGTATTTTTTTTTGCGTTCGTTGAGGTTCTGAGTCGAAGAGATAGTTAGGGGAAGTAATTTTATAATATTTTATTTAGTGAAAGCGTTGATGATTAGTTAATGTATAATTAACCCGTTCAGTGCCGCGAGCCATCCTGGAGGGTTCACCTGTCGCATATGGGATGCCGGGAGAGTTCGCGGACGGCTTATTTTAAATGAAGGTTTTTCTTAGCAAATACAGTATTATAAACCGTGAAAATAAAATCTGATGTATATTTTAACAAGATTAGTATGTATATGTGTTGGTTTTAAAATCCAAGGTTATTTTTTTAATTTTTTCTTCCTTTACAAATATTCACTAAAAATTTAAAGGCTTGGAAACTACGTATAGCGACAAGACCCTTTGAAAATACAGATTATTTCGTTTTACAGTATTTTATAACACGGTTTTAAACATAATGCCGTTGACCGTCCGCGATGACCGTCCGTAACTTTAGCGCAAACGTAATGTCGGCAACCCTCCCGCGGGGTTCACTTCCAATATATGTATAGTATGGCGGCGGCATGGCATACGCCATGAGTTCAATGATAAGTGGGTGGAGTCGAAAGTGTGAAGTAGGTGATGACGAAAACAAAGAAAGGAACAGCAACTTGGAGCTTGGAATCCCACTAATATTATACTCGTATTTGTGATGATGGACGAATGGACGGGTTTGATTTTTGTTACTTTTTCATGCGAAAACTACTGAATGGATTTGGATGAAATTTGGCACACAGATAGTTTATAACCTGGATTAACACATAGGATACATTTATCTCGATATTCTTACGGGATCGAGACTTATGCGGGTGAAACCGCGAGGCGCTGTTAGTATTGGATATGTTGAAATGTATGTCATTTTATTAGTAAAATGTTTGCCTAAATTGTAAAATTGTAACTGTCAATACTTCTAGACAGAATATAATACATTTTTCGTGAAGTATACGTTTGGATTTCCTCACGATCTGGCGATGTGTTCCTTTATTGTTTGAAGCTCGTGATAAATTGGGCACACATGTTTGTAAACACGCCGTGGTTGAACTTGCGATATTATTGGTGCGATCGAAATTTAACACCACAATTCATAATACCTACTATTGTGAACAAATATAGTGTTTCTCGCCTCATAAAATGTAAAAACCGGCCAAGTGCGAATCAGACTCCCACACGAGTTCCGTGCCGTATTAAGATCGAGCAAAAAACGCCGACGTTAATTTTGACGTTCAAAAGTGCCTCTCAAGGGCCTATTTGAAATAAATGATTTGACTTTGACTTTGATTTGACTTTGCCGAAAAAAACACGTTTCTTGTATTCATACATTTAATACCCCCCTTTAATACATTTTTATTATTTGTTGTTATAGCGGCAATAGAAATACACAAACTGTGGAAATGATAAGTGAATCTATTACGGTTCACGAGCCAGACGGACGGACGAACGGACAGACGCTTAGTAATAGGGTTCCGTTTGGCACCGTTCGAGTACGGAACCCTAAATAGTACCTACCTATTACGAAAGCTAGATTTACGGTGCCATTTAATTGTCTGTGGCATACTATAACTTGATGCAACTTTGTCATGGTATGCCTTCAAATTATGGTCTCGATGATATCGCCGCCGTGTGGAGATTGATTCATAAAGTTTCTATTGAATTTGATGGCGCGGCGAGACTATCACCGCGATTTTCTCGTCCGTGGAGATGGCACCATAGATAGGTACAAATAAAAAAAAAACGCGGCTAATGAAAAACAAATTGCCTACTGTAAAACCAAACGACGCAATAACGATTTCCCGGTAGCTGAGATTACTTCTATAGCTATCTTAGTGGAAAAAAATGTATTCCTTGAGAAAGCTAAGTGCTATGGAGCAACCAAATTACAGATTGCAATAGTACACAAAACCGGACAAATTGGTCAGAACTCCCGTTTCTACTTCATTTGATTGAATTCCGTCTATTTTCATTTAAATTGCGCGATGTCACAACTAGGGTTGCCAACTTTTTTTACAAGAAATAAATTATTTATGGTCAAAGTGGGAAAACAAACAGTAATTCGGAAAAAAACAACCAACTTCTAAAAAAAACACAACTAAATTGAAAATAGGCAACTTTAATTTCGGAAGTCGGTGTCTTTGGTTATGTATTTTCGTTTTTTGCCACCGACTTCCGTTTTATTTAGGTATAGCTTTGGATAATAGTGAAAACAGTATATTCATGTACTTAATTTTTGTTGAACAATAAACAGTATTTTAGAGTGAACAACAGATTATTATACTGTTTTTAACAGTGTGATTGGCAACCCTAGTCACAACCCGAGTAAAGTAAATAGAAGACTCCAAATGTATACATAGATAATGTTTTGTAAATCTGCTAGCATGAATCAAAAGATTGAGTCGCTTATTGAATTTGAATCAGGAATTATTATTTTATTATGAAACGAAAACGTATTTGTAAGTTTTTTTGTCATTTTTCACAGGATTACATACCAGTATAAAATTGTACGCGTACACGGATCTTTTCTTGATCTTTTCTGTACTAACGACGTCATCTTTATTGTTCCACTAACTTTCGCCCACGGCTTAGCCCGTGTGGAGGTCGGTAATTATCCCACGGGGACGTACTACCGGGATAAAAATGGGTGTCCTATATACTGCGACGGGGCTTTTAAAAGGCCCGAAAAATTAATTAAATCAACCTGAATTTTTATTTAATTAATTGATATAGATATTTATACTATTATGTTACTAAGTACCTATCCACGTTTTATTTGATGTAGTTACTTGTACGATTGGACACACATTTTCATGTGAGTTTTGTGTTTTTGAAGACTTTGGAGTTTTTTTTTATAAGGGCTGCACACAGGTAAGCTTTATGTTATATTATATACGGAATTTTATAATATTTCACCTTGATATTTGATTTTAGATATGTTCACAAAATATAAGTCTTATTACTTTGTTTCGAAACAGATATTAAGTATTGTTTTTTTGCGTTTGAAATCGATAGCCTTTTAAAAGGCCCGCCGTAATGATATAGGGGGTCGTCATGTGATTGTTTTCTAATTAGCATGCGACCAGTAAAAGCGCTCAATCTCAACGAAATTGTTGAGGAGTTGGAGCGAGGTGATGAAAATACTTTATTGCGGAACCAAGTTACCATTTTCCTACCTGAGTAGAGTATGCCACCCACTATGAACTCTGCAGTTCATCATTGGCGGAGTTCGTAACATTACAAAATCTCCCAGGTAAAGTTTATAATTTATTTTAGGTGTCAATAAACTTATTATGCTTATTCTTATATTATTTATTAACACTACGTACTCGTATGTTCTTTTGTCTTAGGGCCTCAGCTAATTATAGTTTATATTATTTATTAACACTATGTACCCGTACGTTCTTTTGTTTTAGGGCCTCAGCTAACAATTGAGGTAATGTTTTATGAGAGTTCTGACGAGAAAGATGACGAGCCTTCATAGAACTTGCCTAAAAGAAGTCATGTACGATTGACATGATCAATGATAATAGCAAAGTATCTGGGCCTTCCACATCTATTTCTCCATCAGCAGGAGTGTCGACAGTCGTTTACTCGAACGAAATCCACAAAAAGGACGATAAGGAGAGGACTCTCCCCTACGTAGAACAAAAGAATGACGCCGGGATGATTTTTGATAGACCTATGGGGTCTCATCAAGAATCTCAGTCATCTCGCTATCATGGAGTTGATCACTTGGGCTTGATGCAAAGTGAAAAGGTTTTTCATTTGTCAAAATTGTAACATTCATGCACACCCAATATATTTCACCCCTGGTTTTCTGGTTTTTCAGTCAAACTGGGCAACGAAAGTACGTATTTGTATGTGCGTTTTTCTTCAAAATGATATAACTCCGTAATTATGTATTTCTTTACCCCTAAATTGATTAAATATTGATCCCATAATACTTTATTGCATTATTAGATCACTATAATTATATGTATACTACCCCAACCCCCTACATTACGACGGGCCTTTTAAAAGGCCACCTTTTTCTAGCATTCACATTTTTTTTCTAGTTATTTGTATATGAGTCATTTAAAGAAATATATCCAAAAATCACGAATAACGGAGATAAAAATATGTACAGTAACATCTGCGTTAATATAGGTTATAAACTATCTGTGTGCCAAATTTAATCCAAATCCATTCAGTTGTTTTTGCGTGATTGAGTAACAAACATCCAAACACACAAACATACAAACTGTCACATTTATAAGTAGGATACATTAGTAGGATACATTTCTGTGACTATTTCACAATTTTTTACCAACTGCACCCTGTCATTCAGGCGCGCAATGATCCTATTAGCACTACACATCTCTACAGCATGTATCAGAAAAAAACAATTAAAAAAAAAAACACTGTCCCATAAAAAAATTCAATACCTACTTTTCCCAAATGTGATGGCTGATTATTTTTTCGCGATTACAATTTTGGTCAGATGGATAAAGTGGTTTAGTTTGATGGCCTACACAAGACCCTTAAATTTAACTACACCTTCAAAGTCAAAGTCAAAGTCAAATCATTTATTTCAAGTAGGCCCGTATAAGGCACTTTTGAACGTCAAAAATTTACAAAAAAAAATAATTGATTCTAGTTGCCCCTTCCAAAAGGTAGTTTTCGTATGGAGAAGAATGGGCAAGAAACTCCACCGTTACTCTTTTAAAATGTTTTACAATATTTTGTATAAGTACATTAGTTATATAATTATATGTGAGGACGATGCACCTAGAATAAAATTATTATACCACAATAGGTAAAAAGAATTAAGAATTAAAAATGAAGCAACAACAGATAAACTAATTATGTGATAGATACATGGTGCTCACATATTTACAAACATTGTAAAAGTAGACGATCCTCCTAAGATTCCACAATTAATAAGTCAGTGTGCGAGGAATTGGTCATAGAAAGTAAAATCAATGTCATATAATAAAAAATAATAATAAAATATACACTTAAATTTGCAACCAGTTTGATTTTGTCTTGATTCTAAATTATCCTATGGAGCAGGACCAGCATGTTTCCAAGCATTCTTATCTTGGATATAATCCTCTAATTTGTAATATGCTTGTTTACAAAGTGTACTTTTAATATGAGCTTTAAATTTTCTTTCATTTAATTGCAAAATATCACAAGGTATTTTGTTGTAACATTTAACACAGTACCCCATACAAGATGTATGTACTTTAGATAATCTGAAAAATGGTTGATCTATTTTATCTTTATTTCTAGTATTAAAATTATGTCTATCACTTATTTTATTAAAAAGATGTCGATTTTTTCTAACATACATAATATTTTCATAAATGAACTGGCAAGGTACCGTCATAATATTAATCCTTTTAAATAGTTCCCTAAGAGATTCGCGGTGACGTAGATTATAAATGGCTCTGACAGCTCTCTTTTGCAAAATAAAGATGGATTCAATGTCAGCAGCCCGACCCCACAGTAAAATGCCATACGACATAATACTGTGGAAGTAACTAAAATAGACCAATCGCGCGGTTTCTGCGTCTGTTAACTGTCTTATCTTTCTAACAGCATAAGCGGCTGAGCTTAACCGCCCCGCAAGAGATGTTATGTGAGGTCCCCATTGTAATTTCTCGTCTAATGTGATTCCCAGGAAAACAGTTTGATTAATAAATTCCAGTTTTTCTCCGTTCAATATGATGTCACATTCGCTACTTCTAACATTAGGTAATTTAAATTTAATGCCTAATCAAGTAGTTCAATCTAATCTAATTCCTGATACATGATGTATACAACGATCAGTGAGGGTGTTGTTAGGTATCGTACTGAGAGTATATTTATGTGGATATTTTCAGGATAAAAGAAAAAAAAAATTACCACCTTTTTTTTCAATGGGGAATTTTACCGGGTTAGTACATGGGGCGCGGACTACAAGTCATAACTTATGAACCCTGTTGAAAATTTTCAAATTTTTAATGAAGTTGGGGTAATTTTGGTACAAAAAATGTGTATTTTAAATAGCAATAATAAAATCGGACAGGGTTTTTTTACATATTGTATAGTTAATAGTAAATACTACCTAATAAAATACGGAAAATGAATAAGGACTTACTTACTTCCAGACAAAAACCATCAGTAAATAGCCGGCACAATCCGTCATAAACCGACGATTTTAGTGCAATAAATTAACAACCGCGAAAGCTTAAAACAGTGTACAAAATAACCACTGTAAAGTGTAAATTAACATTTATGTCCATTAAAGTCAGAGTTTACACAAATTATATAACAGAAGTTAGTTCAAAATGTGTGTAGTTAACAACAAAGTTCAGGACAGCATTTCATATATTATAAATCTGTATTAAAAGGAAAACCGAACTTGTTTAATCTGTTTCCAGGCCAAAATGAACAGATAATGCAATTAGGCTGTTAATGGAATTAATTGGGGGAACATTAAGGCACGTCATTAGATAAAGTGTTCGATAGGACAGTGTGAAAGCTCTACGTGTGTGTATACTGCCTCTATATTGATTTTCCAATTATCTTAATTAAAACGAAAATCTGAGTAGAGCATGGGTTAAGAAATATTGTTTTATGATACGAAGCGAAGAACAACTCTGCAAGTTTGTAGCTTGCAATGTTAAATCGTCATTAAGAAAGATTTGTCAAAAGAATCAATAATCGAATATCGAATTTCTATTAATAATTCTTCACGAAATTACAATGAAAAGTGCGTACGTTTCGAGCTCTGAATAAAAAGTTCATCTAAATTTCTCTAGCTACGTAGGTTTGTATCACTTAATTTTAAATAATTTGGCAAATGTTAATTAATGTCTCATTGCCGGACATGTAGCCAGCTTCATGTTCAGTAATGAGGCACCGATTAACTTTTGTGCGTTGTTGCAATATTATAATTTTGTAATCCAGCCAAAAATATTGAAAGCACACAGCGTAGTGGTTAGCCTCCATTCACTTTCACACTGTCCATGAACTGTTGGCTCGACATTCAATAATAAATTGTAGAACATAAGTGCCTTTCACCCGTACCCTTTCTTACAAAGTAACACTGCTCAAGAAATTAAATTGCTAAGAGCAATAAAAGACTTACAAGACTTTACTTGTATAAATAAGAAAAGAAATAAACTAAAAAAGACTTGTCCTTTGAAGTTTATAATGTTATTCAGATGTAATTTGCCGCACCTTTATATTCAATACGGTTTTACCGACCTTTCTGCACGTACAATGATTTATTTCTGCACCGATTTTGTAATAAAAGAATAGGTTGTTTGACTTATCTTGAAAAATTGTGGGAAGATTTTGATATGGTTTTTACGGTCACTTTTATGTTAGTTTATACACGAGCGGCACGTTGTCAACGGCAGCCGTCGACACTAGTATGCGGCAGCAGTAGACGCGTCGACGGTTGCCTCTGCCGTTGGCAACGTGCCACTCGTGTATGTGAGCACTTAGGCATGTATATTATAAACGCAAAACATGTATGCTAAACGCCGCCACATTCTAGATACTATTAATTCTTCCTCTTCTGCCGATATTTGGAAATTTCTTGGAACTCTTGGTAACGGCAAACTGCGACATTTAGACCTTCCTAATTCAATTGACTTGCACGATCTCAACCGTAATTTCTCCACTGTTTCTACCATGGATCGTCTGACCAAACAACTTACTCTGTCCCTAATTTCTGATCTAACGCGTCCCCATGTTAATCCTTTCAATTTTATTCCAGTTGAACCGGGAGAGATAAAAAAAATCATCATATCAATTAAATCAAAAGTGGTGGGATGTGACAATATCACCCGCGATTACACACATTGTAAATTTTTCCCTATACACCAGCGTATTCCCTTCCCTATGGCGTAAAGCCTACGTTCGTCCGCTACCTAAGGTTTCTAATCCCTCTCTTCCTACCCATTTCCGCCCCATTTCTATCCTTCCCTTCCTATCCAAAGTGCTCGAGGCCTGCGTCCACAAACAATTCTCAAATTTTGTTCATCGTAACTCTCTCATTAGCCCTCTTCAATCTGGGTTCAGGCCCGGGCACAGCACTGTTTCCGCCCTCCTTAAAGTGACTGGCGATATAAGGGCAGGACTGGAAGTCACCAAAGTTACTGCACTAGTACTGGTCGATTTTTCGAATGCCTTTAATACCATCAGTCACGATATCCTGTTAGCCATTCTGTCCTATGTTATGGTCTCTCCCGAGGCACTGGAATGGTTCTCCTCTTACCTTCAGGAACGTCAGCAGTCCGTTCATGTTGGAGATTCTTCATCATGCTGGTGTGATTTGGAAACTGGCGTTCCACAAGGCGGTATTATTTCTCCTCTTCTGTTTTCTATATTTATTAATCTTATAACTTCCGAGCTTCAGTGTGCGTATCATCTGTATGCAGATGACTTGCAGTTGTACTGCCAAGGGAGGGTTGAAAAAATTTCTGACGCAATCGAAAAATTAAACAGGGATTTGATAGCCATAAAAACGTGGTCTGATAGATTTGGCGTAGCAGTAAACCCAAACAAGTGTCAGGCGATCATCATCGGAAGTTCTCGGACCATGAGTAAGGTGGATGGTACAACCTTGCCGCCAGTTCTCTTCAATGGTACGGTCGTCCCATTCAGTACTGATGTGAAGGACCTTGGCTTGCACATGGATAGTACTCTGAACTGGCGTACTCAAGTCGCGAGGGTCAGCCAGAAGGTAACTGGAACGCTGCGGGCTCTGTACCGACTGAAAAATTTACTACCAACAAGTACGAAGACAATGCTTGTGCAGTCCTTAATTTTCCCTATCATCGATTATGGTGACGTATGCTACTATGACCTGAATGCAGATCTCCTCAACAAACTTGACCGTCTTCTCAATAACTGCATTCGATTCGTTTTCAATCTGCGTAAATATGATCATGTTTCTGCGCAGCGGTCGCTTCTAAACTGGTTTCCCATACGCCAACGCAGAGAGCAAAGGGCGCTAACCACCTTGTTTTCATTTCTTCACTCACCCACTTCCCCTGGTTATCTAGCCCCCCACTTTCAGTACATTTGTGACAACCACAGTAAAAATCTACGGTCATCAAATAATCGCGTTCTTCAATGTCCCACTCACCGCACAGACTTCATTCATTCTTCCTTCTTCGTTCAGTCTATCTTTCTATGGAATGCGCTCCCCCAGGAAATCAGGATGGCAACCAACCGATTATCCTTTAAAATTAAAGTTTGCGAGCACATTTGTAAGAAGCTGGCAGTATCATTACAACGTTAATGTTTTCCCATTGTTTGTCTTATTTGTTCTAGTATATTCGAGTATTTATGTATATTTATTTGTATAAAATATTTATATATATTTAGGAATATATATTATATTAATAGTTTGTAATAGGCATATGTGTATCTTTATAGTTACTTTAAAAATATTCCTCAATTTCTCGTAATTGCACCTACCACTATTTGTCTCTGCATCACCCAAAGGTTGACTGGTAGAAAATGCCTATGGCATTAAGTCCGCCTCTGTACATTTCTGTGCTTGAAGTAATAAATAATAAATATATTCAATGGCCGGTCACAGTAATTACAAGGATATTGATTTTTATGTTAGCCATGTTTTGTAAGTGTGGTTCTGTTACTGGATAAACTAGGCATCGCCTTACTTGGCGCTTAAAAAGGTATGCGTTTTCTGATCCCTAATACATGTTGCACTCCTTGCATTACCTTAACGAGGCGCTATTCTTGTGAAAATTACGTTGATACTTGAATCACTATTCTTTATGGCTAGTGCGGTGAAGGGCAAATGGCCATTGTTCTTTAGCTCATACCAAAATATAAGAGCTGTATAAAATAAGCTATGTCAAAATATGCCAAGCTCATGTTTATGGTACCAACCTAAACAGTAAAGAGATTGATATCTATTTGTATGATTGTATCATCGTTCCATACTTTGCCGAATGTCATTTCCGTTTATTTTCCCTTCAAAGAAAATAAACAATATTGCTCTCTCTGTTTTCGATATATGTCATTTACGAGAATACGCTGACACGTGGGTTTTATGTTTTATATCTATCGAATTTTGTGAGATTTGAACAGACGTATTGCAAAACGGAAACGCGGAAGGAAAAAAAAATAGGTTTAGCGCATCATATCTTCTTCTCTCATAGATTTATATCAGCCGTCATAGCCGGCCATACCTCAGTATGGACTAATCTAGCCAAAACATGTAACACACAATTTATTGATCATTCCTTTCGTCATCTCCTACACAGAAAGAAAAAAAGAAAGAAAGAAAATACATTTATTTAGCACAGACTAAAAGGAACAAAACACACCATGAAAAGGAAAAAATAAATAAAAATAAAACAATAACAAAGTGTAAAGTTCGAATGTAATATATATATATAAGCAGGAAGGTGTGCTTCGCAGCTGCGCCAAATAGGCCCAGTTCAGCAAAAATGTCAGACAACTAGCGTCATGTAATGGATGTAAATCAGTTTTATACTGCAATGTGTGTATGTATACTTATATTAAATAAATTTGTGTAAGATAATAATAATAACGAATATTTCAATAGTTAGATATATTAAATAAAATTGCAAAACAACATAACAACAAAAACAAACTGACAAATAAATGAGATTTAATTATTTATTTATTTATTTACGCAAATCTTACCTACACTACCATTACAGATCTGCGATCCAATGCGATAGAGAGGCCTTACATGCTAAATCCTTAAACTACATCCTATAAAATTACATACTATATACTAAATCTTAACCTACATCTAAATAACATATTATATATAATGCAGCTTATTATGTATAATGGACGCATGATAGATCTAGAGATCACAGAAGGCCACATTCTTTTTTCCCTGCATTTAACTCGTACGTAAAATTCAAAAAAAAAAAAAAAATGTATGGACACGATAGTGGTTTTATGTTAGTTGACGTTTATATATATCGTATTAGGTTTAATAATAATAGCCTTTTCTCCGAGTTGAGCTTTACGACTTGCGCTGAATATTAAGCAGCTAATATATATTTGTCTATACATTTAAATCGTTTAGCTCCGATAACGTCTCAATCATCAATATTCCAGAAATAAAAGCAGAAATGTCAAAATACTCGTACGCGTCGGTCAAGGAAAATGTCTTAATTATGAAGATCAATCAAACGTTATTTGAGTTGTGAACTATAGAATATAATACTGAATAATTACATTGTCACTTCCATGATCTTAGATAACAGGAAAATATTACAAAAATATCTTTAAACATTAATCTGATATTTCCTTATCCCAAAGGTCAAATACATAGGAATGTTGATAAGGGACTGCACAAATACCTCTACCTATTTAGTCATTTTAATGTCTGCATAATGCATAATCGGCCTATAGTATTTCCACTGCTAGTACACACGCCTCCTCTCGGGGAGAGGGAGTGGGCCGTAATCCACCACACGGCCCCAGTTGGTAGATGACACACATGTCTTCGATTTTTTGGTTCTAGGGGATGCCAGTTTCCTCACGATGTTTTCCTTCACCGTTTTGAAAGCAGTGGTGGTAAAATATTTTTTCATAAAGTAAGATGCCTGTCTGGGTTCGACCTACAACTCGTTAGTTGCGGCCGTTATCACTGGGCCACCACAGCTTTTAATGTTTGAGGAGTATAAAATAAACGCAGCTGTCCTAATACCTCAAGAACAGGTATTTTGGGAACCACAAAGACCAAAGTAAAAGAAAACACAAAAGTTTGAAGCTTCCATTGAAACATTTTAAGAGCAACCGCAACATGTGGATCAAACTTTGCTTTTCGCATTCCGTGACACAAAACCTTAGTAAGTACTTTTTAAGATTTGTTTTAAACAAGACCGAGTTAACAGCGATTTAAACAAGTCATTTTAACCATGAATCGACTTAACCGAAAGTTTAACTAGGTCAAACTTTGTATTGTTCCAATATTTAAATTGGGTCATCCTGTAAAGTGACATAGGTACATAGTTACAAAAACCGGTCAAGTGCGAATCGGATTCGGTATTTAAGATCGAGCAAAAAATCCTGAATAAACGTTTCTTGTATGGGAACCCCCTTTAATTATTAATTCCGTTTAATTTGTATTATTTGTTGTTATAGTGGCAATAGAAATACACAATCTGTAAAAATTTCAACTGCCCTCGCCCTTAAGGTAAGGCACCTTTCGAGTACAGAACTCTAAAAAGAAAACCTTTCCAGTGTGACACACGAGCCTGAAAATTTTAATTTGCGAAGTAAATCAATAGTTGTATCACAATTTCTTCAGTAGGTACCATCGAAGAAGTTCATATTTATACACCGTAAGGACTATTTCTGCTTGCAGCGCTCGGCCGCTATAGAACCGGGGTGGTAACAGATGTGGCCATCGTGCTCACGGGATTTTGTTTCGAAAATGCTTAGATATGAAATTCTTTGATAGTAAGTAGTCTGAACGTAAGTACTTTTTACTAAATGTATCCGTGAGTCTTAATAATTTGTCGAGTATCAAATGCATTTTCTCTCGGGTAAGTTAAGAAGATTATTAGTAACTTTCAAACTGAGCGTGCGCCATGAAACTTTATAGTTGAAAACTTTTACACGGCACTGCTATCAGCATTTGCATTAATTTTCTTCTTCATGCAATCGAATAGGCTACGTTTACGGATGTAAATGTACAATAGACTATTTCCCAAGGGGGCTGACGGTAGTGTCTGTCTGTCAAAACAACTAACTATGATTAACCACCCAGTGGCTATGGCAATTCTCCAATGACAGTTATTCAGAAGCCCGTATTTCCTAGTAGCTTTTATGGACTACTATGGAAAAGTCTTTTACAAATTGTTTCGAGCGGGAAATCGTAGTTTATGTTACAATTATTCCGGGATCTACAAGCCCGGGGCCAACCCTGTTTGTTACATGCACACAAATTGTGTTCCGGAAAAACTGTACTAACATTTATTTAAAGGGAAACTTTAAAGTAAAATGTATTTTGTATCGGCACAGTGTGAGGTAAATGGATAAATAAGAATGTTGTAATTCGTAAAACGAAATTGTTTGCTGGTGGAATGGTTTGGTTTGGTTTGTGGAGCATATAATTTTATGTCAATATTTATACCAGTAGTTACGGTCATGAGTTACGACATTTTTTCGTTGAAATAAAACAAGATTTATTATCTTTTGACATACCTAATAATAAATTAAATAATCTATGCATATTATAAATTAAAGTCGCTTTTCATGTCTGTCTGTGTGACCGCGTTGATCTCCTAAACTTCGCAACGGATTTTGATGCGGTTTCTACCATCATTCAGAGATTTTATTCCGGAAGGTTTACGTACATAATACAGTGATATAAAAATTTCATATAAAAAAGAAAAATCGATGTTTTGTCAAGTCCTAAAATCGTGTGAAGTAGGGCCGGGTCACTAGTAATGCAATTGTGGCGGCATCTACAACGCCACATGCAAACTACGCATCAAAGACCTGACGTCACATAAATCCTGCATCGCGCAAGCAGAGTTTACCGCGCGATCAACACATTTATAACTTCCCGACATCAATACTACCAGACACGACACCCGTTTGGTCGTAGGATCCTCCCATTTCTATAGAGGAACAGTGAACTTTACAACCTGTTCCTCAGACCTCTATAGAATAAACGATTGTGATTGGCATTGCGACATTTCTATAAATCATAAAATTTTATAAAATTCATAGGACATGAAGGGAAGTCATAAATAGACTGAGTTCTGGAGTGACTCAGCTATTAGTTAGCGTCCGCGTTCGAGTATATTAAATGTTAATATTAAGATCCGGTTTATATATGTAAGTGGGTTATGTATGAGGCATATCCACGTGGATACAATACTTATAGAAGCAGGTCGTAACGAGATTGGACCCCAATTAACTAACAAGTGACCTGGAAATCTTTTGAAACCTCAAATAGGATTTAGGAGTTCCAAAGACCATACTTAGTATACATAATAGTATGGTCATCTAGAAGTAGGTAAAATATATAAATATTTATATCCCCTATGTTTCAGTTTTAATATATCATAAAATCACGCCTGTATTCCCCGAAGGGTTAGGCAGTGGTATACCTACTACACCAGTTTTCAGTTTCAAACATTTTATATTAATTTGCTTATAGCTTAATAGTAATGAAATAAACGAAAGAAAAATAAATAAACGAACGAAATAAATAAAGTAGAGGCTACATAATGACAGTTTCCAATAAAGGCTCTTACAGACAGGCACGGCGCGACTCTAGTTGAACAATTTATATGAAAACTTCCAGAATCGCGTCGCACCGAGTCGCGTCGCGCCTGTATGCGGAAGCCTTCAATTACAAGTGAACCTATGATATTATTGGCAAGTTTTGTCATTTAATTCGTGTAATTTTCATTCAACTGCTTGCAATAACTATCTGTTGCTGTGAACTGAACTGATTAATTAAATTATGAATCATGAATTATTACAATGATGACTCAATTAATATATTGATGTTTAATTATTATTTGAGGCTTACTGTATTATATTTATTAGTATTCGATCATTAACTTTTTACCTTTTTTATAGCTATGTAGGTAATAAAATATATATAGCGTGACCGCAGAGATCTTCTAAACTACACAAAGGATTTTGATGTAGTTTTCACCTTTATTTAGAGTCTAAATTATGGTGAAAACTTATACATTTTAGAGCATTTATTCCGGAAGGTTCATGTGTAATACCTACATTATTTAACTTTGATTTATCGCAGTAGTCTCGATTTTTAGGGTTCTGTACCTCGAAAGGAAAAAATGAAGTCCTTATAGGATCACTTTGTTGTCCGTCCGTCAGTCTGCCAAGACCCTTTCTCTCAGAAACGCGTGGAGGTATCAAGTTGAAATTAATATCAAATACGTAAGTATGTAGTCCCATAGATCTTTAAAAAAATCAAGCTTCTGAGTCAACGCAACAAAAAAAATACGGCCATTTAAGCGACTTATTTTGATACTCGCAAATAAATCAAAACCTACAGGGTACTTCCCGTTGACCTATAATCATGAAATTTGGCACGAAGCAAGGTCTCACAGCATAAGTAAAGCAAAAAGTCCGAAAATCATAAATTTTCAGTTTAATCACATGTTTTTTTTTTTGCGTTTACAAACTTATATTTGCAGTTGGAGAATTGACCGTGACGTATATCGATGTATGGGAATACATGTTTTTCAACTACAAAGTTAAGTTTGTTTTAAGATAAATTCAACCCTTCATTGTCCGTGGTCCGACATGCACTTGGCCGGTTTTTATTTTTTTACATGTCGGCATTGCACTCGTGCGGGTCGCTCGCGTTTTAATGATATTACAATAGAATGAAAATTACCTACTATGTCTCCAGTATTTGTGATACTTACGTCTCTTTCTTCTCTATCTTGTCCACTCTGGTCAGTTAGCCCCACTACCGCTACCACCTTGCTTATTGGCTACTATTTTTACCGCGACATGAGCTAACCTCATAAAGGATGTCAATCAGCGCGCAAAGTGTAAGCATGACTTCAGCACATGATTCAGGATGACCGCGTAAATATTTTTAGTCGGTTATCAAAAAAAAACAGCTGTTTAATAGAAAAGTATATTACTTACGTTATGCGTTCAAAATGAATGGAACAGCATTTTTTTTTAAAATAACCGACGAATAATTTCAACGCACGGGGCTCATAATCGTGTTTTGAATCCATGATAACAGGTGTTACGTCGATGTCCTTGACACCCTGTCTAGTACGTACGATATGAGAGAACATAAAATTACATAACATCACGCCTGTAATCTCCGAAGGGTTAGGCAGATGTCTACTTAAAGTACATCCACATTTCGCCAGTTATATTTAAGTTCCATGTATTAGGGGGCGAGCCTATTGGCTACTGAGAAATTCCAGATGGAAAAATCTAGTAACACTTGCGACCACTAGACCTACGAGGCAGTCGAGAGAAGTAGATGATTAACAGACTGTGCATGTTACTAATTAATTCGGTTTAAAGACATTTATTTCTCAAAGAACAAATTACAGTTCACTTAAAGAGAAACTTAACTAAATTAACAATAAGTTGTAGTTTATATTACGACCTTCAAGCCATCCAAGAAACTGAACACCATAGTTTCATTTATATAATATTAAACGTATGTACTTATGTCTAAATAAAATACAAAACAGTTCAAGCTAAACTTATGTTATTATAGACTCATGGACCATTCCGAAGCCGACTGCAGGCGGCATCTGCATGCGACGTGTCACCGTGACACGGCTGGTAGACAGAATGGTACCTTTAGTCTTCTTCTTCTTTTCGTGTGGTTAGTGAACCTGATATCATAGTTTTAAAGCCGCTCTATGTCTCTGACTTGGGTTCACATGCCGTCGAGAAATACCTCTCAGGCATGCCGGTTTCCTCACGATGTTTGTGTGTGGTGATCGATAGCTTGTATAGTGCTATAAAACATAACTGCTTAAAATAGATGCAAGAATTAGGAATGTAAAGAGAAATGCAAATTATGAAAAGTTTAAATAAATATGTGCACTGTGATTAGATAACCACCATACGGTTTGTGCGTGTTATCAGTTATCTTAGTATACATCGAGTGGGTACAATGAAGCTAACTGTTCATTTTGGTGTGAGCCAGACAAACAGGGCGATACACGGGATTTACCTGGCATTTAGCGATATTGGTTTAGGTAAATGGAAAATTTTTGGTCGCTCAAAATAAATTAGGTTCGTGCCCTTATCTGTTATTCTAATTAAAATCTTAACAGCAGACCACAAAATCCATAAAAAAAAACGATAAAAAAACACTTAAAAATTTAAAATAACAAAATTAAAATTAAAATCTAAATTAGAATATAGAGGATCTGAGGATCACTGGCTACAGAATCTTCCACTGTGGTCAACATGTTATTATCGTCATTCGTTTGCCACCTGGTAAGGTCAACAATATGGGATAAATTATGGACCCTGACCACAGCACGTATTTATTTATTTCCATCTTTTCCATTGAAAAGTGACGGTATTCCACATTCAGCCGGTGGACGTTTATCGTCTAAATGTTCAAAGAATTTCCTTGTTGCTGAATCAAAGAACAAAATCTTATACAAGACGACGGTAGAACTCAATCGAGGTCAGCGGATATTCAGAATCAATGCGTTAACGATCTTGACAATTTCCCGCTATTGCGATTTACAAGTTCTTAGCCTACATTGTGGACATATTAGACCTGAATACAACCATTCTGTTTCATCATCATCATCGTTTCAGCCGAAAGACGTCCACTGCTGGACATAGGCCTAACCATTACAACATTCTGTTTATTCACATTTCCAGTTTATGCTGATCTCGCAATGTATAGGAAATCCGTGTAACGCGAGGTCAGCTTATACTGGAAATGTATAGCTTGATGTGTAGCCGTCTATACAAATATACGAAAGTAATATAACATTTTCAAAAAAAAAAAACTGCAGAAAATAATTCTGTAAAGATTGAGATTTAAACTTCATTTTCAAAACAAATTTTCTTATTTCGGCGACGTTGTCTCCAGAGAAATTCCCGTCCATCTTTGCGGTTTACATGTTTAGATCCTAAAAGAGATTTGAAAATAAGTTTAAAAGAAAACACATAGCTATCATATTATCAGAAAGATGGCATAATGAATGAGTAATCAATTTTTTTGAAAAAAAAAACTAAATCTGTGACAATAAATTAAGCCTAACACCAAGAGGGCTGTACAAGAGCATTTAATTTGACAACAAAAGCATTTAAATGAGGATTTGTTTCAGAGTCCTTTCAATGTCAAATTTTGCATACAATACTGTCACAATAGTAATGTACATTAACACTATAGTTGCTTGTAGAAGTGAAAATAAAGTTAGAAAAGTGCTCAAAACTTAACACTTGGTAATAGGTCGCGTACCGTGAGGGCTGGTTCGAGGTGACGCGGGAATAGAGCTCCTGGTAGAACTTGGGGAAGGGCATTGCCCAGAAGTGGGACAGCAAAGACTAAGTAAAAAAAAAATAGGGCCACCTTTCAACCAAAGCTTGAATATAAGTTATTATTGCCTTGAAATACTTTGTCATAGGAAAGTAATATTATAGCGATGATTGAATAACCGAGTGGTTTTGACAAATAGTTAACGAAAAACGCTACTTTTGCCTATTGTAGAGATGAGTGTAGCATGAAATCGGTTTACTAATGTTTGCCATCATTTAAAATGCATTAATTTTAATAGGTTGGGGAAAAAGTTTCTTCGTATTTTTTAAGAAAATTCAAAACATTTTTTAACGTAGTATGTTTACATTTAACTAAAGTATGTAGGTACCATTTTGTTCGATAACTTTTTGCCATCTTGTAGGTAGGGACATGATCCCATTGCTATAGAAATTTTGGGACTTCTGATCAAAATACCGCGACAAGTGGTTTTGGCAGTCCTCCCGTGATGTTAACCTGACACTGCCTAAAGAATTCTGAAGAGACCGAAACAGGTGGAAATCTGAAGGTGCAAGGTCAGGACTATACGGCGGATGCATTAACACCTCCCAGCCAAACTCTCTTAATTTTTGCTGAGTGGCTAAAGATGTGTGAGGTCTAGCGTTATCATGATGAAAAACCACACCCCTTCTGTTGATTAATTCCGGCCGCTTTCTCTCAACTTCTTGCTTTAATCTCATCAGTTGTTCGCAGTAGAGTTCAGAATCGATGGTCCTGCCTGGTGGTAACAGCTCATAATGAATAATGCCCTTCCAATCCCACCACACACACAGCATCACCTTGTTGCGAGTTAACCCGGGTTTTGCCACAGTCTGTGAAGCCTGACCGGCCTTTGACCACGACCTTTTTCGCACGTTCTTGTCGTACGTGATCCACTTTTCATCACCAGTTATCAGCTTCTTCAAAAATGGTTCGGTTTCATTACGTCGTAATAAAGAATCACAAATGAGTACACGGTTCATTAGGTTTCTTTCAGTGAGCTCGTGAGGTACCCAAATATCGAGCTTTTTTGTGTACCCAGTTTTTTTCAAATGCGCCAAAACTGTTTTGTGGTCAATTCCCAGTTCTTCAGCTACGTCGTAACTACTAATATGCCGATCTTGCTCCACTTTTTCAAAAATGGCATCCATTTTATCCGTAATAGGGCGACCAGAGCGACGTGCATCTTTGACATCAAAATTTCCGGATTGAAAACGCTTAAACCAAATTTGTGCTACTCTCACAGACACTGCACTAGGTCCATAAACATCGCAAATTTTTTTCGCGGCTTGCGTTGCATTTTTACCTTTTTTGTAGTAAAATTTTAAAATGTATCGAATTTCTTCATTAGATTCACTCATCTTGACAGTACGAAAAACAAATAAAAATCACACATTTTCCTAATTTGAATTTGGAATTATGTTCTTTAAAATTTAAACTTTCAATGATACCAAAACCAGCCAGATACACATAGTATAGCCAAAGAGATTTTATTACAAGTTCATACATACTATAATGCGAAAAGACTTTTTCCCCAACCTAATATATACCATGCTTGTATTTGCCATAATGTCATTAGAAATAACGCTTCAGTTGCCATAATCGTGAAATTACATAAAATAATTTTCACTAATTCCATTGGTCATAATCGATCAAGTGTCATAATAATTTGAATCCATATTTTTATTTGCTATATTTTCCATTTTCAATAATGTCGTTTTCCATAACATTTATGAATTATATTGATTAATATATGATTATACGATACAGATTTTTTTAATTCACAAGGAAACCTAAAAATAAACCTAATCTACCATGCATGCTTGCTTTGCAAAAGAGGAAATCTGGCTCGTTATGTGGTCACAGTTCTAACTTAACCTAACCTAGCCATTTCAAATTTGACAAACTGTTTATTGTCTTAAGATTGTTTGCCGCAATAAATAATTTGATTACAGACCAAATGCCTTAATGAAATTATTTTTTGTACAAAACAATAAACGTTTCTAAATTATATTAATTGTTGCGTATGTCAAGTATCGATTATGTAATGTGTTACTTATTGAAACGAATGATTATAACACATGTTATTATGGAACTTATTTTGTGGAAAATTAAAGTTATGACTAATATTTTAATATGACAAGCGTTATTAGTATAAAATAATGATAATAGTGCGAGTAAATATTATGAAGGGAGACGATTATGGACAACAATAACAGTTTTTTTTTAATGGAAAGCAATACATTACCCGTGAAATCAAGATGATCATAAAAGGAACATTCTCTTTTCTCTTTACTGTGGTTCAAAGAAGCGGCTTTTGAAATGCCTTACCTACCCCTTTAGATATTTGACACATACCTTATTAATGGACAAATATAAGGACACTAGAAGAGAATTCTAAAATAAACGGAAGTCGGTTGTCCGTCGCAGTAGGTACCTATAAAATCTGGTTGATGTACGGTTTATAATTATGCAAGTGATTGTTTATGGTTAAGACCATTATTTATTTAGTTTACGGTAAATTAATGTTAAATCATATTGTAAAAATTAAACCTAATATTTCAAAGTGTGATACGCATATAAAAGTAGGTACTTTAACTAAGGACGCCTATGAAATTAATTTAGCTGGGAAAGCTTAGTGTTGGCATAAATATTATCTTTGTTAAAGCTCCTGGGGTACAGAAATAAATATATTTGAGCCTGATACATAGCTAGATGGAACATAACATTTGATTCATTTACTAATTAGTAACATCTGGTTTGTTTTAAATCCTCCTTTAAAATTCTCTCTTTTATTGTAACATTTACCGTTTTCTCTGTAAATACACCCAAATCCTGACAGTAATTATTATTTGTAATTAAAAATGACACGTGCCTAAATGTGACGAAGGTTTAATTTATTATTTAGAGAATTAGCGTTTTTGATAACAGTTTAGATACGTGATTGTCAAATGTCGGAAACAATACATAACATGACATCACGCCTGTATCCCTCGAAGGGTTAGGCAGAGGTGTACCTGTAGTACACCTACAATTCGATGTTTAAGTCCCATGTAATAGGGGGCGAGCCTATTTTCATCAACCGGGCTGCTACTGAGAAATTCCTGATGGAAAGTCCCAATAACAAAATTATAATATTGGGTGGGAAATTATAAAATAAAGTTATTTTATAATTTCCCACCCAATATTATTGGGATTTTATTGATTGCCGCTCTGGGCGGAGCGGGAGGGCGTGTCAGACTCTTACTAACTACTGACTAAAACCCACCTGTGTTCCTTCAGTTGCCTGTACGTTGCGTTCGGACTTTCCCGCGACCTCGGCAGGCATCGGTCTTAGCGGACCCCGCCAGTTGTACTGACATCTCTTTGAGGCGCGCGTGGACCACAACACGCCGTCGACCCGGGCCTGGTCCTTATCGGACGGCGAGCTACCCATTGCTCACCGTCCGGGAAAACAGTCCTGGCGTTGCGTTTATTAGCTTCAGAGAAAATGCGCCAGTTTTGGTTTGGAAAAAGATTTCAAAAGAGCGTGTTATTAAAAATGTAAAATTATATTTTCTTATTGAGCGGGTAAAGAAAAAATACAACCGTATCAAAACTGGCGAGGTAGGGTGTTTATGAGGCTGGTAAAAGGGTAACATGACGACAGTACCAAGATTGTTAAAAATAAACAAAATTGCAATGTCATCATCGTCACTAGTCTTTTCACTTCAACTCTCTTAATGTTTTCCTCTTTTTACCCGACAGTACTACCTGCCCTACCTGGGCGACCGAGCTCTGCTCTGGTGAAAATAGATAATGCTCATTTAATAGTATAAGATAGTTCATACTAATTCCACGAATAGTACATAGTAATTCCATGCTGCCATGTCATTATTCTAAGCAATCAGAATCAGCCTGCGATTCCCGACGCCCAGGGCGTCTCCTGCGGCGGCTAGAGGCGTGAGGAAATTGAATCCCCGACCTGGAAATCGAATCGGACCTCACGCTCAGCAGTAACGCTTGCGACCACTAGACCAACGAGGCACTGAAAAACAATTCATATTATAATTTCGGTTCTATTTATAACACGGTAGGTGGTCTTTCTGTAATTAAACACCATTTTGC
Source organism: Xanthia icteritia (assembly GCA_949128155.2). Taxonomy (NCBI): domain Eukaryota; kingdom Metazoa; phylum Arthropoda; class Insecta; order Lepidoptera; family Noctuidae; genus Xanthia; species Xanthia icteritia. Next base: position 10,959,156 of record OX421935.2, on the reverse strand, counting down.
TACCCTATTTGTATTGACGATAAGGCCTTAATAGGATTCTGAACGGAATTGGCGTTGGGTTGATGTGGCTAATGTATTCGAAACTCAATCAACTGGAATTTTAAGAGCAAGTACCTATTATCGAAACTACGATTGATTTCGGCTCAGACTTTCTGGCTAGTTCAAAGTATGTGTTTCATGTTCAATGTAAAACGTTTTGAGTACATATTTAGTATGTAAGATAGAAATAGATACTGTAACGAAGTAGGTGAATTCTTGAATACTGACTTGTAGGTACTGCATTAACATTACCAAAAATTAATAAAAAAATATAGTACTAAAGATAAAAAAGTTATTGCTATTCAAAATTCACGTTTTAGTACCAAAATTATCTCAATCCCATTAAAAAATGGTAAATTTTGTAACAGTGGTCATAAGTTATGACTTGTAGACACCCGCTAAAGGACCGCCGCCTGCGCCCCAATAACCCAGTAAATTCCACATATTTTCCTGAAAATTACCACATAAATAGACTCTCAGTACGATTCTTAACAACACCCTCACGGATCGGACAGGGTTTTTGTTGACACGTTCTATTTTTGAACAGTCACGTTCTTAGTTCAAAGTATTTTCCAAGACTAACTGTCAGAATTATGTTCTGACCTATTTATTCTCTTACAATTTTAGTCGAAATGCAATCAAGTAATTATTGGAATATAATATAAGTTGTATTGTTGTGGGTGGACTAGAGGTACACCTCTGCTTGGCTCTTCAACTTGATGTTATATTTAACATCACGGATGTATGCCTGAAGGGTTAAAATAATGACGAGTCCTGGAATGGAGACTGCGTATCGGCAAGCGTAGTGTGGGCCTTCCAGCTAGATGAATCGACGACCTGAAGAAGGTGGCTGGGACAAACTGGATGCGGATGGCAGAGGACTGGGTGTTGTCGTGCAGCCTGGGGGAGGCCTATGTCTAGTCTAGCAGTGGACTGCGATAGGCTGAGTTGATTGATTGATTAATTTGTTATGTTATGTATATAATATTGAATTAACTATTTAAACGTGAATATAAAATAATCAGATCAATTATAGAGCATTTCTTAATATGAATTCGAATGTGATACATAACCATCACCGTATAAGACGTCATACGCGGCGGATGCCTACTTGGTATTGCCAACAGTCGCTAACAATACCTAAGCCGTGTTGTTTCAGGCAGTTCTGAAATCACACTAAAACCCTGTTTACTTGGGTTAATCTTCCTCAACAGTAAATATCATGACACCGTTACGGGTATTCCACGAACTTAGGAGACATTTTGAATCCCAAAACGTAAGGATTTGTATTTTGTGTTACGAAACTTTGTGTCGTCAAGAAGTTTTAAAGAACAAAGTATAAGTACAGTAATATACATATTGTAGAACATACATATGTTATGTAATTACGCTTGGAGTAAACGGTTCTAAACGGTTTATTACGCTACTTAACAAGTAATTAATGTACAGTCGAGTCTTTTATACCTTAGTCAGTTTTCAAATTCTTTCCTTTCCAGCGTCAGACAGCATTTGTCGCGCATTAATGCTGAAATGAACCTTTTTGGCGCAGCCGTGAGGCACACACTATTGATTTATAATTATTTTCACTTTTTATTTTGGTATTATATGTTTCATGAACTGTGTCCAAATAAATATTATTCTTTCTTTCTTTCTTTCTTTCCTTTATCAAGTCACACACATAATAAATAGCTTTTGAAGCTGAGCAGGCTATTTGCATATAAAATTATTTGTTAATTACTTGACAACAACAAACACAAACATACTTGATACATATCGTGAGGAAACCTGAACTTAAAGTCTGAAATCGCTAACTCGTCTTGAGCAAGCCTGGTGATCAATGCTCGTGCCTTCTCTGTATGAGAACAGGCCTTTGCCTTGCAGTGGGACATTAATAGGCTGGTATTATTATTATTATTTACTTAATAACAAAGATCAAAATACCAAAATAGTGAGTTGACATCACTTTAAAACATTTTTAATGGCCTGGCCATATTTTTAAATATTTACCTTTTCAAAAAAAATTGTTATCTGATTAATGTCGCATTTTTAATTCAGTCTGACATGGAAAGATGGCAGAACGTCTTGGTGGCCGCGGTATTGACATTACGACTCAATTTACAGGTGGTCCAAATAGTGACGTCATAAAAAAATTGGTTCCTCATGCCCAGGGTATTTTCGGATTCCCTGGGCATGAGGAATCAATTTTTTTTTCGCGAGTTTTAGTAACAAGTTTTCGAGTGACAATTTTTTTTTATGTTTTAAATTTTGCGGGAACCACTAAAAAACACTTATCTTTATTTTTACACGGCTTTTCCGCATTATTTCTTGAAATTTTTATTGTTATGATATATTCTTTCAGAGATAAAATAATCATTTTCCTATCATTAATTTAAGATGATGCAACAATTTTGATCGTTTTAAGAGGTATTTACGTTCTTACTGTTAAAGACCTACCAATTAAAGTAAACGCGAAAAGCGGCCGCACGGGATTGGAGTAACCCTCTTTCGACAGATTTATTTTCCGGTCTAAAATAATTTAGATTCTGAAAGAATTTTTCCTTTAGCTCTACACAGATTTAAACCCATTGAATTAAGACTTAACTGTTGTCTGAATTTTTGGTTAAAACCCTTATCGGTGAATTTGTTCAAAGAAAGATTGTGAAGACTTACCAGTATTTCTTAGTAGTAAAACCATCCTAAATCTCGTATTCAGAAACATCTTACCTACTACACGTGTCTATCTACACAGTATACTTAAATACAGTTGTATCTCGATAACTCGAATTGCAAAGGAAATGCTAAAAATTTCGATTCAATGAGTTTTCGACTTAACAAGAATTTCAAGATAAAAAGTATTTGATACCTAAAATTTCGACTTAGAATCAATTTCAATTTTTTCGAGTTGTAGAGTCATAGAGAAATAAAAATTCGACTTAAGTTATAAGGTACATAATTATAATCAATACCTCTTTTGTACTTATCTTTATTTCTCAGTTAAGCGAATAATAGGTTCTGCTCGTATTTTGCACATGACATTATTCGAGTGGCTGTCGTGAGAGTGGAGTTACGTGATTGGAAATGGTAACGTTATTGAGTGAATATCAGTTTCCGCCATTTTGTACCGTAACGCGGATATGATTGACTGATTTATTCATTGTGTGAGCTAACAAAGCGTTTGTTGATTATCGATTATTTGCTTACTATTTTATATTAAACAGTTCTTTTGTACGTAACCTTGGTTTGGTTAAAAATTAATTAGTCTGTGACAAGGTATTTGATTGGTAATCAAGTAATGTCAGTCAAATCTCATCTTAGCTTGGGCTCATTTGATTGGTTATCGGAAATAACATTACAGCTTACAACCAATCAAAATTCAGATGACTTGAGAGCTATTGATTTCCATTTTAATTAAATCAAAGCTCGTTTCCGGATGACAGCGATGCGAACGAGTACTTCGACGTCTGCGCCCTATTCTTCTTGCATGTATTTGTTTGTATAGTTAGTTAGTCAGTCATTTAATTTAGTAACTTGTGTAAATAGTTGTGTATAATAACAAAGCTGAAGAGTTGTACCTAGTTTTGTTTGAACGCGTGAATCTCTGGAACTGCCAGTCGGATTTGCAAAAATTTTTTTGCACTTAATAGCCCAATTCTCGAGGAAAGTTATAGGCTATTTAACATCACGTACGACGATGACCCTTAGGAGCCGACCAAAAAGATAAAAGTCAGAAAGAACGCTAAGCGAAAACGAAGTAACAGCGCGAGCAGGCGATGTGATGCGACGCGGTGGGTCGGGGGAACAAAAAATTTCCCGCGGGCAGAAGCTAGTATTGTATTTTAATGTTAATAATAAAAATAATACTTTTTATTCTAATATTTAAAAATATAATTTATATGTAAATATTGAATATTGTATTGCCCGGCTTCCAGAGTAAAAATAGCAATATTGTTAAATCCTATACTATTAATGAGCAATATTTACAAATATTGCTCATTAATAGTATAGGATTTAACAATATCACGTTTTCGAAAAGATTTTCGATGAAAGTTGCAGTAACGGTTGGTTGGTTTACGAGGGCGAAAAATCGATCTAGATAGGTCTCATATCAGGGAAAATTCGTTTTCTCCGTATTTTCACCCGAGCAGAGCTCGTTCGCCTAAAGTTTAGAGCAAGATGGCTACCTTAGAATAATGACACGGCAACATGAAATTAGTAAGTACTATACATGGAATGAGTATGAACTGTCCTATACTACTAAATGAGCATTCTCTATTTTCACCCAAGCAGAGCTCGGTCGCCCAAAGTTAAGAGCAAGATACTTACCTTAGAATAATGACATGGCAGCATGAAATAAGTAAGTACCTACTATCATGACAGTATGGAATTAGTATGTACTACCTATACATGTAATTAGTGTGAACTGTCCTGTACTATTAAATAAGCATTCTCTATTTTCACCCGAGCAGAGCTCGTTCGACCAGGTACTGATAATGATACGATCTTTCAATACCATAATCCACCTTATTTTCTCATATCGACAGGCACTATGACAGTCCATTAGGAGCCATGTTCAGCACTGGACGCTTACAATCTGAAATTATGACGAATGTGACAAAGACGTATTGTTTGGTGTGATACAAAGTAGTGCAGCTTGATGGTTTATTATATGTCGCTTGTTCGACAACTGGGTCATAATAATAAGTTGTCTGAAGGACTGCCAAATGTAGGTATTGTATGGAGAGGTAAACGGACTAGATGGTCAACAATGTTTACCGCTGTTTGACATTATGAATTTGTATGTAATGGACACTAGTTTTTGCCTGCGGCTTCACTCTCGAGAAAGTCGGAATTTATTCCTCGCGCACGTATCTACTACCGAGATAAAACTTATCCTATGTCCTAACACATGTGCCAAATTCATTCAGCCGTTAAGACGTGAAGGGTATCAGACAGACAAAATAGAGTTAAGTAGGTACTTTCGCATTTATAATATTAGTAAGAGAGTACGGAAGTATGGATAATTAATTTATTACTTACCAATCTCAACTTCAGTTTGTAATTTTAGGTTTTTGAAGGACCTTGTAATACTAGGTACACAAACTGTACCATCTTGACGAAAAATATGCCCTGTGATTTTGACCAGATACAACCCCTACAAATTAATAATGAAAGTACAAAGAGAACCACTACAAAATTAAAGATCTATCCTATTCATGACAACATTCTTGAATGAATTCCTATAAGAAGGTTTATTCAAAATTTCTAGACCGTGTGGCGACACTCGAGTGATGGAAACGAGAGTAGAAAAAAGTTACTAAAACAACAAATGTACTTTGATATCAAAAGGATGCTTGACAATCTTGACAAGATGATGCTAAAAACTAATTAGAGGCCTACACTTTCTTTGATACCTATCAAAGGCTTTAGATTTTCGATAGAGATCTTCTATAGGTAGGTAGGTATTAATGACGAGAAGAATCGAGGCGATGGATACTAACTTTACACATTTCTCAGTTTTAAGACTTTATTATGCTTGTCGCATTTGCAACGAAAATACTTTATATATAGGATAGGTAGCGATTAAAAAACCATTGGAATTTACGTTTCATTTACGCGCGTTCGTTCAAGGGAATTCTAATCAACTGCACGAATCCTAATCAACGAAAAAATTAACGTTGAAACAAGTCAACATACTGAACGAAAACTGTTAGGTATCCAATTATACAGGCAAGGACATCGACGCACAACCTGTTACTATGGATTCAATATATGATTCTGGACCCCCCTGCGTAGAAATTATTCGTCGGTTATGAGAAAAAAAACTGCTGTTTTCTACAAAAGCGCAATTCCCACGCGGTCAAAATGTATGAACAGCTATTTTGAAATTAACTTATTTGCCGTGTGGCACACACTATTGTTGTTAAAATATTATTTCAACTTTTTAATTATTTTATTTATTTATTTATTTAACAGTTTATGTACACACATATAATACGTACGAAGGTGATGCTTATTTCTAAAGAAATCTCTTCCAGAGATAGGAACGTAGTTAAAGAGACGTAGACACCGTGAGTAAGAGTAGAAGAGAAAATTAAATACAAAAAAATAAAAACACTTAACTATTCACTCATTTAAATATAAACATACAGTAAGATAATTTACTTACATACATACTTCTAAAATAAATATCACTAAAATATATACACACATCAACACGGTCTAGGGATATTTTTAAAAAAGCGAATTACTATCAATGTGTTAATTATTTATATGACATGTATATATTTAAAAGATACGTTATTTAATATTCTACCATTTTTTAATAATGGTTAAGAGACTTCGATTAAAATTTTAGGATTTTATGGAAAAAAAATGAAGCATAGACGGAAACCGTATATGAATTAACTTTTAATTTATGAGTAAAAACGGAAAAATATAGAAAAATCATTTAATTTGTGTTTATAAACTTGAAGTTAGTAGTCTGAGAAAGCGCCCATGATGTTCATAACACATCGGCAACGATTCGGCATGCTCAGAACAAGGTTGTCAATGTCATGCTGCGGAATATTGTCCCATGTCCTTCTGAGGTGCGCAAAAAGTTGATCTTCTGTAGCCAGATTTTCAGGAACTTCCTTCAGAGCTCTTCTTTGCAGCATATCCCACGCATGCTCAATGGGATTTAGATCTGGCGATTGAGCAGGCCAGTCTAAGGCCCTAACATTGTGTGTATGTAACCAAGCTGCTACCGTTCTCGCCGTGTGTGCCCGGGTATTGTCGTGCATGAGCAGGAAATCTTGCCCCATTTGTGTTCTGTGGGGCAAGATTACGGGCCCCAGCACCTGTTGGACGTATCGTTCTGCCGTCATATTGCCCCGCACCCAAACGAGATCCGTCCGTCCTCCAAGACGAATTCCTGCCCAAACCATAATTGTTCCTCCTTGGTATGGGTGAACTTCCTGAGGGTTCTGAAGACGGCTCCATCGTCCAGGAACTCGCCAAACACGCGTCCTTCGTGAATATGGATGGAAGCCGAACCTGGATTCATCCGTGAACAGCACATTGGACCATTGCTCACGGCTCCAGTCCACGTGGTTCCGAACCCATTCTTATCGTCGTCCATGATTGCCTCTCCGTAAAGGTGGGACCCGGAGTGGTCTACGAGAGCGTAGATTGCTTTCATGCAGTCGCCTTCTTACAGTTTGGTCACTCACAAGCACTTGGTGTTCCACTCGCAGCCTTTGGACCAATTGAGTCGCCGTTGCATTTGGTTGAGCTCGCGCAGTAATTTGCAAAAATCGATCTTGTCTGGGGGTAGTGATGCGACTTGGCCCCCGGTGCCTCTCCGCTACTTCACCTGTGGCACGATAGCGTGTCCACAATCTTGAAATTACATTTTGGTGGGTCCCTATGGCCTCAGCAACATTACGCTGAACAGACCCAGCTTCCAGCATTCCCACAGCTCGTTACATCTCCGCCCTCGTCAAATGTTGGCGTTGCATGGCTACAATACCTCAATTTTAACTTTATCTTTCGTTTAAAAATGAAAAAAAACTGTAACTAAACGTAATTCGTATTGTTTTCTAAATTTCGCACAAATGAAAATTCCCTCTCCTACACATCAAGACATTTTTATGCCACCGAAACAAAAGAATTTTCAAAAATTTGAATTTGGAATTAGTCTGAGATAAATTACAAACAAATCGGTGTATGAAAGATTACAATGCGACCAGTACTTTTCGAGTTATTTAATTGAGTATGAAATATCCCTAACCCGTGGGGACGCCCATACAAGATGGTGCGGGAGAAACTCCGCCCATGGGCTCCCCCGCTGACGCAGAGTCTCCGGCCGCAGCTTGTGGGGGACGTGGTGAGCGCTCTGTTCCCTTCGAGAGGGGAACATGCCTCCCCGCCCATGGCTCCGCCTACTGCGGTGCCCGATGCGGATCACACCGCCGACGACGACGACGATGCTCCGGAGGTGACCGAGGTAGAGATGAGAGTGGCGGTACGTAGGCTGAATGCCAAAAATACCGCCCCAGGACCCGACGGCTTACCTGGGAAAGCCTGGGTCCTGGCCTTGGAGGCTCTCGGGCCTCGACTAAGAGGGCTCCTAAGCGCATGCTTGGAGAGGGGCCAGTTCCCACTTCGCTGGAAGACGGGGAAACTGGTCCTCATCAAGAAGCCGGGGCGCCCTGCGGACTCTCCGTCCGCTTACCGGCCCATCGTGCTGCTCGATGAGGTGGGCAAGCTCTTTGAAAGAGTCATTGCAGACCGCCTCGTCGGGCGGCTGGTGCGGGAGGGGCCGGATTTAGCGGAGAGCCAGTTTGGTTTCCGCAGGGGGCGCTCTACGGTGGACGCCATCATGCGCGTGCGAGCCCTCACGACGGGGGATGCTGTGGCCCGGGGTGGGGTCGTCTTGGCGGTGTCTCTAGACATCGCCAATGCCTTCAATACCCTGCCCTGGAGTTGCATCAGGGAGGCACTCCGGTATCACCGGATGCCGACCTATCTCTGTCGTGTGGTCGAGGCCTATTTGACGGACAGGGCCGTCATCTACCCCGGTCACCAGGGAGAATGGAACCGGCAAGAGATGTCGTGCGGTGTCCCACAGGGATCGGTCCTGGGGCCGCATCTGTGGGACATCGGATACGACTGGGTGCTGCGCGCCGACCTCCCTAGCGGCGTCAGCGTCGTTTGTTACGCTGACGACACGTTGGTCCTGGCGCAGGGGAGGTCGCACCAGGCGGCGGCTGAATTAGCAACACACGGGGTTGCGACAATCGTGGACAGAATCCGGCAATTGGGACTCGAGGTGGCCCTGCACAAGTCCGAGGCCATGTGTTTTCATGGTCCTCGGAACGCGCCACCGTTGGGGTCCCAAATAACGGTAGGAGGAGTTCACATCGGCGTCGAGTCGACGATGAAGTATCTAGGACTCGTCCTCGACAGCCGGTGGAACTTCGTGGAGCACTTCCGACGTTTGGCTCCCAGACTGGAGCGGGCCGGGGCTGCTTTGAAGCGGCTCCTGCCCAATCTAGGGGGTCCAAACGCCTCCTGCCGGAGGCTATATGCGGGGGTCGTGCGGTCCATGGCCCTTTACGGGGCACCGGTTTGGGCGCGTTCATTGAGGCGGCGGCCAGCCCGCCGCGCGCCGGTTGAACGCGTCCCAGAGGGTCATGGCCACCCGGCTGGTCCGGGGATACCGCACGATCTCCGGTGAGGCGGCGAGCCTCCTTGCCGGATTACCGCCATGGGATCTGGAGGCAAAAGTCCTCGCGCATATTTGGGAGTGGCGCGAGGAGGCGAAACGCCGGGGCGTAACTCCGCTGCCGCGAGAAATCACGGCACAGCGGACAGAGCTCCGGCGGGATCTCATGGCGTCATGGAGAGTGCGATTGTCGCAACCCAGTGCTGGGCACGCCACTATTGCGGCGATAAGTCCCCTCTTTGAGGAGTGGCTAGAGAGGCGCCACGGCGTCCTCACCTTCCGCCTGACGCAGGTCCTCACCGGACATGGTTGTTTCGGGAGGTTCCTGTTTCGCATCAGGCGGGAGGAAACGCCCGGGTGTCAACACTGCGTGGATCGCCCGGAGGACACGGTTGAGCATACGGTGGAGGTCTGTCCGGCTTGGGCAGAGCATCGCCGTGTCCTCGTGGAGGCGATCGGCGGCGGGGATCTCTCGCGTCCGGCCCTAGTCCAGGCCATGGTACGGAGCGAGAGGGCATGGGAGGCCGTCACCTCCTTCTGCGAAGCAGTAATGCTCGCGAAGGAGGAGGCAGAACGCGTGAGGGAGAGGCAAATTTCGCGCCCTCACGCCCCTAGCCGCCGCAGGAGACGCCCTGGGCGTCGGGAATCGCAGGCCGATTCCCGGCCACCGTAGGCGCGGGCTTGCGGACGGTGAGCAATGGGTAGCTCGCCGTCCGATAAGGACCAGGCCCGGGCCGACGGCGCGTTGTGTTCCACGCGCGCCTCAAAGAGATGTCAGCACAACGGAAGGGGTCCGATAGGACCGATGCCTGCCGGGGTTGCGGGAAAGTCCGAAAGGGATACCGTGGCCCCTGGCAACGTAAAGGCAACGGAAGGAACACGGGTGGGTTTTAGTCAGTAAGAGTCTGACACGCCCTCCCGCTCCACCCAGAGCGGGAGAAGTTATTTGATAATTTCCCACCCAAAAAAAAAAAAAAATATCCCTAAACCGTGTTGATGTGTGTATATACTTAATTATAATGTAGTATATAATAATAAATACAAAATATGCAACTATGACGAAGTGGAAAGATAGTGTTCTTTCACTTTTCTTTTAAAAAATGTAACAGTTTGGCAGTCCCTAATGTCAGGCGGAAGTGAATTCCACAACCAAACCGCGTGCACACTGAAGGAGTAGGAGTAGAAGCCGGTTGAGTGGGAAGAAATCTCCTTAAATCCCTTAAGGAGATTTCTAAGATGCGACCTGCAAGGTGCATCAGAAGGACGGTTCCCGCAGATAGGATGGCGTTTTAGGGTTGTGAAGGATGTTAAATAGTAGACACAATATCCGAGAGTTCTTGCGAAGGCGAATAGTGAGCCACTTATTTGTATTTAGTCAGACTCAAACTCAACCTCAAAGCATTAATTTCAATTAAACCATTTACAGGTACTTTTGAATTGTCAAGGAGTCGGTCAATCAGAGATATGAAGCTGCTTGCCCATTCCAAAGCGTAGTAGGTACCTCTGGAGAAGAACGGGCAAGAAACTCCACGGACACTCTTTTAAACAAGAAAATTGTTACAAAATATTGGTTACATCATTCACGTTGAAATTATACATGTGAGAACAATGTAGAAAGACGTGCACGTTATAAGCCTCCGTACTAAAATGATAAAATAAAGAACAATTCAAAAATTAAAATAAGAGTTGTGTTTCACGAACTGCTTCAACGTGTAAATAACCATCTCAAGTGACAAATTCAGTGTCTACCAACCACACGAAGGCAGGAAGAAAATTTACAGTTCTCCAGGGGAATCAGAACAATGGGCATAATACCACAACGCAATTAGTTGACAATACTGAGTACTTTACATTAAATTGAGTGTGTCAGTAGCATCTATCAAACCGTATAATTAGTAGGTATCACGCGGCCTTGTTGTATAGTTTCCTACCATTTAGTATTTCCTACCATTTAGTAGCATTAAAGACGAGGGATCATGATAGATGGACGGGGGCATGTGGGCACGGTAGTGAAATCACCAATCTATTTGCTAAGTAAATAGGTATTAAGTCGTGGTGATTCTTGCAATGGACTCCATAATTACTTTGAGCTCAATTTTCAAGAGGCTATCATACGGATGCTTAAATATTTTAATTTAACATCTCGTATTCAGAAGAGCTATTAAATTTTGTTTTACGAATAACAGTTTCAGTTTCAGAGGTAAAAACAATACCTATTTATTGCCAACATTGAATTTCAATCAAATAAACAGTTGCTTTTAGAATTGAAATTAAATAAAACTTGTATGGTGTCAACCATACACGTTTTATTCAATTTCAATAAAAACAATGAAGCTATTTAACTTGCTAAATCATAGCTCAAGCTGCAACAACAATAAATTCGACGCACGAATCTTTTTAAAAGCTTTGCTATGTTAAATAAAAATTAGATTTCCTTTAACACTCAACAATAAAACATAATTTATTGTTAGAAAAGTTTAACACTCAACAATAAAACATAATTTATTGTTAGAAATTTTCCTGTAGGGAGTCCTTGATATGAGTGGCTGTTGAATTCAATGCGTGAAATAGAAAGGGAGGTATCGGATTTGTCACAATAGACTCGTCCCGTTGATTGCTACCCTGTCTCATTGTACGAGTCCGCTTCAATAGGCTCAGTTATATCAATAGATAGCAGACTATCAATTTCTGTTAAGTTTCATTGGCCTACGTTTCCAGGGGGTTGTAAATATGTATAGACTCTTGATGGACTCTTGGAGATGATCTTACACAGCCAGGTTAGAGCTTGCATACAGTTATAGCTTCAGTTAGCCTCATCTCTTAAAAGTGTGTTCACCTTTAAGCTAACGCATAATCGGCGGCTCACGAAGAGTACTATTTTTAAACTATCGTTTAAAATAAGTGTCACTTTCGTGTAGGTATGTGCAAGTGCACGTCTACGGTTAGATTAAACTGACGCAAATTCGCCCGTTCAATTTAGCCTTTCCATGAAAGGTAGGCTTTAGTTACATGTCGTTACATGATTCGACCCGGTAAGGTGTTCCATCGAACCTTATATGTCCTACGAAAAATGGTGTCACTAAAACGAGCTATTTTCCCTGTAGGTACAGGCAGAGGGTAATTGTGTCGCCACTTTTGTAAGAAAAAAGGCATTAGTGTTGATGTTGGGCCTGTATTATCAAGATATCGGATTTTCCAGTAGCGGTAGTTTGCTTGTACAGTCAACAAGAGACTTAGGTACACATGCAGAAAAAAAAGAAGTTAAATTGAAGACAGTAAGAAGAGCAATGTAAAAGACTTGAATACCTAGTACAGTTACAACAGTTAGATAGTTACAACAGTTACAACAGTTAGATAAAAAGACAGAAAGAAAGAAAGAAAAATATTTAATTTGGGACACAAACAGGAAATACAAACAGTAATACAATTTGTTCCAACAAATGTTTACTTACAACCGAAGCATATACATTGTGGAATGCAATAAATGATTGAGTATTGAGTAAAATAAAAAAATAAAAAAGGAGCATTTATAAACTAACAAAATAATAACGACCTGTGCGAGGCCAATTTTTTTTTAAATATAAAATAATTTAATATAATTCCGTATTGTGCTGAGATAGCATAAGGATATCAGCATAACACGGCGAAATTAAAAAAAAAAAAATCTGCCGCGCTGGTACTCTGATATGGCGTTTGTATACCAACTTACGTTTTTGTTGACTGTACCTACGTGTGGGCTGCGTCTTTACATAGTTCGTAGTTAGTTACCTAAAGGTATGTCAGTTTGTTTCGTTATACAAAATAAATAGCCGAATCGATTTTGGCGGGTAACATGGCTACGTTCCGATGATTTGTCTTGGTCACGCGACTGACATGGGCCCTGGATATCCTGTCAGAACGGAAAATTGAGGTCGGTTAGAATCGTATTACACAAAGCTTGGCGCCGTATTTTGTTCTCATCCTGTATTCGTGCGTAATACAGGGTGATACTTTGAGATGGATCAGTAGAGAAATCTAAAATGAGACAAATTGAAGTTTTTTCCATCGCGAAATGATTTCGAAGAAACTGACCAGGAATTATGTTTTTATCAAGTTTACGTTTTAGCATTATCATAATCTTCTTTAATAGGATAAGTGCCTACAAGAAAAGTAAAAGAAATAAAATAATATTCAATTAAAACTGTCAATTACGGATGCTTCAAAAGAACCCCAAGTTACAAAAGTTCGATATTCTTACATGTTACGCAGACACGCTCGTACTTAAAATTAAGAATACTTAACCTGAAAGGTTTTCTTCCTCTGTTTTCATAAAATTTTGCCCTAAATGGAACCCTAAATGCTCATAAAGTTGTATAATTATGTGCATATTTAGTGCGTTAAGTGATTTCTAATCCGCTGTTTAATTAGCAATATTATTGTGGAAACAGATCTCGATCAGAGTCGAGGGTTGATTATTATAATCTCATAATCGATTTATATATAATCATTTTACTTGGGTATAGACACGCTGTCAACTGTCATGCGTGCTACATGCAAATTATCTCAGAACAAGCTTTGATTTTTATGATAACTTTCCACGTATTCATGAATACGTGCAAAAATAATGATTCTCTCTGGATATAATCTTAGCTGGTCGATGGCAATCTATGTATTGTCACAGATGAATATAGATGGGACACTCTGCAGTTTATGTATGAAGCTACAAGTACGCGGCGGGCCCGTCTTGCTGGGCCAATTCTGTGAGTGTAAAGTTGTCAGAAGATCTAAGAGTCGAGCGATAGAAATAGAGGCAACTTCTAGGACTCTAGGTGAATATTTATGTAGGTGTACAGCTCTAAAGCTGTGCGACCTGAATTGCACTTTATTGTGTCGTAGTAGGAGACTCTTTTTATTTAAATGATTTTGCGGAGTGTTGTATCTGTAATAATCTGTGGTATAGTATAGAGTCAGCCCAGAATTTGACTACAAGCTTGGATATTCGCTTTTCACACTTACACCATCAGCTCCTGTAGCGTGCAGACAGCAGACCACGCTGGACACGATATAAAGTGCCCCATTGTTTGTGGGTCAGCACCACATTTACATTTCAGCGCGGAGTTTGGATATAATGGCATAGCACGATAATGTAATTCAGTCAGTGCGGTCGATAATTCAGTGACATTGTCCTACAATTCAACTTAGTGCATTTCAGTTCAGATTTATTAGCTAGGATGTACGAGTAAACAATTAAAAAGTTTAAAGTTGACGAACACAAATGCTTATAAACCCCTAATTCAGTTGTACTAGTTTAAATAAAGGTGTCTTTTACTTATCTGGGTGAAAGTCACAACAATTTTCTTCCCTTTAATTTTACCTGTAATAATGCGAACTGAATCGCCATCACAGTGTCTTGTCTACACGTCACAGGGGGGCAGGGCAGGCGCGAGCTATTAGCATTTATATTAACCCTTAAGAAAACAGGTTTGTGGAAATTAAAGTAAATCAGATTACACCTCCATTCCCTAACGCTGAGTGAACGATGAATATATAGAATTTATTTTGTGCCGAGTTTATTAGGTTATCGTATAAAGGTAAATGTAAACAGTCTGTGATAACTCTAGATAAAGCATCTAGAGTTATCACAGACTGTTTACATTTTTATATAAAGTTGAAGATACGTATTTGAACCCATGTTTATGTCTGTAAAAACATAAATTCAAAACTAAGACCCGTTGTAAACAAAAGGTTTTTTGCCGGGAAAGACTACGGTTTATTCGCTGTGTGCAGGCACGGTCGTTAGTGTTGTATGGATTACTATGGAAGTTTGTTGATGTTACGGCGGCACTACGGCACGGCGCCGCCGCCGCTCGCCGTCGCCGTATATACCATAGAACCATGTCATATACAAGCTCACACGATTATTATCGTAAAGGTACAATTCCGATCCCCGCTGTACGCGTCAGTACTGCCGCGTCACTACTGGTCCCCATACATTTTTTATAGGTTTATATAAGATTACATTCCGAGCACGGCACGGCAGCAATGTCGTGGCAATAAATGTATGAATCCGAACCCTGCTGCAGCACTGCTGCGGCAGCACCGCCGCGTGCAACGGGGATCAGAATCATACCTTGAAGAAACCGTGCCGTGTACAACAGGCCTTATATTCACCTACCTTCATACCTAATTAATAAACATACGAGTATAGTAAGTACCTAACTGGAGCATGACGCTTGACAATGATCGAATACCACTGATGTTATTGCACTTTCCGACACATAATTGCAAGTCAGTGGTGCAGTTTATAAATCTAGCTAAGTTTCATGTGGAACCCAGCAAAGTTCAGCCATTTCCCAGTCGTGGGTGGTTGAGGGCAACGTAGGGTTTATCAATCCAACTGCTAAGCGTGGTAAACAAGGTATTATCTATGAATTGATATGCCCTGCATTATGCATCGGTATGATAATACCTACCTTATTCATGTGGCCTTGACTTTACAAGGTTCTTCAATTTCGTTAATTTGTGGCAGCTTATTTCAGTGGTGCAAGCTGACCATTTGTGCAAGCCAGTGAATCTTAAGACACTTACGCTGCTATAACTATGGCAGCATCTCCATGCCCACATGCGAACTACGCATAACACTGATGTTGCGCAAAATCCTGCATCGCGCAAGCAGAGTTAACCACGCAACTTGCGTATATACAACGTTCCGACATCAATCGTTGGGCAGTTCGAAAGATCCTCCCTTTTCTATGGAGGATGAGTGAAATTTACGCCCAGTTCCTCACACTTCTCTATATAAACATATTGCAATTGTTACCTACATGATTTATAAGGTTTATAAAATTCCGGTTAATTTAGTTTAGTTCTAATTAATTAGGTACGTTTTAAAATAAACTCGACAATCTCGAGTAGCGTGATACTTACCTAAATATAAGTAGTAAGACACGTCTGAGACATCTTAAAAAAATATTGGCTAATCAGCAAGTTGGTAGCGGTGCTGACTGCCCAATATTTTTATCAACCACAGCAAGAGTTGACGTGACGTTGTTGTTGAGTTGTTGTTGGTTGTTTTGTTTGTATCTAGTTAACGTTTAAATGCTTTATTAACTTAATCTAACGGCTGTAAAACTGTAATATCCATGCAGGTAATGCAGTTGGAACTGGCAGTATAAAGTAACGACATGGATTACCTTTGTATATTACCTCCTGAGAGCTTAATGGCTCAGTATTCCACATCTAGGTTAGTATTCCGAATAGATTGCACACAGACAGCTACTAATCTAGACATTCATTAAGCCATAGGGAAATAACATTGTACTTACATTGGCATTTAAATTTAATGCGCTCCCAATTCTGATGGTACCTACGTTAATATTTATAAATGGTTATTAACACAGGGTTGTTTTTATTTATTGTAATATAAGCATCGTGTCTGTATTCCCGGAAGAGGCTAAAACAAAACACCAAACCTTTGCCCAAACCGAGATCGCACCAAGGCTTTTGGCGAGATCTCGGTTTGGGCAAAGTGTTCAGGGTTGCGCTTGAGACCATAAGTAAGACCAACGTAGTATTTATTAATTTTGAATATTTGTATTGTACCTATTGTACCATTGTACCTATTCGATGTGGTGTGTTATATCACTATTAGTTGCTATGTTTTATCTATACATATTATAATTTGAAGTCGCTTCTCGTGTCTGTCTGTCTGACCGCGTTGTTCGACTAAACTACGTAAGGGATTTTGATTTTGCGGTTTTCACCATCACTTACAGAATTTATTCCGGAAGGTTTATGTGTATAATACATTATTATTAAAGTTATATAAAGCCTCCAGTACTCGTTGGGCGAGCCCGTCGCTCGGCCAACGTGTACTGAGCTTTTTTGCATGATTTGCCGTCTGATGCGAGGCCGGCGCGGTCGGCCAACGCGCTCGCCCAACGTGTACTTTGGGCTTAAGTCAAAAACTATGCGACGCAGGAGGGCATCGCTAGTATTCATTAAAATATAACCACGAGAATGCAGTGAGCTAGTAAAATACTCCTTTTCTCAGTAGTAGCCTCAGAATAATGTGACTTGCAAGAAATTTTAGTTTACATTTTCTGTTTTATAATGGGTTCTTGGTAACTCAGATGTGGTTGGTTTTTGTAAAACATATTTTCACACCTTTGAAAAGAGGGATTGTCTTGTTCTTTCTTTATTATATTAACGTGACATTATTAACGCATTCAAGGACACTGTACGAGAAACGATAGAAGTTTTATTGTTATGACGCCTATGAGCGTATAGTGTCCTTCAAAGTGTTAACATTTGAGATTTATTTTAATTACGATATCTGTCTATCAATGGCGTCTGGAAGAATGTCACTCCGGGCAATCGGCTAGAATAAAGGGTCGAAATATTATTTATAGCCCAAAACGCCCTTGAAATAAGTCTGGCTGTTCTAGAAATGGCTACGGTTTGTCCTTTATTAGAAAGTTATAAATGAAATGAATATTTCGAATATTGTACGATTCGGGTACATTAACTTCATCAACCCGTATCGATATTCTCTCTAAGTTTCCAAGAACTGATCAAGTGATCACATTAAGTCATTTCTGCAACAATCAAATAAAAAAAAGTTTGAATGATTTATTTAATTATTTATTAAAACTTTATGGACAAGTAAAAAAAACGTACAAACAAAGGCGGACTTAAGTAATGCCTGAGGCATTTCCTACCAATCAACCTTAGGGTGATGCAGAGACTACGATGGAGGTCTGCCCGGCTTGGGCAGAGCATCGCCGTGTCCTCGTGGAGGCGATCGGTGGCGGGGATCTCTTGCGTCCGGCCCTGGTCCAGGCCATGGTACGGAGCAAGAGGGCATGGGATCATCACCATCACCTCCTTCTGCGAAGCAGTAATGCTCACGAAGGAGGAGGCGGAACGCGTGAGGGAGAGGCGAACTTCACGCCCTCACGCCACTAGCTGCCGCAGGAGACGCCCTGGGCGTCGGGAATCACAGCCCGATTCCCGGCCACCGTAAGCCCGGGCTTGCGGACGGTGAGCAATGGGTAACTCGCCATCCGATAAGGACCAGGCCCGAGTCGGCGGCGCCTTGTGTTCCACGCGCGCCTTAAAGAGATGTCAGCAAAACTGAAGGGGTCCGATAGGACCGATGCCTGCCGGAGTCGCGCGCACCTCGCAACGTACAGGCAACTGAAGGAACACGGGTGGGTTTTTGGTCAGTAAGAGTCTGACACGCCCTCCTGCTCCGCTCAGAGCGGGAGAAGTTTTTGATAATTTACCAAACCAAAAAGAAAAGGGGTGGTACAGAGACAAAATATGGCAGGTGCAACATAATTGATAGATAACTTGAAAAAGAATGAATACTACTACATAGGTACATACAAATAATTATAAACAAAATAAACTTAGTCAGGAGAACATATAACGATAGGTAGAGGAGAAAATGAAAAACGGAAAACATGTACCTATTTCATAAATCCCTCCTAATTTTCTCATTTGATGATTGAAATTGACAGACCAAACACTTGTCCTTGCATGTACACATGCAAAGGTAGGGTATAGGTGCCTTATATTATCGGTATGTAGAAAACCAACGTTATACCGGGAAATGAAATCGAATTGACAATTTTCCACCTATAAGCTATATAACGTCGCTAGTAAAATTCTGTGAAATGATATTTTTTACTACTTACGACATTTTCATAGTTACGCCTCTAGCGTTAGATATCTAGATAGGATATAATAATTTAATGATAAATGAAACGTCATGTCACACAGTTTGATATTTATTTTAGATAGAAATACAACAATAAACATTAAAAAATATTTTTCCATATTTGGAAATGGAAACCTGGCTCATTATTATTATTTATTTATTATTATCAGCCGTTTGTGTCTCACTGCAGGGCAATGGCCTCCCTTCCCCACTTCGACTTATCCCTATTTATGCTGTTGTTGGCAATCCTTATGAAGAAAGTCGTGTTCGTCCCGCCATCTCCTCTCGGGCAATCCGCATTACGCATACCGCGTTGCCGTTTGCTCTTGTTTGGGTACCATTGTGTTGTTATTTCAGCCCATAGCTCCTCCAGCATGCGACAGATGTAGTCAGCCCAGTTCCATATAAGTTTGGCAGCGTTTTTGGAAAATTGAATATGTGACTATATTCAATAAAAAAAGCTTTCAGGAGTAGGTAATGGCATTTTTTAAATCAGTGCCAATACTCAAGTATGAAAAAAGAAGATGATTTATCAACATACGTAACGTGAGGGGGAAATGGGAAAATTGGAAGGCGATGAGTCAGCCAGTCTTCACTTACGTAATGTTAATATCTTTAAGCAGAAGCCATTAAACTTCACAATAAAGTACATGATTTACAGTTTGGCAAAAATATAAATAAACTGAGAACAAAATTTTGTAGGTAATGGAAAAGTGTCGGTGTGGAATTAACTATAACGGAGCTTGAAAGAGATTCGAAAACCAATAAGGATGTGCGTAGTTTTAGATGTTTTTTTTTTCAAAGGTTTTTTTTTCAAAGTCTTGTGGAATAAAGAACACACTATTACTATTCGGCCAGCTATATTGGTATTAATGGCGCCACAATTTTTTACTCTTTTTGCCAAGCTTTGAAAGGGCAACTTGTGGTAATACTTTCATTACCACAAGTTGCCCAACAGTTGTTGAAACATGGCTACAGCTTGATGTGATTGATGCATTGTAAAGATGTCCATAAAATTGTCTCTAAGTAGTAAAATAATGTTAAGCAAAGTTTACGATACTATGATTAATACTTTAAATAAGTTTGCTTCGTTAGACGCCAACACAACGCTATCAAGTTTTAAACACGAAACAATTTTCCCTCCAATTTCCTGTGCATCATCTATTACGTAGGTGTTTATATTATATAAACTATTTGAATGGTCCTGAATAGAAATAAAATAAATATAAAGGACCATTCATTGTATTTGTGGCATTTGTAGTGTTAAGACAGAAGCCTCAGAGGGCATAATTTTGTCGGCTAAACTTAATCGTCTTTTGTTACAACTCCAATATTGAGTTTTGGGAAAATGACAATACCTACATTCTGTGACTTTGTTGGTTAAAGGAAATAGATCCCTTTCCGAGTTGATATGCGTGCTATGACCTTTATACGCTTTGTGGAGCTTAGTATCATTGGTATTTATTTTGGGGGTAATTGAGGATGAGCGAAGTCGATACTGCCTAAGTAATACAGTAGTTTAAAGTGACCACGAAAAGATCACAACTCGTAAAGTCAAATTCTCACAGATGTAACTTCTGGCTATGTTTTAATGACTGTTAAGGAAGGAAGATGACTTGTAAATATAGTAGGTATACCAGAATAGAGTTCAGATTTACAAAAAAAAAAAATCGAGTTAGCAAAGAGGTTCCCGGCAAAGTCGATTTACTTATGCAGAGCAGTCAGGAAGACACTGCAGTGTTTCCAGAAGCCATTACCTACTTCTTTTCTTGCATCTTTATGTATTAAGATATATTATAAGTTTCTGTTAAATAAACGTCCTTATTTTTTGAGAAAATTTTCTTACCTTTTCTTGCGAATCTACAAAACCAGTGGGTAACAAACTATCATTGATCACTAATTACTTTCTGGGTCTGACAGAGTCCTTATTATTAAGGCAGGAAATCAAGTTGTGGGTAATAGGTATGTCACTCTTTATCTACTCGAATACTAAATTACTTTCGCCGAAGCCGAAATGAGAAACATTAACGTTTTATATGCGTGTGTGAATGACCTGTGCATGTGTGAGCTACAATCCACATACTAAACGTGTGGACTGATTTAGCAGGTCTTTGTTTGATTAGCTTAAGGAGGTGAAGATTAACTCAACAAATATTTATTTGACACGTTTTGGGAACTGTTTTATTGAATAGTAACTGCGCCAGTCGAAGAAGTGTTTTGGAACAAAAGTAGGAACACTAAGTATCTAAGCATGCCCGTTTCCTAGTAGATTCATTGCCTAATTTCATCGAAAATTATGAAAACCCTGTCTCGTGAGTAGTATGTTAAGAAATTTTGTATTTACTGAAACAAACAGACGGAGAGACAGCCAGACAATCAATCTGCCTAGCCTTTTCCCAAGCTCGTCGGCTTCCAGTTTAACTGGATGCAGCTGAATACCAGTATTTCACATGGGGCGACTGCCTGTTTGACCTTCACAACCCAGTTACTGGGTAATACGATACCCCTTGGTAAGACTGGTTGTCAGACTTTCGGGCTTCTGACGACCCGTAACGACTGTGAAAGATCCACGAATGACAGCCGGGACCAACGGCTTAACGTGCTTTCTGAGGCACGGAGGAGTCTCGGTATGTAAAGATGGTCACCCATCCACAGCAAGCGTAGCTTTACCTGATAGATCGACTTGTGCGGCAGTTATTTACTTAGCCACGAGCTCCTCCTGAGAGACAGACAGATACATATATATTAAGTAATAAAAGCTGTTAAAATACCTGTGGGATTCTACTATGTATATACTACGAGTATACTTAAATCCAATACAGAAATGCTTTCAACACTAAACCAATTATAGTAATGTCATTACGATTTCATATATGTATGCACATCTCTTTCTCAGATAACTGTACTATAATATCAAAAGACAACTCATATTAAAAGTACACTTTGTAAACAAGCATATTACAAATTAGAGTATTATATCCAAGATAAGAATGCTTGGAAACATGCTGGTCCTGCTCCATAGGATAATTTAGAATCAAGACAAAATCAAACTGGTTGCAAATTTAAGTGTATATTTTATTATTATTTTTTATTATATCACATTGATTTTACATTCTATGACCAATTCCTCGCACACTGACTTATTAATTCGTCTACTTTTACAATGTTTGTAAACATATGAGCACCATGTATCTATCACATAATTAGTTTATCTTTTGTTGCTTCATTTTTAATTCTTAATTCATATAATTGTAGTATAATAATTTTATTCTAGGTGCATCGTCCTCACATATAATTATATAATTAATGTACTGATACAAAATATTGTAAAACATTTTAAAAGGGTAACGGTGGAGTTTCTTGCCCATTCTTCTCCATACGAAAACTACCTTTTGGAAAGGGCAACTAGAATCAATATTTTTTTTTTTGTAAATTTTTGACTTTCAAAAGTGCCTTAAACGGGCCTATTTGAAATAAATGATTTGACTTTGACTTTGACTTTGACTTTATCATTGGTAATCTTTGGAACTACTGATCTGATTCCGAAAACTCTTTCACGAATGAGAAGCTACAGTACTGTCGAGTCTCACAGGATATATTGCAAACAAGAAATTTTACACGGATGAAGTCCCGAGCAGAACATAGTTGGGGATAAATTGCGTTCATTCGTAGCCTACCTGTAACCACGCAACGTGCTGTACAATCGATACTCCATTGACCCTTGTAAAATTGCTACCAGAATTACTATTTTAATAATCAATATTCTATTTGTAAGGGCTCTTGGCTCAATTATAACAGCAGCACGCGTCGATCGAAGGTGAAGTTAAGTTTGCTGCGGTCGGTTCGAGGATGGGTAACCATACATAGCATATCGAGACCCCTACGTGCCTCGGAAAGCATGTTAACCAGTAACTGGGTTGTGGAGGTCAGATAGGCAGTTGCTCCTTGTAACATACTGGTAGTCAGCTGCAACCGATTAAACTGGAAGCCGACCCCAACATAGTTGGGCACATTTTGATTCGATAAGTGTGGATGGACATAATAGTAATCCGAAATTCAACATTAGTAAATGTTGAATTTCGTTTTACTAATATGTGGAATGTAATTTCTTATTTACAATACAACTTAGATACGCTTTCACTACTCTTATAATGGCCTTCCTTAGGTGAAAACGTAACAAACAGACAGAAACAATAACGCATTTATAATTTAAGTATTTAAATTCATTGGCTTTTTAAATATACATACCTATAACTAAACGGCTTTTGAAAAGAAAACTACTATATATAACTAAAGTATTAATATGGTAGAAATAGTTTCTTAGTAACGCTGAAAGAAAAGTGATTATATAAATATATTGTGCCAAGGCCAGCCATGTGTTACAGTTGGTAATTATACTAAAGATTAATGACCCGACATACTGCGGTAAATGACATTAAGAAATTATGACTAAGCTTTTTATTGGTACTGCTTGGAGAACTGCCCATTTCGATAGGGGACACTACTCCAGGCATAATTTGATAGTTACTTATATCCATACTCTCTTATCTAATCTGAAAAAAAATCTAATTATACTGTCCTCTCATACCTATTAACTCTGTAATTTGAAAGCAATGTAAATACCATTTATTTTTAAAAGAGTAACCATGGAGTTTCTTGCCGGCTCTTCTCCATAGGAAACGACCAATTGGAACCGTGCATCTAGCTTCTGACGTTTCATAAGTGCCCTTATAGGTTTATGTGAAATAAAATATTTTGAATTTTGAATTTTTTTGAATTTTAATACTACATAAAGTCTCGTTGGTGTAGTGGTCGCAAGCGCTACTCCTGAGCATGAGGTCCTGGGTGCGATTCATAGGTCGGGAAAAGCGTTATTGAGTTTTTCCATCTGGAATTTCTCAGTAGCAGCCCGGAGTCTAGATTAGTGCCTGGCTTATGGCAATAAGCTTGCCCCCTATTATATGGGATTTAAATATAACTGGCGAAATATTCGTGTACTATAGGTGCATCTCTGTCTAAGCCTTTGACGAATACAGACGTGATGTTATGTTATATGACTCTAACTACCTTTGAAATAAGATTAGACATTTTTTTCAGTCCGTTCAACCGATTTTGACTTCTCTTGCGTTCGTGGCATGACAAATGGCAGCTGCAGTAAACAGTTGGTATTGTGACCACTTTTTTGATTTTAATGCCATCCTTATGCAGTCAAAATCGGTTGAACGGACTGTAAAAAAGGTTTGTTTAAATGTCAAATCTTATTTCAAATGGAGTATAGGTATACAGGAAAGTCCGGAAACAAACGATTTCAAACGAAACAATAAGGTATGTTCTGCTAAGGAAGGGTTTGCAGACCCACAGAAAGATGGATATGGGAATTGGCGCAACTTTATCAAAGGCATTCTTTTCTGGGGGGAATAAAACTGACTTATGGTTATAACAATATAGTTTTGTAACATAACAGACTTTGTGGAGTTTCATGAAATATAGGGATGCCGAGTAAATGCCTTATTTTAGAATTTCTCATCGTCCATAACATTTTTGCAATCTATTACTTTAGTCTAGAACTAGTTTTTGCCCGTGGCATCGCCCGCGTGGATGTCGGAAAATATCCCACGGATACCGGGATTAAAAATATGTGTTAATGTGTGTTAATCCAGGTTATAAACTATTTGTGTGCCAAATTTCATCCAAATCCGTTTAATCTTTATTGGATACATCCAGATAAACAGACAAACGGATAAAAATTCGAAAATTATATTTTCGGCATCAGACTCGTTCTCACACCTCGTAGCAATGATTTTTTTTCAAAAATATGCAATGTTCGGTTTTGACTTCGCTAGTACATATTTTATTATTATGTAGATTAAGTTATTATGAACCAACACAAATTATACGTTCTATTGCTCAAATAATTACGAAAATTACTAAGAATTACCTAGCCTAGAATTACCGACACGATTTTCAAGTTAAAATGGACACTAGGGTGTTTCACTTTTGTAGGAGAAAAAATAGATTGTGATATTTTTTCTGACTTCGCTCGGCTTCCGGTTTTAGCTTATCTTAATAGTATATTTGCCAAATTTCAAGTAGATTGTACCATGTTTACGGACACGCTTGCAATTTTCATTCATATAATTTTTTTGTACCTGGAATCGATTAAATTATTCATATTGAAATCACGCTTTTCCTTGTAACAACACGTAGGAAGGAATAATGAAACGGTTTTATTTTCCAGCTAGGAGTTTCCGTGCAAAACTGTGCCAAAATGTAAATGAGTTGGTATTACAATCATAAGCGTTTCAGACAACGTAGCATGTGATGCCAAGACTGTGTTCAATCAATGTGAGATTATATTGTTGGAAGTAAAATACATAAACTCACGTCTTCATCCAATGGGGGTAACCTGCTACGATCCTTACATACTTATTTTGTTTCGTTTACGTTCATACATCTGGTCATGCACGCTGGTTGCGAGTACTACGCCCCTGACCTATCTGACGAACATCACCATTGTTAAAGTCTTTCTTCGTATTATATTAAGTTATTTTAGAGGTAGTAACTAAGTAATAACTGCCGCACGGGTTGATCCATCAGGTTAAGCTACGCTTGCCG
Source organism: Xanthia icteritia (assembly GCA_949128155.2). NCBI lineage: Eukaryota > Metazoa > Arthropoda > Insecta > Lepidoptera > Noctuidae > Xanthia > Xanthia icteritia. The sequence goes on along the minus strand of OX421935.2, from coordinate 10,933,591 downwards.
GGGTTGGTCTGTGGACGGGTGACTATCTATACACACCGAGATTACTCCATGCCTCGGAAAGCACGTTAAACCGATGGTCCCGGCTGTCATTCGTGGATCTTTGACAGTCGTACGCGTCGTCAGAAGCCCGAAAGCCTGACAGCCTACCAAGGTGTGTCGTATTACTCAGTTACTGGGTTGTGGAGGTCGAATAGGCAGTCACTCCATGTAAAATACTGGTATTCAGCTGCATCCGGTTAGACTGGAAGCCGACCCCAATATAGTTGGGAAAAGGCTAGGCAGATTGAGAGGTAGTTGAGCTCGCGGCGAAGGAGTTCTTCCGGGAGTTTACTACCACCGCACCGTATCTATTTTTGCCGCTTTGCCGCATTGCTGTGTTTTGCTTTGAATAGGAAGACAGTATACAGGAATAAGCACCTCTTAATTTAAAGACATCGCCACTATAGGTACATTTTATTATACCTTAACATAAAATTGACTCCTTTTCACGATCACCTTGTTTTGACGAGCGCTTTGATGTAGGTAAAGCAAAGCTGCCGATAAAATTAATTAATTAACTAAGAACTAATGAGATCATTCGATTATGGGAGGAGGACCCTAGAATGGTTCGATCTTTTATCTATTTTATTTGAACTAAGTAGTAATTATATTAGGGATTCTTCGTCTTCGTGTCTCTGGCACGACAGTAATTAAAATTTTTTGGTCTAAAACTTAGCTACTCTACTTTCACGAGGTTATTGGTGGCAGCGCAGAGGTCACTTTGACTGGATGTTTTGGGATATAGTCAGAGTATAGTCTGCGGAACCAACTCCACACCCTGCTGCTGTTCCGTCGAGGTATATATTTTGTATTACTAGATAACTATACAAACAAACTGTATAAACATAACTATGAAATAATTTTTCATGTTTTGGTCTTCACAGAACTAGTTTTTTATTCACGACTCACGCGATATTTTTAAAACATGTTCGTCATGTAAAGTTTTCGTTACCAATATCTATATCGGTTTGTTATATTTATCTAATAACCAGTGGATCAACAGATATATATATATATATTTTTTTTTTTTCAAAAAAAAAAACGTTGCCCCACACTAGGAATTTCTCCTGTGTCGTGGGTGCGTTTACAAACATATAAACTCACATACACAAACGGCCAGTATAATTCCGGATTTATGACGATTGAATAACAATATTGCCACTGTCTGGAGCACACAAAGGCCTTGTTTCGTTAAACGATTTACTGGGAATTGTAGAACAGCATTGCTTGTTATGAGTACGTATGATGAGGCTAAATGATGAACAGCCGCACGGGTCGACCGAAGGTTAAGCTACGCTTGCCACGGTGGATGGGTGACCATCCGATAAATATCGAGATTCCTCCGTGCTTCGGAAAGCACGTTAAGCCGTTGGTCCCGGATATCATTCGTAGATCTTTGACAGTCTTTACGGGTACCAAGGGGTATCGTGTTACCCAGTAGGCAACTGGGTTGTGGTGACCAGATGGGCAGTCGCTCCATGTAAAATACTGGTATTTAGCTGCATCAGGTTAGACTGGAAGCCGACCCCAACATAGTTGGGTAAAGGCTAGATTGATGTTCGATGTTATCTGGATTATTCATTGGTAGCCTTCCTCGATAGTTAGCTGGTAACTCAATATCTCACATCAGTTGCAGCGTGATACCTATCATGTACCATCGAAGAAGTTCATATCTATACACCGTTAGGACTATTTTCTGCTTGCAGCGCTCGGCCGCTATAGAACCGGAGCGGTAACAGATGTGGTCATCGTGTTCACGGGATTTTGATTACAAACTGCTTAGATATGAAGTTCTTTGATAGTACCTGTAGGTAGTAGATTTATGATAATAACCTACATTCTGGGTACAAAATGCTAGGTTGGTGCATGTAACTTCAAACTGTCTTAAAACATTTACATTTTGGCGTTAATAACATTATATTTGAAAAAAATGTATACAAAATCAAAATTATTTTATTTCACATAAAGCCACATGGGCACTTATAAATCCTCTGAAGCTAGGTGCATGGTTCTTTGGTCATCTTTCCTATGGAGAAGAGCTGGCAAGAAACTCCACGGTTACTCTTTTATGTTGTTGTAAAATAAGTATAAAATAGACGGAACTTGAAAAACGTGACAAGCTTTATAGTTGCCGATAATGTTTCTAATAAATTGAGAGGAAGAAGTCTCTCGATTTCGAACAAGTCAGAATGCGATCGGACACGCTACGATGCGCTCGTTCCGTGATGTCCTTCAGTCATTCAAAAATGTGACGATCACTGAAGTAGATAACTTCCGGCTACCTGGAAGATCAATGAAAACGTTATAACCACCTCTAAATAAGTGAAACACAAAATAATAATTATGTAAATGAAATTTACAAAAATCTTTCCAAATTTAACTTTATTAGTAAGTTAAAGCACTTCTAAGATTATGATCCGTGTTTTATTATTTTGATCCAATTCCAACAGGTATTAGGGTGGATTTATAAGTTGAGATTACAGGATGTTTTTGTGGCCGCTAAAATTTAGGCGTCTTATTTTCTATATGCTCATTAAATTGGCTTACGTCTTAGGAAATTCGGGAAATGTTATTTTCCAGGGCAGGATCGGTCGTTGTAGCAATCCTTGGGGGCGGCCTATGTCCAGCTGTGGACGGCTTTAATAATACAATGATGCAGCTATCCTAACTAATACTATAAATGCGAAAGTGAGTCTGTTTGTTTATTCGTTTGTTACGTAAAAATGGCTAAACTGATTTGGATGAAATTTGGCACATGGGTAGGCCATGAACTAGGTTGAGATATAGAATACTTTTTTATTCCGATTTCCTACGGGATCGAGACTTATACGGGTTAAACCGTGGTGAGCAGCTAGTTTTAAATAAACCTTCCTTTCTAGTAAAATATCGAATCATTTGTTAACTCTACTCTCACTTTTTAGATAGGTATTCTTTACTGATAAAATTGTACCAGAGTTATAGATGTGTAGGGAGTTCGTACTCATTTTTTTGAAGTTTTAAAGTGATTTTATTAAAGTATCTTGTTTTTATTACTAAAATAACTATTAAGATAGAGCTGATCCTTTGCGAGCAAATTAAACTTTTCTGTCATTTAGATTTTTCTTTTCAATTATATTATATTCATCTAGCTCTACGCGATACGTGGCTTAACTAAGCCTAAGCTTTTTACCCGACTGCCAAGTACAAGCAATACAACCATTATAATCTATAGAATTTTATAGTATTGCAAGCGGGGACAAACCAATACCCTGAAAATATGGTGTAACCATACAATTCTATAGGTTAAAATGGTTGTTTTTCTCTTTTCAGTTATGTGATTTTGCAGTCGGGTTTTAGATTTTTTTAATTTATTTTATTTCCTAATTTTTCTTATTTTAAATATTACTTATTTGAAATAAAAATATTTGAATGAGAGCAAAAAAAGTGATGCGAATCGACATTATGAATATCAGATTTTCCGCACATTTAAAGCCTCGTTCAGACTAGCGCGACGCGACGGCGCGACGCGACTCGAACAATACAATTTCTAAGAAAACTTCACGGTATAACAATTACCTGTGTGACGTCGCGCCGTCGCGTCGCGCTAGTCTGCACGAAGCTTAACGCGTCCATTTGGCTTAGAAGTCTTTTAACTTTTCAAAGTATTTTTCCGCTTATTTTCTATACTGGGTTTTACCCGCGGTTTCGCCCGGAAAATATCCCACAGGAACATACTACGGATGAAAAGTACCCTATGTGTTGATCCCCAAATTTCATCAGAATCCGTTCCACCGTTTTTGGGCCAATCCGGAACATATATGTCCAGACAAACAGACAAAAATTCTAAAAACAATTTTTTCGGCATCAGACTCGTTCCCACACATCGTAGCAATCACCTTTTTTTAAAATAATCAATGTACCGTTTCGACTTCGTTACTATCAGTAATAATTATGTATAGATATAATTATGTTACGACGAATATGGTTTCGTGTAACAACACATTTCACTGAATTCTAAACGAAGATCTTATTTGGTATTGTTTCATTTCAATTGCAATTAGTTATTCAAAAGTTTGAATGACTTATTATTGAGTATTCGATACAACTATAATATAGTTTAGAAATTAATAATGGAATTTGGCTGTTCGTTCGGGAATAGTAGGTCACGTCTATATGGTCAAGGTGGTTACGATTGAATTGATTTCAGTTTAGGAACGTTACAATACACACGATCACAGCAAACGTTTGTTTTTCACACTGACTATAAATCTATCACTGAGTATCACAATGCTTATTTATTGTGTGTCCCTAAATTCATAATTACAATAACACGTTAGCAACAAGTAACGTTGTTTTAAGATAAGATAATATAATTTTATTTTGCAAATATGGGTAAAAAATTAAATGGGTAATTGGTTGGTGTGAATGGGTATGAAATGTGGTTTTAATTGTTAAATCCTAATACTTTTGGAATAAGAATTCTAATAAAGAGTACTTTCCTACATTTGGCTTCGTTACGAAATGGATTTTAATTTTACAATATTAAATTTTGGCATAAATAATTATTTTATTTATACTCGGCAATGTAAAACGAGCCTGCACAAAACACGATCAATCACAATTTGATTCATTTTGAAAGAGATTGCTTAACCATTGCTTCAAAAGTTCGAAAAAAAAATCTGCTCAACAACGTAAATAACGCAATGAATGTTGTTGAACTGTTAAATGAAACAGATTGTTCTTAATCATTTACCGAAAATATGTTACGCAATTAGATAGTGTACTGGTCAATAAACAAAAGGTCTTTACGTTTATTCGTTTTGAAGATATTTCAAATGATCCATTTCCTGAAAACTGCACGAAAATGTTATAATCGTAGTTAAACAAACAAATAGTGTAAATAAATACGGGCGACATTACATTTCCACACGACCGAGGGCCAAGAATGAGGCCAATTTCGTTGTGGATACAAAAGCTTACCGTTGAAGAAACTTGGAAAGCAATTTGGAAGGTATTATTATTGCATATACACTCTGACGAAAATTTTAGAAAATAATTTAATTCCTTAGAAGGCAGGTCCTTTTGCCAACTATGTTGGGGTCGGCTTCCAGTCTAACCGGATGCAGCTGAATAATAGTATTTAACATGGAGTGACTGCCTATCTGACCTCCACAACCCAGTAGCTGGGTAATACGATACCCCTTGGTAATACTGGTTGTCAGACTTTCGGGCTTCTGAGGACACGTTACATCAAAGATCCACGAATGACCGGGACCAACGGCATAATGTGCTTTCCGAGGCACGGAGGAGTCTCGGTATGTAAAGATTGTCAACCATCCACCTGACGACCCGTAACGATGGTCAAAGATCCACGAATGACAGCCGGGATAAATGGCTTAATGTGCTTTCCGAGGCACGGATGAGTCTCGGTATGTAAAGCTGGTCACCCATCCACGGGCCAACCCCGGCAAGCGTAGCTTAACCTGATGGATCAACCCGTGCAGCTGTTATTACTTAGCCACGAGCTCCTCAAACGTATTATTAACGTGTTAACGTACTATCTGGAAAATTGACATACTACGTCAATTTGATGTGTTATAGCTCAAACAATGAATGACAGTTAAGATTAGTTAATTTGCAATTAATTTCTTTGACTTTACATGATATGTAACTATTAATTCCTATTACTACTAAGTATTACTACTAGACAACCTATTAATTCTGCAAAGCAGTGTAATTTTCGATAAGCTTTTTATCAGCCAAATATGTGACCGATTACAATATATTTTGATAACTAAGTTAATAGCTAAGTGCTGATATAAAAGTATCATTTTGGGGTTAAGCTTTTATCATAGGAGAATTTATGGAAATCTAGCCTTTATCTATCTATACTATAATAAAAATTAAATGCTGTTCGTTGGTAAGCGCGTCACTTCAGAATGGCTGGATCGATTTGGCAATTTTTTTTAACTTTTCGTAATATTCCAAATCAGATTCCTAAGGAAAGAAAAATTTTTAAAAAAATCCGGAAAATGTTCGGGAAAAACTGAACGTTCTTTTTTCTATGGGATATTTGTATGAACTATTGAAATTTGGACAGGACATCGTTTGTCGGGTCAGCTAGTTTAGAATACAATTTGACGTTATAATTTGGGTAGGTATTCATATCTCAGGATAGGTACCCACCTATGAATACGTACACAAACAGTGAGATGGTAAACCAAATCAAACGTTATTCGTCATCAACATTATCCTAAATAAAAAATTCGGTATAAAAACTGTAATCCGACTACGGGAAAATAAAAGTGATCTAAAAAGTACGAAACAAGAAAATATTTCAGACGGAAATCATAATGGCATGCGACGACGGGTTTACCTCGACCATTTTTGTACCTATGTCTTGATTTCTGTCTGAAATATTTTCTTGTTTTTATTTGGGGAGAATGTATATAGTCTTTGTCACCCAGACCATTATTACGAATCTATTGATACCTCATTCAAAATCGGTTTAGTGGTCTAGGTGCTACGGTGGAACACACGTTAATACAAACATACATACATACATAGACTGCTAAAATCGTAACCCTTCCTTGCTTTGCCGTAGTCGGGTAAAAACTTTGGTGTAAAACCTGCCTAGGCACTTCAACTACACTCAACTTTCAACTGCATTTTTAATTAATGGGAGATTTATAAGACATGGCTTAATCTATTATTAAGGCTTTTTAGGAATAATTGTTAATACTTAGGAATGGTGATAACGAATTTTTTTTTTTTGACAGAAACTGCAAGTGTGGGGTATGGAATCGGGCAAACAGTGTTTATAGTTCTTACCTTCTACCTAGTTATATAGTTGGTAGAAAATGTTCTACACAATACATTTAACTTAAATGTAATATCGTTAATCTTAGCCCTATCCCTAGAGCCTATTAAAGGGAAATAGAGTTTATAGGTTGCCCCTAAAATGCGGTATAAATGAATCATGATAGATTTTCCCATCGTGGGAAATACCCAATGCGTGGTAGATCGACATGGCCGGGGAGTTAACAGCTGGCCCATTCTGCGAAAAGTTGGCGTTCAAACGTTAATTTTCTATATGTGCTATAAGTAAAATTTGCTTATGAGAACAATGTTTAAAGCTATATCGCAGTTAAGCTCCGTCTGATAAAAGATTAATTTAAAAATTGATACAAATCTATACACTGTTGTAATCTATGAATATAATAAAATAGTAACGAAGTCTTAACTGTACATTGTATATTAAAGAAAAACTGCTACGAGGTGTGGGAACGAGTCTGAAGCCAAAAATATATTTTTTAGAATTTTTGATGAAATTTGGCACACTGGTACTTTTAATCCCGGTAGTACGTTCCGTTGCCATGGGATATTTCCCGACATCCAACCGGGCAAAACCACGAGCAAGTTAAAAAAAATTTTTTTTTCTAAACTATGCAAAAACCTGTCTGATAAGTTTCGTTCAGACCTTATAGTTATAATCCTCCAGACCGAATTTCGACCATCGCGGCCAATCTCAGAGGAGACTGGCCATCTACGTGGGAGATAATATAGTGTACATTGCAATATAATGCATAAGTGTGTGCGCAGACATTACAGGTGCACTCACCCTTCCCTCACTCTCATAATACGATGAGATGACAATAGGACACGACCGGAGAGGAGTCAGGTGCAGGACTAATAGCTTAACGTGCTTCATACCGTATACCGAGGGGTCGAAGCCAGCAATTATTTTTAGAAAAATAATAAAAAGAATTGACCGCACAAGTTGAGAATGAGTCTGTAAATATAAACAAGTTAACTGACTTAACGAAAGCTATACAATACAACCCCAAGCTTAACTCACCTTCATTATTATGCTGCAAGAATAACGCTGATATTGCGTAATATAGAAGAAGGCAAAAATAAAAGAACCGTGAGGTTATTAAAAAAATCAAAAGTAAGATTGACACTTCTCTTCGCGACATTTTTTATGAGATGTTGAAATTGGCAGCAAGCGACAAAGTTTGCTTTTGTTTATGTTCTCCTTGTACCTACTCGAAAATGTGGAGAAAATGGAGGCGTTTCATCAGTTGAAAGCTTATTCTTGGAAGAGCAGCTGAAACTAATTCTTAGAGTGCAGGTACATACTTTGCGATCGCGATTTTGTTTCAAAACATGTAAAGAAATATTATGTGTTATTGGAAAAACAATTAAAATACCCACATATAAAGTTCAGTTTGCGCTACAATTTTTTTATGAATTTTTCAATGGTTACTGGTAATTCTGAAAGTAACTTAATTAACACTTCCATAAGGCTGATATTCGTTTAGGAGAAAATAACCTCAATTGGAAACAAGGATTAGAATAGGCTTTATATAAAGGATTAAGGTTTGCCGAGTTCGGATTATTGGAAAATAAGTTGTTAACAAAATTTCAGGTACTAAGTATAAATAACTAAACTTTAATACCTTCATTAGTTGGTATTAGCTCTTTCACGCGGCTTAACCCATGTGGGGGTCGGGAATTATTTCTCGGGTACTTAGTGCCGGGATAAAAAAGAGTGTGCGATTGGGGGTCCCCCGACAGGAACAAAGTTCCTTACGCGATACTCGCACGCACACACACACTCGTATATAATAGAAAGAGACGGAGAGAGAAAGTCGGATAGGGGGCATAACGCTTTTTCGTTACGTGACGATTTGTACCAGTCACCTCCTACCGCAAGCCGCGTTAAAAAACTTCGTTCCAATACTATGTCCTAATCTAGGTCATGATCTATCTGTGTAAAACCGTTATAACGTGAGAGATAACAGACAGACAAAGTTTAGAAAATGCATGGGTTTTTTAATATATCAATGTTTTGCCCGCATTTTTTTTCACATTTATAATAATATGTAGTATGGAAGTATGAATTTACTGTGAGCACCAGGATTAAATAGTGAATTCTATTTATAATAAATGAAAAGTAAAGGATGTCCTACATTGGATATAAAGAGTCCAACTAGTAGATATTATAATTTTGCAAAAGCTGGAAAAGTCGAGCTCGAAAATAAACGAGTAGGAAACCCGGCGGGATGGCAAGAGTGGAAAACTTAGAAATCACGATAAAATAAATTGCATAGAAACTACTCTCAATTTGTTATGAGTAATTGAACAACTTTGTTTTCATCCCATACTAGCGTTTTTTTTTCATGTAAACATTTTTAGAGAACTATGCAAATATCAAATGTCGTAATATTCTTGGTAAGGTGAACATGCATTTCTAATTAATTTGGTCTTAAATGATGCAATTATTGATACACGTTGATCCCCGGGGGGTCGCCCAACTTATTACTTAAATCTTAGATTACGACCAACATACTTACGTAAATGGTACCTATTTATTATATTAGTATTTAAATAAAATACCTACACATTTATACATAGGTCGAGTACAAGTAGTAGGACTAGGACAAGTCTCAGTATCGCGGTATGATATTGATTTCAAAACCGTCGGTAGTATGACAAATTCCACCCAACCGCGCAAAACGCATACCTAATTAGAGTTCAGTAATTGGTTACCTATTTGATTTGAAATTAGAAATGGGTTTATTAAATTGTTATAGGTTATTATGCTATGACGTAATAATTTGAAGTACCTAATTGTAATATTAGGATATTGTAGATATTGTGGATATTGTCTTTTATTGCTTCGTTAGTGAAGGTTGTGGTGAAATTATGTCAGTTATTATGTCATTATAGGCTGTTAAAGTATGCCCCTGTCACACCATGACGATATCACCTTTCCATAAATTAACGTCTAATAGTAATTAAATTCACTATTTATTCATGAAACGGCCCAAATTAAACACATGTCATTTTCTGTTACACGAACTTCCGGATCAGTTAAATTATGTATTTTCAAACGAGGAAAATAAATAAGTATGCCAGTGACACATATTCTACTACTCATTTTAACAGTCTTACGTCTTTAAGGATAATATTGTGAAATATTTAAGGGGTTAGTAAGTAGGTCAGTTCTTCCAATTACGTTAAAGCGTTCATATTTGCTATCCATAAGCTTCCTAGTACAAGTTTTCTTTGTTCACGTTTTGATGACATTAAGGAGAAACCACTAGCTTTTTTAATTTTCTACGTGATAGAAATTATATTATTTTTGAAAGATTTAATAATGATAGATATTGCAAGTCTTAATTTTTTTTTAAATCTATTGTAGATTATTGAGTTTAATAAAAGTTTTCCTTAATCACGTTTTGATTAAATGAATGCGAAACCATTTTTTTTTCTCTACGTGGTGTAAACTATTGAATTTCTGAAAGATTGAATGATCTGTCATTCAATTACACTGCTAAAATTGCAATAGCTGCCTCTCAGGTAGTACAATTTTAGCTCCCAAATGCAATCTCTATATTTATATGACTAATAAGGGTATTTCAATATTTTACACTATTTACTTAGATGATGGTTTGGTGATGGGTCGTTTTACACCCTATAACGCTGTTCCTATGTCTCGTACTTAAATTAACAAAATGACGTCGTGTTGCGTCGTGGGACGTTTTCCACGACGCAACACGACGTCATTTTGTTACGTTACGCGCGGAACGTGCAATCTCGTTGAGAGCCAACACCTTGTCGTGCAGTTCAATAAAACTGCGAGCCACTTCGCTGGTCGTACATTTGTTATTTAACACGCTATTTGTCAAGAACGTGTTGTGTTTGGATGGACGGGAATGGACGGAGCTAAAGAGTGTGGAATACTTTAGTGAAAATGGAAGGTTAGAAGTTTTCCTCAGCGAAGCTGGTTTACTCTTGTTCATTTTAAGAAGCGGAAGCAGAAGGAATCGTAAGTAAGGCGGTTCATAGGTAGCAGTCCAAAGTTTTCTGTTCTGAGTTTCATGATTGTAAACTTGCCAATAATTACTTGTTTTCCATAAAATATTGCTAGGTAAAATCTGAAGACTGAGATTATGATTTATTTAAAAAATTAATAAAGGTAAAGACTTTTGAAACTAACTTTACCAATACTGGTCACGGATTGTAAAGTTTTATTAATTCCGAGTCGAAACACGCATTTGGTTTGTTGCAGAATATTCGGCGTAGTACACCGTATTTCGGCGTTCTATTAACAGAAATCCTCGGTACTAGAAATGAGTTTTCGCCAGAGCTGCTTTGAGCCGGCCATTTGGTAGGATTTTGTAGTTGTTTACCACTCCTTTAGATGTTTGGTGTTCAATTACAATTTGTAACCTATCGTACTGTAAATCTTTGAACATGAAAACCTATGGTTCTGAGTATACCACCATTAAATGAAAACAACATAGTCAACGTGTTGATTGGTTTCGTTTTTAATAACTATTGATTTTTTAACCGATTGTTTGAAAACTGAGATACTTACAATATTGGGTTAGAAACATGTTTTTTTTTATTGATAGTAACATTGTAACGGGGAAGTAATATTTTTGCGCGATGGTAAAAATATTACTTCGATGCAGGGAAAATTAATCCTCACAAGTAAATATTGTAAAATTACGTAGTATATTTATATTATGTCCTTAATCGTTATTAACCTAATGTTTTGTAATGAATACCGAATTTAGTGTTATTGAATGGTGTATTAATGAAAAAAGGATAAACTTCAAATAAGTATCGAGTGTTCATTGTTTCTATTCTCTTTGTCTCTGTTAATTGATTGAGAATAATATTTTCGTCAATGTTTCGTTATTATTAAATGTGACTGATGGGGTAGATAGAATTTCGTAGGATTAATTTAGGAAATGTTTGTAGGAAAATACAGATAATTTTTGTCCCGTTTTCCTTATAGAGTAGAGGAAATATTAGGCCGGGTTATTTTTTTCCGCTTTCTTGCTACTACTATCTTTAAGCATTTCAGCAATCGGTCCCATACTTAAAGGTCTTGGGGACAGGTTTGTATGTATGGACATACATAGTATTTCCCCGAAAAAGCTCTTTCAAATGGAGCTCTACCTACTTCCAAGCTCTTTACGCTACCGAATGTAGAAAATCCTTTGATTTACAGCACTAACTCCTTATTTTATTTAACTTAGCAAACAATACGTTGCTCATAGCATTTCAAAACGACTTTTCACAAAGTCTATTCAAAACTCGCACACATACACATATCTACAGGCTACACAAATACAAATACAAGAATTCATTCAAAACATTTCACCAAAATCTTCACTCAATACTCGTTCCGTGAATATTATTTCACATGAGTTCACATTTCGCAATACTCTGGAACGTAAAATTACTTTTGGAATGGTAAAACGTACGAGTAGAAAGTAATGCTATGGTAAATCTGGAATAAATTATGTATTCTATGGCGTATGAATGGTAAAAACAGGGTAAAATTACATCATTAATCATCATTATGATAAGCTCTTAAACGTCCACATGGGACTATGAAATGACGGTCATGAGGGATTAATCCTTGACCATCACTCCTCATTATGGTTGGTAAACGTATTGGTGACGGCCAAATGTTCCTGTATGTAATTAGTATGTAATTAGCTGCGCCCGCGGTTTCACCCACATAAGTCTCGATCCCGTGGGAATATCAGGATAAAAGTACCCTATGTCCTTCTCCAGGACATGGTTTACCCATGTGCCATCCAAATCCGTTCAGCCGTTTTAGCGTGAAAGCGTTACAAACAAACAAACTCACTTTCGCAATATTATATAATATAACTTCCGCCAGCAGCTTCGCCCGCGTGTTATCTTTATAAATACTCCCGTGATACTTTATAATATGCCTATGTTACTCTGTGATAATATAGCATTATACTGGAGAATGATTTTTTTGAAATAGGTTCAGTAGTTTTTGAGTTTATTCATTACAACAAAAATACGAACATAAAAATCAACAACAAGTCTAGATAATATATATATAGTTAGGAGATAGCTATGATACGTCTGGATTCATTTAACCAGCCTTCTCAAGTATCCGGCCGGCGTACTCTGGGCAGTCAGCCCTGCCACCTTGCTGACTGGCTATAATTTTTATCATTGCTTGAGCTATTCTCACAAAGTTCATGCCGAGAAAAAATTGAATCAAAGGATGCTGTTGTGCTAAACTTTCTAACATACTTACTTACTTAATTATTGCTTTGAAGATAGAGAAAGAGAAAGGGAGGCCATTTACAGGTCTTCCTAAAAATGGAAATAGGCCTCCTTTTCATACTATTCTATTTATTATTCGGCCATAAGTATATAATATAACTTACGTAGGTATGTATTTACGTAGCGCTTTGGTGCATTTGTTTGATACTCTGACAGTAACCAATGTCGACCAATTTCCGTGACTGTCCATTATGCGAACAAGTAGGAGCTTATTAAACTAGACACAAAGTAATGGGCTGTGTTGCATCTTCGTATATTCATACCTGGCCTTTATGGCCAGGTATGAATATACGAAGATGCAGGTTAAACTGGTGCCTTGCCTTGTGGGCTAATCTTTTAACTGGATAATATATCAGACATCTTGACATCGCCTGTATTATCCTCGAAGTAGACAAAGGCCAGTACACCTACATTTTGCCGGTTATGTTTAAAAGTTATATGTAATAGGTGTCAAAATAGTAGGTAACATTGATCAACTTGAGGCTCGTACCCATGGCCCCAACGCCCAGAAGTCGCGCTTGCGACCACTAGACTAAGAAGGCAATCAAAATAGTGATATTTATTTTATGAATTTATTCAAGAAATATGTTCCATATAACTTGCTTTGACAGAATACATAGGTACGAGACTGGCGCTTGAATTCTGGAATCAACATAATCTTAAAATAATTTTGTATATTTACATTTTTTCTACCGCTTTACGTGAAAATGAGAAGATTTTATTAAAGCTCATTTGTGCTTATTTGCTTGAAATATTAAATTACGAAATAAAAGTTGCTGAAAGTTGAAACTTCGTTATATTTTTATTTACTGATGTTGTAGATAAATAACTGCTTTTTATATTTAATAGCGGCTTGCTCCTGTTTCGGTTTTTACGACTTGACAAAACATCGAGATTTGTTGGGTAAACGTAAATTGAATACTAACGTATTATACGCATAAACCTTTCGGAATCCATTCTCTAAACGATGGTGAAAACCTCATGAAAACGTGTTGCGTGGTTTAGAAGAGCAACGCAGACACAGACAAACGCGAAAAACGACTTTGTTTTATAATATGTCGTGGCCAGATCTTAGAATTGACCATTCCATGAAATGGCCAGCTAACATTGGCCATACCGTTTAAACGTCAACGTTTAATGATATGTCAGTCGACGTTTGGCTATATCATTAATGTAGGGTATCCATGGTGTAAGGTGTAGTAAAAATTACCAAGTAACTGCGACCAACTTGGAAGTAGCATTTGCCGGTCGCTACCGTGGCACCGCTCGCTTCGCTCGCTTGCTCGCGCGCGGTTGGTCACAGTTCTAACCTAACCTAACCCATTTGGTCGGGGTGCCACATAAGCGGCGTTTTTTTTTTCAACTAATTTTAAGTGCTATGTTGCATTTCATAGCGGCCGTCGAGCGCTACTTCCAAGTTGATCGCTTTCCATAATATCTTATTTGGAAACCCAATAAAAGTCCAACGACTTTTTTTGCGTGGTCACTCTACTTTGTTTGATTTGTTGTATGCCGCCGCCATGATGCACAACAAAAACAAAGCGACACCAAAGCTTCTACCGGTGGATATACTAACAATTTTACGATATGATCAGTAATGTTTGGCCACATCATGAAGTAGTCGTGCGTTTAACTGTTCATATCATTAAACGTTGAGTATTCAATGATCTGGCCAGGCCACATCATGATGTGACCAGTGGTCGATGTTCATTTCATGAAATGATCCACGACATAAACATATAGATGGTTTAGAATCGTGTTACATAATTTCATTGTATTATCAAAGAAAAATAACTATAAATACTACCTTGTAATCATTTTGTTTTCAAAAAACCTTTTACAAGACCAAAAATGCAATTCCGTAGGAATTTAATAAGTATTTTATTAACCTGTTTGTTTTCTTTCACGCGTGAAATCAAGGATAAAAGTTAAAAATATTTATGAAAATATAAATAGACTTCCACCCCAAGTTTATCCCAACATAATATTCTCTGAACCATAATATTCTTAAATAACCACACGCGAAGACCCTTATCCTAGTATATAAACAACACACACTTCGTTTAAGCAGTTTCCACAAGAAATTGACCGCCTGCTGTGCCTTAACTTATGATCTCTCCAATTATATGTACTTACTTGCTTTATTAAATATCAGCTTATAAACACAATATTTACGACGTAGGAAGGCCCCATGTCTTGTTGTTTGTACCAATTTCCCCATTTGAAGGTAATTGCTTTCCAGGAATTCTGTTATTGTTATTTTATCGACGTTATTCCCAAATCGCATCAACGAGAATTTTCCGGCAGGAGATGCCTGTTATATTATTCAAGCATGTTGACTGTATCATACAAAAATCATACAAACATAATGTATTTCTGGCAAAATGTGTATAAGTTACATCACTGTCTGTCTACCCCATCGGGAAATAGGCGTGATGTTATGTTGTAACTTTTCATGTGCCACCACGCTTGGCCGTCGGAGTAATTGCGTAGCACACTTACATTAGCAATGGCTTTCATTTTGACAGTTCAACAACATTCATTGCGTTATTTACGTTGTTGGGCAGACAATTTCTTCTTTCATAATCATTCAGATTGTGATTGAAAATGTGCAACGTAATGTGGATAATCAGAATTGAAGCGTGGTTATTTGCGGTTATTTATAGGTAGCTGTCATTAGGACTTAAGCCTGTAAAGACCTCCTGTAAAACATTGGTTCTGTTCTAGAGAACATTAGACTAGAATTTTTCGGGTTCCTCATATAATATAACGATATAATTATGATGTAGTTGTACGGCGTATTTGCACCCTCATAAAAATTTAATTGTTTTCATTAAGATCATATTCAGTTCACATTCGGACCCGTCATAGCAAAACCTGACTATCATTTGACTCAATACACATATCAAGTGAAATTCTATATCAATAATTAACAGTATCAATCGGTAAAAGACGTATGGTGACAACCGTACACAACAATTGAATCAGTAGCTATCATTATATGATGGCAACTGATTCAATTGTTGTTGTTGTTGAATCAATTATTGCTTCTATTTGAAGAAATTCGCATTTAAGAGTTACCGTTGTTCATAATATGTATGTGTTTCATATGATGAAAATCCCAATGATCCTGAAGGTACCTATTCAAGTGATTATAACACAAAGCTGTCATTACACATTTCGGATGTGACGTAATTTGAAAAGGAAATGTGCGATATTTAATTTCCAGTTAAAACGCGTTGGTAGATACTAAAACGTAATTATTCTCATCGTGTTATTTAGGCTGCTTTAAATTTTTCCTGTTGGTTGGGTTTTAAGCGTTCAATTTTAACTGTTACAAAATTATGTAGTGATTTTAAACAACGGCGCAATGGGAGCTGTGCTTCGTTATGAATAATGGGTTGCGGGTTTCATACCTAAATAAAATAAAATGAAAAAAAAAAAAAAACAAGAAACTACCTACTGTAATAAATGTATGATCTCAAATAAAAAACCAAGACAGAGCGCTGTCAACAGTGAAGTGAAACCGGTTTCGTCAACATGTGTGCACTTTGTGTGGTGTAGTTTGATTGTAGTGTCATTGTGAAAGGTTGTAAATGTGTGCGTGTGAGCGTGTACGCACAGAGCGGCATGCTTCAATGTATTGCTCGCAGCGCTCGTCTTGGTTTTTTAATTGGTCTGAGTGTATATATATATATTTGTATATATATATGTATATATAATATGTGTATATATATTTTATTTATTCAATAGTAATAGTAGGTAGGTAGGTACCTATATTATGCTAAGAAATGCCTACCAAATTATTTCAGTTATACATTATTGTTGGACGATATTCCTGCTCGTTATTTTGTGACTTCAATCATGTAAATACAAAACAACTATTCACTGTGTTACTAGTATTCGTTAGTCTGGTACGAGCATATTCAAAGGACTTGTATAATAACCTGCCAGTACGCAAGCTTAAGCCTCGGTCACACACAGCGAATACTCGCTGCGAGTGAATTCGCTGCGCTTTATACTTGCTGCGAGTGAATTCGCTGCGCTTTATACTCGCTGCGAGTGAATTCGCTGCGCTTTATACTCGCTGCGAGTGAATTCGCTGCGCTTTATACTCGCTGCGAGTGAATTCGCTGCGCCTTATACTCGCAGCGAGTATTTGCGACCTGCCTGTCACACACAGCGAATGCTCTGGCGAGATGAATTCGCCGCGAGTAAAAATTTGACATGCTCAATTCTAATCGCGGCGAATGAATCTAGTCGCAGCGAATAGCCTGTCACACACGTGTGACCGAGGTTTTAGAGGGTAGTACAAGTTTCACTAAAACAACATAGGTACCTACTAAATCAGTACTAAATCAATCGTAATCATTTTCCCATCGGCGCGCGTGTTGGACGGAGGTGGCTTTTGCCTGAGATCCTCCAGTAAACAGGAGGTTAATGAGAAAACTTAGAGGAAGGCCAGACGGAATGTAGTCGCGGCATCAAACAGCGTCCGGTGTGAACTCGCGTGAGGCACGACATGCTGTATCTATGATCTTTAATGCTTTAAGTTTTGCTTTTATAGCTTTTTAAGGCGCAGACGACGATAAAAGCTGAGCTGTCGTTACTCGAGATGCTCTCGATTTACTCTGGTTCATGCAGCGATGATATCTAAATGACACACATCTTTATTCTGACTCTGAGTGACAAAAGTAAAAAAATAAAAACAGCTGGAAGAGATTTCTTTAGAAATAAGCATCATCTTTGTACCAATTCTGTTCCTTTTTCTTGTCTCTTTATATGTGTGTACATAAACTGTTAAATAAAATAAATAAAAACTATAATTTAGGTTTATTAGGAATACGATGTCATTATATCTTCTTGAAATATAAACGTAACATCACGCCTATTTTTATCTTAAGGGTTAGGCAGAAGTGAGAGATTTAGTTTTTTTTTTTTTTTTTTTTCCCGCAACCCCGGCAGGCATCGGTCCTATCGGACCCCTTCACTTGCTGACATCTCTTTGAGGCGCGCGTGGAACACAACGCGCCGTCGACCCGGGCCTGGTCCTTATAGGACGGCGAGCTACCCATTGCTCACCGTCCGCAAGCCCACGCCTACGGTGGCCGGGAATCGGCCTGTGATTCCCGACGCCCAGGGCGTCTCCTACGGCGGCTAGGGGCGTGAGGGCGCGAAATTTGCCTCTCCTTCACGCGTTCTGCCTCCTCCTTTGCGAGCATTACTGCTTCGCAGAAGGAGGTGACGGCCTCCCATGCCCTCTCGCTCCGTACCATGGCCTGGACTAGGGCCGGACGCGAGAGATCCCCGCCGCCGATCGCCTCCGCGAGGACACGGCGATGCTCTGCCCAAGCAGGACAGACCTCCACCGTATGCTCAACCGGGTCTTCCGGGCGATCCACGCAGTGATGACACCCGGGCGTTTCCTCCCGCCTGATACGAAATAGGAACCTCCCGCACTGTCCATGACGCCATGAGATCCCGCCGGAGCTCTGTCCGCTGTGCCGCGATTTCTCGCGGCAGCGGAGTTACGCCCCGGCGTTTCGCCTCCTCGCGCCACTCCCAAATGTGCGCGAGGACTTTTGCCTCCAGATCCCATGGCGGTAATCCGGCAAGGAGGCTCGCCGCCTCACCGGAGATCGTGCGGTATCCCCGGACCAGCCGGGTGGCCATGACCCTCTGGGACGCGTTCAACCGGCGGGCTGGCCGCCGCCTCAATGAACGCGCCCAAACCGGTGCCCCGTAAAGGGCCATGGACCGCACGACCCCCGCGTATAGCCTCAGGCAGGAGGCGTTTGGACCCTAGATTGGGCAGGAGCCGCTTCAAAGCAGCCCCGGCCCGCTCCAGTCTGGGAGCCAAACGTCGGAAGTGCTCCACGAAGCTCCACCGGCTGTCGAGGACGAGTCCTAGATACTTCATCGTCGACTCGACGCCGATGTGAACTCCTCCTACCGTTATTTGGGAACCCGACGGTGGCGCGTTCCGAGGACCATGAAAACACATGGCCTCGGACTTGTGCAGGGCCACCTCGAGTTCCAATTGCCGGATTCTGTCCACGATTGTCGCAACCCCGTGTGTCGCTAGTTCGGCCGCCGCCTGGTGCGACCTCTCCTGCGCCAGGACCAACGTGTCGTCAGCGTAACAAACGACGCTGACGCCGCTAGGGAGGTCGGCGCGCAGCACCCAGTCGTATCCGATGTCCCACAGATGCGGCCCCAGGACCGATCCCTGTGGGACACCGCACGACATCTCTCGCCGGTTCCATTCTCCCTGGTGACCGGGGTAGATGACGGCCCTGTCCGTCAAATAGGCCTCGACCACACGACAGAGGTAGGTACCGGCATCCGGTGATACCGGAGTGCCTCCCTGATGCAACTCCAGGGCAGGGTATTGAAGGCATTGGCGATGTCTAGAGACACCGCCAAGACGACCCCACCCCGGGCCACAGCGTCCCCCGTCGTGAGGGCTCGCACGCGCATGATGGCGTCCACCGTAGAGCGCCCCCTGCGGAAACCAAACTGGCTCTCCGCCAAATCCGGCCCCACCCGCACCAGCCGCCCGACGAGGCGGTCTGCAATGACTCTTTCAAAGAGCTTGCCCACCTCATCGAGCAGCACGATGGGCCGGTAAGTGGACGGAGAGTCGAGACCCGAGAGCCTCCAAGGCCAGGACCCAGGCTTTCCCAGGTAAGCCGTCGGGTCCTGGGGCGGTATTTTTGGCATTCAGCCTACGTACCGCCACTCTCATCTCTACCTCGGTCACCTCCGGAGCATCGTCGTCGTCGTCGGCGGTGTGATCCGTTCATGGGCGGGGAGGCATGGTCCCCTCTCGAAGGGAACAGAGCGCTCACCACGTCCCCCACAAGCTGCGGCCGGAGACTCTGCGTCAGCGGGGCAGCCCATGGGCGGAGTTTCTCCCGCACCATCTTGTATGGGCGTCCCCACGGGTCCCTGTTCAGAGTCTCCAGCGACTCCTCGCGGGCCACTCCCCTGGCCCGCAGGATCTCCGCTTGGAGGGCGGTCTTCGCCGCTCTGTACCCCTCGTACAGCTCCGCCTGAATGGCTTCCGTATCCGGAGGACGAATACGGAGCCTGCGGTGCCTGGTGTACCGGCGTCGCGCAGCAACGCACGCATTGCGCGGTGTCGTCAGCTGTTGCGACCACCAGTACACCTGGCGCGAGGCACGTCCGGGCTGGACCCGGGGCATTCACATATCTCGGACATGGCCTCCCGGAACCACTCCGCCTCGTCGTTGATGTCAGCAGGCCTGTCCGGTGATGACACCCAGGCCTGCACGATCGAGGCTTCCAGGAGGAGCTCCCGGTCCAGCTGCTTCAACGCCCACCGCGGACCATTCGGGGCCTGTCGGACCGGCGCACTCAAGGTCTGGGCGGAGACGTCAAATCGGATGTACCGGTGATCGGAATAGGTCTCCACCCCCTCCATGACGCGCCAGTCAATTACTCGCGGCGACAGAGCGGGGCTGGCGAACGAGATGTCCACCACTGATTCACCCCGCATCCGCACACACGTGGGGACAGAACCCCGGTTCAGGACGACCAGGCCTGTCTCGAGAGCCCAGTCCTCCACCATCCAGCCCCGTGTGTCCGTATACCGGGAACCCCAAGCCACATTTTTGGCATTGAAGTCCCCGACGACGAACACGGGAAGGGAACAGAACCCGACGACGACGACTCTCAACTCCGCAAGGGAGTTGTGGAACTTGGCAAGAGTACGGCTCGGGGAGAAGTATAGTACGGCTCGGGGAGAAGTATAGAGGTGTAGCTTCAGACGAATCCAATGACATATTATTCTTAAAAATCGGTTTAGCTGTTTAGTAGTTACGAGGGAACATAGAGACGGACATACATACACACACACATCCATACATATAGGTCAAACAAATAACCCTCCTTTTTGGCATCGCCGCGGTCGGGTAATAATGAATGTACTGGAATTCATTATTCGGCACTATCGTGTGAAAACACTCTTATTTTGTCTTTGTATTTGCATGAATTAGATCCGTGCTCAGCATTTAATAAAAAGATTGGTTCTGACTTTTCGAGATGTTTTCAGGAAAGACGAAAAGACTCTTTCTGTAGGTGATATACCAGAATGTAAAGTGGTCACCAGATTTCAAGGAAATTCAATTATAGGATAATCCTAACTAATATTATAAATGCGAAAGTGAATTTGTTTGTTACGCTAAAACACTAAAACGGCTGAAAGGATTTGGATGAAATTTGGCACATGGGTAGACCATGACCTGGAGAAGGACACAGGATACTTTTCATCCTGGATCACGGACGAAGTCGCAGGTTACAGCTTGTATTTACATAATATTAAATCTTACAGACCTAACATAATAATAATAAAATGTACAAAACGGGCGATATAAAAAAAGGGGGGAAATAATTATCAGTCATCATTACGTTCCATGAAGTTATTATACATGATCTTCAGTTATTTACTAGAATAAAATCGCTTACCTAATTATACATTTCCTCAAATAGAGCTTTGGCATTTGACTTAAATAATAAAAAAAACAAATCAGTCTTGATACCAGAATCTTTAATAAATGGTCTTTGGAAACAATGGTTAAATTCTTTAAGGATCGCGCAGACAAGCGCGACGCGACTCTAATAGAATAATTTCTATGAAAACTTCATCGTAATTGTTCTACCAGAATTGCGTCACAACGACGTGTCTCACATGTTTGCGGGAGCCTTTAAACATAGGGGCCTATCTATTGTTAGAACGCATATAACGAATCTCTTACTCACAAACTAGCCAGACAGGTTTTATGCATAAACACGTAGTTTACGAGGGACCCTTTTAAAAATGTTAATGTGCTCGTGTCTATAAAAGGCTATTTGGAAACCCTTTATGTTTGTGACGTAGATCAGTGACGTCGGGTGATTTTTTGAAAGAGGTAAGCCGGAGCAGAAACAATTGTTTCTATACGCAACGGACTCATCATGACGTCACTTCGGACTTTCATCGTGGCCGCGAAAATCTACTTCTTGTTTACCTAACAAAATAACGATGTGAATAATCCGTTTCATTAAATTTCTAATTCGATCTACTTTTCTATTATGAGCTGCATGCGGATTAACATAAAATAATTATATTCCTACCAATCCCGAGCTCATGAAACAGCTACGAATATGTTTTTAAGTCTGCACATGTTTTTTTCATAAATTCGTCAGATTATGAATGTAAAAAACCCTTTTATTCCATAAACTACTAGAATATGAAAAAAGTAAACACGGGAAATAATACATTTTATTTAATTTACAACTGTCAGTCAATCCTTGATATTTAACGTAAAGGCAAACATTAAAATGTTTGAAAAAATCATCACGATGTTTGTAATTTATAGTCATATCAGGGCGAGCACGGCCTAACTTATTTTAGGTTTCAATAACCTTATGCATATTTCCTCACAAAGCAAATAATCACAATAATCTTTATGACGCTATCCTAATTCTACTGATCCTACTATTTACTTTTGAAATCTACTCTAAATAAGTAATTTCAATTTAATAAAATTACTTACTTACCCAAAATACCTAATCACAACGTACCTAATCATACTCAAAAACTTAAACATGATCTTAACTCTCTACCTACAAACAAAGATTACAACTGATAAAATAATTAATTCAAAAAATACTGAGCGAAGAAAATGCAAATTAACTACATAATGTAAACAAGTTATACGAATAATACGATTACGTCAAAAAACAAACACACATTGTCAAAGTCAATCGAATGATGATATGCTATCCAATGTCCGAACTCCGAACTGAATGCATTACGAAATTCAACGAGAACAACCGAATTACGAGCTCTTTTTCGTTCACGCGCATGCGTTTTCTACTACTATCCGGGCTATCGTAACTCAGCGCGGATCGGCTTTTCTGGCTGCTAAGAAACCGAGGTGTCACGTGACCGAAGTGACGTCATGACGGTCTTTATTTTCTAAAGAGTGATTGAATCTGTGATTGTTCAATGACGATAGAGTGGTTGTGTTTCAAATTTACGAAGGGAAGCCGGTAGGAATCGGCCTGTTTGAACCCGTCGCCCCTGGTAGGTTGACAATATCCGGTGATATACCGTAGTGAATCTGTCTTTTTATTGTATCCGACATACGTATTCTACTTAGGTATATTAACAGAAACCTGCTGCATCGATGTAAACTCTTACGACAAACTACCTTCTGCATTAAAACTAAATTCCATCTATGTACATTCGCGTAAGTGCTAGCAATAAGTTATTTTTTTTCGGATTAACGGCAGCGACATACGAACAAACAAACATTGATTTTTATATATTACAAGTTAAAAAGGAAAACTATATAAGATTTTGAAATGCGTCTATATAATAACTTTACGATCTAAAACTGGAAGCCGAATTCAAACTGTTTTTGGATAACCAATTGCCGACCTCATTAACCCAATTACCGGCGATCTCGTAATCCACCGTTTATCGATCGTGATAACAAACAAGATAAAAAACTGACGCATAAAAATACCGCTCATAATTTTAAAATAAAAATGTCTTCCATGGGCGATAATACTACCATCGAAAATAGTTTGAGGTGGGTATCGCTTGAACTTTTGAACTACTCGTGATGATACCAGAACATACTTCGCTAGTGCAGATAATCCTTCACTTGGTTGCAACAACATACGCGGTAATTTACCTTCTGAAAGTTTCAAGGATACCTATCTAAGTATAGTTAAGCCTCTATAGATTGCCCTCATTCGAGTAAAGCCTTAATAAATGACTCGTTTAAAAACGCCCTTCGCAACCTGTATTTGTGTGATCTCCACAATATAAAGCTCTCATCAGTCACAGACTAAAAGTTATTAACACTAATGACAACAATCATAAACTTAGACGTTTACTTTAAGAGAAGTAAGAGCACCAGCCAGTCGGCCAAAGCAAACTTCTGTAAGGGCTCGTACACGAGGACGATTCGTATTTCTTGACGAATCGTCTTTTTTCACGATTCGTTTTTTTTTGACGGCGGCAATGCTTTTTAAATGCCCGTGTTCACACGCATCACGAATCGTGAAAAATTCCGGACACGTCTTAAATCACGTATCGTCTTTTAAAAATAACGTTCGTCAAAAAACATGAATCGTGTTTTTTGTGTAGGATTCGCTGAAGCGCTCGTCCAAGACTGAACTCTGAATCATGAATCAAGTGTGAACATCTATTCGGATATTTTGACGAATCGCGAAAAATCTCGTTTCCGTATGAAATGTGAACGTACATCCGTCATGACGTATCGTTTTTGATGACGGGCGACGGGTCTCGTGTGAATGAGCTGTAATAATTACTTTACTTTCTGCGACACAGTTTTCAATTCCCGACTACACGAGTCGAATATAATTCCACCACACGGCAAAATTGATTCCAACTTTGTTTGAAACAATAGAAACAAAATATACGGACGTCATAAAGTCTGATGGGGTCACGAGTAGTTGGGTTTGTGAATGTCGTTTGTGGTTTTGACCTTATTGAATTGATTTGAACTTTGTTTCCAGTAAAATACGTGAGTATATTGGATATTTTCTGAATAAATAGCCTACGTTTGTCCGAGGTCACCGAAAACATGCCTACGATTTTCTTGGCAAGTTTCCTAAAGTACCTACGCAGAAATTTTTTGCTCTATTGATCTTAGCTTACTGCGACAATGATGATGATCAACTATACGCGGCATCTCTAAGGTGATAAGACCCTTATCACCTTAGAGATGCCGCGTATAGTTGTTATAGCGAATAGTCGAATATCGATTAATCGCCATTCCCTATGGCGAATAGTTGAATACTCGCCATTATTACTCGACATAAAAAAGGAATATAATAATAATATTAATTCTCAAATAATAATATAGTTTATTTATTTTCTGTGGAGCGGCTCCTGCCCATTCTATGCGGGGGTCGTCCATGGCCCTTTACGGGGCACCAGTGTGGGCGCGTTCATTGAGGCGGCGGCCAGCCCGCCGGTTGAACGCGTCCCAGAGGGTTATGGCCATCCGGCTGGTCCGGGGATACCGCACGGTCTCCGATGAGGCGGCGAGCTTCCTTGCCGCCATGGGATCTGGAGGCAAAAGTCCTCGCGCACATTTGGGAGTGGTGCGAGGAGGCTAAACGCCGAGGCGTAACTCCGCTGCCGCGAGAAATCACGGCACAGCGGACAGAGTTCCGGCGGGATCTCATGGCGTCATGGAGAGTGCGATTGTCGCAACCCAGTGCTGGGAACGCCATAATTGTGGCGATAATTCCCCTCTTTGAGGAGTGGCTAGAGAGGCGCCACGGCGTCCTCACTTTCCACCTGACGCAGGTCCTCACCGGACATGGTTGTTTCGGGAGGTTCTTGTTTCGTATCAGGCGGGAGGAAACGCCCGGGTGTCATCACTGCGTGGATCACCCTGCCGACTGGAGGGGATCTTCCGCCTATGGCCTGAGCCCGAGACCCACTCGTCGGCGGACGACCCCTGGCTATCTCCCGGTTTGGAGCGCTTGCGGAGGAACTTCCGGTTCCTACCAGCAGCTCCCACCACTTCGCGCTCTGAGCTCTAACCCGAGCTCATTGCGCCAGATGCAGCGTCGGACTCCGACCCCGCATCACTCCCTTCCTTTTTGCGTGGATCGCCCGGAGGACACGGTGGAGTCTGCCCGGCTTGGGCAGAGCATCGCCGAGTCCTCGTGGAGGCGATCGGTGGCGGGGATCTCTCGCGTCCAGCCCTGGTCCAGGCCATGGTACGGAGCGAGAGGGCATGGGAGGCTTCTGCGAAGCAGTAATGCTCGCGAAGGAGGAGGCAGAACGCGTGAGGGAGAGGCAAACTTCGCGCCCTCACGCCCCTAGCCACCGCAGGAGACACCCTGGGCGTCGGGAATCGCAGGCCGATTCCCGGCCACCGTAGGCGCGGGCTTGCGGGCGGTGAGCAATGGGTAGCTCCCCGTCCGATAAGGACCGGGCCCGGGTCGTCGAGAGAGATGTCAGCACAATTAAAGGGGTCTTATAGGACCGATGCCTGCCGGGGTTGCGGCAAAGTCTGAAAGGGATACCGTGGCCCCTGGCAACGTACAGGCAACTGAAGGAACACGGGTGTGTTTTAGTATAAAAAAAAAGATTTATGAAAAAAAACCCAACCGACTTGATCCCAATCGTGCAGAAAAACTAGTTCTTTTGCACCTCAATCTGTCTGCCCCTTTTAGACTTGAAATATTAAATTATTAATTAAAAAGCCTAACTGATTAACTTCAACTATCATTAATTATGACGAAAGATGACTAAAAGTTAAATTTTCTTATAGTCTATAGTTTTTCTACTATTCTATATCTATTAACTATTCGCCGAATGTCGAATAATAGACACTATTATTCGGAACTTGACGAATAAAAAAAATAAAAAAAAATACCGAGTATAGCGAGTATTCGCAGCATCTCTACTTATCACCACGTATTATGATCACAAACCTTTGCTCGGCTTATAGGTTTATACTCCAAAAAAGGAAGTTGACAGGAAACTGACAGATTTACCTACCTGGAAAGGTCAACTTTGCATCCATTAGCATTGGCAATCTTTCAGGGAGTGAAAATACTATTTTACTACATAATTTTTACCATGGGAACAACTCTGAAATATTGGTTGCACTATTTCAGTTGCCAATCAATTTAAAATAAGCCTGTATAAAGGAAAAATACTTTCTTAGGAAATATTAACTTTCTAACGTTTCCTTATACATATTATAAAACAAAGTCCCCCGCCGGGTCTGCCTGTCTGTCTGAACGCGATAAACTCAAAAACTGCCCAACAGATTTTCAAACAATTTTCACTAATAGACGGAGTGATTCATGCGGAAGGTTTTAGTGTATAATTCATTTAAGTATTGTGTAAATTTGCTGAAATATGACGATTATTGTCAAAGATGTCGGAAAAAATCATGCCGACTGGGAGCTTTACTGGCGTGCGCCGCGTAAGCCGTAAGAGATACATCAAATTTATATTCTACAGGATTGAAGATCTTAAAAAGTTCAACAAAAAAATCCGCAATAGCATATGTCTATCTACTAAGGATGACCCACAGTAACCATTATTATCTTTCAGAATTTGATAAGAAATGTATTGTTATTTTCGACGTTATTTTGACCGGTATCATATTAATCCTCCTCCAATAAAATATGTTATTTAAATTGGGCATTTAATTTAGATTAAAATATGCTCACATCATATCATTTAAATTAATAGTTTAAAACATATCACAGATTCAAAATTAAGCGTAATAAAATAATCATGATTGACGGCAACGCGGGCGGTAGGAGTCAATGACCTTTTCCTCTGCTATTAGGTATGTAATCCCGGTAGTACGTCCCCGTGGGATATTTTCCGACATCCACGCGGGCAAAAGCTAGTAACACATAAATGATGGACGACGTAGATAACTTCAGTGAAGTCCAGTAACATTTCTCCATCACTGTCTGCCATAAACAAGGTGCTACGTTACAATTATCAACGAAGCCGACATATCTAGCTTTTACATTAATTGTCACTTAGGTAACACGTATCCAATAGAAGAAGAAAAATGTTACAATAGGAGATAGCTTTTCTTATGTAGTTTAAAATATGTAGTTTTTCTTAAGCGAACGGTGTACTATTATATTAAACTATACGAAATATGAAAACTATACAAACTATACGATATAATAATATAAACTATAGCTTCTGCCCGCGACTTTGTACGCGTGAAATTTATTGTTCCTTCGCATCGCCCGCCTGGACTGTTACTTCGTTTTCACTTAGCGTTCTTTGTAACTTTTTTACTTTTGCTCAGCTCCTAAGGGTCATAGCGTGATGATAATCAACCTTGATTAAGGAACTATTTAGTTGGATATGGATTAATTTAATATCATTCGATTCTACGCGTGTTTTGATTGATTGATCAACCATGTAATTATTTAAATCTCTTTGAATGCAGTTTAAATTGTTTCTTAAATTCAAATAATGTCTTCTTTCAGTAAAATGTTCCATCTACAATATTCAAGGTACTTTCCCTCCATGTGGCATATCCGTGGGACGCCCTGTATACCGTTTATATACTTGTAGATTTGTTTTGCACTTAAGGGAAAAGGCGAAATACAAATCTTGTTACCACCATAAGAATAATGTAACGTTTGAAGTGTATTTTCAGAATTATATTTGGGGCATACTTAGTTCCCTTTTATTTGGGCACAATATAATTATAAATAATATTGCCTTGGTACGGATATGGTTTTGATATTTCTTTAGGTAGTTAGTTGTATATGCCGCACGCGTATAGAAAAAAAGGTATTGTGTTTAACTATATTTTGCTTGTAATTGTTTGTTAAACAAAACTCCGACACCAGGTTAGTCACTAACCACATGAAAAATAGAAGAAGATTGTTTATTAATTGACTAAGTTACATATTTAGTCGTTAAAATGCTATCCAGGTCGTAAATTCCTAAAACAAATGCATCGTTTTGCTATTTATTTAATTGACAGGTTGTGTGCCCGATGGAATTTCTTATTGGCAAAAATGACGAACTTCGAACTTAAAAATCCTTCCTTCGGCTCCCTTTCGTAATATAAAGAACTCTTTTGTAAACTTGTATGCTTCTAGATCTAGACCCACCCTAGATTTTTATTATGTGGATTAAGATATATTTTCTTATTTTTAAGGCCATATTTTTACTATTCTTTTCGCATTTTAAGATGTTAGTCCTTGTCCATATTTTTCTAAATACTTGTCCATATTTTACGTACGAGACTACTTATTTTAAGCGCCTGCGATATATTTTATGTTTTCTTTTTGTCGAAAAGGGGAGCCGGAAAAATGCTATTGTATTGTTGTCGTGGCATGTCAAGGAACACTTTGTGGGTCCCCATGCCATTTGTCCAATAGCAATTGCAAAGGACCAATTTCATTTTCAAATTGGGATCGTATTTCCTTTTATGTTTTTGACATTTTCTGTAATGAATTGCAGTGTTTTAGATTCATTTAATATTTTAGGAATATTATGTGTATTTTGTAAATTTTGCCTGTGACTATTTAGTAAATGTTTAGTGAAACTAATAGCAAGGAGTAAGTACTACATTCAAAGCAGAGCTAGAGTCTCGATTCAAAGCAGAGTCTCGCACTTACAGAATAAAACTGTGGATTAAGTCTGTCCTGGTTGTTAGCATTTGTAAAAAAATAGGTAGATACCTATACCACAACTTTTGTTCTACTATTGCAGATTCGTGAAGAATACATTTACACAATAGGTAAATTTGCATTGGTTGGAATTGAATTCATTTCGCACAATACAGTTCTGTTCACGAAGGTTTGCTTCATGGAAAACTAACGTTTTTAAGCGAAGCAATTAAGGCTTCGCTGATTATTTCAACACCAGATACCCGCGTTTCACGGGCTTATAATGTTTTTTTAGATTATTTATTCATATTCTGTATAGGCACCTCTTTAGGTTATGAGCTATCCGAATATCAAAAAATATTTGGCCTAGTCTTACGGGGGAGGCGTGAAAATTGATTCGCTGTTACAACTACAAGTAGTTGTTCCGGGTCTGGCTGTTTGTGTATGTGACTTTAAATGTTTGTAAACGCACCCACGATACAGGAGAAATTACTAGGGTGGGGCAACGTTTTAAAAAAAAAAAAAAAAAATGATTGTTACTGTTATGAATTGTGAAAAAATCTTATAAAAAAACTAACGTTTTCATTGGCCCACCGCCAATGAAATCGTTAGTTTTTTTATAAGATGCCCAAATATCAAATATCGATAGAAGATTTCATCGAAGGAAATTCGGTGTATTCATCAAATCCCGAAACCAGTTTTGTATAATGAGGAATTAGAGTTTCTTGCGATCAAAGGTAAGATTTTTTTTTCCACATTCATTTCATAATATTCCAGAGAAGATGAGTTGACATAATATAACCGAGACGAGATTTAATATAGTCCCGTTTATATGAAACTCGATCATTTTAATAATACAACAAGTGCGAGATATTTTTAATAAAGATGGTTATAATATAAATAGGTATTTTTATGATTAAAAGCTTCAAATAGCTTTTTCGTAGGTATTTTGTGCCAGTGTTATTTAGGACCCTTTTTAATCAAAAAGTTCGTATTAAAGAGTGTAGTGGCATAAAAATTGAGATAAAGGTTCTAAGTCTGAAGGACAGTTGATTAAAGTTACACGTAATACGATTTATATTATTTATGGCACTGAAGGCAAACACTGTAGACTATATATTTTTCGAAATTCTGGTCTTAAAGTTGACCAGTATACTCATCTCGTGATAAAAATAAAATAAATATATATGTATTTAATTTCCTAACAAATACAAAAATTAAGATCCATTCGCAGAAAAAAACAACAGAATATAAATAAGGTCATAAAATAAAATAATTAAATAAACAACAACTTGTGTACGCACCAAAGTATTAAAAAAAAAATGGCAGAAGATAAAACCAATTTCTCTAATATATCCAAGGTTTCGGGGATAAAGTCGAATAAAATAAATGTATCATATACCTATATATCAAATTATATGAAAGTCCTTTAGGAGAGAATAAATAAACACTCGCTTGTATGACAAACAGTTCATAAATATTCTATCAAATAATTTTCTTTAGTTCAATAGTTTCGCAAAACATGATAGGTTTAAATTCCTTCGATAACGTTGCAATATTCATCCGTTTCCATGAAGCGATAAGTATTGATTGTCTTATTATATTATAAAAGACAAGCTTTGAAGAAAAGCCATAAAATTGTTAACCTCATTAACTTTCATTATTTGAGATACCTTTTGAAATTTGACCGCGCAGGACTGTAAAAGGGATTTTTTTGTGGAAGCCCGAAAAATGGAGCTAAACTTTTTGAACATAATTTACTGAAAATGTCATAATTTACTGACCTTGTAGTCTGAAAAAGTGGTGCTATTGTAGAGGGATGATAATTTATGCTGTTTTAAAAAATAATACAGTAAGCGCACGGTAATCCGGCACCCATTTTTTCGCCGGATTATCGGAAACATTATTGATTGGATCGGGAATATATTTCATTATTGGATTTCTTTTCTAATTCGTACTTAGATATTATTCAAGTTATTTCTTTAAAAAAAAATGCTTCAATATTCTGAAGTTCTATTCTATTCAATTACTAACTTTGTAGTAGAAATCTAACAACCAATTAGTAAAACCTCTGGTGTTACTGAGGTATCTCATACAAATACATTTACATTTAGTTACAGTTATTAATTTGTACCAGTTAATAACTGAATACCCAATCATTGAAATACTTACGGGTTTCTGTTCAAGAGCGATAGCAATGTAAGCAATGAAATGTTCTGACAATTGTTATTAGTCAAAGGACAGGTTTTAATGATTTCGTGCATTGGTGCCATCCCCATAGAGTGCTGAACGGAGCGTTATTTGTAAAAGTTGGCAACGTCGCAAATAGCGGTCAAATATTTACCTGTTTTGATTAATTTGGCAATATTATTGTATGGAAATATGAAATATCGCTAACTAGTAAACGAGAATATTAATAATGAATTGAATTCAAAATCAATCTGCCTAGCCTTTTCACAACTATGTTAGGGTCGGCTTCCAGTCTAACCAGATGCAGCTGAATACTAGTATTTTACATGAAGCGATTGCCTATCTAATAATAAATCGAATAATGAATTGCAATTATAACACTGAATTTGATGTTAGGTGTAAAAAAGGCATCTTAAACTAAATATTCGGTGTTACGATATTACATTATTGCATTTCATTATCAATATTTTAGTTCACTAGTTAGCCATATTTCATATTTCCATAAAGTAATATTGCCAAATTAATCAACAGCGAAATATTTGACGTCTATTTGCGACGTGGCCAACTTTTAGAAGTTCAGCCGATCTATTCTGTAAAAATCTCTCCGTGAAAACTCTGGTGAAGAGAGCTGTCATTCCACTGATGCTAGGGATTGACATTATTGATGGCTCATCTAAGTTATTACGGTGAGACTTTTACGGAATAAACCGGTGTAACAAATACACTAACAGTAGCAATGGCTTGCATTTTGACAGTTCAAAAACCTACATTGCGTTATTCACGTTGTTGAGCAGACAAATTTCTCGAATATATGAAGCAATGGATTAGCAATATCCGTCAAAATCATTCAGATTGTGATTGAAAGGGTGTGACGTAATTAGGGTGTCGCTCGTCAGTCTGTTTCATTGATTTAATTTTAAGTTATTTACAGCAGCAGACGGGTTATTTTTATACGAACTTAGTATTTTTTTGGTTGTATACATGGTGACGGTGCTAACGGTACTACCTGTATACGGCTCCCTGAGCAAGTGCGATTATTACCGATTTTCAACAAGTTGGTAACAAAGCTGACTACCAAGTGTCTTCAGCCGTTTGAGTCAGCTCTGTTACCAACTTGTTGAAAAGAAAATATTATTACCACGATTTAACCCATTCTCATTATATTTCGTGCCAAGAAGAGAGAAATAGAGATAAAGATAAAAAGGAATACGTACGATATTCTTTATAGCCTTCCCATCTTCGTACAAATCGCTGCGATTATTGAATATTTGTCATTGATACTATAATTCAACGTTAGTTCAGACTAGCGAGCTGTGAGAATTTCGTCTGATCATAACGATGGAATTTATCGCCGGTAATTTGATTTTCTCCGGCGAATATTTTGAAGTATTAGCTTCGAGTGTTAGTTTCAGTAGATTTTCACAGACTCATAAGATTTTCGCAGTTGAAAATGTTATAGAGTTAAAACGTTTTCGAATATTTGTGCTTTGATTTTGTCTCAATTTTGTATGTAAACTTTATTTACTACGTATACTCATTAGGTCTGGGACTTGAATATCAAAGTTTTTGTTTGAATTTTGAATACATGTACGAGATATTTGATTCTGTGAATATTTGAATATTTTAACTTTATTGGATACGATTGTAGTTTATCATATACAGATAAGATACATACATGTTTAACCAAAAACCACTTATTTGTCTCTGAAGTTCTATATTTGAACAGGCGTTTTTCCCTAAAACTCCCATTAATTTTGCTTTTCCCCCAAATTTTTTAAGTTAATAATAGTATCAAACTGAATAGGGGTGGATTTAATAATAGTGGAAGTGTTCGTTCGTAGTTTGTGGGTATCGAACCAAATCACCAGTGCTACCACCAAATAGAATTGAATAATTGAATAAGGTAATAACCGGTGTATTATTTTCATGGTACATAAAAGTACTGTAGGTAGATTATGTTTTATAATTATCAGTAGAACATATACAAGGTGTAATTTAAATAACTGAAAACCTGAAAAGGGGTCATTGCAGAAATTCATCATTATTAACAACTTTTAATATGGGACCAACCCTGAAGTAGTGATAAAAAAAAGAAAGCTTTTCAATAAATTTGTGTTCACATAAATCAACGAAATGTGAGCTGATTTTTGTTCAGATTTTCAGTTATTTCAATTACACCACGTCAACTTTTTCTTCATCGGAGGGCATAATTAAAGGGTGTATAATTTAAGTTAAACTTCGTAAAGCCTTTAAAAAATTTCTCAAATTGTGTACACTTTGGTCGTTTATGAATGGAACTTAAAAAAATCAAAACTTTTTATACATATTGCAATTGTGCAATTAAGTAGCCAAGTCTTTTCGTGAAAGCAGTTTAGTAATTAAGTTAATTGTGAAAAGTCATAAATACTGTAGGTTGTTGGTTGGAATCACGAAGGCGAGCGTGGCGGTATTCCGCACCGCGTCGCGACGACTACGGTCGCTGCCTCGTACGACCGTTAACCCCTCAAATGCAGTCCTACCTGCAACATCTAACCCTATTAGCTATTTTCCGTGAGCGCCCGCGCGTCGCTATTTTCGTCTTTATGCCTTAAGACATCGTGTCTCTTCAAATATAGGTCGCGAATAATAGAATGTGACGACTGAACTAACTTAGCTCGATATTTCGCCCACTCGCTTTTCGGCATTTGTGAACTATCGCAGTTGTAAACTACTCTTTTTATGGCTCTGATCCTTTTCATATCTCATTAGGTTTGCGCTGAATATCTTACAGAATAACGAGGCTAGTTTCTTTTTTTAACCGTTCCTTTTATGCAAATCACATACATTTTCGTATTATTTATGTACGCCCCTATAATATTATTGCCAGCAATTAGGACTAAGTTCATATGAAATTATTATTGCAAAGAAAAATACATAGAGAATATCGGTTTCCTTATAAGCAATTACTTACTATAAGTGCTTTTGAAATATAATATCTTGGGGTTTACGTCTTATATGTAGTTATTGAATTAGTTGGCTGTGGGTAGTGGTGAGCTAACGTGGTGTGTAAAGAAATCCGTTTTGATCGATTATTTGTTTTAGCGCGTCTGAATTAGATGATTACGTCGTATTTTTTTGATGTTTTTATGAAGTCACAGTTGAGTTTCCTGTATTGTTTGATTCCTGTTGGATCATTTAGCTCCCTTCAAAATGGTTGAGCTGAATGGTGCTAATCCATGCGTCATGTTCGTGAACGGGCGCCGTCAGTAGAGACTGGTCATCTCTTAGCTGCCGCGGCTTATTTTAATTTTTGAATTGTTCTTTGTTTTTTATATTTTTATTACGGACGCTTTTAACGTGCACGTCTTTCTACATTGTTCCCACATGTATAATTTCAACGTTAATGATGTAACCAATATTTTGTAAAAAAAAAAACTTTGATTTAAAAGAGTGTCCGTGGAGTTTCTTGCCCGTTCTTCTCCATAGGTACCTACTACGCTTTGGAATGGGCAACTAGCTTCATATTTCTGACTGACCGACTTCTTGACAATTCAAAAGTGCCTGTAAATGGTTTAATTGAAATAAATGCTTTGAGTTTGAGTTTGAGTTTGTAAGTAATCAGAACTCGTGATTACGTAAGATTTTGATTTCTTCAGATTCTAATGTGACTGTTTAAAAAAATCTAATGTTTTGATAACATTAAATTACACTACTCAACAAAGTCTATCTCATAGTCAAGGGTATTCATAGCAATAATTTTGATTTTAACTTCTTTTATGTAACACATTTAATATAAAAAAAGCGTAATTTAATACACATTTTGTTAACTTCTTGTTGAGGGTTCTCCCGTGGATTGAATGAAAGAAGTGAAGAAGTTGTACACCAGATATATTTAAAATAATAAAACATATAAAATATACGAGCGCAGCCGTCAGGCGATCACATTGACAAAATCAAAAAAGTCATTCTCAATTCAAAAGGCTACGACAGTAGTACAGAATAGAGATCTATGAATCAAACAGTGACTGCACAAAGAAGGTCAACATTCAACACTTCCCCTCAATCGCTGTTTGAACTCAGACATCACCGCTGGCTCAACTGGCCTAAAAAAAATTAAGCCCAAGTTCACAACACAGAACTTATGTTTAGGAGCACACAAAGACTTAGTTAGTACATCTGCCACCATTTCCTGAGTAGACAAATAATTCAACTTAATCACATGATTATTCACAGCCTCCCTAACATAGTGGTACCTGATGTCTATGTGCTTAGTCCTCCTATGAAACACTGGATTGACACTAAGTTTCTGAGCAGACTGATTGTCATTGAACAAATCTATAACCAACCCAGAACTACCAGTCAATTCAGTAACCAAGTTCCTAAGACAACTTGCCTCCTTAGCAGCCTCGCTAAGAGCAATGTACTCAGCCTCAGTACTTGATAAACTAACACATGTTTGTTTTCTGCATTCCCAGGAGATGGTATTTCCCCCATACTTGAAAACAAACCCCGAAAATGATTTTCGGTCACGTACGTCACCGCCCCAGTCCGCGTCTACAAACCCCTCAACCTTAGCATGACCCGACCTACTAAACACAAGGCTAACACTTTGAGTTCCCTTAAGATACCTCAATACACGTTTCGCAGCCCTCCAGTGTTCCATAGTATGACAAGTATTAAATTGGCTTAGGTACGAAACTGCATACGTAATGTCCGGCCGTGTAAATACACTCAGATACATAAGTGAACCTATTAATTCCCTATATAGAACAGTACCCTCGCCTAATACACTCGTATCAGTAAACTTAACGTTTGGGTCCAAAGGAGTCTGGACTGGTTTGCATTCCGACATGCCAAAACTGTCGAGCAAGCACTCAACATACCGCGCCTGACAAAGCTTAAGAGTTTTGTTCGTCCTGTCACGCTCTACCGCGACCCCGAGAACATGCCGCACCGCACCCAAGTCTGTAATCTTGAACGGTTTACGCAAACTCTCTTTCAGCTCTTCAGCCATGTGTGCATCATTGTAACAGACAATGAAATCGTCCACGTACAAAGCAATGTAAACAACCGACTTACCATTTCGTTTGTAGAAGATACATTGTTCAAGTTGGCATTGAACAAAACCTGTCGACAGAAGCACGTCCTTCACCCTCTGATACCAAGCTCGCGAAGCTTGTTTCAGTCCGTAGACTGCCTTCTTCAATCTGTAGACTTTATTTTCTCCACCAGGTGAAATGAACCCCTCTGGTTGAAACATAAATATCTCCTCATCTAAATTACCGTTGAGGAACGCCGTCTGTACGTCCAGATGGTCTATATCCAGATCCATCTCTACAGCAATCGCCAACAACAGTCGCATAGAACTGTACCGTACTACCGGTGAAAAAGTTTCCAAATAATCTTCACCATACTTTTGGGTGAACCCCTTGGCTACTAACCTAGCTTTATACCGGGCTATCTTCCCCTCGGCGTCACACTTAATTTTGAAGATCCATTTATTCCGAACCACATTTTTGCCCATAGGCCGATCCACCAACTCCCAAGCCTCATGTTGATTGAATGAGTTAATCTCTTCCTGCATAGCTTGCCACCACAAGTCGCTCTGCCCAGAACCCAAAGCTTCCTTAACAGTGCGCGGTTCAGCTGGGATCGCATCATGTGCGTACAAACCCTTAGGTTGTCTAGATCTAAGATTGTACCTTGGTTCCGGAGGTTCCACCACCTCCTCAACGCTATCTTCAAAAATCAAAGTATCGTCGCCGCGATCATCACCGCTCGCTGACACAATCCCCGTTACCGGTTCTTCAGTGACAGTGAATTCCCAGAATGAAAGTGTGTTCCCAGCCAAAGTGCTAGGAACTGGACACGGATCAGCCACTATAGAAATCTTTCTTTCAGGGGAAGAAGTTGACGATTTCACTGGTGAGGGGAAGTCAAGCTTGACTGAGAGTGAGGTGGCTGGTGATGCGCATGATACAACATACAACGTACCCGTTCCAAAAGAGTTCTGTTCAACCTCTCCGCCGCACCATTCATTTGGGGTGAATACGGAACAGTAACTTGATGCACAATGCCCTTCTGTCTGAAGAATGCGCTCAACTCTTTGTTTACGTATTCTGTACCGTTATCACTGCGTATAGCCTTTACCTTGGATTCACATTGATTTTCCACGAGCCTAACAAAGTCTTGGGTGACGCTAGCTACTTCGCTCTTATTCTTCAAGAAGTACAAGAATACTTTCCGCGAGTGATCATCTAAAAATGTTAAAATGTACCGCTTACCTGAGTGGGACACAACAGGAATCGAACACAAGTCTGTGTGCACCAGATCCAACCGCTTAGCCGCTACATCACGCCCAGATTTCTTGAACGGAAACCTAATTTGTTTTCCAAGAATGCAAACATCGCAATTATTTGCAATTTCTGTATTCTGAAAATCAATAACGTGTGACAGTGACTTCAAGCTGTCATAACTTAAATGACCCAATCTAATAGGTTGGGGAAAAAGTTTCTTCGCATTTTTTAAGAAAATTCAAAACATTTTTTAACATAGTATGTTTACATTTAACTAAAGTATGTAGGTACCATTTTGTTCGATAACTTTTTGCCATCTTGTAGGTAGGGACATGATCCCATTGCTATAGAAATTTTGGGACTTCTGATCAAAATACCGCGACAAGTGGTTTTGGCAGTCCTCCCGTGATGTTAACCTGACACTGCCTAAAGAATTCTGAAGAGACCGAAACAGGTGGAAATCTGAAGGTGCAAGGTCAGGACTATACGGCGGATGCATTAACACCTCCCAGCCAAACTCTCTTAATTTTTGCTGAGTGGCTAAAGATGTGTGAGGTCTAGCGTTATCATGATGAAAAACCACACCCCTTCTGTTGATTAATTCCGGCCGCTTTCTCTCAACTTCTTGCTTTAATCTCATCAGTTGTTCGCAGTAGAGTTCAGAATCGATGGTCCTGCCTGGTGGTAACAGCTCATAATGAATAATGCCCTTCCAATCCCACCACACACACAGCATCACCTTGTTGCGAGTTAACCCGGGTTTTGCCACAGTCTGTGAAGCCTGACCGGCCTTTGACCACGACCTTTTTCGCACGTTCTTGTCGTACGTGATCCACTTTTCATCACCAGTTATCAGCTTCCTCAAAAATGGTTCGGTTTCATTACGTCGTAATAAAGAATCACAAATGAGTACACGGTTCATTAGGTTTCTTTCAGTGAGCTCGTGAGGTACCCAAATATCGAGCTTTTTTGTGTACCCAGTTTTTTTCAAATGCGCCAAAACTGTTTTGTGGTCAATTCCCAGTTCTTCAGCTACGTCGTAACTACTAATATGCCGATCTTGCTCCACTTTTTCAAAAATGGCATCCATTTTATCCGTAATAGGGCGACCAGAGCGACGTGCATCTTTGACATCAAAATTTCCGGATTGAAAACGCTTAAACCAAATTTGTGCTACTCTCACAGACACTGCACTAGGTCCATAAACATCGCAAATTTTTTTCGCGGCTTGCGTTGCATTTTTACCTTTTTTGTAGTAAAATTTTAAAATGTATCGAATTTCTTCATTAGATTCACTCATCTTGACAGTACGAAAAACAAATAAAAATCACACATTTTCCTAATTTGAATTTGGAATTATGTTCTTTAAAATTTAAACTTTCAATGATACCAAAACCAGCCAGATACACATAGTATAGCCAAAGAGATTTTATTACAAGTTCATACATACTATAATGCGAAAAGACTTTTTCCCCAACCTAATATGATGCCAAGACTCCTTTGAAACCTTTTTATTTACACTACTTAAAGCTACCGCGTTAGTAAGCAGTTTGTATACCCCGCCAACAGACCTAACACTAGTTATACAAGATTTATTTCTAAAAATCTTACAAGTAGATCCATTAAATTCCACTCTAAGCCCTTTAACCGCTAAACTATTTACAGAAAGTACAGTTTACACTCAATCCCGGAACATACATCACTTCTTTAAGAGTCAAATCATAATCTCCGAGTTTTAAACACACATTACCAATACCGACGCATTTCAAAGTCTGTCCGCTCGCCACGTTTACCTCTAAACTGCTTGTAGAAAAATCATGTATCCAGTCTCGCTGTCCCGTCATGTGACTCGACGCACCCGAGTCTACGTACCACGTGTCAGCCAAGAACCGAGTCGCGACCATTGCCGCCCCTTTCTGGGTACACTCCTTCTTTACGTGACCAGACTTTCCACAGTTCCAACACCTCGGCTTCTTGTCTTTGCGTCTCTGACCAGACTTATTTTCCGACTTACCAGCAATCAGGCAATCTCCACCCTTGCAATTGTCAGACCACTTCGTATCCTGAAGCAATTTAGCCTTCACGAAGTCACTGGTCAGGTCGCTCACACTACTCTCCAAAGCCATGATCATTGGATCAAACTTAGAAGGTAATCCCTGAAGAATAATCGCCGCCAGGAACTCATCGTCAATCGGTTTATTTACAGCCGTCAACTGTTGCGACAGCGATAAACATTCGCCAACATATTTGTCCATATCGCCACCGAAATCGTCCAACTTTACCGAGCACAGCATCCGCAACAGTTTTAATCTCCTGCCTATGCCCTTATCGTCGTACGCCTTCTCCAGGCTCAGCCAGGCATCCTTACTCGTCTTCGCAGTCATCACGTGGGACACGCACGAAGCGTCCAGTGACAGGCAGATCTTAGCCAACGCCTTTTCATCCTTACGCCGTTTCAGCTCTGGAGTCGACTTATCGTCCTCCGAATAGCCGTCGATAGAACACCAAAGGTCGTCATGAATAAGTAGGTTTCTCACATTGAACTTCCAAAGGAGGTAATTCTCTCGCCCCCTCAATCGCTCAATAGAAAGCCCACTTACGCTTCCGCCTTCTGCAGACATGGTTGCCTTCTCACGTCCGCTCGTTGTATATCAGTACAATTCTTCTACTTTGCGTAATCTGGGCCCATAACCCTTGTTAACTTCTTGTTGAGGGTTCTCCCGTGGATTGAATGAAAGAAGTGAAGAAGTTGTACACCAGATATATTTAAAATAATAAAACATATAAAATATACGAGCGCAGCCGTCAGGCGATCACATTGACAAAATCAAAAAAGTCATTCTCAATTCAAAAGGCTACGACAGTAGTACAGAATAGAGATCTATGAATCAAACAGTGACTGCACAAAGAAGGTCAACATTCAACACATTTTAATTAAATAAAAGGATTGTTATTTTTCTTTATTTTTTTATTGTAAATGGAACTACGTGTAAACGAAAATAACACTTTTTGTAAATTAAAGAAACACTAACGCCCAGATACCTATAATTCAATCTAAAAAAACATTCCCACTAACTTTTTAATAATCCGTTGGACCTCCCAAGGCATTGCATTTATCCAAGATTAGTTTATCTTTACCACCAGCCTGCGTCATCAGCACCTGACTTCAATAAAGGTCCAAGAACAGCTTTGACACTTTCATGGACTGACTGTTTGCGCTCGAACTGTTAGAAGGATACTCGAAGAACGTGGTCTTAAACCTCATAAGTCAGCCAATGAACCCAAACTGACACGAGCTCATAGAATGGCGCGCTTACGTTATGTCAATG
The DNA here is from genome assembly GCA_949128155.2 of Xanthia icteritia. Lineage (NCBI taxonomy): Eukaryota > Metazoa > Arthropoda > Insecta > Lepidoptera > Noctuidae > Xanthia > Xanthia icteritia. Next base: position 10,892,472 of record OX421935.2, on the reverse strand, counting down.
GAGCCAGATTCTTTTTACGGATAAAATCAAGATTATGCTGTATGGTAACGATGGAAGTAGGAAAGTCTACCGAAGATAGCGAGTTTTCAGCAATGAGAAGAGTGGACGTTTTCAGCAATGTTGCATTGAAGAGAAGGTGACTTATGGCGGTGGGTCATTGACAGTATGGGGCGGAATTACCAACGAAGGAAAGATTGGCCTTGAGGTTGTGACGGGCCCTCGGTTGCCACCACTAAATAGCGGCCGCTAAAATCGTCAATGACTAGAGGCTCATGTGATGCCGTATGCTGAGTTTGTGGGCCAGGATTTCATTTTATGCATGATAACGTAAGGGCGCACACTGCAAGAATTGTTCGAGAATACCTGCATGATGTTAGTAGCGCAGTAACGGAATGGCCAACAAGAAGCCCTGATATGAATCCAATAGAGCACTTATGGGATGAGATGAAGAGGTGTATTCGAGCTGACTAATCAGCTACAGAAACTTTGCAGGAGCTCAAAACTGCCATCTTGGAAGCATGGGAGAACATTCCACAGCATATCATAGTGGCATTAATTAATTCCATGCCGAACTGCAAGACGGCAGTCATAAATGCTCTTGGGTAACAGAACTTACTAAATAAACGTTATGTCAGCTATGTATGACATTGTTTTTTTCAAAAAATCCACGCAAATTTTCACGCATATCGACTTATTACAACCTTTTTTTTGTATTCCGATTTCAAATTTAAAACAATAACAAACGGAAATGGTAGTGATCCACTGGCTTCAACACTACTTTTATTTTCTTTGATCTACACTTTTTTTTAAAGATAGAGATATTCCGTTTATTGGCTAATAATCTCATTGAGAATAATCCCACTGTTGGATCACAGACCCGCTTTCTTTGAGAGAGAGTGAAATCCCAAGTGTTGTGCCTGAAATAAATAAATATCTTATTTTAGCTATTTATTTCAGGCCTCCAGACTTTGTGCAGTCTTCAATGGAGAGGTTTAAAAATAATGTAGTAAAGGTTGGCCGTGGCCCCCTGTTTTATTTTTATCCCCTGAGCTTAGCTAAACTTAAAGGTGCGCCAATATCAAGTCGGCTAGGCTCAGAGCCAAATTTAACCTGATCGGTTAAAAGTTAACTCAACTCAACTCAACTCAAAGCATTTATTTCAATTAAACCATTTACAGGCACTTTTGAATTGTCAAGAAGTCGGTCAGTCAGAAATATGAAGCTAGTGGCCCATTCCAAAGCGTAGTAGGTACCTATGGAGAAGAACGGGCAAGAAACTCCACGGACACTCTTTTAAATCAAAAAATTGTTACAAAATATTGGTTACATCATTAATGTTGAAATTATACATGTGAGAACAATGTAGAAAGACGTGCACGTTAAAAGCGTCCGTAATAAAAATATAAAAAACAAAGTGTGAGTTACAAAGTGTAGTAAAGCCATAGTGGTGCGTGATTGTTTATTTTCGAGAATGGCTTCAATATCTTCTTTTAAACACACTGACGAAGCAACTGGTAGCTACAGAATTGGTATTTCTTAGGGATACGACTGAAAGTCTTATGGGAGACATCATGTCTGTGTTACTTACGCTATTAACACTTTCATTTCCATCTCCATTACATACTATATACCCGTATAGCGGCACCCAATACCGAAATTTACAAACACGCGGGGCGTATTAGTGGCACTGAAAGTGTTAACTCCAGATTTGAAAAGTTTCTCATAGAACTTCGAAAATCGCGGTGCGTATCCAGGCAAATCAATCATGGCTCTCACAGTCCCTGGCGGCTGATCTTACAGCTGTATTATTTAAACTAGCTTTGTTGTAAGTTAATAGCTTCATACAAACATAAACTCATGCCTTTTTGCCGTTGGGGTAGGCAGAAACTACAGAACGCCATGTGCTACGATCCTTACATACTTCTTTTGCTTCGTTTACCTACTTCATACTCGTACATCTGGTCAATAATAACTTCATGTCTTGTTAATTTAAATATGCCATTCAACTACTAACTATTCTTTTTTTTTTATAGACGTGAAATTATCAAATAACTTCTCCCGCTCTGGGCGGAGCGGGAGGGCGTGTCAGACTCTTACTGACTAAAACCCACCCGTGTTCCTTCAGTTGCCTGTACGTTGCCAGGGGCCACGGTATCCCTTTCAGACTTCCCCGCAACCGGCAGGCATCGGTCCTATCGGACCCCTTCAAGTGTGCTGACATCTCTTTGAGGCGCGCGTGGAACACAACGCGCCGTCGACCCGAGCCTAGTCCTTATCGGACGGTGAGCTACCCATTGCTCACCGTCCGCAAGGCCGAGCCTACGGTGACCGGGAATCGGCCTGCGATTCCAGACGCCCAGGGCGTCTCCTGCGGCGGCCAAGGGCATGAAGTTTGCCTCTCCCTCACGCGTTCCGCCTCCTCCTTCGCGAGCATTACTACTTCGCAGAAGGAGGTGACAACCTCCCATGCCCTCTCGCTCCGTACCATGGCCTGGACCAGGGCCGGACGCGAGAGATCCCCGCCACCACTACTAACTGTTCATATGTTTCCACGGTAATTTGAACTAACCTTCCGAGCTCTCACATAAGTCGTGTATGATCTAATATCAATTACCATGTCTTATGTCTCTTGTAAATACTTCACCCCCTGTCAAATGAAAGGGGGTGAAGTGTTTCCATCAACATCAATTAGTGGTGTCAAGACGGCTTGGCGGTAATAGGCAACATTTATTTATTCATACTTGTGAATTAATTATAAACTTAATCGTACAGAATAGCTGATACAACTATTTATTATTGGGTAGTTTTAAGTTAGTTATTAAATAGAGGGCGTGAAATTGTTGTTAATAGTTTTGTTAAAATAATAAGTATATAGCGGAAGACCAATTTCCAGGTGCCAATGGAACCGAGTTACTAAGCCTAAGCAGTTTGTCTGTCTGTCTGTCCGTCTGTCTGTCACAGAGCTGTATATCTTTTTAGCCTTAATTGGTAGCTAGTTGATTGTTTTGCTGGTACGGGACCCTGTGTGTGCAAGTCCAACTCACAATTGGCTGGTTTTGAAAATAAATTGGAATACATAGTGTATCTCTATTTATTTTTCTCATATCAGGTATGCCATGGATATATCGAGTGTCATGAGTTCACAGCGATGACTGGCATTCGATTAAATATTTTTTGTGTACTCTGCAAGGAAAAACAAACTCGAAAATATTTGCTTTTGCTGAACCATGATACCAACGAACATGGTCGTGACGTTTAAAGTCTCATTCACGCTTTTAAAATGGAAAATCGACCACATGCAATGCAGCCAGTATTACCTTCACCTTTATTAAAGCCTGATTGTTCCACGAAAACATCATGGCAGTTGAAATGTCTGCGTTATAGGCAGATAGAGACAGGCTTTTATTAAATAAATCGATGGTGTCTGCCCCAGGGGTAGATTCTAATAAAGTAATGGAGTTTATGTCGGAGGTTAAAACCGATCGATGGATATGACAAGGTGTGAAAGCATAAGCACATTGGCCGGGTTTATTTGAGTAGAACAACAAAATATTTGGTCTACCTGATTCATTGTTTGACCGCAGGCGTCGCAACTTTTTTATTAACTTTGTCAGAGAATTAGGAGTTGTTTTGGGTTTAAAAACGAAGTTAATGGCAGCGGGAAATATTCGCAGAAGGGTTGAGCACAAAGTTGGAGATTTGTTGTTTATAACTCAGTTGATGTTTACAAGCAACGAACAATTAATAGACAACCCTCTTATTAATTAAACAGTGAATTAAATTACGCCAAAAGCCACGTAAGTTTAACCATATGTAAGGCTTGTCCACTCTGAAATGACGCGCCCCACTACCGCATTTTACGCGCACGGTAAAGCTTCGTGCAGACTAGCGCGACGCGACAGCGCGACGCGACACCGGTTATTGTTATTCCGTGAAGTTTTTTTGGAAATTGTATTGTTCGTGTCGCGTCGCGCTGGTCTGCACAAGCCTTAATGCGGTAGTAGATCGCGTCATTTCAGAGTTGACAAGCTATACAGTTTTCGAGTTTAGAAGACGTACACGAAACTGATTTTGATCAATTTTGTTCATTCGTTGTGGGAAAGGGAAACATAATTTAAACAAAACTATTTGTGATTTGAAAAGTCGAGTTCTTTTGTTTTGCATGTGGCCGATTTGAAAGGGATTTTAGAAAGGGATTTTTCAAATAAGTGAAGCATTAATGGAAAATCACAAATATTTACAACAAGTTTTCCGAAAAATGTTGCGGGACTGACGTTTGATCACTTTCTTACAAGAAACTACTTTTGATTTTGAATATTTAAAAATATCACCAACATCGTTATATGGTCTACTTGCATGATACAAAATATAGCCGAAAAATCGAGCAGTGGTGGCCCAGTGATAACGGCCCCGACTTACTAGTTGTAGGTCGTAGGTTCGAACCCTGACAGGCGCTTTACTTTGTGTAAATTATTTCATCACCACTGCTTTCAAAACGGTGAAAGAAAACATCGTTAGGATACCGGCATGTCCTAGAATAAAAAAATCGAAGACATGTGACATCTACCAACTCGCACTGGGCCCGCGTGGTGGATTGCGGCCCACTCCCTATCACCGAGAGGAGGCCTATGTCCCAGCAGTGGGAACATTATATTATGAATATGATGATAGCAGAAAAATAATGTTGAAAAAAACATTTATTTTTTTAACTCTAATGTATTTTTTCCTATTATTTAGCAAACCATATAAAGAAATTTTAAAAAATACACATTAGTCTTAAGCTATCCTTGAAATAAAATCAAAATTTTATTTTATGATTATAGAATATCTTCATTCATTAAATCAAAGGCGAAATAAATCATATTTTCAAGAGCGCAAAAGTGATGCAACTATTGACAGCTGCTGGCACTGAGACTGACACGAATGGCTTAGCACCACGAAAACTGTACTTTTATATTTACACAGACTTAATTTTTCAGTTATTTCAAGTTTTCTTACAATTAGATAAGTTATTGACGAAAAAGGGTCTTTTTCGTGCACGGAGACTTTTTTTTTTTTTTGGGTGGGAAACTGACTAAAACCCACCCGTGTTCCTTCAGTTGCCTGTACTTTGCCAGGGGCCACGGTATCCCTTTCGGACTTTACCGCAGCCCCGGCAGGCATCGGTCCTTTCGGACCTCTTCAGTTGCTGACATCTCTTTGAGGCGCGTGTGGAACACAATGCGCCGTCGACCCGGGCCTGGATCTTATCGGACGGCGAGCTACCCATTGCTTACCGTCCGCAAGCCCGCGCCTACGGTGGCCGGGAATCGGCCTGCGATTCCCGGCCACCGCAATGGGTAGCTCCCATTGCTTACCGTCCGCAAGCCCGCGCCTACGGTGGCCGGGAATCAGCCTGCGATTCCCGGCCACCGCAATGGGTAGCTCCCATTGCTTACCGTCCGCAAGCCCGCGCCTACGGTGGCCGGGAATCGGCCTGCGATTCCCGGCCACCGCAATGGGTAGCTCCCATTGCTTACCGTCCGCAAGCCCGCGCCTACGGTGGCCGGGAATCGGCCTGCGATTCCCGGCCACCGCAATGGGTAGCTCCCATTGCTTACCGTCCGCAAGCCCGCGCCTACGGTGGCCGGGAATCAGCCTGCGATTCCCGGCCACCGCAATGGGTAGCTCCCATTGCTTACCGTCCGCAAGCCCGCGCCTACGGTGGCCGGGAATCGGCCTGCGATTCCCGGCCACCGCAATGGGTAGCTCCCATTGCTTACCGTCCGCAAGCCCGCGCCTACGGTGGCCGGGAATCGGCCTGCGATTCCCGGCCACCGCAATGGGTAGCTCCCATTGCTTACCGTCCGCAAGCCCGCGCCTACGGTGGCCGGGAATCGGCCTGCGATTCCCGGCCACCGCAATGGGTAGCTCCCATTGCTTACCGTCCGCAAGCCAGCGCCTACGGTGGCCGGGAATCGGCCTGCGATTCCCGGCCACCGCAATGGGTAGCTCCCATTGCTTACCGTCCGCAAGCCCGCGCCTACGGTGGCCGGGAATCGGCCTGCGATTCCCGGCCACCGCAATGGGTAGCTCCCATTGCTTACCGACCGCAAGCCCGCGCCTACGGTGGCCGGCAATCGGCCTGCGATTCCCGGCCACCGCAATGGGTAGCTCCCATTGCTTACCGTCCGCAAGCCCGCGCCTACGGTGGCCGGGAATCGGCCTGCGATTCCCGGCCACCGCAATGGGTAGCTCCCATTGCTTACCGACCGCAAGCCCGCGCCTACGGTGGCCGGCAATCGGCCTGCGATTCCCGGCCACCGCAATGGGTAGCTCCCATTGCTTACCGTCCGCAAGCCCGCGCCTACGGTGGCCGGGAATCGGCCTGCGATTCCCGGCCACCGCAATGGGTAGCTCCCATTGCTTACCGTCCGCAAGCCCGCGCCTACGGTGGCCGGGAATCTGCTTACGATTCCCGACGCCCAGGGCGTCTCCGCCGCAGGAGACAATAGGGGCGTGCACGGAGCCTTAAATTCTAATTTTATCATAATATAATACAATCACGCCTGTATTCCCCAAATGATTACGCAGAGGTGTACCTATAGTTCACCCATATTTCGTCAGCCATGTTTAAGTCCCATGTAATAGGGGGCTAGCCCATTAACTGGGCACAAATCCAGACTCCAGGCTGTTACTGAGAAATTCCAATGTAAAATCCAGGACCTCGTGCTTAGCGCTTGCGACTACTAAACCAACGAGACAGCCATACTCATAAGATAACTGATTTCAATTTGGGAAACGGTTACCTATTTGGTTATGTATTTCGTTTTCTGCTTTATAAAATAGGTACAACCTATGAATAGAGTAGGTACTCCCCTCAAATATGTAAAAATCGCACAAAGGAATTAATTTATTCATTCGTACTTACACGAAGGTTGTAAAATGTGGGCCAAATATTTCAATACCGTCCAATCCTAATATTCGACGTATGTTCTGTTATTCGTTATTTAGATGTAGGGTTGTAGGCAATCAAGTCAAATTTTGCAATCAGATCTGCGATTTAACCTTTTGTAAGCCCTACATGTTTTTTTGCCTGTTCAGGTAAAATTAACCTATAACTTTTTAAACAACTAACCTTTCTATTATTTTGTTGATATGAATTATGTAAGGTTACTGCTCATTCCAATTATTTGACGGCACGGTTGGCGCAGTGGTTAAACGATTGACTGCTGCCCTGCGTGTCGCGGGTTCGATCCCCGCACGGAACAAATATTTGTATGACCTACAAGTAGTTGTTCCGGGTCTGGCTGTTTGAGTATGTGACTTTAAATGTTTGTAAACGCACCCACGATACAGGAGAAATTCCTAGTGTGGGGCAACGTTTTTTTAAAAAGAAATAAAAAATATATTGTTTATTATTATTAAAATCAGATAATGTTCCCATTGCTTGGACACAGCCTCCTTTTTGTGAGCGAGAGTGGGCCACCTGTGCTACCTGTCTCCAAAAGTGGATCTGTTGAAGTGGGCCATTCTTTTAATTTCGTCTTCCCATCGTGTTAAAGTGGGTTACCCGGTCTAAAATAAAATACGTCCTGTCAACTTAAATAGTTTTTTTCTATGCTATTCGCTTTTATATAGGCTTCTCTATGTAAGAGGGAGTGGGCTGTAATCAACCACGCGGGCCCGGTGCGGGTTGGTAGATGTCACATATCTTCGAATTTCTTGGTTCTAGGACATGCCGGTTTCCTCACGATATTTTCCTTCACCGTTTTTTGAGCAGTGGTGATGAAATAATTTACACAAAGTAAAGCGCCTATCAGGGTTCAAATCTATGACCTACGACCGCCTGTCAGGGTTCGAACCTACGACAACTCGTAAGTCGCGGCCGTAACCACTGGGCCACCACTGCTCAATTGAATGCTGCTGCAGTATAATTAAAAGCTAATAATAGACTGGATTTTATTCTCCACACTTGTTGTATCAGCAAATTACGTGTGATATTATAATGATTCGATTAATTATGAAAGGTTTTATGACGTGCTTATTATTAACGACTGCGACATTTAGTATAGGCATTTGTTTTTGTTGTGTAGTTAGGTAGCACATTAACGTAATCAGCAATATGTTTATAATGACATTTTTTGTTTCAGATTCCATCACAGACGCAATTACAGAATATAATTACAATGAGAGAAATACAAAAACAACAGTGATTTTAAGTGTATTAAGTAGATATTGAATTGTGGCAGTGAAGTTTAGTGAACGGAACTGAATACAACCTCTTTGGTTATAATTCTTGTTCTATAGAGTCGATGGCACAGATTTTAGTGATTTGAGTATAGAATATTAACGGAAGTGAAGTGCAGTGACGTACCTGTGCAACTTAAAAAGTGACTGAGGAAATTCAACTCTATGGTGAAATATTAAACTAGTTAGTGACTCTTTTGCGAGTCTGTGGGTCTAAAAAATACAGTGTGTTGTTTGAACATTTCTATTGAACAAAAATAGTGATGTCTGCGTGCGTGGTAGAAGAAGGTAGGGAGGAGGGCGGTGGCGCATGCGCGCTCGAGGCCGGGCCGAGCGTGGATCGCGACGAGATGCCGGAGCGCCCGCGCAGGGAAGTATTGCTCAGTGCACGCGGGAGACGCGCATGCTCCGAACAGGGACCACATCCCAGCTTGAATTTTCGTAAGTGACAATATTCACGTGAATGTCCGTTGTGATGATGTGAATGTTAGTTGTGTAGTAGTGTTTTTTTTAAATTGTATTCCCAAAATATTAGGGGACCACATTCCAGCTTGAATTTTCGTAAGCTCTAGTTTTGACGTGAATGTTAGTTAAAAGTTTTTTATAAACTTTTCTGTTTTTTTAATTTTCCCAAATGGTTTACGTTGCGGCATGTTTTGAATTGCTTGTAGTAAAGGCTGCATTGAGAGTGAATCGTGTCCAATTGATTGTTTACATAATTTATAAGTAATATCTTGGTATTTTGAAACAATCTACAGTTTTTACATGATTTCTCCTACCACTACTTGTGTATTTTTGCTGTACAGCGTTTTTTCTTACATATTCTCTTCCTTTTTACAAGTAAGTAGCTCGTAGAAAACCAATCTGAATGTTGTCTAAGTTCTTGGTTTTATTTACTCTTTTATTAGTGTTCATATTAGAACTTGATATTGACATCATTTTTTGAGTACTACTTCGCTTTAAACTGGCAAATTAACGTTACATCATAAATAACATCAACAATACTAAAATACAATATTCCTAAAGGAAAACCACAATCAAAATTTTTCCTTGAAATTACAAAGAGTTAAAATTATTTACACTACCACAATAACAAATCTATTTCCTCCGATTGTCGTGAAAAGACAGTTTGCTTGAGCTCAAAGTGGGTATGAGTCATGAATGGATTAAGCTGATAATTAAGTAGTTGTATGGACTGTCTGCAAACTCCAATCATATTAACGGTATTGAACACAATCCCATATAAGTGATGCCACTTGATTTTGGTATCGAAATATGCTCTTTAATCGTTTCTTTGTAAGTAATCTTGATGGCATATGTAACTGGTTGCTTAAATACAAAACCAGTCGTTATTAGCATCACATCCAGTTGCTATGACGACCATGCAACAATAAAAGTATGGTAAGGTTATAGTATGAGAGCCGTTTGTATGAATTGAGATTGAAAACAAAAAATACTGACCCATGAAAAGGTGCACGGAAGTAAAACAACATGACGACGGCTGAAAGAGATGTTATGTGAAGACAATCGCATACACACTGCGCTGACCCCAAAAAATTGGGGTAAGGGCGGGATAATGATGCTATGAGATACCAACTCAAACACCACCTGTATCAGAAGTATTTTCAAGCACACAACTGAAAAATATAGGTGTTCGGATGTAGGTAGGTACTTTGGTTTTGAAGGGTCCATTTTGTGGGAATTTGTGAAGTAAGAATAACCTGAAATATTAGGTACTTTTATTCACTCAATCTGTTGTCTCAATCTTCACATTATTGCTGAAAAGAGATGCCAATGTCAAAACAATTCTCCAAGAGGTGTATTACGAATTTATTACTGAAACTTCCTACTCGCACGTATATGTTAATTCATATTGTAATATGTTTGGTACTTAAATTATCGCGCCAGTCAATATTCGTTGGTGACATACAAGGTATAGTGTCCGCTGGAAAACGGTTAATATTTCAGTTTAATTTTACGCCCGTGTTACTAATAGTGTAGTCGACCTCGTTATTGCTCCACCACATTTGACAAAAACTCACATTAAAATGAAACTTCACTAACGTTAAGACTATACTGTCACATTGGTCTTAAAGTAAAAATTACCTTGACGTTTTATGTAATGTAAAGTGACATTTAAATTTAGGGTGGTAAAGAAATTACGAGATCGAGTACCATCATGTGACCGATTTTCCATTTCCGGTTGAGTTGAGGTGTAGTTCTGTTCGATTCCCGGCCACCGTAGGTGCGGGACTGCGGACGGTGAGCAATGGGTAGCTAACCGGCCGATAAGGACCAGGCCCGGGACGACGGCGCGTTGTGTTCCACGCGCGCCTCCCTGGCAACATACAGGCAACTGAAGGAACACGGGTGGGTTTTAGTCAGAAAGAGTCTGACACGCCCTGCCGCTCCGCCCAGAGCGGAAGAACTTATTTGATAATTTCCCACCCAAAATAAAAAATAAAAAAATGTAGTTCTGTTAAAAATTATTTGGTGCCAGATCTGACAATGGAGACGGTAAAGATGAAGAAGATGGTCCATTAGTGCAAAACTAGGTGTTTTAAACATAAAGTGTTTTACTCAAAAAGTGATATTTTTTTTTACTAATGCTACCATCCAAAAAAAGTGTGTTGTTGTCAAGTCAAGTGAAAATACTTTTCATGAGTTTTGATGATGTGACTTTATATTAAAATTGAAGAATCGTGTTATATTAATAAATGTGACCTTGATATTGTGTAGTACACGTAGTACACGTTTACCTTCACCTATACTAGTAGGTAAGTTTTCCTTATTCTATTTCTATGTCAGGCAAACACATTCTTAGTTGACTACAACTCAGTGTTAGCAACTCGTCTGCCATCAACATAGCTTATGGTACGTTCCAAGAGTATCTGATGAAAGTGTAAACAAAACTTGAACTCTAATTGCGTAATAAACGATCAATCACAATCTGAATCATTTTGAAACAGATTGCTAATCCATTGCTTCATAAGTTTGAAAAAAAAAACTACTCAACAACGTAAATAACATACTGAATGTTGTTGAACTGTCAAAATGAAACAGATTAGTCTTAATCATTTACGGAAACGTGTTACGCAATTATATAGCTGTTCAGGTTTAATTCTTACGCAATCACTTAATACAGAAAATTTGTAATACATTCGTCTATAATAATAATTATAAAATTTTTTATTCAAGCAACAAGGACTCAATGTGTTAGTAAACATAAACATAAACTATGTTAGTTTATTTAACTTTTATTTACATTTATTTCATCCCATGGGAGATGGCACTGCAGTGATTGATGTACATACATGCAATCGAGGATGCTAGCGATCATTTTCAGGATATTGTTGGAGCTGGCCCGTTACAGGGATGCACACCTCATTCGCATCGTTGCGTAAAAGCAATTTATACGTGCGCCCGCGAACATTCCCGATGCGCTACAGATACGGGGCAGCCCCATCAATACCCTGAAAGCGTTGCTGTATTGGACACGAAGGACGTTTTACGACCGGTGGGTATATCTAGTCCACAGGCCGCACGCGTAAATCGTTGTGCAATAAGCTCGAAATAGAGTTTGTTTGACTTTAAATGACCAGCGTACAAACCTGCGAGCCAGCGTGTTCGCCCGTACTGACAACGCCCTCCGCTCCCGCTCAATATCGAGTCCGTCATTGAGTTCCGGGGTCAATATATGACCAAGATATTTAAACTTAAATACTCTTTGTAGTGGAGTCCCATTGAGTAATACAGGTGGTACATAACCCAGACTAACCCCAGCCTCTAAGACCATGATCTCTGATTTATTGGAGTTATACATCAAAACATGTGTTTTAGCATACTCCTCACATTTGGCGACCAACTTTTTGAGACCACAGATTGACGCGCTCAGAAGCACCATATTGTCTGCATAGCTAATATTATTTACACAGATACCATCTATATAGCAACCCACTCTGGTGCTGCTGAGCTCTCCAATTAACTCGTTCACATACCAGTTGAAAAGCGTGGGTGAGCTCAACCCTCCCTGCCTCACCCCGCATTCCAAGCTCGGAAAAAGTTCCAGTCCATCGTACATTATTGATCTGGTTGCCATACCAATATTTAAAGATGTTTGTAAGCTTCGTTGGCAACTTATCCTTCTCCATCTTTCTCCACAGTACGTCATAAGCAACCAGATCAAAAGCCTTGGATTAGTCTAGGAAGCTAGCATAAATCGGCGTCCCTCGCTGCGTATAGTATCTGACAGTATGCTTAAGACACAACACTGCACTTTCCGTTGATAAACCACGTCGAAACCAGAACTGGTTGTCATGAATATTTACAGTTTTATTTAGTTGTGTATTAAGCATACTGTCAAACACTTTTGACATTACAGTAGCTAGTGAGATGGGCCTATAGTTGCTGCGATCCGCGAGGTCACCAGTCTTATTTTTTACAATGGGCACTACTACTGTTCGCATCATCTCACCAGGCAAGCAACTATGGCTCATACAAAAGCTATAAAGCATTGTAAGAACTCTAGCTAAGTGTGGACCGCATAGGTGGCATAACTAACTATACTTAAAAGGTTGCAACTTTGTATCTCATCACTTTTTTCAAGAATTAATGTTTGAATATAATAATTATTAAATCATTGACAAATCATCCACAAAAATTTAAGTTACAAAATTAACATTAATTTTCAAACAAAAAATACATTTAAGGTGATGTAAAATTAGATTTTCGCATTTAAGTATCCAAATAATCAAACAAAGCACTCAATTTGTACGAGTAAGTGCCACTACACATTGCCATTCACAGGTTTCACGTTTTCTGATCCATTTGTTTACATTTTCATCAGACACTTTCGGAAAAAACTACAATTTCCGCTGTGGACTCAAGAAGCGAGAAATGTGAGAAATATCATTAATTGATTGTTGTCTTGGCAACGGGAAATGAATTCCTAGCGAGTTGCGCATGTCTTAATGAATAGGAAGTATTTTTCATTAGGAAAATGATAAACTGACATAAAATGTGGAATGCATCAATTTATTGCTATCAAGGGATTTTAGGATTGCATACATAAATCTACGTGAGTTTTAAAGAAATTGGCTCCTGTAAGATATATTTTAGGTCTGTCTTAAGCTGTGTACACACTTACATAAGGATCAGCGGTATAATGAAAAATAACAAATATCAATCGCCGAGCGATTGTGTTTTGTTTTTCTAATGACATAACATCCTCTGTATCTTTATCTCTTCATCAAATAAAGTAGAAATAACGTATTTTTTGACATTCAGAGGGAACAGGGCCTGCGATTCTCCATACAAATGTATTCCCCTTTTTTTTCCTGAATAATGCCTCAAGAACAAACATTTTGTTTCATGAAATCAAGGTCTGCAGTAGACACGTCCCTGTTATTTCCTTTTTTTCAGCAACTTATTGGTAAAGAAACTATGACCCTCCAAAAATTACAAAAATGTTCCATTTTTACCGCCGTGATTAGAGGACTACCAGACAAAATCGAAAAGTTTTTAACGTAAAAGAAAATGATAGGAACCTAGACATACTCTTTCTTAAAAAAAATATGTGTAAAATAGTTGAATCGGGTCAGTTTTCGAGGAGAAAAATTTGTGATATAATCAGTCTGAGCTGCAGCAGCTGCAGCTCAGACTGATTATATCACAAATTTTAGGGACAGCTATTGTCCCTAACGCACTCAACGGGGGCAGACTTGAGGTAAGACAACGGCAATAGTTTATTCAAATACCTATTTTTCAAAGTTCCCATACCATTATAAGGATCAAACAATATTTTAGTGAACCTACACGCAGTTATTATTCTTACTACTAGCCTTAATTGTGAAACGAAGAGCAAGCATATAAATATCAAAACCTTTTCATCTTGCAAAACAATGAGGCCGAGTTATTCGAGTGTTTTAAATGTGAAACTCGCTAATTTGCATGCAAAAAGCGATGAAAAGCTTAGCATGCAGATCAATACGTCGTAAACAGGCCACGACTTGATTATACTGTTGGCCTAAACCTTTTACGTCACTCTTTTTCATTCAATGACGTCACCAAAGAGAGTTGAGACTGTACATTCTGTAGGTGCTATCTGTGTTGTAATTTGTTAAGCACATTAAAGTTAGTTTTTGACTGGTTATCGCACCTTAAGAACTGGTTGTCTTATCTTAAGAACCTGTCATATTTGATATTTTACCTAAACGTGATCATTTTAATACGCAATAGTTCAAATTAAAGTGATCAACGTTTTCATAGAGTAATTGTATACCTTATTATTATTAATGTTTCATTACGAAACCAAATGTGAACAAACTCTATCTAACTAAAAATAACACTACTACCTATACAGACAACTTTTTGTTAGGCGATAACAATGACAGAGAGATACAATTGTAGTAATTGAAAAGAGTATTGTATTCCTAGCACGAACAACAAGCCAAATAGAAGAAGTCTGTGTTATCGCGTTGCCATCGTTAAATGTATAGGCAAATATAGACATGGCGGCAGTGCCATTGTGTTTTGTATACTTATTTAAAAAATGATCTTGACAATCATTGGGTGGGAACTGTCTAGAGAGAAACATATTTATACTATTTCCATACCTATATCTACCGCCATGCAGTATTAGTGCGTTTGTCCACCGCAGCCGTCACCGGGACGTCCGTCACCGAGAACGAGATGTCGGAGCAGAAATAGTAAAACAATACATTTACTATGACCACAGACGTGTCCACCACACTTCCGTCGCCCGAGCGCCGTCATCCCCGCCGAAGAAGTTTCGATTAGTTGGGCGCGACCGCTAGAACTCGGCCCGAGATTGTGACGGGCCAATGTGCCGGCAATACAGAATACGTTTGATCTTGTCCACACACTGCAGTCGCACCCTTGCCGTTTGCCCGGTTTTTGTTATGTCTATCATAACATACTGAACCGACGATTGCGGTCGCAAGTTCCTTCGCCGTCGTCCTGGTGACGTCACGTTCGGTTCGAATAATCTCATTTTTCGGTGACGTCCCCGTGGTGGCAGCGCTGTTACCAGAATATGTTCATAGACTGTCACGTCTGTGTTATTTACCATCAGATAGACCACATGCTTGTTTTACACCAAAATGCATTAAATTTAACTTAAAATAGGGGTGGCACTTTGTGATGTTTTTATTTTATAACATTTATGGCTCGCGAAGACAGGCGCGATGCGACTCCTGTAGAAAAATTTCCATGAAGTTTTCATAGAAATTATTCCACTAGAGTCGCGTAGCACCGTCGCATCGCGCCTGTCTGCGGGTGCCTTTATTCACTTAGTTTTATAATTAATTGGAAAAATTTAAAACGTTGCATATACCCCCTTTTATTATCGTTGTTCCATCAGGTTTAACAAAGAGATCTCCCAGATGAAGTTTCCAGGCTTCGAAGCTCCCATTCATTTGGTTAGTGAATGTTCAATCAAAGACTGATACTGTCGAGAGACGGGAAGGTTCTTATCATGGTCTGTCTGGTCGCTGTTACTATAATTGATTTTAGTATGTGACTAAAAGACGTTTTCAATCCTAAATTACAAGTAGATTTGTGTTTTCGAAATGTCAATCTTCGAAAAATTCGAAATAAGCAAATGTTTGAAACTCTAATCATAACTAGGTGGCATTCTTTATTATCATTTAGTTTCACCCCAAATTATATTATTGTGATCAATTAATTAAGTATGTACCTAGATGAGAGATAGCATCAGTATAAGAAGCAGTATAGCCATATTAATTAGTTATTTATGGTTTTCTAAGTAAACAACTAAAAGTTAAGGTTTTGAATTTCTTCTAACAGGAAGTAAGAAACTAAATGAAGTTTAAACCCTCAATCAGTTGTGGTTGAAGTGGTTTAGCAATTAGTAACAGGACGATTCATATGTATCTTAGTTACGAGTTTCTCAAGTAGGTACGGTACAAATTAATCGTGGGGTCATTTTATTTGTCAATAAAAATCTGGGAGTAGTAGAAAATACTGATACTGAACTTGTTTTTTTTTGTAATTTTTAATATAAAGAAGTTTTAAACATTTATAAACACTGACACGCCCGTGCAACACAGCTGGCACAGCGTTGAACACCACAAATGTTCAGTTTCCCGCGAGCTTGTCCAACTTAAAGATTATTATTTATTTAACTACTTCAGTTATACCGAAATAAAAAATACATGTGTATGGCTGAAACTATACAGAATCAATAAATATTATGTGAAACCTAAATTACAACAACTAGTCCAAAAGTACTTTAAAAAAAGTTAAAGTTGTCAATATGAGTTGAATTTGAGTTAAATATTTGTTCTACTAAGTTTTTACGAAACATTTTGTATAGTTTGTGTCAATAACCTATTCATAATTAAACTAGATTAAATTAGCTATTTTCAGGGTTCCGTACCTGAAAAAGCGGAAAATGTGTCTGTCTATCTGTCGGACACGGACGTGTAAGGGCGCGTTCCCACTATATTGTGACGATTAATTAAAAGTTGGATTTACAGTTAATCGTGTCGTCTTATATGTGAACACCTCCATTTAAATACACAAGACACGACGCTTTAAACGACACGATGATCTGTCGTTACGACATAATGGGAACGGGGCCTAAGGGTCGGTACACATCTTACGGAAAATGCGTCGGGCGTCATTTCAATAGTATGGTCGACGCACTAACGCATCATCGGTTGAGTGTGTAAGGTTGAATGTTTTATTATATATTTGTCTGTTCTGGCGTTACGCGACCGATAATACGCGACGCATTTTCCGTCAGATATGTACCGACCCTAACGAAAATAAATGAATTTTGAATATGGGGTTACTTTTGTGGAGCAAACAAGAAAATAAAAAGTTTTGCAAATTGTATCGGGTGACTTGTTGCAAGGAACATTTTTTTAAAAATATTTTTATATGAATAACATAAGTTATCTCCGAAACTATTGAGCCTAAAATTAAAAAAAAAAATACAGAGTATGATTCTTTACGGGAAAACTTATAAGAAGTCTATGGTCTTAAAATGATATGGTAAATCTCTCAATATTGTGCGTACAAACTTACATTTGCAGTTGGAATGTATGGGTTTTTAAGTTTGTTTTTGGGATAAATTCATCCCAACTACGGAACCCTTCATTGTGCGTGGTTCGTCACGCACTCGGCCGGTTTTTTTATTGACGTGTAACTGTATTTGTTAAAAACCAATTTATATAAATAGATACCATTTAGTTATCATTATTTATTACAGTTTAAATTATAAATCAACTTCTTATTGATACAGAACACGCCACATCACACTTGTGGGGCGCCAACAATAATCGTCGTGGTTGGAGTCGCAAGCGCACTTCGGCACCACAGATGAGCAACGTACACGGATCCATGCCACGGGTGGCGCTGGTGCTGCGCTCGCGGCGGAGCTGGCCTGTGGCACCGCAGTCGTGTAGAAGGTAAGCAGTATTATCTTACTTGGTTAGTTTGGTAGCAGATAGCATATCATTATCGGCCTATAACGTTCCTACTGGCTGGTGCACACGCCTCCTCTCTGAGAGAGGGAGTGGGTCGTAATCCACCACGTTGGTCCAGTGCTGCATAGCAACATTAGCCTATAACGTCCTTATTGCTGGGACATACGCCTCCTCTCTATGAGTGGGTGTGTGTGTGGTGACCCACAACGCGGGCCCAGTGGGTAAAGTCTAAAGTCTTCGGATTATTGTATAATAAAAATTAGACATCTACCCATTTTATTACACAAAGTAAAATTCGAATTACGACCTAATAGCTAATTACCACGACCGCTCGTTAGTTGGAGCCAATACCACTGTGTCACTACTACTCCTTGGTACCAGATAATTTGTAAATTCAGCCTGAAATCCGTGCCCTATTCGTGACAATCCAGCTGCCTACATCTTGATTGAGTTTGCTGTTTGTGTAGACAGCTTCTGTAATTGGCCCTTAGCTAACTGACGCGAAAGATATACACCCTTACGGGTAAATTTAAACTGAAAAGTAATACAGTTATTGGCCGATAATAATAATCCTCCCGACCAATTTAGGTCACAGTGGCCAATGCCAACGGCCAATGCAAATTTGCCGGGTTCGCACAAGTGTGTGCGCAAACACAGATGCACTCTTCGTTCCTTTACTCTCATGGTTCGATGGGGCGGCAATCCGATAACACTGGGGAGAGATCAGGCGCAGGACCAACGGCTTTACGCACTTTCCAAGGCACAGGGGTATCACACCACCAACTTCCAAACTTTGCACTGCTATGGAGAAATTCCTAATGGAAAAACCCGATAACACTTTGCCCGACCTGGGAATTGAACCACGCTCAGCAGTCGCGTTTGTCCCACGAGACATACGGGGCAGTTGGCTGATAAATCAGTTGGTAAATGTACGAGCGGCTAAAGTGTAAATTGTTTGCGGAAAATATGCATAATTTCATTAATTTCTGTTTATGCAACGCGTCGCGGGGCATAATTTTATGGTTACGTGGTAAAATGATATTATGGAACATAAAATAATAGTGATTTTTATTTTATGACGGGTATTTTCGATAAATTAAGTGCCCTATAAATCACAATATTAATATCTTTACTCTTTTAATATGCGTTAAGTGTTGCGTGGATTTTCTAGGATTAAGTATATATATTTGATCTGATCCAAAACTTACGTAACTTTATTTCTTTGAAACGTGGAATATTATATTTGACTTTTAATAGTCATATAAGTTCATGCCCTCCAGACACCTTACTATCTGGATTCCGAATATTACGAATAAAAGTTTTCTTTGTTTTTTTTTTTAATGTTCTGAGTTTTATGGTTTTATTTTCGATGTTCGTGATCGAAAGCTACGTCAGTAACGTGCTAGTGTACAATAATAGCATCAACTTAACCCTACTTAAAAGTCAAGGGGGTTGGAAGGCGTTGCCAAGAAAGCTGCCCGCACTTCCTATAGCGCGGGTTAGTAAGCGCTACGTAAACACTTTGCTAACTAAGAATGTTTCGTCGACATTTTAGGGTTGAGTTTCAAATAATCTTCGTGAGTTTTACCTATATAGGCTTCTAAGCTAATCTTTATTGGTTAAATACAACATTACCGATTTGTTAACTTTAGAACTTGTGGTGAAGCCTCTCTATTTCCAAGAAATTCCATTATAAGAAATCTATCCATTAAAGTAAAAAAACATCTATTTATACAATAAAAAAGTAACGAAGTCAAAATTGTACAGTGAATGTTTTTGGATAAAAGTGATGGCTACGAGCTGTGGGAATGAGTCTGATCAATCGGTATGGGAGGTTGTTGACCGACACGTATTTTCTACGGCACGGTTCATAAGCCGTACCGTAAAGAAACCGTGCAGTTTACAAAGGTCCTTAAAGTTTCTAAGTTTGTAAGTTTGGATGTAGGAGGTAATCACTGGAATTCCTGATGCAATTTCGAAAATTCTTTCACTGGAAAAAAGCTACAAAGCTAGAAAATAGGTGGTTACAACGTGGGCAGAAGCTAGTTCCAATAAAAAAGTTTTAGGACAAGTTTGTCCCGTCAGACAGCATTGTTATACTGTACTCAGTACGCTGGTTTATTTTGTGTGCCCTTGAAATTACAGAGATACATGAAAATATAACTCACTCTTCACATAGGTACATACCCCACATAGGATGATGAAGAATAATATTATATCTCAGCTATAAAATGATACAGGGATAAAACGACCGTGTTTTCCTTTTGATCTCACTGTTGGAACGTAAACATCACTTTCATGACACGACACATGCAAATATTGTAAGTGGTAATAAAGTAAACACTGATGGATTCATGACTAAATATGTTAAATCATACAGATCTTGTTCAAATGTTGCTACCTATTTGTCCCTATTTCCTGTAATATTCCACCATCTGCCTAGACTTTTTTCAACTATGTTGGGGTTGGCTTCCTGTCTAACAGGATGCAGTTGAATACCAGTATTTTTATTAGTTTTTTACCCTTGGTCAAACTGGTTGTCAGATTTCCGGGCTTTTCAGGACTCGTAACGACTGTCAAGGATCCATTGCACGAATGACAGCCGGGACCAACGGCTTAACGTGCTTTCCGAGGCACGGAGGAGTCTCGGTATGTTAAGATGGTCAGCCATCCACGGACACCAACCGCGGCAAGCGTAGCTTAACCTGATCGATCGACCCGTGGGGTTTGTATTACTTAGCCACAAGCACTTCTTTAAGTTACCTATTTAATTAAAAATTATGAAAATCCACGACAATTCGACATTGCATGGTCAATTTTCAGATCACTTTCAAGCACCAGACCAATTATTTTGAAGAATGCTATTCTACAAAACGTCTAGACAAGTCTATCAAAAGAATTCCTTTGATCAAATATATATACATTTAATAGAGCTTTGTTAAGTCGAAAAATATTTCAGAGAAATATAAATGACGGGAGGTACCCTGCACCCATGTGTTTACTGTGTACTGTGTAGCTGGAAAATTATTGTTACTTATTCCATTAAAACTCTCTTGGGGCTATCCAGTACAATGAACAATATTTTAAAATTTTGATGCAATAATAATTATGTCCCAAGAGACGTACTTTGCAAATTACACAACAGTAACATACATAAAACCACGCATTATTTCCTCGAAGCGGCAGGCGGCGATGTATAGTCTGTTTCAATAGTCAATCTGCCTAGCCTTTTCCCAACTATATTGGGGTCGGCTTCCAGTCTAACCGGATGCAGCTGAATACCGTATTTGACATGGAGCGACTGCCTATCTGACCTCCACAACCCAGTAACTGGGTAATACGCTACCCCTTGGTAAGACTGGTTGTCAAACTTTCGGGCTTCTGACGACCCGTAACGACTGTCACAGATCCACGAATGACAGCCGGGACCAACGGCTTAACGTGCTTTCCGAGGCACGGAGGAGCCTCGGTATGTTAAGATGATCACCCATCCACCGACCAACCCCGGCAAGCGTAACTTAACCTGGTGGATCGAACCGTGCGGCTGTTACTTAGCCACGAGCTCCTCGAGTCTGTTTCAATAGTATCAGATGAAAATGTTAACAAATGGATCAGAAAACGTACCTACCTGTGGAAGCCAATTTGTAGTGCCAGTTACATACTGAGTGCTTTGATTTGATTATTTGGATACTTAAAACAAACCTGAAATTCTAAATTTAAACCACCTTTAAGATGTTTTTTCATTTGACAATTGAGGTTAATGTTAAAACCTTAATTATCATCGAATATTTTAATCATAATTTCACATTGTTTTTCAAGCAATAATTGTAGGCATATTAAGTTCAAACCTATTCTGAAAGTGGGCAACGTCGCAAATATTTCGCTGTTTTGATTCATTTGGCAACATTATTGCATGGAAATATGAAATATGGCTAACTAGTGAACGAAAATATTGATTATGAAATGCAATAATTAATGTCGTAACACCGAATATTTAGTTTTAGATGTAAAAAAAGTATTTGGAAACTTTCCAAATGCCTTTTTCACACCTTAAATGGTTACAACATCAAATTCAGTATTATAATTGCAATTCATTGTCAATATTCTAGTTCATATTTCCATACAGTAATAGTGCCAAATTCATCGAAACAGGTAAATATTTAACAGCTATTTGCGACGTTGCCAACTTTTTGGATGAACGCTCTTAATACAGATGAAAATGTTTCTAATTTCCTTAAATGAGTGATTGCGTAAGAATATAACCTGGGGCCTTATTATGAAGTATTAATAATAATAATAAATGCCATCATTATTCCACTGTGAAAAAAGGATGGTGCTAGCGGCCTTGTATAGCTCCGTCTCACACTCACACTGGAATAATGGTGGCATTAATAGCCCCTGAACTGTTTGTTAACACATTCATCGGCCACATTTAGAGCAGGCCATAGTACACCCATATTTCGCTAGTTATTTTATTGTTCTTATATAAAAGGTGGTAAGCCTATTGCTAGTGCACAAAACCAGACTCCGAGCTGCTAGTGAGAATTCAGAAAAACATTATAACACTTTACCTGACTCTGCATGGGACCCCACACTCATGTCAGTCATCGAGTCATCGTGAATTCGTGACTACTAACAGGGCAGTCTTGCAAATATCATCTCTCTAGACCTACCATATTAATCCTTCAGAGTAAAACTTCCGTTAAGTTACCCGCTAAACGCAATTTAAACCGTGCTTAACTCAACTAACCGTGTTTATCTATGTCATTAATTAAGTCACTTGCCGCTTCATCGATTAACTTCCCTAGAGTTCGTTTGCACCATATTGAAGCAATATCGCCGGTCGTCAACCTTTGGCTCTGCGACAGTTTCCGATAATCAAAAAAGTAAAGTTCTTAATAGTGCAATAAATTCAGCCGTGTTTTAAAATATGCGGTTAATAATGTTTATCGTTATTACCATGGCAACCAAAATAATGAAATGAAACTTGAGAAACAAAAACTTTTGCGGGAAAGTCCGAAAGGGATACCGTGGCCCCTGGCAATGTACAGGCAACGGAAGGAACACGGGTGGGTTTTAGTCAGTAAGAGTCTGACACGCCCTCCCGCTCCACGCAGAGCGGGAGAAGTTATTTGATAATTTCCCACCCAAAAAAAAAAAAAAAGAAACAAAAACTTGATGACTATTCGGTCATCAATTTATGAATTTATTTATTCACAAACCCAAAGGGTTTACAAAAAAGACCTTTAAACAATGACGCACTTCCATAGAAAATTTCTTACCCTATTTAATTTTATCCCCTTTATAGGATGAATTTTCCAATAATTCTTCCCCATTGTTCTCCTTCATTATATGCACATATTTAAAGAAAAAGTCTTTTGTAAAATTTCATGCTTGTAGACCCAGTGGTAAAGGCCTATTAACGACATTTTAAAAACGTCGTTCATTTTTTGGACACTGAATTAACATTATCTAATATTGTTGAATTTATTCATCTTAAAATATTGGGTGTCATAGTTAAAGATTCATTCAA
Organism: Xanthia icteritia; assembly: GCA_949128155.2. NCBI lineage: Eukaryota > Metazoa > Arthropoda > Insecta > Lepidoptera > Noctuidae > Xanthia > Xanthia icteritia. The sequence goes on along the minus strand of OX421935.2, from coordinate 10,869,237 downwards.
TTCTTGTTATTAAACAAGTTTTAATGTATTTAATTCTGAATTTCAAAGTTAACTTTCCTATTACAGATAACAATAATAAAGGAAATTGAAATACGAATATTAAATTGGTTTTGAGTCCGATTCTCACCTTCATCGAGTTGGCTTTTGAAAAGGTTCTAAGATCCGTAATAAATTGCGGTGAAAAGGTTTGAATAATGATTTGTCACTTGAAAAAGATTTTCGGAGAAAATTCAAGTTATGAGCCCTTATGGATATAACTAGCTTAATAGCGATAGGTAGATACTTTTGCTTTTGATCTTTGTCATGGGGATGACCCTATCACTATTAAGTTAAATCTAACCCCAGTGCAGTAGCACTGGGGTTAGATTTAACTCAGTAGACCAATCATATTTTCTTTGACCTAACAATGTGGAGTGCATTGCTAGGTCACTGTTATCATGAGTCATAAGTCAGAATCACGACCTCCAACCAGGTGATAGCTAAAAGTCAATTTATTTCAACCCTCATATAATTTCATTTAACCAAAATAAACTTTACAATTTAATTAATTAAAAATGTTACCTTAATAAATAAATATGCGTACAAAGTACTGCGAGCCGAACCGAACCTGTAATTTACAATTCCCGTGCGCTGTTATAGGGACATCACTATACAGTGTCCTATACAAACACCTACGTAGATAGATGTGTCTTGATTGCCACATGCCATAAAACAATTACTGTGGGCAATGTGGTGGTTAACAAGGGGGTGGGGAACCCCTTCCGTCTCATGTTGCGTTCGGAATTTAAATAAGACATTATCTGCGTGTAACAACACAGCTTTTGCGTATTTGTTAAAGTAAGCAGTCAGAGTGCGTTTCCTAATGTTAACTTTGCACGTTCCGTTCCGCACGTTTACACTTTGTATTCTGTTTTAGTTAGATAGTTGTTTTATTATGAAACTTTTGCGTTTGTGTGTTGTTGTGCATTATACTGAAATATATATTGTTTAACCGATTTGATATTCTATTAAAACCTTCGTGTGGAATGTGCTATCTAGAATTCATGCTCGTAGTAATTTTAACGTATTTTTTACTGTAAAAAACAAAAACCTAGTACGCACGTGTAAAATCAGTCGACACACATGACTAACAATACTCGTAAATCTGTGTTTACTACAGTATTTACACAACAGTACGTGTTCCAATCCGCTAAAGCTATCAGCTTTTGTACCTATTGTTAATATGTGAATACCTACTTATAGTGTATCATCTGGTAAGCCTGTATTATGGCTCCGTGTTGACACAAACGTATCTGACACAAACGTAGGGGACGGATGTAATAAGCAAAATGGCGTCGTGTGTGTGAACTTATTTTAAAATAAGTCTTAATCTAGTTTGTAATAATAATATAATTGCATGGTATTTTTTATTAATTATATAACATAACGACTGCTATCCCTAGAGGGTTAGGCAGAGGTGTACCAACAGTACACCCATATTTTGCCAGTTATGTTGAAGTCTTATGTAATAGGGGGCGAGCCTATTGCCATCAACCTGGCACAAATCCAGACTCTGGGCTGCTTCTGAAAAATTCCTGATGGGAAAACGAAATAACACTTTGCCCGACCTGGGAATCGAACCCTCATGTAGCGCTTGCGATCACGAGAACAACGAGGCAAGCAGTTTTTTATTGATCTGTCATTAAAACCCACTTGGGAATATGAAAGTATGAAGGTATGCAGGTTTTCCTTTAAATTATATTATATTTTCCTTTTCAAACGTGTTCGTTGAAGGATAATTTCAAACGGTTTCATTAAGTTTCACGCTTTACGAGTGACAGTCAGACGAATCTTGTGATCGATTTTTCACCTATTTCCTGTAATCTGATAGAGTTGAAATTTAGTACACCCGGTTTTGATGAAAAATAGGATGTCATTATAGCTGGTCTGATGATTGATATGGAATGTGAAAATCGCGTCATTTATAAGGTGAGATAATACCTAATTTACATACATACGGTTACATACGTAAACTCACGCCTTATTCACATGGGGGTAGGTAGAAACTATAGAACGCCATCCTTTAACTTCGTTTACGTTCATACATCTGAGGCTCTTCACTGGTGAAGGCCGGCCGGCTGCCAATCGGAGCGCCGAACGCGGTCGATGCGTAAAGTCGAGATGGTTAAAACAAACTCACACTCTGGTCATAGACGCACGTCGGTTTCGAGTACTACGCACCTGACCATTCTAAAGAACATCACTAATCAATACCTAATTTAGTAACAGATTATAAATGTGAGATGACTATGATACAGAAATACAAACGATTAAAACAAAATGCAAAAATAATCCGTCAGCGTAAATCGGAAAACTGACTATTGAATTTAGTTTGAACCTTGAAGGTAATATAATCTACCTCTACATTTATATTCCTTACATCACAGTATTTGTAGAAATGGTTGTAGCATCGACAGGTGATAATACAATCCGCATTTGCTGCATATTTCAAGAAAATGGAACACCATTTCATTCTGTTGACTTTCAAGCTTGCGTTGAAAGATATTATAAACATTTATTATAAAATCTTTTCATCGATGCATACGTGAAAATATTCAAAGATATTCAGGGTTTAGTAGCATATAAAGGCAACAATAAACTGTATTGAAATTAAAATTAAATGATGTTGTTTATTCCGGAAGGTTTTGTAAAATCTAAAAGAAAATTATAAAAACCACTTTAGTTTACTATGTAAGAAGTTTAGTGATACATTAAAAGAAAGGAAACTTCTATTATTAAAATAAATAAATATTATGTTAAGTACCTACATAAAGAGCCCATAATAGCAAAATATTGTTATACTAATCCAATATCACGTAAGAGAAGTCTTAAAACATGCTTCATTTGATATAATTTTATGTGACACGTAGAGACATCAATTTCTGCCGCCATTATTACATTACCTTTATCTTCCCGCCTTCAAAGAATTACGTTAAAACAACGCATAATAGGAAAATGGTTATTAACGTTCCATAACTTGGTGAAAAATGGAATGGTGAAATTTGGAGCTGTCCCTGTAATTTGGGCTTTCAAGTGGGACCTTTGTCCTTTGTCGCATTCCATAATTTTAAATTGATTTTCTCAAAAAGTTTTTCAGTCGCTTTGTAGAAAAACTACCGTATCAAGGTATCCAGATACAAGTAGCCCTTATATTAATCCAGGTTATATTATTTCTGTTTGTCAAACATCATACGTTTAACCGTTAAAGCATGACTGAATAACAAACATCCAAACTTTTACATTTATAATTTTAATATTTGTAGGACGAGTGGTCAATCGGTTGTCTCTTATTATAAAATTCCTGTTATCTACGTCTATTTGAAAATATCTATGACATAAAATAAAGCATAGCTCCAGGCACAGATTGGGACTACGTTTGCCTAAATCTTGAATATGTCTAACTCAAATCCATTCGAATAACTAATATTTTTCTTCGATTGTGTTATTGTAAAGTTTATCAAGTTTCAACTTTGCGCCGAGAACATAAAGTTGGAAATTGCTCGGTAGAGTCGCAAAGGCAATAGCTGGTGGCATTAACAGTTCTATATCTAGCCATGTGTACAGACGAAGGTACGATAGCATGTCCCCATTCTGAGATTCTATACATCGCTTTAACAATACGAGTATAACCATCTGTATATAAGTATATGATGGCAAATAAGATGTTCCCTTTAGGCAAATATAATAAAGTGCGGTTCGATGACAACTCTTGGGTCTCTCAAGCGATGAATGAATTGAATGATATGATTGATAACCTTTGGAAACCTACCTTAATCACATAAGATTATAATATGTTAAGTAGGTATGCATAGATAGTGTTGAACGCATTAAGTATAATGAATGAAATATTGAATACAACTTCTATAATGATTTATTTCAAAGTGCCTTGTGTAAATTGGAAAATAAACTTAAATATTTGTTATTCTATATTATCGCTGATAATATAGAATAACAAATATTGAAGTTTAACGGGATTTATTACATTTTTATAGCTTCGCGTTGTGATTTATTGGAAAGTTCAACCATAAATATTTTAATGATATAAATCTCACAGCGTCGAGAAATTTCATAACATCTACCATTAAAAATAAATTTGTGTTTAGGTATTAAAAGTTTAAATATGACTAGATTTTGTTTAGACTGGATTTAGTTCAGCAATGAGTTCGCTAGTTTTCAACTAGTGTTAGCTAGAAAGTTGGAAATGGTTTAGCTTGAACTTTTCATGATAGAAAATTATTAACATAATATTCTGAAGATTGAACATGATGAGATGATATTAAAGAGAATCAACATTTTAATTTATTTGATCACAAAAACTCCAATATTCAAAAGTAACAAAGCATGGAGTCATAAGCGACACTCCATACCGATACCACCCACCATAGAAAGTGCTTTACTTTATACAGTTCGGGTCGCTATTCTTTGGGGTTAGGAAACCGGGCAGTAAAAAATGTTATGTACTTATGTATCAATATATGAACATACCTTTTTTTTTGGTGGAAATTAGCAAATAACTTCTCCCGCTCTGGGCGGAGTGGGAGGGCGTGTCAGACTCTTACTGACTAAAACTCACCCGTGTTCCTTCAGTCTCCTGTACATTGCCAGGGGCCACGGTATCCCTTTCGGACTTTCCCGCAACCCCGGCAGGCATCGGTCCTTACGGACCCCTTCAGTTCTGCTGACATCTCTTTGAGGCGCACGTGGAACACAACGCGCCGTCGACCCGGGCCTGGTCCTTATCGGACGGTGAGCTACCCATTGCTCACCGTCCGCAAGCCCGCACCTACGGTGGCCGGGAATCTGCCTGCGATTCCCGACGCCCAGGGTGTCTCCTGCGGTGGCTAGGGACGGGAGGGCGTGAAGTTTGCCTCTCCCTCACGCGTTCCGTCTCCTCCTTCGCGAGCATTACTGCTTCGCAGAAGGAGGTAACAGCCTCCCATGCTCTCTCTCTCCGTACCATGGTCTGGACCAGGGCCGGACGCGAGAGATCACCGCCACCGATCGCCTCCACGAGGAATATATGAACATACCTTAGAATATATTGTGTGAGTGTAGATTGATGTCGGTACCACCTCCCTATAGTTTCCTCGTATGTTTTAAAGAAGTGACTCAGAAAAGTATTAACTCGTATATTTCGTGGGGTAGCTATCAGTTTTACCTCATATCAGGTGAGGACGATGATGATAATCGGGTCAGACGAGTAAGGTTTTTGTTTTCTGTAAGTAATTACAGAGATGTAGATTGAGCGATTATGCTGTATTTATTTCCTGATATTATAATTATATTTTCTGATTTGAAAGTTATTTTCAAGTACATATAAAAAGAAAAGGTACCTTTATAAAGCTGTGAGTTAAGAAAAATATGGAGCACTTTTAGCAAGCTTTCAAGTAAGTTAATCCAACAAAGGAAAATTACTTAATGCAAGTTATTTTGCTTAATAACGACAGCAACGGTTTATAATATGTTTTGCTCAAATACAGAAAACAGCTGAAACCATGTTCAGCATACTGTTACTTATTAAGTATTATATTGCATCTAGATTTCGGATACGAAGGACCAAATCAACTACGTTTATTTGTTCACAGAGGTACAAGGTAGGTATTACATTTAATTGTGGGTATCTCTGTGTCCTACCACAGTGACTGTTCGGACACAAGGAAACATTGATTTAATTTTTATAGGGATATACAAATCCTATTTTAATATAAACACGAAAGACAGTTTGTTTGTTTGTTACGCTTTCACGCTAAAACGACTGAACGGATTTGGATGAAATTTGGCACAGGGGTAGAAAGTGACCTGGAATAGGATATAAGATACTTTTTATCCCGGCGGTAGTACGTTCCTAATATATATATAATAATTTCCAACATGCACGCGGGCGAAACCGCTGGCAAAGTCTAGTATTTGTGTAAAATTAAATGAAGTAGTAAGCAAAGACATAACAATAATAGTAAACAATAGTAGTTAACTACCCTTGGACATCAGGCTTAGGCATTATGTCCATGTACTTAGGAACAAATTGTAACAAACAAGTTTTATACAAAGTCTATATAACCTTAAAAGCTTTCAAATTAGTTCTAAGCGTGTTAGTTCAAGACACTGAGGTACTCTCAACCACACAGCAGTGTGGCTGGACCTTAAATTACAATACTGGTTGTATTGTAATTTAAGGTCCAGCCACACTGCTGTGTGGTTGAGAGTACTCTTTCCCGTATTTGATTTAGTGTTTCTGGGAAGAACTTTCTCCAGATTGAATATCTGACTTCAATTGAAAATATCCTCGAAGTAAAATCAGTTGTAGGTAACATTCCATTATTGGTGAATGTACAGTAAACATACTGTGCTGACAAAATTTACAACGTGCCGACAACATGATAGAAGAGTAGATCAATTCTTGTTTACTATAACTCTGTCGCTTTGGATGTTGCATTGTTGCCACATGCAAATAGTGTAGTACGCAATCTTTCCCTGTTCATGTATGTATGTATTCGAAAACGTAACTCCCAGCCAGAATAAAGAGGAATTTCTGTAAAGTTTTCTCCACTGTCAATAAATCACCTCAATCGTATCAGCTTTTAGAATTACAATTTACAACCTTTTAGCGCCGTGCCGCGTTACTCTAAATTCATTTTAATGTTGTTACGTACTTACCAACGTGTGGTGTAACTTTGGTGCATAGTGTACTACGCTGCTCCATCACCCTCTTTATTCGTTCTTTATGGGCCACGTGTAAACCTACCTTCTAAGAGGCTGAACACATGGAGGGTTTGTGCACCGTTTCGCGAACGAACGCAAACAATGCGACAAAATGGTTCTCCCATTTTGTCGTGATGTTTGCAATAATCGAGAGTTACGTATTGTTTGTTATTACGTTTTGTTATTTTTGTTGAAAAAAAGCAGCATCGTGCCTTTGCTTCTGTGTGTGAAGCGAAGTTTACACACACAGATACCTACTATACACTACAAGGTTCATTAGGCACGTGGCCAAAATCAGAACTAACGTCCCCATCTTGTTTTGTCAATACAATTTCACATATGTTTACCAACAATGCCCCCCTGTTAGTGTCATTCTGGCGCCAAAACATCATTGTAGCATGATAGCATGAATTTGGCGACGTTGACGGGAGCGTTTCACATTTGCAACTGAAAACCTGCCGACGCTGCAACTTTTGTGGGTAATGTCTGTAACGCCTTTGCATTCCCTCTTTACGTAAGCTCATTTTATTTTATTGCCACATCAGATCATTGTCAAGTTCCACGTGTCCTCTTCTTCACTTCCTCAAGGCGACGCTTGGGGTCTTAAAATGTTATTAGGCAGATAGATTCACTATCTTTTGAAGAGACCCACTGAATGTAATCAAGTTCAGTAGCGACAAGTTTACGAGTCTCTTTACTGCTAGTGACATTATTGATTACCAATTAGAAAGTAGTAAACTGTCTCAGTTTTTTTAGTAAAAATATCATATCTAGATACATTTTTGTATCAACCTCGTGTCACAAAGTAAAAGGTTTTTGTTAAGTCACCTTTGATAGAGTTACATAATAGGTTGGGGAAAAAGTTTCTTCGTATTTTTTAAGAAAATTCAAAACATTTTTTAACATAGTATGTTTACATTTAACTAAAGTATGTAGGTACCATTTTGTTCGATAACTTTTTGCCATCTTGTAGGTAGGGACATGATCCCATTGCTATAGAAATTTTGGGACTTCTGATCAAAATACCGCGACAAGTGGTTTTGGCAGTCCTCCCGTGATGTTAACCTGACACTGCCTAAAGAATTCTGAAGAGACCGAAACAGGTGGAAATCTGAAGGTGCAAGGTCAGGACTATACGGCGGATGCATTAACACCTCCCAGCCAAACTCTCTTAATTTTTGCTGAGTGGCTAAAGATGTGTGAGGTCTAGCGTTATCATGATGAAAAACCACACCCCTTCTGTTGATTAATTCCGGCCGCTTTCTCTCAACTTCTTGCTTTAATCTCATCAGTTGTTCGCAGTAGAGTTCAGAATCGATGGTCCTGCCTGGTGGTAACAGCTCATAATGAATAATGCCCTTCCAATCCCACCACACACACAGCATCACCTTGTTGCGAGTTAACCCGGGTTTTGCCACAGTCTGTGAAGCCTGACCGGCCTTTGACCACGACCTTTTTCGCACGTTCTTGTCGTACGTGATCCACTTTTCATCACCAGTTATCAGCTTCTTCAAAAATGGTTCGGTTTCATTACGTCGTAATAAAGAATCACAAATGAGTACACGGTTCATTAGGTTTCTTTCAGTGAGCTCGTGAGGTACCCAAATATCGAGCTTTTTTGTGTACCCAGTTTTTTTCAAATGCGCCAAAACTGTTTTGTGGTCAATTCCCAGTTCTTCAGCTACGTCGTAACTACTAATATGCCGATCTTGCTCCACTTTTTCAAAAATGGCATCCATTTTATCCGTAATAGGGCGACCAGAGCGACGTGCATCTTTGACATCAAAATTTCCGGATTGAAAACGCTTAAACCAAATTTGTGCTACTCTCACAGACACTGCACTAGGTCCATAAACATCGCAAATTTTTTTCGCGGCTTGCGTTGCATTTTTACCTTTTTTGTAGTAAAATTTTAAAATGTATCGAATTTCTTCATTAGATTCACTCATCTTGACAGTACGAAAAACAAATAAAAATCACGCATTTTCCTAATTTGAATTTGGAATTATGTTCTTTAAAATTTAAACTTTCAATGATACCAAAACCAGCCAGATACACATAGTATAGCCAAAGAGATTTTATTACAAGTTCATACATACTATAATGCGAAAAGACTTTTTCCCCAACCTAATATTTCTGAAATCAAGCATGTACACGTCTCTAGAAAATTCTTGTTTACAGCTTTTCAATATTGAAAGAGCTTCGCATTTTTTAGTCCTTAAATAATTAAATGGCCGTGAGTGTTATTGAATTTCATGTTAACAATATTTTTTAAAGGATAATTTTGCAAAATTTTTTTTTTATTAAGTAGCATAGTAATTCGAAAAAAAGAAATGTGTAAGCCGATTCAGAAAGCAACCCCGATTTTAATAATGTTTTAAAAGAAGCGAATTCTAAAAAAAAAACTACAAAGTGATTTTTTTTTCGATTTCGGAAGTCGGATGCAAAAATAAAATACGTTTTTTATTTTTCACTTTTTAGCTATGGTACTTACCCCACACCAATTTGTTATAACATCATCAAGATACACAAAGTGGATTAAATACGTAATATCGAAGCTACCTCAAAAACTACCCAAGCAAAGTTAATAAAATTTATATGGGACCACCGCGCAAGCTTCCTCTACCAAGTGAATTTTCAAAATGGGTCAACAATTGACGAAAATATCTATGAACATAAATAAAAAATACATACAGACGAACATATAACCTCCTTCATTTTAGGTTTCTGTAGTAAACAAGGAACCCTCATAGTTTCGCCATGTCCGTCTGTCTGTCTGTCCGCCTGTCCGCGGAATAGCTCAGAGACTCTTAGTACTAAAAAGTCGTAATTTGGCATGGGTATACATATCATCGTATTTTTTTTTGCGTGCCTCCCCTACACGTAAAGTGGGTTTTTTTTCTCATCTATCCCATGGTGTGGGGTGTCGTGCCAAAACCATTTTTGTATTCAGGGATTCGTTTGCGAAATATTAAGCTTTAAGGTGTAAATTTTTGTTAGAGTCAAGTGTCCCCCCTTGCCAGCGAAATGTTTGGTTTTGGTTATGAGAAAAAATTCACAGCAGTAGTACTCGTATATATAACGAAATTAAAAGAAAAACTATCACTGCTAAGTAGGCTTTACAAGTTGTAACGGCTAGGGCTGCGCAGGATAGGCTGCGCAAGCCGTTAAAGGATAGGTAGGTAGATAGGTTAGAGGAAAAGAAACAGTTTGATAAATTAATACATATAATAATAACACGGCTAGACCGCGGGTAAGGTCCTTAACACTAGAGTTCTGATCTGATTTGAGCACTCTCACACTTAGGAAAGTAGGGTACCACCCTTGGTAGCACGTGGCCTGTCAGCACAGGCACGTGGCGGCAACACGTGGCGGTAGGCCGCGGAGGCCTGTCAGCACAGGCTCCCGGCAGTAGCTCGCGGCGGTAGGCCGCGGAGGCCTGTCAGCACAGGCTCGTAGTAGTAGCATGTGGACGTAGCTTGCGGCGGTAGGCCGCAGGTAGGTCAGGCCTGACAGTCTTGATAGCATGCGTAGGGCGTGCAGGATTGATTAAGGAGTCCTGCCCTCAGCCCGTACGGAGAACCCTGGAAGGCGCGGTAGGAAGCGCATGTTAGATGCGGTGCACTAGGAGGAGGCCGCATGCGATGTGCCAGCTTCTTCCCCTTTCCAGCTACCAAGGTACGGTATGAGAAGGGAAGTAGGCGGTAGCATAACACATCGCAGCGGCAGAGGCAGAGAGAGAGAAAATAGAGAGGACAGCGTAGCACATTGACAGATGCTAAAATTAGGTTAAGTATGTGAGCAAGCGTGCACAAAACACTTAGTAAATGTGATCATAACAGATAGCTCACTAATCACTAACAATAGCACAGCAAGGCACTACACCACCTCGATGCAGCAGCAATACATACATATTACCATGTCCTGTGCGCTGGATAACTCTCAGCCGCGTGTCCAACATTGACACACGCAAAGTCAAATACTACTTAGGTAATAGAATCAATATAGGTTATCCAGCGCAGAGAGTCAGGCATTATTACCAGATTAATGTGGAACTCACCCTAGGTCGGGGCACACAGAATTCTTAGGATCAGGGAATTGCTTCCACCAGCTCTGCAAGCGGAAACGAAATGAACGAGCCTCCCCAGAAAGAAAGTTAGTGTTGAACCCCGATTCTAGTGATGTGATTAGGAACTTACTAATTGTAATATTTTAGCATCACTCGACTAATTATAGTTGTGAGTCCACACAACGCTACAGTACCCCGGGTACAGAGAGAGGATTTTACCTGTATAAAATCTGCTAGAACTACCACTTCCCACTTGCTGTCTAATCCTTAGCACAAGTCTGAATCCAGCCCAATCACAGCGGAGACTGGAAACATACTCAACAGCCATGAGTGAAACTAGTTAGTCATAGATCACTCAAGATTTACAGACAGCAAGCAAAGAAATACACAAGTGTGAGAGCAAGTGTATCTCAGTCGGTAGTGTTCTATTAGTAGCGGGTGCCAGTGTGTTCAGTAGTATTCCTACATGTGAGTAGACATGTTGTGTATTAGATATTTAGTTTTTTCAACTGGCTTTAGGTAACTATAGGTAAGTAAGTTCAGTGTAACACCACTGTAACGGCTAGGGCTGCGCAGGGTAGGCTGTGCAGGCCGTTAAGAGATGGGTAGGTAATTGAGTTCAGTGTTAACTTGTAGGTGTAGTGAGGTATGTATGTACATGTAGTTAGAATGCCAAAGTCTTTATTAGATTTAATTTTAGTATGTACTTTAGGCATTTAGGTAACGGATAGACAACACAAAAGCTAAGGGTAGTTATAATAGTGACCTGCTCTGCAATAATAAATAGACATCCCTTTGGGATCAACAGCATTCCCTAAAATAGCGCCAGTGCAGCATATGTTAAGGATAGTATTAGGTAGTAGAGGTTGTTTACTTTTAGTTATTGTAACGGCTAGGGCTGCGCAGGGTAGGCTGCGCAGGCCGTTATCGGATAGATAGGTAGTAGATAGGTAGGTAGATAGGTAGGAAAAGAAACAGTTAGATAGATTAATTAGTTAGTTAGATAGAGTTAGAGGCCTGTTAGCACAGGCTCCCGGCAGCAACTAGCGGCGGCCTGTCAGCACAGTCTCCCGGTAGTAGCATGTGGAGGTAGCTTGCGGCGGCAGGCCGCAGGTAGGTCAGGCCTTGAGACAGCCTTGCTAGCATGCGTAGGGCGTGCAGGATTGATTAAGGGGTCCTGCCCTCAGCCCGTACGGAGAACCCCTAGGTCGGGGCACACAGAATTCTTATGATCAGGGAATTGCTTCCACCAGCTCTGCAAGCGGAAACGAAATGAACGAGCGTCCCCGGAAAGAAAGTTAGTGTTGTACCCCGATTCTAGTGATGTGATTAGGAACTTACTAATTGTAATATTTTAACATCACTCGACTAATATAGTTGAGTCCACACAACGCTACATTATAGATAGTAGTTTTATTTTATTCATTATTATTAACGAATAATAATTGACCAACTTACATTTGCAGTTGCAAAAACATGTTCTCCGATACATTCCGTATGGGAGAACGTGTTTTTCAACTACCACGTTAAGTTTATCCTTGGGATGAATTCATCCCAACTACAGAACTCTGCATTATGCGTGTCAAGTCAAAGTCAAATTTATGTGCCTAAATAATTGAAATAAATTATTTGACTTTGACATTGTGCGTGGCCCGACACGCACTTGGCCGGTTTTTGATCCGTTAACAATAGTCGAATCTACGCCAGCTATTTGCAGATGTAGTTCAACTCGCAAATAAAGTTTATTTGAGGTTCAACCTAAGCGGTCAAATTAGCTAACTCTGTTTAGTGATATATATCTACTCAGTAGGTATGCACGTTAATCGCTCTTTCAATGAATTTGGGCCCGGACCGCTCACAGATTATAAGGGTCAAATGACATGTTATTTTTTTATTTGCGCGTAATCTGTAAGCTTGTGTGATGAATTTTGGTCTCTAGGGACAAATATTTTTTCAATTAATATGGCGAGTGTAAACGGGTTTTAATAATAAAATGGATTTCATTTAGTAAATAGTCTAATTGCTGTTTAATGTCTTTTTGTCGGGTGCAGAAATACGTAAGTAGAAACTTTATGTCTTAAACTTTTGTTATCAGTTAATTGCAGAGAGAAATATTTCATACTTGTGTGCTTGGAGGGGTAAATGAGAGATGTACCTAACTTCTTTCCATCTAGCTTTTCCTACAACTTACCGTGATTAACTTTATTCTAGTTTTGAACTAGGTGAAGCTCGTAACAAAATGAGAGAGAACTTCAAGATGATTCTAGATTATGATTCGCCATTAGCGATAAGGCCGCCCATTGTGTCATCATGTAAAATTTATATTTATTCTAAGATCAATTTAAACATATACTTAAAGCATTTATTTCAATTAAACCATTTACAGGCACTTTTGAATTGTCAAAGAGTCGGTCGGTCCAAAACGTAGATCTCTCTCTATGGAGAAGAACGGGCAAGAAACTCCAAGGACACTCTTTTGAATATAGAAATTACAAAATCCTGGGTACATTACATTGTTGCATTGCACATTCTTGTTGCTTCTATATGTGAGAACGATGTAAAAAAAAAAACAAAAAGGTTTAAAAATATCAGATAAAAAATAAGCCCTGGCAGATAAGAGATGACCAGTTTCAATTGACGGCGGCCGTTCACGAACATGACGCGTGGATCAGCACCATCCAGCTCAACCATTTTGTAGGGAACCCAATGATCCAACACACTCGCTACCATCAGCGAGACATTTAAGTGAGCATAACATACTCTCAACTGCCATGCTCTTTCAAGTCAACATAATAACTTAGTAAACGGCTCCATGGTACTCACAAATAATTAAAAAAAAATGCTTCTAAATTATACAAAACTATTTTAAAAGAAATTCGCTACCAAAAAGAAAGAAAATCAGTATTATATATTCAAGTATTCAACAATAATAATATTTCTGTTATAGGTTATCTACCATCGATTAATTTACCTACCTATCATGGAGATATTACGTCCAAACGCTTGTTAGATGTAATAATTGAAATAATTTGAACAAAAGTACTCTGAAGGATCATCCAATAAGTGGAAAGAGCCCGAGGCTAACGTTAAAAGGTCGTTTAGCATTTTAATCAAGTTAAATTGTAACGACTCTTAATTTAAGAGAACGGTTTGAATAAGCTGAGATAAATGTAGGTTTATATGAGATGCAAGAGAAAGATTACATCTTAAAAAAATATGTGTGCGTAGATCTTTAAGTTATTGCATTGAATTCAGATACTATCTAGATTTCGGAGTTGCAAAAGATCCCGAGTGCGGTTACATGAACCGGACAAATTATTTTACAACAAGTGATCAAAATTATGATTAATTAATTACCTTCCCATATAAATTATAATAGACACACGAGGTAGTAAGAACATTCGTGCTACGAACTTACACACATATTATTATATTGTTTTGTTTTGACCAAATTCATATAAATAAATAATAATCTTTTCATTAATGACCGCATTGATCAAAAACTTAAACATTTTTTTTTTTTTATTACTATTATATGTGATCCCTTAGCCATGCCTACGGGATCACATAGAATTCATAATTATTTCGAATACAAGAATATAGATGTGACTAGTCGACTTGTGGCCCAAAGTTACTCAACATAAAAGTGGTGGTTATTTCATTCAAAGTTCCTAGTTAAGTTATACGGAGGTACGAACTTATTATAATTCTTTTATTTTCAGACAAAATCCATTACATTACATTATATTAAAATACACACACAACAAAATAATACTCAAACATTCAATTCATTCAGATCAAATACAATTAAAATACATACACATGTCAATCAAATCAAATATAATATATTATCAAGCAACCATTTTCAGATTGGATTTTTCCATTGATATCCATCTTCAACCTACTAGTAACAAATAACTTTTATTCGGACGTATTTCCATTGTTTGCTTTTCACTCTATGAAATCAAGGTCTCATAAATACTTTGACAAAGGGAAACATATCATATTTTACGAGGGCATGAACTGACATAATGTTCAATTCAAATACACAGGATATTGGTACCACTGAATAATTTAACCCTGTTCAAACAACTTGGAGTTACGGCATCATAACTGGTTTCATTGCCAAGTGCGAATTGGGAGCCTGCGTTTTATAAACAAGATCAAATAGGCGAAGCTTTCAGATCGAATTTACAACTGGTCGAAAATGTACAATGACTTACAATGCTCGTAATGAACTTGTCATCTTCTGGCTCAAACACGTAAATCAAGCAATGGATATTGAAATTCTCGGTGTTGTAGTTCCATGAGCAGTCCCAGTTGTGCATAACATTTTCATAGGCGGCGACTAAAAATACGTTCAAAGCCCAGGAGTCATTACTCGCGTGGTCTGTTTGTTTATAACTCCAGTCAACGCATGATGGATCGATGGCTCTATGATTCACTGTTTACTTTTTGATAAACATATTTTTCTTTTTTTTATAAACAATTTTAATGTAAAACAGAGCTGTTTTTGTCTGGTTTTAGAATGTTTTATAACATAATCTAGGAAGGTTTCGGAGTAACTATGAATGTTTATTTTTGTGTCTACTTGTTATGAAACATGTTTATATTTGTGTGTTCTATACGTTGATAAATATTTGATTGATAATGAAGAGACTGGTGGTAAGCCGGTCTCATAATAAGTTACCTATATTTAATCTCTGAGGAAGTAAAAGAAGAAATAAGTTCTCATATTATGTGAACCATCTATGCCCAATAAGACTACTAGGATATCTTCCAAAGAATGTTTTTTTCTAAAAAAGTTATTTTTCAACTAAACCTTGTTGTTATTCACTATCAGTATTTCAGTTTTATGTAAGAAACATCTTTGCTTCTTATTCATTTCTATTCTGGGTCCATCGCGTCGAGACATTCGTTCTTGTAAATCATCGAATTTATTTATAATTATTATCACTGTCGTGTCTTTTTAGTCTTAATCCGAAAATCATAATTATATGTTTCCTTGAATTAGATTTTGCGTGAATATTATTTTTATGAGTGTGTTTATGCCAAGTTAATAATGTTTGAGTTGTTTTATAATTTTAAGGTAGTTTTATTACTAAATTGGTCCTTATTCGCTCTTTGTTTTATTCGGTTTACTGCAGATTGCGGTAGTTTGAGTTAGGTCAGTAAGTGGCTTTTTGAAACGCAGTGTAGTGTTTCTAACCCGATCCGCTAGTTTGTAACCTAATATGCCACGCTCTTTCGTTTGCTGTCAAATATTGAGCGAAGGAATTTGCAGACTAGGCTAGACTAACATTTAATTTTAATTACTAGAAACCTACTAGGTTTAATTTGATGGATAAGATCTAGTATTTAATTTGATGGTAATTAAATTGGAGAATACCTGGTAAATAAAAGAATTAGGTAGAGTTGGATTCGTATTTCTTAGGTAAAAAACCCTACGATATTTGAGAGCTGTCAGGTCCAGAAATTTGCAGCCAGACTGGATTCAAATTTAATTTTAAATACCTAGATAGGTTGTTACGGTGTTTGAGATTTGTACAGTCTGAATAAAGTTTACATAAGAAATACGAATCCAACCTCACCTAATTCTATCTCCACTGAACTTGAAATTTAATCAATCACCAGACGCCAGTTTCTTTGAAGTTGTCTTAGAGGCCTTACACTCTGATAGGCATTTCTTTTCTCGACCTGAATATCAATCTGGATAGCACTTACATGAAAACCAGAGTAGGTACATAGAACATTCAGCTAATATGCCATAAAGATATCTAATGTCCGACAAGGATATGTCAAACATAGATTGAAAAATGATGATAGGGGCTGATTTTATCGCGAATAAAGAAATACACTATAAGTCACAAAATATAGACAAAGAACAAAGAATAAAAGACAGTGTCTTTTATTCTTTGTCAATATTTTGTAACTTATAGAGTATGTACGTATAGTGTTACATATTAACTAAAAACTCGAAAGTATTTAGTTAATATGTAACTTAATATATAATTATTTTTATTCCTATGAGCACCTGGCGTGAGCGTCCAACAAACTTGCAAAAGTAAACGTTGCAGAATAGAAAGAAGAATTTGTTTCGGACATTATTTGGCACTGGTTTGACATAGTGACGACCACAGGAATGGAGAGAATGCTTCTGTTACAAATCAAATTAGAATTGATACACAAACAGCTCTCTGATGAAAGACAGGATGACTTAGTAACATTTTACAAAATGAATGCACCCAATTGCTTCGATGATTGTTAAAAGAGTGTACTTATTTAAAAGCGAGTTTTATTCTTAGCTAAATAATAAGTCAAACGTGTTTATATGTAAATGTAAAAAGACAAACAATCATTAGGGATACGGCCAGTTTTTATGGTTCCGTACCTCAAAAGGAAAAAAACGGAACCCTAGGATCACTTCGTTGTCCGTCCGTCAGTCTGTCAAGACCCATTTTCTCAGGAACACTTGGAGTTATCAAGTTGAAATTAATATCATATAGTAGTCATTGCAATAAAAAATACGGCAATTTATGTGTGATATTGTGATCCTCGCAAATAAATCAAAATCTATGGGGTACTTTCTGTTGACCTAGAATCATGAAATTTGGCAGGCAAAAGATCTCACAGCGCAATTAATGGAAAAAGTATGAAATTTGTTAATTTATGGTTTTATAACAAAAAAAAAATGTTTTTTTGCTATAACAAACTTACATATAAGCTGGATGATTAAATAGTAGATATAAAATTCTCGTGTCACAGTGTTTGTAACAAAACTCCTCCGAAACGGCTTGACCGATTCTTATGAAATTTTGTGTATATATTCAGTACGTCTGAGAATAGGACGTAAACTATTTTTCATACCCCTAATATGGCAAAACAACGTTTGCCGGGTCAGCTAGTAGTAGATAAAAATGATTGACTTAATGCTGGTCCTGCTCCACAGCCACTTGGGCTCACTACTTAAAAAAATATTTTTGGAACAGTTGCTTCCCTTTTTTATTTGGTCTGACTTTACGAACTTAATGTTTATTTTTTATTTTTATTTAACCAAGTTTTAATTTTTGAATACTCCAATAGATAATAATAATTTTCTTTCTTTTTGGTAGTAAAATTCTTTTAATCTCACAAATACATTGCAAACTATAGTTTTGTATAATTTAGAAGCATTCTTTTAATTTTTTTTGTAAATGTGAGTACCATAGAGCCGTTTTCTATGTTATTATGTTGTATGTTGTCTTGAAAGAGCATGGTAGTTAGGAGTATGTCATGCTCACTTAAATGTCTCGCTGATGGTGGCAGGTGTGTTGGATCATTCTGTTCCCTACAAAATGGTTGAGCTGGATGGTGCTGATCCACGCGTCATGCTCGTGAACCGGCGCCGTCAGTTGAGACTGCTCATCTCTTAATTGCCAGGACAAATTTTTAAATTTTTATAAATCAAATTTTTATATTTTTAATCGTTATTGATTATTTTGTTTTACATTGTTCTCACATATAGAAGCAACAAGAATAATGTACCCAGGATTTTGTAATTTCTATATTTAAAAGAGTGTCCTTGGAGTTTCTTGCCCGTTCTTCTCCATAGAGATCTACGTTTTGGAATGGGCTAGTTGCCCATTCCAAAACGTATATCTCTATGCTTCAACTTTCTGACTAATTGACCGACTCTTTGACAATTTATAAGTGCCTGTAAATGGTTTAATTGAAATAAATGCTTTGAGTTTTAGTTTGAAATTGTAGTTGGAGAATTGACCGTGACGTATATCGATGTTTGGGAGAACATGTTTCTCAACTACAGAGTTAAGTTTGTTTTTGGGATAAATTCATCCCAACTACGGAACCCTTCTTTGTGCGTGGCCCGACACGCACTTGGCCGGTTTTTTTAAATTGCAAAGTCGAACCACTTGTTAGTTTATTACAAATCTATGTATCTACTATTAATGCTAGTATGCAAAGTACGCAATTTCTCTCAGGGCGGGTATAATCTAAGTACATTATAAAGTCAATTTATCTGCCTGTAGGGTATCAACTCATTTTTCTTTGAGGCATATTGCACACTCCACAGTATCCAATTTACTCGATGATAATATCGATCTTTGAGATTAGTGTTTCAATGCTATGATGCCTAAACCAAAAGTTTTCATTTAACTTTATGTCATCCAGCAATTACTTTCCTAGATCTATTCATTTAGTGATTCCGACCACCGTCTTTTAAATAAACTAGCGAGGTTTACGTTAGCACTTATAAAGTCCTCTTTTTTATAAATCGGTTAAAATATACATATAAGTAACACAAGTTTGAAACCCATTGCTTACGAGTATTTACATTATTTTTTCTATAAAACAAAACATAATCGTCTCATTATCAGGGGCCGGAAATCAAATATTCTCACAGTTACATGAATGCGAACAAAATCAGGCTACCAAAGTTTTGCCTTAGGGGAGTTGAAAATAGTACCATAAGGGCCTGTTCAGACGACACACGCCCGCTACGCGCACGCCACGTGCGTCTGCACCCGCGTCTAACTCACTTTGAAATTTGTTCTACAACGCGTGTGTGGGTCCTATGCGTGGTCGGCGCGGTTTATCTGATAAACCGCACAAAACACGCACAACAAATTTCAAAGCGATGGTGCTGACACGCGTGGCGTACGCGTAGCAGGCGTGTGTCGTCTGAATTTGGCCTACTGTGAAAAGGGGATAAAATGTTTCGTCGATTCTTCACTTTCATGCCGTCAAACTTTTCCTGCTGCGGTTTTCACACATGATGTTTGACCTATTTATAGAAACGTATTTCCACCGTAACCCATTTGTATAGAGGCAATTCATATCTTGAATCTTACGCTTATGGGAATGAACGTGGCAAAAAGAGGGGTCCAGGGAAGGGGCTACTAACATTGGTCAACTTTTGGTAGTTTGCAATATTTCTTCAAAGTGTTTCATTCTGTTGCTATTTCTTAGATACTCTCTTACTCCACGTTTACACATATTATACAAGTTGTGATACTTGTTTTCAACAAGTCTTGTAAAAGACTTCCCAAAAACATATCGTGTATAAAACCTATATTTATCGTGCATGTATTGACGTTGTTTCAAACTTGTGTGGTTAACAATTTTGTTCACATTGTTGACAAGTTTTCAGCAAGTTTTTTTATAAAACTAGTCTTAGCCACTTTTTTTGGCGTAAACAGTAGCCACAACATGTAGATAGGATCTATATGTTGTGATTACTGTATTGTGTTCATTTATAGTTTATATATGTATTATTAATAAACAACATGTAACCAACATGATACAAGGTTTATACCTACCTTGGTGTAAATGCGTGTTTACAGGAAATAAGTTTAGAACTGAATACAATTACATTTTTAATTTTAGTATTATAACTTGTTTTCCATCCAAGGTGTACATGGGGCGTTGTAGAACACATATGTAACGTAGGTAACGTCTTTAGTAAAGCCAAGCAGGTAAGTTTCTAGTTTTCACCACATAGGTGCTTACGTAGTAACATTACGTTCCTGTCCAAACAATACGAACGAGTTGATGAGTCAGCTGCCACGAAACGCCAAAACGTAAGTCATGTCATGCAAATTGTTGGTCTGCCTCAAAGTGAGAAGGGTAGATGTTAGGCAAGAGTACAATTTATAAACGTAAGCAGTTATGCGACCGGGTGCAAACCAGAACATTTACCATTCCAGCTTCTGCTTAACAAAAAACAAAGAGGCGGAAGAAAATACGACTTGAGAAATTATGTAGGTATCTTCAACAAACACAAACTTGAAAGTTGGTGATAATGATAGAAACACAGAAGAATAACATGCAATAGACGTGATCAGATAGTTACTAGTTGGGTGTAATCTCAAAAATCAAAACTGACACCGTCTCTTTCTCGCTCTGCCTATATAAAAGAGATGGTGCTATTCTTAGTTTAGTCGATGCGAAACCAAACCTTTGTTGATGTCACGGTGAAGTGCCATCGTTGAAGTTTGTCTGTGCCTACGAGTAGGAAGTTTCTTGCTAAATGCCTTCAATGGCGCGTGGGAGCCTAAAGTCAACCAGAACGAGAAAAGTTTTATGCAAGTGTCTTTCGTTTAGGAGTTATTAACTAAATGGTAGGCCCACTATACGAACCCTCAGTACTTAAGTGCTAATCACACATGTAGAATGTTTTGTGGACGCTAGACCATGGAATCTGCAGGACGTTTTCAGAGTGTTTATAAATTAAGAGGGCTAAATGAATGGAAATTAAGGCTCAAGGTAATGCAGTTTGGCATAAGTAAAAGTATTTGTAAATGTTGTTTTTATCTTTAGATTTTTTTTAAATGTTTAGATTACACGACAGTAAGTATTTGAATAAAAATGAATTTTATTATAATACTTACTGTCGTGTAATCTTCATTGCTTGTTGACAAGATAGGTAAGGGCGTCTAATTATGAGCTTGACGAGGTGTATTTGAAATACAGGCATCGTGACACGACATGCCCAAGTCGCAAGTAATATTTGTGCAAATGTAATCCGAGATATAGATTTACCACCTAGTTCGGATGCAGATAGTCCCAAACCTTGTATATTACAAACTTTAAGCCATTATTTACTGTATATTGTCAAATATAATATTTTGTAATAGGTGTTATTATTTTTGTGAATTAAATTATTATACTCTTTATTACATTTTCCTACATACAGGGTGGCCCAAAAAGAGACGACATTAAAAAAAATAGATTTTTCACGCCCAGGTGCAAAATCTATTAAAACAATTTTTTTTGTATCTTGAATTAATGATAGTATTAGGGATTATTTTATGGCTGAAAGAATATTCCATAACATTACAATAAAAATTGAAAAAAATAATGTGATAAAGCCATGTAAATAAGGACAGATTTTTTTTAAAGCGGTTTGTATCATTATTCTTTGGTTTTTTCATTATGTCGTTTTTTTTGTCTTTTTATTGTTGTGCTGTTATTCCAAAGGTTTTATTATGTTATTCGTACTTTTTTAAACTAAATTCGGCTGAGGAAATGCATAAATATGGAAAATATAAGATATGAAAATTCAGACGTTTGTTGACTTGCCAGAGTTGCAGCTTATTATTTTATTTAATGTTGTGTGCATTGTGCTTTAGTAAATAAGATTCGCTCTTTTTATTCCAAAATGTATACTCTTAAGTAGTCTGAAGTTATAAATCCGTGCTTTGTAGACCACCAGGGCTTTACAGGAGATATACCATTGTGAAAAATCAAAGCTTACGCGAGATAGATATTATAAAGTAAATAAAGTCCTTATACTTTATTGTTGGACTTTCTTCTTGTTTAATCTGGGCTTGCTGTAGAAAAAGTTATCGGAAAACAAAAAAATCTTTATTGAGTAGTTTAAAGAGTTAGGGTTCTGTAGAGAACGGCTTGTTTTTTTAGCCTGCGATGGCCGTCTATCTCATAGCTCTACCTTAAAACCGTAAAGGGTGAGCAGTTGTAGGTAATTACACTTTTTTACAATTACAGTTTTTTATGAAACGTAAAACTAGCGCGGTACAGAATCCTCAGTGAGGAAGAAAGTATGAATCACACTTGGCCGGTTAATATACAGCGGCCTTTTAATTTTAACCATGATTTACGTTTGCTTAGACTTAATTTAAAACATAAAAAGATCTAGACCACTTAAATTTTCATGGACTATACAATACTCTGACATGAATTTAATTTATACAAAGTGTGAGTCTGGTCGTCACGGGCCTATCTGTGATCTTTTTGACGCGCGCCGCTAGCAAAGTTCTACGTAGCAGTATTTGACGAAATCGAATTCTTCTCTACTGTGAATTCCTAGTAGGCTTGCCTCTAAGTAATTTAATAGTTTATTTGCTTGGCTTTTATTCCCAATGGCTGTGGTTTTTGGGGCTATTTTTGGTAAAGTGAACAAAAAACAATTAATATAAAAGAATTTAGGTGTAAAAATCGTTGTCAAATATAATATGCAACACTGTATACAATCATCTACCTACTTAATAAATACGAAACCATACGTACCTAATAGTTAAAGGATAAAAATAATAATTTGAAATTCCTTGAGTTTACGACGTAGCAAAGGTAAACAAACAATAAAAGAAAAAAGCTGTAAAATTCGTTGTCAAATAAAATATGCATCACTTTATACAATCATCTACACACTTAAAAAGGAAACGATACGTAATAGGTAAATGATCAAAAGAAAAATATTTGAAGTCCCTGAGGCTACGGCGTAGCAAAAGGTATTTTGATATCAACGCTACGCCGGCTACGGCTACGCTGCCGTAGCAGATAACCAATGCGCTACGCGTTGGTACTTTGACATTGTGCGTGGCCCGACACGCACTTGGCCGGTTTTTGATCCGTTAACAATAGTCGAATCTACGCCAGCTATTTGCAGATGTAGTTCAACTCGCAAATAAAGTTTATTTGAGGTTCAACCTAAGCGGTCAAATTAGCTAACTCTGTTTAGTGATATATATCTACTCAGTAGGTATGCACGTTAATCGCTCTTTCAATGAATTTGGGCCCGGACCGCTCACAGATTATAAGGGTCAAATGACATGTTATTTTTTTATTTGCGCGTAATCTGTAAGCTTGTGTGATGAATTTTGGTCTCTAGGGACAAATATTTTTTCAATTAATATGGCGAGTGTAAACGGGTTTTAATAATAAAATGGATTTCATTTAGTAAATAGTCTAATTGCTGTTTAATGTCTTTTTGTCGGGTGCAGAAATACGTAAGTAGAAACTTTATGTCTTAAACTTTTGTTATCAGTTAATTGCAGAGAGAAATATTTCATACTTGTGTGCTTGGAGGGGTAAATGAGAGATGTACCTAACTTCTTTCCATCTAGCTTTTCCTACAACTTACCGTGATTAACTTTATTCTAGTTTTGAACTAGGTGAAGCTCGTAACAAAATGAGAGAGAACTTCAAGATGATTCTAGATTATGATTCGCCATTAGCGATAAGGCCGCCCATTGTGTCATCATGTAAAATTTATATTTATTCTAAGATCAATTTAAACATATACTTAAAGCATTTATTTCAATTAAACCATTTACAGGCACTTTTGAATTGTCAAAGAGTCGGTCGGTCCAAAACGTAGATCTCTCTCTATGGAGAAGAACGGGCAAGAAACTCCAAGGACACTCTTTTGAATATAGAAATTACAAAATCCTGGGTACATTACATTGTTGCATTGCACATTCTTGTTGCTTCTATATGTGAGAACGATGTAAAAAAAAAAACAAAAAGGTTTAAAAATATCAGATAAAAAATAAGCCCTGGCAGATAAGAGATGACCAGTTTCAATTGACGGCGGCCGTTCACGAACATGACGCGTGGATCAGCACCATCCAGCTCAACCATTTTGTAGGGAACCCAATGATCCAACACACTCGCTACCATCAGCGAGACATTTAAGTGAGCATAACATACTCTCAACTGCCATGCTCTTTCAAGTCAACATAATAACTTAGTAAACGGCTCCATGGTACTCACAAATAATTAAAAAAAAATGCTTCTAAATTATACAAAACTATTTTAAAAGAAATTCGCTACCAAAAAGAAAGAAAATCAGTATTATATATTCAAGTATTCAACAATAATAATATTTCTGTTATAGGTTATCTACCATCGATTAATTTACCTACCTATCATGGAGATATTACGTCCAAACGCTTGTTAGATGTAATAATTGAAATAATTTGAACAAAAGTACTCTGAAGGATCATCCAATAAGTGGAAAGAGCCCGAGGCTAACGTTAAAAGGTCGTTTAGCATTTTAATCAAGTTAAATTGTAACGACTCTTAATTTAAGAGAACGGTTTGAATAAGCTGAGATAAATGTAGGTTTATATGAGATGCAAGAGAAAGATTACATCTTAAAAAAATATGTGTGCGTAGATCTTTAAGTTATTGCATTGAATTCAGATACTATCTAGATTTCGGAGTTGCAAAAGATCCCGAGTGCGGTTACATGAACCGGACAAATTATTTTACAACAAGTGATCAAAATTATGATTAATTAATTACCTTCCCATATAAATTATAATAGACACACGAGGTAGTAAGAACATTCGTGCTACGAACTTACACACATATTATTATATTGTTTTGTTTTGACCAAATTCATATAAATAAATAATAATCTTTTCATTAATGACCGCATTGATCAAAAACTTAAACATTTTTTTTTTTTTATTACTATTATATGTGATCCCTTAGCCATGCCTACGGGATCACATAGAATTCATAATTATTTCGAATACAAGAATATAGATGTGACTAGTCGACTTGTGGCCCAAAGTTACTCAACATAAAAGTGGTGGTTATTTCATTCAAAGTTCCTAGTTAAGTTATACGGAGGTACGAACTTATTATAATTCTTTTATTTTCAGACAAAATCCATTACATTACATTATATTAAAATACACACACAACAAAATAATACTCAAACATTCAATTCATTCAGATCAAATACAATTAAAATACATACACATGTCAATCAAATCAAATATAATATATTATCAAGCAACCATTTTCAGATTGGATTTTTCCATTGATATCCATCTTCAACCTACTAGTAACAAATAACTTTTATTCGGACGTATTTCCATTGTTTGCTTTTCACTCTATGAAATCAAGGTCTCATAAATACTTTGACAAAGGGAAACATATCATATTTTACGAGGGCATGAACTGACATAATGTTCAATTCAAATACACAGGATATTGGTACCACTGAATAATTTAACCCTGTTCAAACAACTTGGAGTTACGGCATCATAACTGGTTTCATTGCCAAGTGCGAATTGGGAGCCTGCGTTTTATAAACAAGATCAAATAGGCGAAGCTTTCAGATCGAATTTACAACTGGTCGAAAATGTACAATGACTTACAATGCTCGTAATGAACTTGTCATCTTCTGGCTCAAACACGTAAATCAAGCAATGGATATTGAAATTCTCGGTGTTGTAGTTCCATGAGCAGTCCCAGTTGTGCATAACATTTTCATAGGCGGCGACTAAAAATACGTTCAAAGCCCAGGAGTCATTACTCGCGTGGTCTGTTTGTTTATAACTCCAGTCAACGCATGATGGATCGATGGCTCTATGATTCACTGTTTACTTTTTGATAAACATATTTTTCTTTTTTTTATAAACAATTTTAATGTAAAACAGAGCTGTTTTTGTCTGGTTTTAGAATGTTTTATAACATAATCTAGGAAGGTTTCGGAGTAACTATGAATGTTTATTTTTGTGTCTACTTGTTATGAAACATGTTTATATTTGTGTGTTCTATACGTTGATAAATATTTGATTGATAATGAAGAGACTGGTGGTAAGCCGGTCTCATAATAAGTTACCTATATTTAATCTCTGAGGAAGTAAAAGAAGAAATAAGTTCTCATATTATGTGAACCATCTATGCCCAATAAGACTACTAGGATATCTTCCAAAGAATGTTTTTTTCTAAAAAAGTTATTTTTCAACTAAACCTTGTTGTTATTCACTATCAGTATTTCAGTTTTATGTAAGAAACATCTTTGCTTCTTATTCATTTCTATTCTGGGTCCATCGCGTCGAGACATTCGTTCTTGTAAATCATCGAATTTATTTATAATTATTATCACTGTCGTGTCTTTTTAGTCTTAATCCGAAAATCATAATTATATGTTTCCTTGAATTAGATTTTGCGTGAATATTATTTTTATGAGTGTGTTTATGCCAAGTTAATAATGTTTGAGTTGTTTTATAATTTTAAGGTAGTTTTATTACTAAATTGGTCCTTATTCGCTCTTTGTTTTATTCGGTTTACTGCAGATTGCGGTAGTTTGAGTTAGGTCAGTAAGTGGCTTTTTGAAACGCAGTGTAGTGTTTCTAACCCGATCCGCTAGTTTGTA
The DNA here is from genome assembly GCA_949128155.2 of Xanthia icteritia. Taxonomy (NCBI): domain Eukaryota; kingdom Metazoa; phylum Arthropoda; class Insecta; order Lepidoptera; family Noctuidae; genus Xanthia; species Xanthia icteritia. The sequence continues at coordinate 10,842,514 of OX421935.2, read as the reverse complement.
ACCTAATATGCCACGCTCTTTCGTTTGCTGTCAAATATTGAGCGAAGGAATTTGCAGACTAGGCTAGACTAACATTTAATTTTAATTACTAGAAACCTACTAGGTTTAATTTGATGGATAAGATCTAGTATTTAATTTGATGGTAATTAAATTGGAGAATACCTGGTAAATAAAAGAATTAGGTAGAGTTGGATTCGTATTTCTTAGGTAAAAAACCCTACGATATTTGAGAGCTGTCAGGTCCAGAAATTTGCAGCCAGACTGGATTCAAATTTAATTTTAAATACCTAGATAGGTTGTTACGGTGTTTGAGATTTGTACAGTCTGAATAAAGTTTACATAAGAAATACGAATCCAACCTCACCTAATTCTATCTCCACTGAACTTGAAATTTAATCAATCACCAGACGCCAGTTTCTTTGAAGTTGTCTTAGAGGCCTTACACTCTGATAGGCATTTCTTTTCTCGACCTGAATATCAATCTGGATAGCACTTACATGAAAACCAGAGTAGGTACATAGAACATTCAGCTAATATGCCATAAAGATATCTAATGTCCGACAAGGATATGTCAAACATAGATTGAAAAATGATGATAGGGGCTGATTTTATCGCGAATAAAGAAATACACTATAAGTCACAAAATATAGACAAAGAACAAAGAATAAAAGACAGTGTCTTTTATTCTTTGTCAATATTTTGTAACTTATAGAGTATGTACGTATAGTGTTACATATTAACTAAAAACTCGAAAGTATTTAGTTAATATGTAACTTAATATATAATTATTTTTATTCCTATGAGCACCTGGCGTGAGCGTCCAACAAACTTGCAAAAGTAAACGTTGCAGAATAGAAAGAAGAATTTGTTTCGGACATTATTTGGCACTGGTTTGACATAGTGACGACCACAGGAATGGAGAGAATGCTTCTGTTACAAATCAAATTAGAATTGATACACAAACAGCTCTCTGATGAAAGACAGGATGACTTAGTAACATTTTACAAAATGAATGCACCCAATTGCTTCGATGATTGTTAAAAGAGTGTACTTATTTAAAAGCGAGTTTTATTCTTAGCTAAATAATAAGTCAAACGTGTTTATATGTAAATGTAAAAAGACAAACAATCATTAGGGATACGGCCAGTTTTTATGTATAATTTTCTTTCTTTTTGGTAGTAAAATTCTTTTAATCTCACAAATACATTGCAAACTATAGTTTTGTATAATTTAGAAGCATTCTTTTAATTTTTTTTGTAAATGTGAGTACCGTTTTCCGTTTTCTATGTTATTATGTTGTATGTTGTCTTGAAAGAGCATGGTAGTTAGGAGTATGTCATGCTCACTTAAATGTCTCGCTGATGGTGGCAGGTGTGTTGGATCATTCTGTTCCCTACAAAATGGTTGAGCTGGATGGTGCTGATCCACGCGTCATGCTCGTGAACCGGCGCCGTCAGTTGAGACTGCTCATCTCTTAATTGCCAGGACAAATTTTTAAATTTTTATAAATCAAATTTTTATATTTTTAATCGTTATTGATTATTTTGTTTTACATTGTTCTCACATATAGAAGCAACAAGAATAATGTACCCAGGATTTTGTAATTTCTATATTTAAAAGAGTGTCCTTGGAGTTTCTTGCCCGTTCTTCTCCATAGAGATCTACGTTTTGGAATGGGCTAGTTGCCCATTCCAAAACGTATATCTCTATGCTTCAACTTTCTGACTAATTGACCGACTCTTTGACAATTTATAAGTGCCTGTAAATGGTTTAATTGAAATAAATGCTTTGAGTTTTAGTTTGAAATTGTAGTTGGAGAATTGACCGTGACGTATATCGATGTTTGGGAGAACATGTTTCTCAACTACAGAGTTAAGTTTGTTTTTGGGATAAATTCATCCCAACTACGGAACCCTTCTTTGTGCGTGGCCCGACACGCACTTGGCCGGTTTTTTTAAATTGCAAAGTCGAACCACTTGTTAGTTTATTACAAATCTATGTATCTACTATTAATGCTAGTATGCAAAGTACGCAATTTCTCTCAGGGCGGGTATAATCTAAGTACATTATAAAGTCAATTTATCTGCCTGTAGGGTATCAACTCATTTTTCTTTGAGGCATATTGCACACTCCACAGTATCCAATTTACTCGATGATAATATCGATCTTTGAGATTAGTGTTTCAATGCTATGATGCCTAAACCAAAAGTTTTCATTTAACTTTATGTCATCCAGCAATTACTTTCCTAGATCTATTCATTTAGTGATTCCGACCACCGTCTTTTAAATAAACTAGCGAGGTTTACGTTAGCACTTATAAAGTCCTCTTTTTTATAAATCGGTTAAAATATACATATAAGTAACACAAGTTTGAAACCCATTGCTTACGAGTATTTACATTATTTTTTCTATAAAACAAAACATAATCGTCTCATTATCAGGGGCCGGAAATCAAATATTCTCACAGTTACATGAATGCGAACAAAATCAGGCTACCAAAGTTTTGCCTTAGGGGAGTTGAAAATAGTACCATAAGGGCCTGTTCAGACGACACACGCCCGCTACGCGCACGCCACGTGCGTCTGCACCCGCGTCTAACTCACTTTGAAATTTGTTCTACAACGCGTGTGTGGGTCCTATGCGTGGTCGGCGCGGTTTATCTGATAAACCGCACAAAACACGCACAACAAATTTCAAAGCGATGGTGCTGACACGCGTGGCGTACGCGTAGCAGGCGTGTGTCGTCTGAATTTGGCCTACTGTGAAAAGGGGATAAAATGTTTCGTCGATTCTTCACTTTCATGCCGTCAAACTTTTCCTGCTGCGGTTTTCACACATGATGTTTGACCTATTTATAGAAACGTATTTCCACCGTAACCCATTTGTATAGAGGCAATTCATATCTTGAATCTTACGCTTATGGGAATGAACGTGGCAAAAAGAGGGGTCCAGGGAAGGGGCTACTAACATTGGTCAACTTTTGGTAGTTTGCAATATTTCTTCAAAGTGTTTCATTCTGTTGCTATTTCTTAGATACTCTCTTACTCCACGTTTACACATATTATACAAGTTGTGATACTTGTTTTCAACAAGTCTTGTAAAAGACTTCCCAAAAACATATCGTGTATAAAACCTATATTTATCGTGCATGTATTGACGTTGTTTCAAACTTGTGTGGTTAACAATTTTGTTCACATTGTTGACAAGTTTTCAGCAAGTTTTTTTATAAAACTAGTCTTAGCCACTTTTTTTGGCGTAAACAGTAGCCACAACATGTAGATAGGATCTATATGTTGTGATTACTGTATTGTGTTCATTTATAGTTTATATATGTATTATTAATAAACAACATGTAACCAACATGATACAAGGTTTATACCTACCTTGGTGTAAATGCGTGTTTACAGGAAATAAGTTTAGAACTGAATACAATTACATTTTTAATTTTAGTATTATAACTTGTTTTCCATCCAAGGTGTACATGGGGCGTTGTAGAACACATATGTAACGTAGGTAACGTCTTTAGTAAAGCCAAGCAGGTAAGTTTCTAGTTTTCACCACATAGGTGCTTACGTAGTAACATTACGTTCCTGTCCAAACAATACGAACGAGTTGATGAGTCAGCTGCCACGAAACGCCAAAACGTAAGTCATGTCATGCAAATTGTTGGTCTGCCTCAAAGTGAGAAGGGTAGATGTTAGGCAAGAGTACAATTTATAAACGTAAGCAGTTATGCGACCGGGTGCAAACCAGAACATTTACCATTCCAGCTTCTGCTTAACAAAAAACAAAGAGGCGGAAGAAAATACGACTTGAGAAATTATGTAGGTATCTTCAACAAACACAAACTTGAAAGTTGGTGATAATGATAGAAACACAGAAGAATAACATGCAATAGACGTGATCAGATAGTTACTAGTTGGGTGTAATCTCAAAAATCAAAACTGACACCGTCTCTTTCTCGCTCTGCCTATATAAAAGAGATGGTGCTATTCTTAGTTTAGTCGATGCGAAACCAAACCTTTGTTGATGTCACGGTGAAGTGCCATCGTTGAAGTTTGTCTGTGCCTACGAGTAGGAAGTTTCTTGCTAAATGCCTTCAATGGCGCGTGGGAGCCTAAAGTCAACCAGAACGAGAAAAGTTTTATGCAAGTGTCTTTCGTTTAGGAGTTATTAACTAAATGGTAGGCCCACTATACGAACCCTCAGTACTTAAGTGCTAATCACACATGTAGAATGTTTTGTGGACGCTAGACCATGGAATCTGCAGGACGTTTTCAGAGTGTTTATAAATTAAGAGGGCTAAATGAATGGAAATTAAGGCTCAAGGTAATGCAGTTTGGCATAAGTAAAAGTATTTGTAAATGTTGTTTTTATCTTTAGATTTTTTTTAAATGTTTAGATTACACGACAGTAAGTATTTGAATAAAAATGAATTTTATTATAATACTTACTGTCGTGTAATCTTCATTGCTTGTTGACAAGATAGGTAAGGGCGTCTAATTATGAGCTTGACGAGGTGTATTTGAAATACAGGCATCGTGACACGACATGCCCAAGTCGCAAGTAATATTTGTGCAAATGTAATCCGAGATATAGATTTACCACCTAGTTCGGATGCAGATAGTCCCAAACCTTGTATATTACAAACTTTAAGCCATTATTTACTGTATATTGTCAAATATAATATTTTGTAATAGGTGTTATTATTTTTGTGAATTAAATTATTATACTCTTTATTACATTTTCCTACATACAGGGTGGCCCAAAAAGAGACGACATTAAAAAAAATAGATTTTTCACGCCCAGGTGCAAAATCTATTAAAACAATTTTTTTTGTATCTTGAATTAATGATAGTATTAGGGATTATTTTATGGCTGAAAGAATATTCCATAACATTACAATAAAAATTGAAAAAAATAATGTGATAAAGCCATGTAAATAAGGACAGATTTTTTTTAAAGCGGTTTGTATCATTATTCTTTGGTTTTTTCATTATGTCGTTTTTTTTGTCTTTTTATTGTTGTGCTGTTATTCCAAAGGTTTTATTATGTTATTCGTACTTTTTTAAACTAAATTCGGCTGAGGAAATGCATAAATATGGAAAATATAAGATATGAAAATTCAGACGTTTGTTGACTTGCCAGAGTTGCAGCTTATTATTTTATTTAATGTTGTGTGCATTGTGCTTTAGTAAATAAGATTCGCTCTTTTTATTCCAAAATGTATACTCTTAAGTAGTCTGAAGTTATAAATCCGTGCTTTGTAGACCACCAGGGCTTTACAGGAGATATACCATTGTGAAAAATCAAAGCTTACGCGAGATAGATATTATAAAGTAAATAAAGTCCTTATACTTTATTGTTGGACTTTCTTCTTGTTTAATCTGGGCTTGCTGTAGAAAAAGTTATCGGAAAACAAAAAAATCTTTATTGAGTAGTTTAAAGAGTTAGGGTTCTGTAGAGAACGGCTTGTTTTTTTAGCCTGCGATGGCCGTCTATCTCATAGCTCTACCTTAAAACCGTAAAGGGTGAGCAGTTGTAGGTAATTACACTTTTTTACAATTACAGTTTTTTATGAAACGTAAAACTAGCGCGGTACAGAATCCTCAGTGAGGAAGAAAGTATGAATCACACTTGGCCGGTTAATATACAGCGGCCTTTTAATTTTAACCATGATTTACGTTTGCTTAGACTTAATTTAAAACATAAAAAGATCTAGACCACTTAAATTTTCATGGACTATACAATACTCTGACATGAATTTAATTTATACAAAGTGTGAGTCTGGTCGTCACGGGCCTATCTGTGATCTTTTTGACGCGCGCCGCTAGCAAAGTTCTACGTAGCAGTATTTGACGAAATCGAATTCTTCTCTACTGTGAATTCCTAGTAGGCTTGCCTCTAAGTAATTTAATAGTTTATTTGCTTGGCTTTTATTCCCAATGGCTGTGGTTTTTGGGGCTATTTTTGGTAAAGTGAACAAAAAACAATTAATATAAAAGAATTTAGGTGTAAAAATCGTTGTCAAATATAATATGCAACACTGTATACAATCATCTACCTACTTAATAAATACGAAACCATACGTACCTAATAGTTAAAGGATAAAAATAATAATTTGAAATTCCTTGAGTTTACGACGTAGCAAAGGTAAACAAACAATAAAAGAAAAAAGCTGTAAAATTCGTTGTCAAATAAAATATGCATCACTTTATACAATCATCTACACACTTAAAAAGGAAACGATACGTAATAGGTAAATGATCAAAAGAAAAATATTTGAAGTCCCTGAGGCTACGGCGTAGCAAAAGGTATTTTGATATCAACGCTACGCCGGCTACGGCTACGCTGCCGTAGCAGATAACCAATGCGCTACGCGTTGAGTTATTTATTATTGCAAGTTTATGTGCATTGGTCTCACACGTTGAACATTTTCTTGAATAAATTGATGTGTACAATATTCTCAGTATACTCGGTAGAAGGGAGATCGTAATGAAAAGCTTTTACCATGGACAAGTGGTTTCAGAGTCCCAGTATTACAAGCACAATTAATCGACTGCGGAATCAAGTAGGTTACTAAAACAAACAATCAAAACTACAATCTAGCGAAATGGGGGATTATAGACCCAACTAAACCGACACCCATTGCGAATACGGTGCTCTTGACCCAACCATGCTTCTGATGACCTAAAAACACTCCACTCCAATTGGCGTGGAAACCTACATAATAAAATATTTTTACAATTGCCGTCGACTAAAGAAAAAGAAGCGTTGAAGTTTTTCGTTGATTTTTTAAATGGTAAAAGTTAAATGCCGCCGTGAATTAACAATAACTTGACGACGTCAGTAAAGTTCTGTATGTCACTAGTTCTTGAAGTCATAAATAAGTAGCTTTAAAATAGAGAAGTTTATACCCGTAACAATAAAGGTATTATTCCCGCTACTATACGAACATAAAGACTTTCTACTGCGTAAACCTAGTTTTCTTTCATCGTAGGTACAATACGAGGTTAAACGCCACACACAGTTAACCATTACATAGAACCGCTTTATATCATGAAATAGACACATTGGTAATTAACTAAGCGTTATACATTACTATACATATAAAGTTTCTTTGTCTTCCTTTAGTGGCACAGTAACGTTTGTAGTCAGTTCAAGGATTACTAAAAATAAACCTTAAGAACACGCCATTGTACTGCTGTTGTATAAATTCTAATGTAAAAGATACAAAGTCTTCTTGTTATTTGACAGACATTGTCTGTTTATTGCAGACGCAGTTGATTGCAGTTACATTATGTATGTACATAAAATAATAATGAACTAAATATACAACATGCATTTAAAGTGGAAGCAACTGAAAAAAAATAGCAACCTTTGTAAATATAGCATTCAAAGTATCGTACAGCGTGTTACATACAAAACGTATTCATTTGGTTTTAGATTTCATTCATCTTTTTCTTTCAAATCGAATTCTCAATTTGAGGACGTCTTTGACAAGTCCCTTTTGAAAGGCGTTGAGTGTACCTACCCGAAAAACGCGAAAACATGACCAAGAAAAAGTTACGGGGGATTCAACAGAATCATTTATTTTATTATTATATGTTTGTTTATTTTTGTTTCCCCTTGTTATTTATATGTTTAGTATAATTTGTATTTTTAAATTTTATCATAGCATGGTTCGTAACATAAAACTTAACTGTGTTCGTTTACAAGACTTTTTGAATAAAATATTTAAAAAAAAACCTATTATACAATAAATCTACATTTAAGTGAAGTCTGAAATTATCTTTATCTTTTAAAAAATGACACCATAAAAGGGTTATATGTAAAAGGACCGCAAGATTTTAATCTGCGTTAATGACTACTCGAGGGTTAGGTCTTTACTTGATACCCATTAATGAACAAGCAGGCTCTAGGCTTTAAATTCCAATAATGGAGTTTTAAGTTTACTGAGTTCGTTATGAATAAGCTTAATTGTTTATGTACCTACGGCTCCAAGGACACTCTTTTGAATATAGAAATTACAAAATCCTGGGTACATTACATTGTTGCATTGCACATTCTTGTTGCTTCTATATGTGAGAACGATGTAAAAAAAAAAACAAAAAGGTTTAAAAATATCAGATAAAAAATAAGCCCTGGCAGATAAGAGATGACCAGTTTCAATTGACGGCGGCCGTTCACGAACATGACGCGTGGATCAGCACCATCCAGCTCAACCATTTTGTAGGGAACCCAATGATCCAACACACTCGCTACCATCAGCGAGACATTTAAGTGAGCATAACATACTCTCAACTGCCATGCTCTTTCAAGTCAACATAATAACTTAGTAAACGGCTCCATGGTACTCACAAATAATTAAAAAAAAATGCTTCTAAATTATACAAAACTATTTTAAAAGAAATTCGCTACCAAAAAGAAAGAAAATCAGTATTATATATTCAAGTATTCAACAATAATAATATTTCTGTTATAGGTTATCTACCATCGATTAATTTACCTACCTATCATGGAGATATTACGTCCAAACGCTTGTTAGATGTAATAATTGAAATAATTTGAACAAAAGTACTCTGAAGGATCATCCAATAAGTGGAAAGAGCCCGAGGCTAACGTTAAAAGGTCGTTTAGCATTTTAATCAAGTTAAATTGTAACGACTCTTAATTTAAGAGAACGGTTTGAATAAGCTGAGATAAATGTAGGTTTATATGAGATGCAAGAGAAAGATTACATCTTAAAAAAATATGTGTGCGTAGATCTTTAAGTTATTGCATTGAATTCAGATACTATCTAGATTTCGGAGTTGCAAAAGATCCCGAGTGCGGTTACATGAACCGGACAAATTATTTTACAACAAGTGATCAAAATTATGATTAATTAATTACCTTCCCATATAAATTATAATAGACACACGAGGTAGTAAGAACATTCGTGCTACGAACTTACACACATATTATTATATTGTTTTGTTTTGACCAAATTCATATAAATAAATAATAATCTTTTCATTAATGACCGCATTGATCAAAAACTTAAACATTTTTTTTTTTTTATTACTATTATATGTGATCCCTTAGCCATGCCTACGGGATCACATAGAATTCATAATTATTTCGAATACAAGAATATAGATGTGACTAGTCGACTTGTGGCCCAAAGTTACTCAACATAAAAGTGGTGGTTATTTCATTCAAAGTTCCTAGTTAAGTTATACGGAGGTACGAACTTATTATAATTCTTTTATTTTCAGACAAAATCCATTACATTACATTATATTAAAATACACACACAACAAAATAATACTCAAACATTCAATTCATTCAGATCAAATACAATTAAAATACATACACATGTCAATCAAATCAAATATAATATATTATCAAGCAACCATTTTCAGATTGGATTTTTCCATTGATATCCATCTTCAACCTACTAGTAACAAATAACTTTTATTCGGACGTATTTCCATTGTTTGCTTTTCACTCTATGAAATCAAGGTCTCATAAATACTTTGACAAAGGGAAACATATCATATTTTACGAGGGCATGAACTGACATAATGTTCAATTCAAATACACAGGATATTGGTACCACTGAATAATTTAACCCTGTTCAAACAACTTGGAGTTACGGCATCATAACTGGTTTCATTGCCAAGTGCGAATTGGGAGCCTGCGTTTTATAAACAAGATCAAATAGGCGAAGCTTTCAGATCGAATTTACAACTGGTCGAAAATGTACAATGACTTACAATGCTCGTAATGAACTTGTCATCTTCTGGCTCAAACACGTAAATCAAGCAATGGATATTGAAATTCTCGGTGTTGTAGTTCCATGAGCAGTCCCAGTTGTGCATAACATTTTCATAGGCGGCGACTAAAAATACGTTCAAAGCCCAGGAGTCATTACTCGCGTGGTCTGTTTGTTTATAACTCCAGTCAACGCATGATGGATCGATGGCTCTATGATTCACTGTTTACTTTTTGATAAACATATTTTTCTTTTTTTTATAAACAATTTTAATGTAAAACAGAGCTGTTTTTGTCTGGTTTTAGAATGTTTTATAACATAATCTAGGAAGGTTTCGGAGTAACTATGAATGTTTATTTTTGTGTCTACTTGTTATGAAACATGTTTATATTTGTGTGTTCTATACGTTGATAAATATTTGATTGATAATGAAGAGACTGGTGGTAAGCCGGTCTCATAATAAGTTACCTATATTTAATCTCTGAGGAAGTAAAAGAAGAAATAAGTTCTCATATTATGTGAACCATCTATGCCCAATAAGACTACTAGGATATCTTCCAAAGAATGTTTTTTTCTAAAAAAGTTATTTTTCAACTAAACCTTGTTGTTATTCACTATCAGTATTTCAGTTTTATGTAAGAAACATCTTTGCTTCTTATTCATTTCTATTCTGGGTCCATCGCGTCGAGACATTCGTTCTTGTAAATCATCGAATTTATTTATAATTATTATCACTGTCGTGTCTTTTTAGTCTTAATCCGAAAATCATAATTATATGTTTCCTTGAATTAGATTTTGCGTGAATATTATTTTTATGAGTGTGTTTATGCCAAGTTAATAATGTTTGAGTTGTTTTATAATTTTAAGGTAGTTTTATTACTAAATTGGTCCTTATTCGCTCTTTGTTTTATTCGGTTTACTGCAGATTGCGGTAGTTTGAGTTAGGTCAGTAAGTGGCTTTTTGAAACGCAGTGTAGTGTTTCTAACCCGATCCGCTAGTTTGTAACCTAATATGCCACGCTCTTTCGTTTGCTGTCAAATATTGAGCGAAGGAATTTGCAGACTAGGCTAGACTAACATTTAATTTTAATTACTAGAAACCTACTAGGTTTAATTTGATGGATAAGATCTAGTATTTAATTTGATGGTAATTAAATTGGAGAATACCTGGTAAATAAAAGAATTAGGTAGAGTTGGATTCGTATTTCTTAGGTAAAAAACCCTACGATATTTGAGAGCTGTCAGGTCCAGAAATTTGCAGCCAGACTGGATTCAAATTTAATTTTAAATACCTAGATAGGTTGTTACGGTGTTTGAGATTTGTACAGTCTGAATAAAGTTTACATAAGAAATACGAATCCAACCTCACCTAATTCTATCTCCACTGAACTTGAAATTTAATCAATCACCAGACGCCAGTTTCTTTGAAGTTGTCTTAGAGGCCTTACACTCTGATAGGCATTTCTTTTCTCGACCTGAATATCAATCTGGATAGCACTTACATGAAAACCAGAGTAGGTACATAGAACATTCAGCTAATATGCCATAAAGATATCTAATGTCCGACAAGGATATGTCAAACATAGATTGAAAAATGATGATAGGGGCTGATTTTATCGCGAATAAAGAAATACACTATAAGTCACAAAATATAGACAAAGAACAAAGAATAAAAGACAGTGTCTTTTATTCTTTGTCAATATTTTGTAACTTATAGAGTATGTACGTATAGTGTTACATATTAACTAAAAACTCGAAAGTATTTAGTTAATATGTAACTTAATATATAATTATTTTTATTCCTATGAGCACCTGGCGTGAGCGTCCAACAAACTTGCAAAAGTAAACGTTGCAGAATAGAAAGAAGAATTTGTTTCGGACATTATTTGGCACTGGTTTGACATAGTGACGACCACAGGAATGGAGAGAATGCTTCTGTTACAAATCAAATTAGAATTGATACACAAACAGCTCTCTGATGAAAGACAGGATGACTTAGTAACATTTTACAAAATGAATGCACCCAATTGCTTCGATGATTGTTAAAAGAGTGTACTTATTTAAAAGCGAGTTTTATTCTTAGCTAAATAATAAGTCAAACGTGTTTATATGTAAATGTAAAAAGACAAACAATCATTAGGGATACGGCCAGTTTTTATGTATAATTTTCTTTCTTTTTGGTAGTAAAATTCTTTTAATCTCACAAATACATTGCAAACTATAGTTTTGTATAATTTAGAAGCATTCTTTTAATTTTTTTTGTAAATGTGAGTACCGTTTTCCGTTTTCTATGTTATTATGTTGTATGTTGTCTTGAAAGAGCATGGTAGTTAGGAGTATGTCATGCTCACTTAAATGTCTCGCTGATGGTGGCAGGTGTGTTGGATCATTCTGTTCCCTACAAAATGGTTGAGCTGGATGGTGCTGATCCACGCGTCATGCTCGTGAACCGGCGCCGTCAGTTGAGACTGCTCATCTCTTAATTGCCAGGACAAATTTTTAAATTTTTATAAATCAAATTTTTATATTTTTAATCGTTATTGATTATTTTGTTTTACATTGTTCTCACATATAGAAGCAACAAGAATAATGTACCCAGGATTTTGTAATTTCTATATTTAAAAGAGTGTCCTTGGAGTTTCTTGCCCGTTCTTCTCCATAGAGATCTACGTTTTGGAATGGGCTAGTTGCCCATTCCAAAACGTATATCTCTATGCTTCAACTTTCTGACTAATTGACCGACTCTTTGACAATTTATAAGTGCCTGTAAATGGTTTAATTGAAATAAATGCTTTGAGTTTTAGTTTGAAATTGTAGTTGGAGAATTGACCGTGACGTATATCGATGTTTGGGAGAACATGTTTCTCAACTACAGAGTTAAGTTTGTTTTTGGGATAAATTCATCCCAACTACGGAACCCTTCTTTGTGCGTGGCCCGACACGCACTTGGCCGGTTTTTTTAAATTGCAAAGTCGAACCACTTGTTAGTTTATTACAAATCTATGTATCTACTATTAATGCTAGTATGCAAAGTACGCAATTTCTCTCAGGGCGGGTATAATCTAAGTACATTATAAAGTCAATTTATCTGCCTGTAGGGTATCAACTCATTTTTCTTTGAGGCATATTGCACACTCCACAGTATCCAATTTACTCGATGATAATATCGATCTTTGAGATTAGTGTTTCAATGCTATGATGCCTAAACCAAAAGTTTTCATTTAACTTTATGTCATCCAGCAATTACTTTCCTAGATCTATTCATTTAGTGATTCCGACCACCGTCTTTTAAATAAACTAGCGAGGTTTACGTTAGCACTTATAAAGTCCTCTTTTTTATAAATCGGTTAAAATATACATATAAGTAACACAAGTTTGAAACCCATTGCTTACGAGTATTTACATTATTTTTTCTATAAAACAAAACATAATCGTCTCATTATCAGGGGCCGGAAATCAAATATTCTCACAGTTACATGAATGCGAACAAAATCAGGCTACCAAAGTTTTGCCTTAGGGGAGTTGAAAATAGTACCATAAGGGCCTGTTCAGACGACACACGCCCGCTACGCGCACGCCACGTGCGTCTGCACCCGCGTCTAACTCACTTTGAAATTTGTTCTACAACGCGTGTGTGGGTCCTATGCGTGGTCGGCGCGGTTTATCTGATAAACCGCACAAAACACGCACAACAAATTTCAAAGCGATGGTGCTGACACGCGTGGCGTACGCGTAGCAGGCGTGTGTCGTCTGAATTTGGCCTACTGTGAAAAGGGGATAAAATGTTTCGTCGATTCTTCACTTTCATGCCGTCAAACTTTTCCTGCTGCGGTTTTCACACATGATGTTTGACCTATTTATAGAAACGTATTTCCACCGTAACCCATTTGTATAGAGGCAATTCATATCTTGAATCTTACGCTTATGGGAATGAACGTGGCAAAAAGAGGGGTCCAGGGAAGGGGCTACTAACATTGGTCAACTTTTGGTAGTTTGCAATATTTCTTCAAAGTGTTTCATTCTGTTGCTATTTCTTAGATACTCTCTTACTCCACGTTTACACATATTATACAAGTTGTGATACTTGTTTTCAACAAGTCTTGTAAAAGACTTCCCAAAAACATATCGTGTATAAAACCTATATTTATCGTGCATGTATTGACGTTGTTTCAAACTTGTGTGGTTAACAATTTTGTTCACATTGTTGACAAGTTTTCAGCAAGTTTTTTTATAAAACTAGTCTTAGCCACTTTTTTTGGCGTAAACAGTAGCCACAACATGTAGATAGGATCTATATGTTGTGATTACTGTATTGTGTTCATTTATAGTTTATATATGTATTATTAATAAACAACATGTAACCAACATGATACAAGGTTTATACCTACCTTGGTGTAAATGCGTGTTTACAGGAAATAAGTTTAGAACTGAATACAATTACATTTTTAATTTTAGTATTATAACTTGTTTTCCATCCAAGGTGTACATGGGGCGTTGTAGAACACATATGTAACGTAGGTAACGTCTTTAGTAAAGCCAAGCAGGTAAGTTTCTAGTTTTCACCACATAGGTGCTTACGTAGTAACATTACGTTCCTGTCCAAACAATACGAACGAGTTGATGAGTCAGCTGCCACGAAACGCCAAAACGTAAGTCATGTCATGCAAATTGTTGGTCTGCCTCAAAGTGAGAAGGGTAGATGTTAGGCAAGAGTACAATTTATAAACGTAAGCAGTTATGCGACCGGGTGCAAACCAGAACATTTACCATTCCAGCTTCTGCTTAACAAAAAACAAAGAGGCGGAAGAAAATACGACTTGAGAAATTATGTAGGTATCTTCAACAAACACAAACTTGAAAGTTGGTGATAATGATAGAAACACAGAAGAATAACATGCAATAGACGTGATCAGATAGTTACTAGTTGGGTGTAATCTCAAAAATCAAAACTGACACCGTCTCTTTCTCGCTCTGCCTATATAAAAGAGATGGTGCTATTCTTAGTTTAGTCGATGCGAAACCAAACCTTTGTTGATGTCACGGTGAAGTGCCATCGTTGAAGTTTGTCTGTGCCTACGAGTAGGAAGTTTCTTGCTAAATGCCTTCAATGGCGCGTGGGAGCCTAAAGTCAACCAGAACGAGAAAAGTTTTATGCAAGTGTCTTTCGTTTAGGAGTTATTAACTAAATGGTAGGCCCACTATACGAACCCTCAGTACTTAAGTGCTAATCACACATGTAGAATGTTTTGTGGACGCTAGACCATGGAATCTGCAGGACGTTTTCAGAGTGTTTATAAATTAAGAGGGCTAAATGAATGGAAATTAAGGCTCAAGGTAATGCAGTTTGGCATAAGTAAAAGTATTTGTAAATGTTGTTTTTATCTTTAGATTTTTTTTAAATGTTTAGATTACACGACAGTAAGTATTTGAATAAAAATGAATTTTATTATAATACTTACTGTCGTGTAATCTTCATTGCTTGTTGACAAGATAGGTAAGGGCGTCTAATTATGAGCTTGACGAGGTGTATTTGAAATACAGGCATCGTGACACGACATGCCCAAGTCGCAAGTAATATTTGTGCAAATGTAATCCGAGATATAGATTTACCACCTAGTTCGGATGCAGATAGTCCCAAACCTTGTATATTACAAACTTTAAGCCATTATTTACTGTATATTGTCAAATATAATATTTTGTAATAGGTGTTATTATTTTTGTGAATTAAATTATTATACTCTTTATTACATTTTCCTACATACAGGGTGGCCCAAAAAGAGACGACATTAAAAAAAATAGATTTTTCACGCCCAGGTGCAAAATCTATTAAAACAATTTTTTTTGTATCTTGAATTAATGATAGTATTAGGGATTATTTTATGGCTGAAAGAATATTCCATAACATTACAATAAAAATTGAAAAAAATAATGTGATAAAGCCATGTAAATAAGGACAGATTTTTTTTAAAGCGGTTTGTATCATTATTCTTTGGTTTTTTCATTATGTCGTTTTTTTTGTCTTTTTATTGTTGTGCTGTTATTCCAAAGGTTTTATTATGTTATTCGTACTTTTTTAAACTAAATTCGGCTGAGGAAATGCATAAATATGGAAAATATAAGATATGAAAATTCAGACGTTTGTTGACTTGCCAGAGTTGCAGCTTATTATTTTATTTAATGTTGTGTGCATTGTGCTTTAGTAAATAAGATTCGCTCTTTTTATTCCAAAATGTATACTCTTAAGTAGTCTGAAGTTATAAATCCGTGCTTTGTAGACCACCAGGGCTTTACAGGAGATATACCATTGTGAAAAATCAAAGCTTACGCGAGATAGATATTATAAAGTAAATAAAGTCCTTATACTTTATTGTTGGACTTTCTTCTTGTTTAATCTGGGCTTGCTGTAGAAAAAGTTATCGGAAAACAAAAAAATCTTTATTGAGTAGTTTAAAGAGTTAGGGTTCTGTAGAGAACGGCTTGTTTTTTTAGCCTGCGATGGCCGTCTATCTCATAGCTCTACCTTAAAACCGTAAAGGGTGAGCAGTTGTAGGTAATTACACTTTTTTACAATTACAGTTTTTTATGAAACGTAAAACTAGCGCGGTACAGAATCCTCAGTGAGGAAGAAAGTATGAATCACACTTGGCCGGTTAATATACAGCGGCCTTTTAATTTTAACCATGATTTACGTTTGCTTAGACTTAATTTAAAACATAAAAAGATCTAGACCACTTAAATTTTCATGGACTATACAATACTCTGACATGAATTTAATTTATACAAAGTGTGAGTCTGGTCGTCACGGGCCTATCTGTGATCTTTTTGACGCGCGCCGCTAGCAAAGTTCTACGTAGCAGTATTTGACGAAATCGAATTCTTCTCTACTGTGAATTCCTAGTAGGCTTGCCTCTAAGTAATTTAATAGTTTATTTGCTTGGCTTTTATTCCCAATGGCTGTGGTTTTTGGGGCTATTTTTGGTAAAGTGAACAAAAAACAATTAATATAAAAGAATTTAGGTGTAAAAATCGTTGTCAAATATAATATGCAACACTGTATACAATCATCTACCTACTTAATAAATACGAAACCATACGTACCTAATAGTTAAAGGATAAAAATAATAATTTGAAATTCCTTGAGTTTACGACGTAGCAAAGGTAAACAAACAATAAAAGAAAAAAGCTGTAAAATTCGTTGTCAAATAAAATATGCATCACTTTATACAATCATCTACACACTTAAAAAGGAAACGATACGTAATAGGTAAATGATCAAAAGAAAAATATTTGAAGTCCCTGAGGCTACGGCGTAGCAAAAGGTATTTTGATATCAACGCTACGCCGGCTACGGCTACGCTGCCGTAGCAGATAACCAATGCGCTACGCGTTGAGTTATTTATTATTGCAAGTTTATGTGCATTGGTCTCACACGTTGAACATTTTCTTGAATAAATTGATGTGTACAATATTCTCAGTATACTCGGTAGAAGGGAGATCGTAATGAAAAGCTTTTACCATGGACAAGTGGTTTCAGAGTCCCAGTATTACAAGCACAATTAATCGACTGCGGAATCAAGTAGGTTACTAAAACAAACAATCAAAACTACAATCTAGCGAAATGGGGGATTATAGACCCAACTAAACCGACACCCATTGCGAATACGGTGCTCTTGACCCAACCATGCTTCTGATGACCTAAAAACACTCCACTCCAATTGGCGTGGAAACCTACATAATAAAATATTTTTACAATTGCCGTCGACTAAAGAAAAAGAAGCGTTGAAGTTTTTCGTTGATTTTTTAAATGGTAAAAGTTAAATGCCGCCGTGAATTAACAATAACTTGACGACGTCAGTAAAGTTCTGTATGTCACTAGTTCTTGAAGTCATAAATAAGTAGCTTTAAAATAGAGAAGTTTATACCCGTAACAATAAAGGTATTATTCCCGCTACTATACGAACATAAAGACTTTCTACTGCGTAAACCTAGTTTTCTTTCATCGTAGGTACAATACGAGGTTAAACGCCACACACAGTTAACCATTACATAGAACCGCTTTATATCATGAAATAGACACATTGGTAATTAACTAAGCGTTATACATTACTATACATATAAAGTTTCTTTGTCTTCCTTTAGTGGCACAGTAACGTTTGTAGTCAGTTCAAGGATTACTAAAAATAAACCTTAAGAACACGCCATTGTACTGCTGTTGTATAAATTCTAATGTAAAAGATACAAAGTCTTCTTGTTATTTGACAGACATTGTCTGTTTATTGCAGACGCAGTTGATTGCAGTTACATTATGTATGTACATAAAATAATAATGAACTAAATATACAACATGCATTTAAAGTGGAAGCAACTGAAAAAAAATAGCAACCTTTGTAAATATAGCATTCAAAGTATCGTACAGCGTGTTACATACAAAACGTATTCATTTGGTTTTAGATTTCATTCATCTTTTTCTTTCAAATCGAATTCTCAATTTGAGGACGTCTTTGACAAGTCCCTTTTGAAAGGCGTTGAGTGTACCTACCCGAAAAACGCGAAAACATGACCAAGAAAAAGTTACGGGGGATTCAACAGAATCATTTATTTTATTATTATATGTTTGTTTATTTTTGTTTCCCCTTGTTATTTATATGTT
Source organism: Xanthia icteritia (assembly GCA_949128155.2). NCBI lineage: Eukaryota > Metazoa > Arthropoda > Insecta > Lepidoptera > Noctuidae > Xanthia > Xanthia icteritia. The sequence continues at coordinate 10,824,104 of OX421935.2, read as the reverse complement.
TAGTATAATTTGTATTTTTAAATTTTATCATAGCATGGTTCGTAACATAAAACTTAACTGTGTTCGTTTACAAGACTTTTTGAATAAAATATTTAAAAAAAAACCTATTATACAATAAATCTACATTTAAGTGAAGTCTGAAATTATCTTTATCTTTTAAAAAATGACACCATAAAAGGGTTATATGTAAAAGGACCGCAAGATTTTAATCTGCGTTAATGACTACTCGAGGGTTAGGTCTTTACTTGATACCCATTAATGAACAAGCAGGCTCTAGGCTTTAAATTCCAATAATGGAGTTTTAAGTTTACTGAGTTCGTTATGAATAAGCTTAATTGTTTATGTACCTACATAATAAACAAAATGTTTACATAATGCATTTAATTGTGGATCTACTTAAAGTATCATCATCATCATCCCAGCCAAAAGAAGTCAAAGATTGGTCCTTCCCTGCCCGTGTTCAGTGGATTCCGGTTTCTTCCACCAGGTTGTCGAATATGATCTAAACCCAAAAAGTACATAAGTAAAAGGAAATGCGTATATAAAATTGTTACGTTTTCTACTAATCACTATTCTCAATTAAAGCGTTCAATTTCTTTATTCTGGCGTTTCAAAGGTCCCCATGAATCATGAAATTAGTTCTAGCGCTCAAGTCACAAACGCCATCTAACGGAACACTAACAATTACGTTAACACGCTTTTCCGGAGCTGAAACCGTGAACATCAGAGTTTCCATTTAGTAATAGAAAATTCTGATAGATGGCGTTGTTACACATTGGTAGCTATGAAATCTGACTGTTAACAAACTCAAGAGATTCTAGCAACAGTGGATAGATGTCGCTCATGTGGCTGAGTACCAAAATATCTACGCTCAAATCCACCGTTCTACTTTTTTCGTAAAGCAGGGTTGAGTTTGTTTGCGCTGAATGTTATGCCTAAAGTTAGTGTTTCTGTGGCCTAAAGCTTTGGTTTCAAAAGAAAGCGGTGAACGGTCACATAATAACCAAATCCATAATATCCAAATACAGAGCGTTATTGACACCTTAATGTCAAATACTGGTTAAAACGATAGATTCTCTTGACGGCCGTTATAATATGACGGGACTGTTCTTATAAGAAACCCAAGCTTTACAGAAAAGAGCGTCAATTTAAGGTTATGTTACTCTACAATTAATTTAGTCGAATAATTTACCGGAGCCAGGTGTGCTGCTTGATGTACGATTTCAAAATGAAATTTTCTGTTGCGGTTCTCTTTATTAAAAGAATTTTATTTTATTTACTAAACGACAAATTTCTGTATACCCATGTCCAAATTTCCATCGTTTTAATTTAAATATTCTATCTAAACGATTAGTTTGCTAACTAATCACTATTTAAACTAGCCGAAGAGAATTAATATCTTTCAATTTTGTGTTTACTAGGTGTTAGAGATTATCTGACAGAAACTTATTAATTCAAGGTAAAGAAAGGCTCAACGCTGTTATTATAGACGCACATTTTAGCAGTCCATTAATCTTTCTACCCACTACATTTGGTATTCAGCCATTATTTTGGTTCATTTTATTTTATGTCAGACCTTTTATTAGGCTGCTGAAGATTCTGTATCTAGACAGCGATGAATTCTTGATGGTCGTTTCATTTGTAATGATATTATTTTGTACGCGGAGGTACTCTATTTTATTATACTTTTTATAAAATTTATGTCTGTGAAGATATTGACGAGTTACCCAAATTTTCGTACAATATATTCAATATTTTACATAAATATTATGAAACATTTGAAGTACAGGATGTATCATAAGAATCTTTTGTGTTTCTAAAGAGCTAATCGTTGAAGAGGATCATTATCTTGTAGAAATGTTTCTTATAAAGTTTTAAGTCCCGGCAAAATATGATGTGTAGGTATGTAATGTCTCACTGAAGTGTACGTGACATTGGCCTAGATTTTAATTAAAGTTCAACACTCCTTATAAGACGGTTGATACTCAAAGGGCTCCAACTTATCTGTATCATACAAATGGAATATGTAATAGTATACGCTTCATCATGAACATTTAATCTACAACCTACCTTCTCATTTGTGGCTCCATCTAATAATCTCTATCTAAAGTTATTTATAGTTCTGGGTCTATCACCCTGCACACTCGCACTTAGCCCACAAACCACTAATATATATTGTATTTGAACTTTAACTAACGCTTTCTAAAAGTTGGCAAACAGCGTACTTTACAGCTCTATCATTTCTTAGCATGAAAATCCAGCTGGATACTTATACTCGGATGTATAAATACAACCGTGTGCAAACGTACAAAGGGATCCCTCGTATTTAATGTTCTCTGTGTTGAATTACTCATGCTCAGTGTCCTGTGACAGGCTAATGTTTGAAATATCGACATTGCACGCCTCTATTTTAAGCACGTGAAAAGTGGAAGGGGCGTTAAGGTCTTGGGGTGTCGAGGGTGGCGAAGGGGGTCGTCGGCATTCAACAGGCGGCGGTCGATACGGCCGGCGCCGCGGCGCAGCGGCAACGTTTACCTACCCTACATACTACTCGCCTCAGAGTAACACCACGTCACATATTTTTACAAAAATCTTAACTCATTACATGGTTCTTCATTCTTCTTGTCACATTTCTGGAGCGCGCTTTGCTTTGATAACCGGCAATTTTAGATGAAATGAAATGGAAAAGAGGCTTAAATTGAAACACTTATGGTTAAGTAATAGCAAATTTACAAAATCTATCTTTTAGGTAAATGTGGTATAAAAATGGTAGGGTAAAAATGGTATATTATTGCTCCACAATCGGATTCGGTTTCCGCTCAGAATAAAGCGTCTATTTTATTTAATCCTGATTACGGCTGTTATTAGCTGTACCAAGCGGCAGATTAAAAGATCTTTAATTGAATTATTGCAATGGGTTTATGATTTCTGATTTTAACAACACGTAAATAACAGCTAGGGTTTCTTAATGGCACGGTCCGAGAAAAGTATTGCTCAATTTAGTGGATAAAAATCTACTTAGTGTATAAAATTTAGAATTTAAGCTGTTTCAGGCCACGTCCTATTTGAAAGCGATCGTCGAACGAATACGCGATTGGTCGCGTGCATATGTAAATTTTTGTTCGGAAAAGTGGAAAGCGCCCTCTGTCGGCGCGACCACGCGTGCGGGTTCACCGAACAAAAAGTTCGAACGATCGTATATTCGCGTGACGATCGCTTTTAAATAGGACGCGGGGTCATACGACTGACAAAGATTGTCAGTTGTGGTTTGAATTATTAAGTCAATAGACAATTTTTTAATAATTAATTGGTTTCTCTGACTGTACCTACGGTTCCCTAAGGTGCCTATGGTTTTAAATTAACAAAGTTGTAATTTCAAAATGGAATGGTAGCAAGATGTTGGCGGTAGCAATATTTAAGATGAAGGCGGTGTACTATTAGGTTGGGGAAAAAGTCTTTTCGCATTATAGTATGTATGAACTTGTAATAAAATCTCTTTGGCTATACTATGTGTATCTGGCTGGTTTTGGTATCATTGAAAGTTTAAATTTTAAAGAACATAATTCCAAATTCAAATTAGGAAAATGTGTGATTTTTATTTGTTTTTCGTACTGTCAAGATGAGTGAATCTAATGAAGAAATTCGATACATTTTAAAATTTTACTACAAAAAAGGTAAAAATGCAACGCAAGCCGCGAAAAAAATTTGCGATGTTTATGGACCTAGTGCAGTGTCTGTGAGAGTAGCACAAATTTGGTTTAAGCGTTTTCAATCCGGAAATTTTGATGTCAAAGATGCACGTCGCTCTGGTCGCCCTATTACGGATAAAATGGATGCCATTTTTGAAAAAGTGGAGCAAGATCGGCATATTAGTAGTTACGACGTAGCTGAAGAACTGGGAATTGACCACAAAACAGTTTTGGCGCATTTGAAAAAAACTGGGTACACAAAAAAGCTCGATATTTGGGTACCTCACGAGCTCACTGAAAGAAACCTAATGAACCGTGTACTCATTTGTGATTCTTTATTACGACGTAATGAAACCGAACCATTTTTGAAGAAGCTGATAACTGGTGATGAAAAGTGGATCACGTACGACAAGAACGTGCGAAAAAGGTCGTGGTCAAAGGCCGGTCAGGCTTCACAGACTGTGGCAAAACCCGGGTTAACTCGCAACAAGGTGATGCTGTGTGTGTGGTGGGATTGGAAGGGCATTATTCATTATGAGCTGTTACCACCAGGCAGGACCATCGATTCTGAACTCTACTGCGAACAACTGATGAGATTAAAGCAAGAAGTTGAGAGAAAGCGGCCGGAATTAATCAACAGAAGGGGTGTGGTTTTTCATCATGATAACGCTAGACCTCACACATCTTTAGCCACTCAGCAAAAATTAAGAGAGTTTGGCTGGGAGGTGTTAATGCATCCGCCGTATAGTCCTGACCTTGCACCTTCAGATTTCCACCTGTTTCGGTCTCTTCAGAATTCTTTAGGCAGTGTCAGGTTAACATCACGGGAGGACTGCCAAAACCACTTGTCGCGGTATTTTGATCAGAAGTCCCAAAATTTCTATAGCAATGGGATCATGTCCCTACCTACAAGATGGCAAAAAGTTATCGAACAAAATGGTACCTACATACTTTAGTTAAATGTAAACATACTATGTTAAAAAATGTTTTGAATTTTCTTAAAAAATACGAAGAAACTTTTTCCCCAACCTATTATACCGTTATGTCTGTCGTCTGTTACTAGATTTGAGCCTCAGATTGCGACAAGTCCACTCAAACCAAGTCCCTTATCTCGGCTCGGCTGCCGTCTTTGTGAACAATGAGCTACACTCTAGACGCGTAAATTGCCCAGCTAATATAAATTCTTTTATTTATTGCTCGAGTTTCACTAGCCCCATACGACGCATATGTAATACCTTTTGTCCTTGTGTCGCAATATCATGCTCAACGAGCAATGTTAATATTTTCACTGAAGCATTTTGTTACACAGTTTTATGTTCAGAACTAGTTTGCGGGTTTTTTAGTTTAATTTTCACTGATAACGTATGATTTACGTTGTGAAAAAGTTAGTACAAATTAATTTAGCAGGTTCTATACTTTTGGCGAGGTAGAGAATCATCATAAAAGAAGGAATCGACGAGGATCGAGTTATATTATGTTTTTTCACGAAACTAGTGTGTTGATTGCCGCGTTTTACGGTTATTGGGAGTACTTGTACGAGAATAGTCATATGGCCGAGTTCCTCTGGTTCCGGCGTCTCGTCGTAAACTTGGTACTTATCTACTTGTGTTAGTATGTAGTGGAACGGATACGTACACCAACAGATGTTTCCGTTTCAAAAGGTTACGATCGATACTGGTTGCATATTTATTTGCACTTTGTGTATTTTAAATCCAATAGAAATAGTTACTACTATTTCTAGGGCTAGCAATAAATATGCTGCTTTTTCGTTGAATTCTTACATAAATAAACACGAGATAACATTTGTATGTATTGTTTGTTACTCAATCATGCTTTAACTGTTGAACGGCATTGGACAAAAGGTATACAGTTTTGACTGTGACCTGAATTTACATAATTTTAGATACTTTCTATCCGAATACCTATGTGTAGTAGATTCCCTAGATTACGAGGTAAACCGCAGGCAAAAGTTAGTATAACTGTAAATCTTATTTAACAATTCCGGCTGTTTCCATCTAACCATTAGTGGAAAGTTCCACAGTGCAATCAATTTAGTTATTCAAATATTGTTCGACAAACTTCCCTAATAACAAATCAGTCTGACTGTTTACTCAGTCAATAATTGCTGTCCATTTCTATTAAAGGCTGTAATTACTGATCACTGGGCATTGGGGAAACGCGCGGAGTAAACGTAACGAAATTCGAACGGATTTAGAATTTAAAATACTCGTTTTGCAAATAATATTTACTTAGTTACGATAATTTATTCATCTTTGTGAAACTAATTGTGCGTGTGGCTAAAATTGAAACCTTAATGCTATAGGATAGGTAGTTGTATTTTTAGTTGTATTTTTGATTAAAAATCTATCGAATTTACGTCAGGTTAACGTCGCGAGTTCATGCTAGGGCCTCAGCCCTCGCTACAGAAATTTGTGATTATTCATTTGGCGTTCGATTTGCTTAGATACATATGTATTGTATATATATAAATAATTATGTTTTCATACATTAATTTTTTTATTTTTTTTTAGTCAAAAACCGTTTACATACATTTGTTTAACTTTTAATTAAACATACCACACAAACCATTGCGGGTTTAACAGTGGTATGGCCAGACACGGCAACTCGGTGCCACTACATATTAGTTTTTAATTAATGAACCATTGTATACACAGATATATATATATATTAATATATTTATTTTTTCCTAGATCGCACTGCAATCTAGAAAGTATCAAGAAAAATAGAACAGAATTATGTTATGTTGATAGCATTTCTATCAACATAACATAATTCTGTTCTATTTTTCATTAGAAATAGTAGGTACCTACGTCGTTATCAAGTCGTGATTTTATTTATGACGGATTGGAATTGACGTCATGCCGTACTTACGTGACAGAAATGATTACAAAATTGAGTATTTTCATGATTATTATTATATGAGCATGTTACAAAGATAAACATTTTGGGATTGGGTCGATGTTTCGGACCGGGCAATGTTTTCTATAAGAAAATTGAAGTCAGGATTTGTATCTGTTTAATAGCAATCTCACCCCTCTCCTACATGGGAATCCTACTAATATTATAAAATGCAAATACAAAAACGGCTGAACGGATTTGAATGAAAGAAAAAAAGCAGCACTCCATGTAATTTGGGTGTCGCACTTAGACTTTGCGTACATTCGTAAAAATTCTCTCAAAAGATAGATCTCAGTCAAATTAAGATAAAAGGTAATCACAGCATATTTTTTAAATATTGGGTTTCGTTAGAAACACGTTGTTTATATAGCAAGTGGCTCGGTATAAACAGACACTATGACAGTAAACCAAAGATTTTATTTTGTAGTAAACCAATGAGTAAACAATATATGACATTCAAAGATGGCGGAAATGAATAGTTTCAATAATAGCTACTGAAGGAAAAAGTGGCACTAGTAGCTGACTTTGTATATTGAGCCCTCTACACATTGGACCTCTAGAAGAGCGTCATGTCCTATTGTACTACCCTTCTATGCAAAGCAAGCAGTTATAATTACGTTATGATTGGCAAAATGTCATTTGTTATTACTAGTAATGTGAATGTCCTCCAAACTAATATTATAAATGCGAAAGTGAGTTTGTTTGTTACGCTTTCACGCTAAAACGGCTGAATGGATTTGGATGGCACACAGATAAACCATGCCCTGGCTATACCTACTTTACATTCTGGATCGCAGACGAAGTTGCGGGTCATTGATAGTATAATATAAAAGCAAATCAATGAAAACAACGCTTTTGGAGGCAAGATGTGTGGAGATATTGGTTAACATTGCCCGACGTTTCGAGCGACTGGTGCCGCTGGACATTTTTGTGCAGTGAATGCGTGGGTTTATCACTGACAATACTTGTCAGTGGGCTTAATGGGATAGCTCACAACTGTCAGTCGTGATGTCATTTACAAGTATTTTCCATAATAGGTACCAGGCTAGGTATTTAAAAAGGTCTTTGCCAATACCTAATATCTTATTATATGTATGCAAGTTTCAAAGATGAATGTAGAATTTAAGACCTGTAAAGATATTCAGGCTGGGGAGGCCGCGCATCCCATCACGTTGTCTTATTATCTTGGTCGGCATGCATTAAGCAAAAATAAAACATTTATTTGGTAACTAAATAAAGCTTTTTTATATTATTACATTCTAATCTGAGAAGAACTTTTTCGAATAACTGAGTAGCCAGCGCAATCGTCATGCTTATCGTTAGCATCACCATATGATGATCATCACACATACTAGCATCAACTGTAACCTATATTAGACTCGATCATCTCTACACACCTGGATTACGTAAAATCCTCGTATTCTATACTTCACCACAAAACAAATAAAACTAGTAGGTAAGCAAACTAATCCAAAAATATTTACAACGACACATCAAGACAAAACAGAGTAATGACATTAAAATATGACAATTAAGACATTTCTGATTTGAAGATGACATCAATAGATTTTGATGTTGCCATGGAAGCTAAATTCTCCAAAACTCGTATACATAGTGGATTCATTTAACTGTCATAGACAATAAGCAAATACATATTGTTAGGAATCAGAAGTGAAATAACTTTAAAAAATAATGATCTTTAATTCCTTTAAATCACAGTTTTCAAAATTATTAAAAAAACACTGTAAATATTAATCAGATAGAAATCACTCAAGCCAAAAGGAATAATCAGTAAATGAACATGAATATAAACCAAATATAAGCAAGCAAACGATAATGGTCAGGTAGCACGTCCATTCTGAGCACCGTCCAAGCAAAAAAAGGGCCGTTGCAGCTTTTTTTTTGAACTAGGGCATCTTGCAGGTGACCACTAAGGTCGTGGCTGCTTAACCGGACTTTTATAACCTTCCATCGGTTGACAGCTAATCGCCTGACGTCTTTAAGATGTCACCTCGTCTTTCGTTACCAATAATATTTATTAAAATACAACAACAACAAAAACATTTTGCAAATACAAATGGTGAAAATGCCTTAGATTTGATGGAACAGAACTGAGTTATCAATAATAATCAACGTCTTGTCCTGTAATAGTCCTCTAAAAAAAGAGGTTGTAAAAGTCTCTTAATAGTTTAAACGATGAAACCACTACCACCAAAATCCTGCTAATTAGCAATTATAGAAATACCATATTCTGGTGAGTATGGTAACTCCATAGCTACCGTCCAAGGTTCTGCGTTTAGATATTGCAAATAATTACGTTTTGATGGTCATATTTAATAAAATATTTGTTTATTCTTCATTTTCTTTGTGCAGCTTAATGAAAAAAAAGCTGATGCATAAAGAGAAAGCCCTGTAACTGTTTCATATAATGTACATACTTTAATTTATCTTTTGAAATTAAAAGACACCAAAACTGCCACTGTTCAAAATGGCGCAAGAATAAACCATGACCTGGGTTAGGACATAGGATACTTTTTACCGTGGGATAATTTCCGATCTGAACGTGGGCGAAACCGCGGCCAAAAGCCAGTTAAATATAACTACCAACATTTCGGCCTCTTCGAGAAATTCAGGAGTGCTGTAATGTTACCACGACAATGACCTCTAATCGATTTGGGTGCTACCGAAAAGTCCCAAATTGTGAAGTTAACCCCGATGAAATAATCTATAGCTTTCTACTTACCCATATCGACGAAGTAATTTAATTTGCAAAAGTGGGTTTGTTTGTTTATATTTGTGTTAGGACATAGATAACTTTTTATCCCGATATTCTTACGGGATCAAGATTTATGTGAGTGAAACCGCGGGGCGCAGCTAGTAAGAAATAACTATATGTTTCAGTGGAGCCCTTGTCTATTCATGAACACTGTCGTGTCTCTTAACCTAATTGCTGGAACTTGCAGCCGTGAAATTTAATTGAATATAATGTGTTAGTTTGTTATTTAATGGTTTTGTTAGGTTCTTATTTTCTTTTAGTTTACTCAGTTTTTGCTATGTCCATTTATTTTAGAAGTATCTACCTAGCAGAGTAGAATATTATAATCTCAGAAAATTAAATCGCTGAAAAATATGTAACATTATGCTTAATAGCAATTTTTTTGTACATTTACACCCAAATACATTTTGCACTTTGTAGACAATATAAATATCGAGATTTTAGCCTCGTTTAAATCATTAGTTTATGAAAATTATCGATCTCGGTTCGAGTATGTCCTTGTAAACCATTTTAAGAAAAGAACCGGCCAATTGCGAGGCGGACTCGCACACGAAGGGTTCCGTACCGTATTAAGATCGAGCAAAAAACGCCAAACAAAACACGTGTCTTATATGGGGACCCCGTTTAACTATTAACTTTATTTAACTTTTATTATTTTTTGGTTTAGCGGCAATAGTCATACACAATCTGTGAAAATTTCAACTGTCTACCTATTACGGTTCACGACATACAGCCCGCTGACAGACAGACGGACAGTGGAGGTTTAGTAGGGTTCCGTACGACACCCTTCGGTTCAGAACAAACTTATAAATCTGTTGATTTTTTGGGTTTCGTACTAAATAAGAGCCGGGACACCAAAAATTAGTCTGGACATTCCGGCAAACGAGCATATAATGGGAACCTTATGCCGAACGACAAGAGTCTACAAGGCAACCGGGAAGGGCTCTCCATGGAACAGCCAGCATCAAAAATGTGTGACATCACTGCAGGCCCTATCAGAATACCAGCGCTGCGACATTTATTATTAAATTTCGCAGCATCATGCTGAGATAGGAGCCTTTTGGCCTCGCACAGGATTTTCCGCTTTATTTTAATTTTTACTTTGCTTGTATTTTCTATTTTTATTTTTAGTGAGTTTGTGTTTAGTTTAATTAAGATCTCCTGTGCTTGTCCCAATAAATACTTTTTCTTTCTAAAAGAATTCATTTCATTGTCTACAATTTGTGTTTTTTAATACTGTATCAATGTGTACCTACAATTAAGTCCCTAATATGTAATACGGTTTTAAAGTCTGACAACCTGTCTTACCAAGGGGTATCGTATTACCCAGTAACTGGATTGTGGAGGTCAGATAGGCAGTCGCTTCATGTAAAATACTGGTATTCAGCTGTATCCAGTTAGACTGGAAGCCAACCCCAACATAGTTGCGAAAAGGCTAGGCAGATGATGAATATGTAATATGTTTTGTGGCTATGGAACAAAGATTACTGTCAAATGAATTCTTGTCGATGTTTATATCTTTTTGAGGTTGACTGTACCTATCTAAGCCTACCTACCTCTTATCTTTTACCATCCCATCGTGTCACGTGGCCACACCAGTGCCATTTACAGCCACAGTTTTAGGACACAACCTGAATAAATTATTTTGGACGTCGTCCAGGAAACACGTAGTTAGGCGGGTTTCACGTTGGTTTTTATTCGGCAAATCCTGTTGGTTTAAACCACCCCGATCCCGTTACGGGAAGGCCACGGGAATCAAGTGTTATTTGAAGAAAAAATCTTTTCCTTCAATTTATTTGGAGAGATTTGATTTCGAAGGAAGAAAACACGTATTTCCAAGAATTCTGCGCCGATCGAAACGTTCAAAACGGCTGAAATAAAGGTACACGTAAAACGGGTATACTCGTAGAAAGAAATTTACAGCTTGATATAAATTTATTCTATATACTTATCATTAAATATATCCTTGTTTTATTCGCTACTAACATGTTTCTCTGAATATCAGACTACATAAATTAAATACTCAAGTTCAGCGGCAAATATTTGATAATGGCCGCGGGAACGCTACGGGGCACCGGGTCACGGTGGCACCTCGTAATAACATGACGCGACACATGTAATACTCACCCGTATAACTCCATGTGATACGGTGTGAATCGTAGATCGCGAGTGTAAAATAGATCGCTCGCAATACTGCGAATAAAGGTAAAACAGAAAGCAGCTAATCAAGTTATTGGTTTGTCTTACTTTTCATGTTATTACAAATCCAAGCCTCAGGAAAGTTACAAGAAGACTTTTTGAACGTAACGGTACAAGTTTTTATGAAAGAAGGGTTTGTATGAAAACAAATTACGAAGGTCCTCAAGGACCAAGTTGACGATCCCAGCTTTCAATCAGTCAACAAGTCGTTCCATTCTGTCCTCTATAATTTTGTAAAATAAAACTTCTTCTAAGAAAGTTATAGTAATTGGTTACTAAAATATTTAGGTCCTACATGATCTTTTCCAGCCCTTCTTTGGTCCAGCCTACGTGATGTCCATTAAAAGAATCCAGTTTGGTCGATAATATTAAAATAACTGGATAAAAATAACGCGAAAAGGGCAAAAAGATTGAAAAGGTTGCGTCATAAAGGTACTGGTATTCATCCCCGAGGAATATTTCAGCGGCATCTGGGTAGAAGACATTATATTTTAAGAATCATCAATACAGTATAATACCCTTCTTTATTAAAATCTCTACTCGGTATGAGAAATAACAAACACGAAACTATTTCGGTCTGATCTTATTTTGCAATTTTTGATATTGTTATAACGTAGGTACCGATCGTGCTAAAAAGAAATATCGTACACATTTTTCACGAGATTAGACGAATTTTCTCGTATCTGGGTCTCACTGAACATAACGGGATTATTTTCTCAACCTATTTCATGATTTTGGGCGGCTTTTAGTCGCTACGAAATAATATTCATCAATGTTTTCCGACTACATAGATATTTATTCCATGTTCTATTACAAAACTATTTTTTTTTGCTGAAATATTTGTAGGTACCTACTTAAATCTATTTAATATGTTAAAGTGGAAAATATTGATCTGAACGGCAAAATATTACCTAAAAGCTTAATTTTGCTAGCGGTTATTAATTCATAATTAAATATAGATTTCACTAATTAATTCCGGCATTTACTCCATCAATAGGTATTTCAATTTTATTCAAATTGTCCCGGTTAGAGGGTGGGGAGTAAAAGTTTACGAGTTCAGTGGGTCCCCGGGGCCGGCTGTACCGATGTCGGTCTATATCGGCTTCACATCACACGAGTGGAATCCTTTTAGATCTTTGAAAGTATTTTATTTTTTACTTATCTCTAGATATTAGAGACATCTGTGTATAGCGCTAGTGTTATTGTGGGGCGTGACCAAAATGGGAGCTAACGCCACCATCTTGTTTTTTAGGGTTCCGTATCTCAAAAGGAAAAAACAGAAGCCTTATAGAATCACTTCGTTGTCCGTCTGTCTGTCAGTCTGTCAAAACCCTTTTTCTCAAGTACGCGTGGAGGTATCAAGTTGAAATTAATATCAAATACGGAGATCTACGGTCCCTTGGAGTTCTACAAAAGTCAAGCTTCTAAGTCAAGGCAATAAAAAAGTACGGCAATTTACGCTACATATTTTGATACTCGCAAATAAATCAAAACCTAAGGGTACTTACCGTTGACATAGAATCATGAAATTTGGTAAGAATTTAAGTTCTCACAGCACAAGTAAAAGAAAAAAGTCCTGAAATCGTTAATTTGTAGTTTTATCATTCAATCGATTACAAACTTACATTTGCAGTTGGAGAATTGACCGTGACGTATATATATCGAGAGAGAACACGTTTTTCAACAATAATAATAAGTTTGTTTTTGGCATAAATTCATCCCAACTACGGAACCTTCATTCATTGTGCGTGCTCCAAAATGCACTTGGCATACTTCGCATTTCAAAAATATTACGCAAAAAAAGACAACTACGCGCCCTGTAAATATCACTCAAGCGCCTACAGATCTTTGTAGCAGTTTAGTTAATTATTTCTTATATATTGTAGGACAAATACTAAATAATTTAGTTGTAAATTAAGTGTAGTTTTATGTTTTTATAATAATATTTTTATGCACGTAATATATATTTTTCAATTTTTAACACAACTAACTATTTGGCAGCACGGTTGGCGCAGTGGTTAAGCGATTGACTACTGCGCTGCGTGTCGCGGGTTCGATTCCCGCATGGAACGAATATTTGTATGACCTACAAGTGGTTGTTCCGGGTCTGGCTGTTTGTGTATGTGAGTTTAAATGTTTGTAAACACACCCACAATACAAGACAAATTCCTAGTGAGGGGCAGTGTTAAAAAAAAAAAACTAGATTAGAGTACTAGATTAAAAAACTAACAACTGTACAAATAAATACAAAAACAAAAGGACAGTTAGGCGTCGAAGTATTCGTCCGCATCGCTGTCATTCGGAAACATGCCCAGAAAACTGGCAGCATTGCCACGTTGAATGGCAATATTAATTCTTTAGCCAGAACGAGCTAGCCCTCTGGTCATGTGAAGTTTCGATCAGTCGGCGAGAAATTTCCTTAAATTTATAATAATACATTTTCACAATCTATTGTATATATATATTATTATATATATATGAATCCAGGTATTTTTATCAAGGAATCTATATTATAATATATACAAATAAATAAAATTGAAGTGTATGTTTGTAATATAGAAACAGCTTTTTACTAAATGCATAATTATGAAAGTATATACGGTAAGAATAAAAAAATAAAAAAAAGTTCTTCTGTCTGTCTGTTTGTTCCAGCTGATCTCCGAAACGGCTGCAGCAATTTTGACGGGATTTTCATTGGCAGATAGCTGATGTTATAAGAAGGAATTAAGTCTACTTTTATTTTAGAAAAGGCCACTCGGGTGAAGCCAGGGGCAAGCAACTACTGATTAAATGAAGGCGATATAATTTGCCTAGTTTCAGTTTCAATTGAATTATTTTTGGGTTCTATATTAGGTTTTCAATCTCAGTAACACTGAATAGTACTATAATTACCCTGTTTCGGTCAAAATAATTTCAAAACTCGCTGGAATACAATTAATTCGATGTAAACAAATAGATTACTGGAATACAAAGGGGCTTTATGCTAGGTTCTAGTTGTAATTAAATTTGTTATTTGTTTGAGTTTCTGATTGATGGCTTGGTCTTTGATATTTATTATAAATACTTTTAAGAAGTCAAAAGTCTGTAGATACTGTATTGTGTATTGTGATCAATTGGACATTCGAGAACTTCTTTTTGTAACTAATCGAATGCTATTTGGCAAATATTTTGTAACATACAAAATTTTAATATAGGTAGCAAAGAAAACAATTCATTTCAATAGATTTACTAAATGACTAAACATGTATATTAAAGCATTAATTTTCTGATTTAACTTACAATGAAAATAAAACACAAAATTTACCCATTTCAATACTTGGTATTGTCTTTATAAATTAGCGTGGGCTTACAGTATTTATTCTTCACGATAGTACAAAAGTTATCCGAACCGGTTAGATCAATATGAAATTAGAAAGAAAATAACAAAAGGAAAGATAATACCTGTATCAAAGCCACAATAGCCAAGACTGGATTGGATAACAAAATAATGTGGCTACAGAGTTGGCAAGGAGTCGTAAGTCAGTGCGCAGACTTGAGACAAGATAGACTTTCTCTTTATGATTACAACTAGCTTCCACCAGCGGCTTCGCCCGCATGATTTCTTCTTCTCTAACATCTACTCGAACATTTGTGGGCGTCCAAGCAAAACGGGTCCAGTAGTGGGGTATTGAGTTAAGACTAGATTGATCTAGAATAGTCAATTGATAGTAAGGATTGAAAAAAATATTCAAAAACAGGCACATATTTTTTTTCAGACATTTGAAGTTGAAATTCTGAAAAAGCTTGATATTTATTTATTTATAACAACGGTTATACACCAGTAACAGTAATTAATTAACTTCATAACTATTATATAAATTACAATTTCATCTGTATATTCATAGGTATGTACAGCTTTAATATAAAATAAAATTAAAAAATACATTTCTTTAGGTTTCAGATTATTAGGACATGCAATTATTTATATACAATGTTTTTCACAAAATCTCGAGCACAATAACATGACTCTGTTAAATCCATCGGTCAACACGTCACAATCGGGTAGGTCAAAAATAAGGGCATTGATTGCGCTGCTCATGCGACACAGCGGGGAATGCGCACGGGACACCGTGCGGCACTGTGCAGTCGCGTATAGTCTGTGCCGGTGGTTAGACCGGTGACGTAGGTAATTGTCAGGGACATAAAATGTGCATAGAATGTTGTGCAATTCTGGGGAGTCAATTACATTCCGTATAATTTTCAGAGCAGATCTGCGTTCGAGACCGCCGGACAGCTAAGGAGTTATCCTAGAATACCTAGTAAAAAGTCCGTGGGGTACATAAATGGATAGTACCCGTGGTTTCTCATATACAAGTAGCGTAAGAAGGCCTTTTGAACTTTTAAATTACTAGGGTGTATGTATATGCACTCCAAACACAAGCTGCAAATTCTAATTTACTTCTAACAAGGGAATTATACAATATTTTAATGATGCTAGGGTTATGGAAGTCACGTGCATTACGCAAGACAAAGCCCAGTCGTCTGTATGACTCGGCGGCCATTAAGGAGATGTGCTCGTGAAATGTCAGGTGACAATCAAATGTCACACCAAGATCACGGATGTTGAATACGCGAGTTACGACTGTATCACTCAATGTGTTTACGGCTTGACTAGGTCGTGATTTCCGGCTGAACGTCATAACATAACACTTACTAGTGTTAAAATATAATTTATTAGTTAGACTCCACTGTAAGACTCGGTCGATGTCGCTTTGAAGATCATCACGAGTGCAATTTTCGGTAATTCCGAGTACTAACTTTAAATCGTCCGCATATAGCAGACATTTAGCATGTTGTACCACACTGACGAGATCATTGATTATTAAAAGAAAAAGTAATGGGCCAAGAACTGATCCTTGACTCACCCCAGATCGCGTGTGGTAAGAACCCGAAAGTAAGCACCCATGAGCAACAAATTGTTTCCGGTTCAAGGGATAATTAGCGAAAAAACGCAGAAGCTTTGGTGTGAATCCCATGGCTTGTAATTTGCTCAGTAAAATGTCATTGTTCACTGCATCGAATGCCTTTCTGAAATCAAAATAGAGAACATCCACTTCATGCCCCCATCCAGACCTCTCGAGACGCAATCGACGAGCGACAGTAAATTTGTTTCGACTGAGCGACCTGGTCGGAAGCCATGTTGTTCATCACGTAAGTGGAATTTTAATTGGTGATAAATTTCCCTATGCGCAATTGTTTCAAACACCTTGGGCCGGATACGACAAAACGGCAATAGGACGATGTTCCTCAACCGAGGACTTATTATTGGTATCGGCGTAACTCGAGACACCTTCCATTGGTCGGGATATATGCCACTTCGAAGTTTTACGTTCATTATATAGGTGAGTGGAAGAGCAACAAAATCCCTACAGCCTATTAAAATATATAGTGGAACTTTGTCTGGGCCAAGTGAGCTACACGGTTTTAGTTTAGGAAATCCAACCTTAACCTGAGATATGGTGAAATTTTCAATGTGTATGTAGCAATACTCCGCAAAGGCATTGGCTGCGTCACTGCCGGTGAAGGTTTTGTTTTTTTAACTCAGTGTGGGCTCAAAGCCACTTTTAGACCGAATACTTTTGCTGTACTAGAAAGAAAGAAAGAAAATACGTTTATTTGCGGTAAACATGAGGCAAAAAAGAACACAAAATTTAAAAAAGAAACAAGTTTAGGGCAAATATGCATCACTGTACTTTTGCTATAGTCATTTACTATATGAAATTGTAGATAATTGAGCATTTATTAATAATCTATTAAAATCGTGAAATGTAATGTCTATATATATAATATCTCGGACGCCCACATTTATGTTATGTTCGATTTAACCGGATCGTAGGACGCAGAACGTATCCAATGTGACAAGTACCTTTAACAACAAGATTGTATCTGCTAGTCAAACTCTATGAAACCAATAATGACGCACAAACTCGTGACAAACAATTTCTGTTTGACTCTGATGTGCGTACTGTCTTAGGAGGGACTTGGGAGATGGGCGGCAGTTAGCAGATGGCGGGCGAAATGGATCGATACCTTCGCCATGAATAATTAAGATGGATGTACTGCTTTTTAAGCTTTCGTAGTGTGAAAATTATCATTTTGATACACCAACTTGGTGGGAAATGTGATCAAAATTTGTACATATAGTGCTGGTGAAGTTTCTTTTCGCTGAATGATTGAGAAATTAACTTATAAAATCTTGACGTAGGTAATTAATGATCATGGAAAAGTGTTGATAATATTATTACTTACTGTTTTTAGGGGTTTGTTCAGGACGTTTAAAGATCAAAACGGGTTGGAATCTTTAGAGTGGACCTCTGCTGGGAGACTTATTCTTTAAACATCGTATTTTAAAGGTATATATACTGTAATAACGTTGCGAGGCATATTCATTTTTTTGAAAAAAGGTAAAGATAAAATAATATTTAGTAAATACCTTTATCTTTTATGAATATAATTAATATTTTATTAATGTCCTTGCTTTGACTGGTAAAGCGAGAGAGAGAGTCTCTGCGCACACACTTGTGCATTAGGTATAATATCTTCTCAGATTGGTCGCCATGCTCGACATTTATGCTAAGTAAGCCCAGATACGCACGGGCGATATTTTCCCGCGGCGATTTTTCGACGCGCTGTGTTGCACTCTATTGGACTCTTAACGCTCGGCTCAACACCGAGAGTTGAAAATTCAATGCGCGATAAAATCCCGCCATGTTATTTTTACGTCCATGCGGACGTGGGTTTACAGTACTCTACATATTTTAGGTATCTACTTAGGTACAGTACGACACCTTAGATGTAGCATTGGCAAAATTCGTAAAACCGATCACCATCTGCTTTAGGTGAAAATGATCTTTACGCAAACGCAATAACTTGTGAAGTCATATAACCAAATATATTCGTAAAATTTTAATAAATAATGCAAATTTTCAAATTTATGCTACATCTAAGTTGTGTCGTACTGTAGGTATATGATAGATATTCAAATAGTACCTACCTACCAAACAAGAAAAGGCGATTATTATTTACGTTATTATCTGCCGAGCTAGGTAGCATGTTTCCGCGAAAGGTGTTAAAGGGTAAAGAAAATGTTACACGAACATTAAAGAGTTTGTTTATAAATTGTTTATTGGGTGAAGCGTGCTGCGAAAGGTCTGAACACTCAGGTAGTCTGTTCAGGCACGAACTATCAAGTTTCGAGCTCATCTTCATTTTATGTACTTAGCTCGGTCGGAGTAAGCTTCTGTTGATCTTGAATGAATATTGACGTGGAAATACAAACTGAAGAGAATTTAATTGAAATACAGCAGCGTTTATTATCGATTTATTAAAATTGCCTGCTATTTAAATAGTAATCCTACTAATCCTAATTTTATCCTAACTAATATTATAAATATGAAAATTTGTATGTTTGGATGTTTGTTACTCAATCAATCAAAAACGGCTGAACGGATTTGGATTAAATTCGGCACACAGATAGTTTATAACCTAGATTAACATATAGGGTACTTTTTATCCCAATAGTACGTTCTCATGGGATAATTTCCGACCTCCACGCTGGCAAAGCCGCGGGCGAAAGCAAGTATAATATTATAAATGCGAAAGTGAGTTTTTTTATTTGTTACGCTTTCACGCTAAAACGGCTGAATATATTTAGATGAAATTTGGATTAGGACATTGGATACTTTTTATCCCGATATTCCCATGGAATCGAGACTTATGCGGGTGAAACCAAGAGGCGCAGCTAGTTATATTATAATCCTGAGAACTGTACGGAAGGTAAAACACGCCTTATCAATAAATAATAACCCGTCCCTGCTTCGCACGGTTTTTACGACTTGACAAAACATCGAGATTCCTTTATTATCATAATGTAAGTTTAAAATTAATACTTCATACACATAAATCTTCCGAAATAAATAAATGATGGTGACAACGCATCAAAATGACAATTTCGTAACTTAGAAGAACAACACAGCCACACAGACAGACACGAAAAGCGATTTAAATCTATATCTATACTATTAGTTTGTTTGTTTATAAGTTTGTATGTGTGGTAATCTCCGAAAGTGCCAGTCGGTTTTGAAAAATTCTTGTTGCATTGGATAGGCCAATTCTTGAGGAAGGTTATAGGCTATGTAACATTACGCTACAACTTAGGAACCGAGCAAAAATAAAAAAAGTCAAAAAGAACGCTAAGTGAAAAGGAAGCGCGTGCGGGCGATGGGATGCGACGCGTTGGGTCGGGGGCCGAAATTCACGCGAGCAGAAGCTAGTTTATAATATGATTGTATAGATTTAGAATAAAATACAAGGGAAAGAAAATTTATATATATTTTAAACTTAACAAAATGACAAGGTCGGATTAACTTAAATTCGTAAAGTACTAAACGAATAAACACAGCGTCGTTTAATCTTCTGGGTAAAACTGTAGCTACACTAGCACTAGTTTTAATTACGAAAGTAGATACGTTTCCTAAGCCTAGCCCCGTTTCATTATGTAACGAGTCGTAATGTTAAGGAACCAACGGCCCCAGATGCTTGGACGAAATTAAACTAAACTTGAATTTGCATATTCAAATGACATGTTACTTCCAAAGGGTGATGCTCAAAGAATATCCAGCTTTAGGCAAAGTTTTTAATTTCAGGAGCATATTAATATGTGACCTACGAAACGTTAATTACAATTTATACACACGATTTTTGGTAAAAAAGTGCCTAGTTGCGAAAAGTTTACTCGTTTTAAGATCAAGGTAGATAAAAAAAATAAGAAATCCAAAAAGGCACGCCTCATAACGCTCATTCAAAAACGATTAAATTGTAAAAACAAAAAAAAAACGTTTTTTATTAATATCAATTAAACGACATTGAAATAAATAGCCATTTTCAATGCGAAATCAGGGGAAGAGTGTCTAAAGTAAATTTAAAAAAAGAATATCTCGATATGTGGAGTATTTCGGACTTCATCGTGACCACACACGGGACCCATACGTACAGACACAAAGATGTCCATAGATTTTTTTTAATTTGTTATTCTTTATACAATGTGTAAAAAAAACCCTGTCCGATCCGAAAGGGGCACATAGGTATTGCAATTACATTACCAAAAACTATTTTTTTTAAATTAAGATTAAAAATAAAAAAATGTTTTTTAAAATTCACATTTTTAGTACCGGTAAACTGCCCTAACTTTGCCTGGCGTCCTAAGTTTGCCTATAATGAAAATGATGTAATATCTTTTTCATTTTACTTGTATGGCAATCGAAACTTAAAGCTGTCTATAAAATCTCAAAGTTTCCTTTGCCATACAAGTAAAATGAAAAAGATATTACATCATTTTCATTATAGGCAAACTTAGGACGCCAGGCAAAGTTAGGGCAGTTTACGGTACCAAAATTACCCCAAATCCATAAAAAAATTGCAAATCAACAGGGGTCATAGGTATGACTTGTAGACACCCGCTAAATGACGGCCACCCGCGCCCCATAATATAAATAACCCGGTAAAATTGAAAAAAAGTGTCGATTTTTTTTTTCGTTTTTGCTTGAAATTTACCTCATAAATAGATTCGGACAGGGTTTTTTTTACATGTTGTATAATACGCAATAAAAGTTAATTTGTTATTTTAAGACGCAGATATATGCCAGTGACCTTGAGTGGTTAGCTTGCATGTTCTGTACTGAGCTCACGCAACGCGTCGTACGTCCAGCCAGTAATAGGACTCGCCCATCAAGGAGCGCTGTCCTAAATTAGACGCATTATTAATTTATTATACTAAAAACAAAAGGTATTTTAACAAAAAACGTATACTAAAAGATCAATAATTAAATTATCTTTAAAATGGTGAAGGTTTCAGAAAAATACGCTTGATAGATTTTGCGTGATCCTTAGTTTTGTATCCGCGTTAGACATAACTTTACAAATTAATTTCACTATGTAATATAAACATAATCTAAAATATTCACAGATTAAGTTATTAAGAAAATGCTCTAATTTGACACATAATTTTTCCAAATCATTAACCTTACTCGTTTAGACGGGATCATCAGTGCAAAATCATTAAAAGTCGGTTATCGTCGCCTTAATAATGATAAAAGGATAGTTTTTCTACATATCAGCGTACTCATATTAAAGTAAAAGTACGATACGCATAAAGAAGAAGCAGTAAAAGTTCAAGACAGCACTTGATTTTGACAAGTTGAGAGTAATGCACTACTTACCTCAAACGCTTCGCGTTACGAGGCGTGCAATAAATAAACAGAAAGGTTTATTCATGACAAGCTTCTGCCCGCGACTTCGTTCGCGTCGTGTGGAAGTCGTAAGATGTCATTTTATGTTCAGAAAATCACTGTCCATCCCAAGATTGCTTGGAAGAGATCGCAGTAAGCGATAAGGACACCCACTGTATATTTTGTAGTGTATAAATTTTTCTTTTTGTAATGTATAATCTGGTGTATAATAAAGTATATATAAATATAAATAAATAAGATACACAATGTACTAAAACAACATCCACATTTTTATAAAACTCTCTGGGCCCCCGACCTACCGTGTCGCATCGCATCGCCCGACCGCGCTTTTACTTCATTTTTGTATAGGGTTCTTTCGGATTTTTTGCTCAGCTCCTTAGGGTTGTAGCGTGCTGTTAAATAGCCTATTTTCTTCCTCAAGAATTGGGTTATCAAAAGTAAAAAGAGTTTTGCTAATACGACTGGAAGTTCTAGAGATTAGCGCGTTCAAATTCAAACGAACAAACTATTCAGCTTTATTATATTAGTAGATACTATAGATTTATTTCACTGTTAATATTATGCGTTTCATAATAAAGTGAGTAAGTAATTTCACTATTAATATTATGGTAATGTTAGGTACTTATAAGACATTCAAAGTGTTTACCATGGTATACCTATAAATTGCCTGGAACATAATCTTGCTGACAAGGTTAATTTAATAACTAAACAGTCAACAGGTCACGTTAGTCATTAGTTCATATTACAGGGAACTTAATCCTAGACAAAATTGCTGTGAATTTAATTTGTCAGAATAGGTTCATTTGTCAGGGTAGGTTCAAAAGATCCTCATTGACAACAAAAAGAAAGACAAAGCGATAATCTAATATTCTTTCAACACCTTTATCGGACCTTCCGTACCTAGATAAATTGCTGACTCGAAACAGATTCACCCACATCGATTCACCCTCGATTTACCCACATCGTCAAAATATATCCTATAAGACTTAAAAAACAAGTAATTCCTTTGATGTATTACAGCCAACTATTCCCATTTAAAGTAGAAAAATGGCTGCATTTTTCGCTTTATAATTTCAGAAAGTTATGAGACTAAGTCAACAATATCACGAACATTTTGGAGTTTTAAAGCCGGCATTTTAATTCACAAATTCCGTTCCCATACGTAGATAGTTTCAGTAAGCGAGTAAAATTCCTGCGTCAGTAGAGATTTTACGAGAAAATCGATCGATTCGTTAGTTCCAATTTGTCTAAAAATAAAGTTTGCGGGACGGGCTCTTTTCTGTGTGTAGGTCATCTTGAAAAAGGGTGAACTAATTTCCATGAGCTCTTTGCTGTCAGGAAGCATTTTTATATTAGTTCATGAAAAAATTCATAGCGTTCATTCAGACGGTCGAGTGGTGGAGAGAGTTGGAAAAGTTAGAACGCTGATACTGAAAATGCTATCTGGATTTTATTATAATAGCGTCAATTTTCAGAGGCGTTCGGGGAACAGGTTTTGTTCAGTTCTTGGTACACTGAAAGTTATATTCTTCTTGAGATAGCTTTGTACTTGTCTGGGCCGTGTCGTGACGCAGATATTGTCCAATAAAGAGTTCTGTTTTACAGTTGCTTTCGATTTACGGAGTCCTATCTTCCATATTTAAATCGTATTCTTAATTTTTTGTGATATTTAACAGATTTTAAGACCGAAAAATTAATTATTAAGCAGTGACAACTAACTTAAATTGTCCGTAGGTATATTCAATTCACAACTAAACATGAACATAAACAACACAAACAACAAAAACTTTTTTTTTCTTTCTTTGACAATTGTATGAAATGGCTATCACACGGCAAATTGACGTAGGGTGTCAATTGGCCTAAAATTTTTTTTGCTCTGTTTGTATTTAACATAAGAAAAATCTTGCCTATTTTTACAAATGAAAATCGGCTGCTTTTTGAAATATGAAAGCTTTTTGAAATGTTTCTACATTTTCATCTTTCGATCTTTTTCAAGGAAAAGTTTTCTGTTTAATTAAATAAATATCTCCGTCAAGGAAATAGGAATGTCCGTAATACTTCCCCTTTAGCGTCGGAGATATTTCAACTCTAGTTTCGCCGCATTCGATTACGAGGAAAGTCCGTTTCAACAAAAGGTAAACAGTTAAGATAAATAAAAAATTCAAAGCTTTGGAACTTTTTCAATTTAAACGATCATTGAAAGTTCGCGGCACGGATTGTCTTTCGAATCTAAGATTTTCAACGGACAGAACTTTATTTCAAATTTATAATTTCTGGTATCGGAATTAAATCGTTTTAAAGGGAAAAATACGCGGGTAAAAACCGCAATATTACTAAAATTCTTTCAAACTCAAACTCAAAACTCAAACTCAAAGCATTTATTTCAAATAAACCAATTACAGGCACTTTTGAATAGTCAAGGGGTCGGTCAGTCAGAAATATGAAGCTAGTCGCCCATTCCAAAGCGTAGTAGGTACCTATGGAGAAGAACGGGCAAGAAACTCCACGGACACTCTTTTAAATAAAATAAGATGGTTACATAATATTGGTTACATCATTCAAGTTGAAGTTATACATGTGAGAACGATGCAAAACATTAAAAGCGTCCGTTAGAAATAAAAATATAAATTAAATTAAAATCGCCGTGGCAGCTAAGAGATGACCAGTCCCTACTGACGGCGCCCGTTCACGAACATGACGCATGGATTAGCACCATTCAGCTCAACCATTTTGAAGGGAGCTAAATGATCCAACACACGCGCCACCGCCAGCGAGACATTAGAGTGAGCATATTTTATACTTTTTATATATATATATATATATATGTTATTTAAATACTAGCTTTAGCCCGCGGCTTCGCCCTCGTCGAGGTCTGAAATTATCCCACGGGAACGTACTATCGCAATAAAAAGTATCCTATGTCCTAACCCAGGCCATGGTCTACCCATGTGCCAAATTTCATCCAAATCCGTTCAGCCGTTTTAGCGTGAAGCCGTAAGAAACAAACAAATAAACAAACTCACTTTCGCATTTATTTTTTTGTTAGGATTAGACAAAAGTAGTCTAACCAGGCACGAATATCTTTCGAACCGTTTTTCCAAACACAGTTTCATCTTGATTGATAAAAGCATAATTTAATTACCTATTATTACCTTTTTTGTGTTAAATCCCAGCAATTTTTCAACACACATAGAAAAAAAAGTTATTACTCTTTTTAGCGAAGAAGTGTGTGGAATATTAAACCCCGAAGCCTTAGGCAGAGGTGTTCAAATTTTGTCAGTTATGTTTAAGTCTGCCAATTATCCTATACTATTAAACGACCAATATTTGTATATATTTATATATATATTTGTAATCACGTTCTCAAAAACGGCTCTAACGATTTCAATGAATGTTGCAATATTTACGGGGGCGAAAAATCAATCTAGCTAGGTCTCATATCTGGGAAAATTCGTTTTCATCCGTGTATTTCGTTATTTTCACCCGAGCAGAGCTCGGTCACCCAAAGTTTAGAACAATATGGCGACCTTAGAATAATGACATCGCAGCATGGAATTAGTAAGTACTTACTATCATGGCAGCATGGAATTAGTATGTACTATATATGCTATGAATTTGTATGAACTATCCTATACTATTAAATGAGTATTCTGTATTTCACACTAGCGAGCTCGGTCGACCAGGTAGGTACTAGTTTTAAATTAAATAAATATACCAAGAAATAACTTACGTATTTACTCGAATCGGACGTTTCAATAAAGTGGGTTTGTCGCTGCCAGCAAAAACGTGTGAAGGGACTTCCCAAGTTTCTTTCTCCATACTGATATGTCTTTTACGTTTTTCTTTCAATATTGTACTCCACATCAGCTTAGAAACTTCAGTAGAATTGTATACGAATAGGTGCTTTGAAATTCGTTGTGAAATATATTTTACAGTGAAGTTTTTTCTCGCAATATTTGTAGCATTAGTGGTATTTTTCGCCATTAAGTAGGTACTTATGTTAACACTTCTTCAAATAACCTTCATATAAGTGTCTACCTACTTCTCTACCTTTTTTTTGTATGAGACTCAATGTGCACTTTTATAATTTCTAACGTGACTATCCGATTATCGTGGACGTCCACGGCATCACGATAAGACAGGAAAATAAAATGTATGGAAATATATGAAGACGCTTTTCGAATTTTATGGACGTGAACGTGGACGTCCACGATAATATCGTCCCGTTAGGAATTATAAAAGTGCTCATTCTTTCTATTGACAGTCAAGAAGCCTCCTGTAAGGTCTTTCTGAAATCAGACAAGGTTATAGAAAATCGGAGTAGGAAAAGGTCAACCTTATTAGTTTATTTAGTGGCCCCACCCACAGGCTAGCAATTTACTGTCAAGGGGGATTTATTTATGACCACTGCTTTATATCGTTGCTATCCCATGGCGCGACATTTTTTTATACGAACAGATGCTAAGTTTTATTACACTACAAATAACCAACTAACGTAACATATAACATAACATTACGACTGTATTGATGTATTCCTCGAAGGGCTAGGCAGTGGTGTACCTATAGTACACCGACATTTTGCCAGTTATGTTTAAGTATAATAGGAGCTTATTGTCATCAACCGTTCACAAAGTCAGACTCCAAGCGGCAAGGGAAAAACCCAGATCACTTCGAACCCAGGACCTCACGCTCAGCGGGTAGCACTTTTGACCACTAGACCAACATACCATACCATAACATAGAAGCATAACATACCATATCCCTCCGTATTCGTCAAAGGAGAAAGTAGAGGTGTGTTGTGTAGTACACACATATTTGCAGCTACTGAGATTTTACTACTAACGCCCTGTAAGCTATACAGTACCGATAGCAGTGTCTCTTTTTTTCAACGGAAAGACAGTGTTTTAACACTAAACAATACGGACCCAGCTAAAACCCAGCCTCGTTGTACTAGGGAGGTGAAAATTACACTCTTTAGAGCGTATTGCCAATCTATGTACACGTGTGCCCTATGGGTCAGCTATACAAATAGCTCGTAAAATGCTCTGCGAATCCAATACAATAACGCCTTCAGAGTTATGTTGGGGTTGCCGCGCTTTTGCAGTGCATCGGGGATGTTCGCGGAGAATGGCGTGCCAGATTTTTACGCACTGATGCGGACACGGATAGCATCCCTGATGCGGCTAGTGCGCGACAGCAGCTCCAACAGCTTGGTGGCTATAGTAGCCGGCAGGACAGACAGTCCATTGATGTGGCAATGGATGACCACTCATCGTGCGTCATTCGAATATTTAAAATAAGTTGTTTTTGTATACACAAACATATTAGTCCCCACCATATTTGTACCCACATAGTATGACATGAAATTAAATGATGAATATATGTTTATTTTTACAAGCTTTTATTTGAGAGAATAGAGAAAGGGTGTAACGCGCTTTTGTTTGAAAACTTGAGACTGTGAGTACACAAAGATTATACAATGAAGTTTCAATGTTTGAAAATATATGATTATGATACGGGATGATTTTGACATCTATAGACGAAGGAACTCCATTATCGTTTATAGTTAAGAAGTATAAAACGGCTTATTTCTAATCGGATTTAATTATTTTTAAACTAGCTGCGCCTGCGGTTTCACCCGTATAAGTCTCGATTCCGTTAGAATGTTGTGATAAAAAGCATAAAAAGTTAAAAAAAAAATGTCCTAATCCAGGTAATGGGTCAAATCTATTAAGCCGCTTTAGCGTGAAAGCAAATAAACAAACAAACTCACTTTCGCATTTACAATTAGTTAGGATTTTTAGTTTTTTTTTATTAAAAAGTAAAAAAAACTTGATCTTTTACACGATATTTTTATTTGTCAATATATTAAAACTAGATGACGCTGGCATTACCTGGCTGATTGATCTCTGAGAAGAAATTCCCAATTAAACTCAGAGGTCCCTTGTAAAGTCCTAACTTTATATTTTTAAGATATTATTTGAGTTTTACAATGCAGAGCCATGTCTGGACTGAAAGGGCCCTTTGAAGAAAGAGTCAATTGCTGCTTTAAGTTGAACCCTATTATTTATTTAGGGAATGAACATGACATAACGTCAAAACACTTTTCTTACTGGGAGCGATGATGTCTACGATTGTGCTTCGTTCATCTTTTAGTACCGTTCACATCACGTCGTATTTCTTTCACCTTGAACGATAAGGCACGAAGTTGAAAACACCAATACCTCTTATATTGGAATCGATTGCTGTACGGATTACTCCGCAAATTCGCAAGTGATAAGCTATAGAACCCGGCTAATACTTCTAAGCCTTATTTTATTTGACTTTGCACGTCTAAGCAAATCCTCAATATCTGATATGGGTAGAACGGAAGCGATTTTACGTGCGTCCGTTTTCTTTCAAGTATTATTTTTGTCACGTAATATGAAACTTAATAATGTTGTGAGACTTGTTGATGTAAATATACGTGTCTGATATGAATAATAGAGGCATGATAAAAAAGTCTGCACGTAACTTGAGAACGGCCGGCGAGGGTAGGCAAGCCAGGCGTTTCTAGGGCCTGGTTCGACCTTTTCTGACCTACGAACCAGTTTCCACGCCATTAGCTGAAATGGATCATGCAAAAAAAGTAATAGAGAGTCAATATTTTACATAGTATTAGGTTATTGCTAACAAATTTTAGAAATATTCACCATTCAGTATCTCACACCATCTAACTTTATAAAGAACTAGCTGAGCCCCCCGGTTTCACCTGCACAAGTCTCGAACCCGTGAGAATATCGGGATAAAAAGTATCCTGTGTCCTAACCTAGGTCATGGTCTACCCAAGTACAAAATTTCATCTAAATCAGTTGAACCGTTTTAGCGTAAAAGCGTAACAAACAAACATACAAAAAATCAAATCTTTTCTCTTTATAACATTAGTTTTGAAAACTAGTTTCTAGCTGCGACTTCTGTTCGCTTGGTAGTCAACTTTACCATGAAACATAATATATCATAAAGCACTCGGCGATAGTGTACAGACGCCAGCAGGTCAACCTACCCGAAACTGTCAAATTATCCCAATCAACTTAGAACCTTATGCTTTAGTGATAAAGTTGAACTTCTATTAAAGAAATTTGACAGATTGTAGTAGGTTGATGTGCTGGCGTTAGTACATTTCTATCACTCCCTCAACTCACAGGAACTTACACCTAGTTTAGGAGTCGGAGTATTCGAATATTGATCAAGTCTTTTATATTTTTAGTCTTAAGGAAAAGGCTAAAGGGTTATAGGTTTTAGGTGAAATAATGAATTTTAATATAACATATAATCACGCCTTGTTTCCCCGAAGGGTTGGGCAGAGGTGTACGTATAATACACCCACATTTCACCAGTTATGTTTAAATCCCATCTAATAGGAGGCGAGCCTAATGCCATCAACCGGACACAAATCTAGATTCCTGGCTGCTACTGAGAAATTCCAGATAGAAAAACCTAATAAAACTTTGCCCGACCCGGGACTCGAAACCAATACCTCATGTTCAGCAGTAGCGCTTGCGACCTCTAGACCAACAAGACAGTCAAAAAATGTTACTTCTCTTTCTCTATAATATTAGTTTATAAAAAAATTCTTCCCCTACCTTGGTCCGTCGCTTTATAATAAAATCAATGAAAAACAAACAATTTACGGATCTACTATATTTAACTGCAAGAAGACCGTCCGCTTGTTCCTATCTACACACACACACTCACATACCTACACACTAAATCTACATATTTACAATGGCTTTCATTTACCTTTATTTTTGCATGCATGTTATTTTTACCGGGATAATTATAATACCTAATTATAAAATGTACTACGTCATGAGACCCCTTTATGTATATTGTATAAACGGGATCAGTCCTGTCTCTCCTAAACACAGGCTACTCAGTAGCCTATATAGGAGTACAGCGCTTCACCCGCTTACCAGACTGTGTATTATTCTCATGTCCCAATGTATCTGTACTATAATCTGGTCCTTGTAAACAATAAATAAATTTTTAATTGAATTTAGTTATGATTATTAATCATGACGCCACGATTAAAAATTTCCCACTATTATAACGTAGAACGAAACAACTCTTTTCGCAAATAGATTTGACCGACCCAAATCTAAACAAATAACAAGCAACGAAATTGCCATCAAACCTTGTAGAAGCCATTCAATATAAGTGTGACACGTAATAGGAACACTGTTATGAGGTCAATTGCTATCGCCAGTTGCAAAATTGTCTCAATCAGTTCATCCAGGACAATTAAACATTATTCTAGCTACGTAATTATTCTTTATTACTGACGGCAAGCGTTATTTCTACTGAATCCTTTGTAAAACTTGTGTATTTACTAATGATCTTGTGATATTACAAGCGATTCTGGAAGTGTATAGTTAAGCCACGGGTGTGTATCATCTTACTATTAAAGGGTAAGATGATACACTCCCGCGGTTTCATTCATTCATTCATTAATGAACGCGGGGTAAAGTTATAATCAGTGGGTATGGGCAATTTCAGATTAACACAATTTTCGAGGTTTAGTTTTTCATAAATTGCTTTCCCGTTTTTACATTAAAAAGGAGAGCATCATACTTATTTATTTCTTGGTCAAAATCAATCTACCGAGCCTTTTCTCAACTATATTGGGGTCGGGGTCGGTTTATTTCTTGGTACTGACCTATAAATATAAAATTTATCAGCTTTATTTATGACACTACTCAAAATTGTTTAACATTGCCCATGGAGAATATGGGCAATGTTAATGGCCAAATGATCTGACCATCTTAACTTTATGATTTACCTGTTATCGATATAGTTATGAAGAAAACTTCAAGGAGAAACAAAAGATCAAGGTCAACATTATCATCAACTAGTTGCTTGCGACCATGGGTATGGCTTGGTATTTAATCCGAACACGTTAACCGCTACTCGTGGTTAAACTTCAGTTAGTAGTACACAGCTACAGAGAGAACAAAGTGTGCGGTTTATGAGATTTACGCGTATAATACAGCGCACATGTTCTATTTAATCGTGATGGATCAGGCGGGGTAATCCATCAGGAGGTGTAAAGTCAAACGTGATAGCTAGAAGGCTAAATTACAGAGAACTAGTGATCCAAGGAACTTGTAATATCAGTTATTTCATGTTGATGAAAGTTGACGGTAAGATTTAATTTAGTCCCTAGGTATTTCAGTATGGGCTCAAGTCATAGAAAGTGATGAATTCCCGGGACATGGTGTCAAATGCAAAAGCTTTGGTCCTCATTGTGTAATGGCCTAGTAAATTTTAGATCTGTACCACTTTTGTATTGGATTATCATATCATCTGTAATAGACATCTAGGCCATACTGAAGCAGGTTGTTGGAAGCTTCTGAAAGCAATACCTTTGGGCTCTTCTATCTTTATGTATTTTTGTTTCCATTAAGTGTTTCATGTGTACCTACATGAATAAATAAATAAGCATGTTTAATAAAAAAAACATTTTATAGAATACATACCACGTTGCTCTTTTGATTACACACTTTCTTCCCATGGGTGGTTTAACTAAAGGAGATAATGACAAAAGTACTTAATTATTTTCATGTCCCACAAGACTGTTGATGGTGCTTTCTCTTGGGAGACCCGCCTTAACAACCGTGTGGGGCGGACATAATCAAAATCCGTCTTATTCTAAATAACATATAATCAAATTCAAAAGTCATTTATTCAAACTAGGCTGAAAATCAGCACTTTTCGAACGTCAAAATTACATAAGACAGTCCCCCAAAAACGCCCACCCTTCACCACTTCCTAGTGCTTTAGCTGGGAAGAAGAAGTGGCGCAACAAACTCCCCAGCAGCACAGCTGTCTGAATAGTTAGAAGAACATGATTCTATACAATAGTAATAATTTACTTTACGCAACACAAAACATTAAATTAAATTATTTTCTATATGTCACCTAGCACACGCCAATATACCAACAACAAAAAAGTAAAAAGAACTTAATACCCGAATGAAAGCCTCCAGGCATAAAGGGCATGCCAAATCACAAATGATAAACTAGCGAACTAGCTAACAATCGAAGTAAAATAAATAAACAGTTAATTACTAATAACAACAACAAAAACCATGGTCAGCAAGACGACCAGTCACCACAAGCAGCACCCGTTCACGAGCATAATGCAAAGGTCAGCCATTACTCCCCTCGCCATAGTACCATGACTAAATAAAACGTTATTATAAAAATAAAGTTTATCACTAGTTCCTAGTGACTAAATATTTATGGTAAGTACTAAAGTTAGTCTGCCGAGTCCCTCTCTAGTTTATCTTTGGTACTAATTTATTTGACGTTTGCGTTGATTATTATTGTTTGTCAAGTTAAATATATAAAAATCGTTAAAAATGGATATTAATATGATTGTCTTGATGGATTTGGAAGATTTGGATATGCTAGAGACGTCTCGGCGATCTTACAGACATCGTCATCGTGTGAATCCTTTTGAATTGAGTGGCGAATATTTTAGAATAAGTTACAAAACGTTTTGGAAAAAAATTGTGGATGTTTTACATGAGGATTTATCCCATGACCCTCGAGGATGCCCATTGAGTTCTGAAGTGCAAGTGGTTTGCGCATTACGCAACTGGGCTCGCCATTGAGTATGTAAGTACCTTGGTCAATGCTAACCTAACATTAGACAAAATCCAAATAATATACTCATATTATTATTTTATTCGTAGATTCAAGACGATACAGCTGATTTACATGGTGTGTTTCAAACAGTTGTCAGCAAAACATGTAAAAAGGTACCGTATATTTTTTCACGGATGTCCGGATTTCCGGATTCCGGATTTATAAAAATGCCTATTACTCTAAATGAACAGGAGGAAAGCATTAAGAGATTCCGCAGTATTGCTAATTTTCCTACAGTAATTGGGCCAATAGAATGTACTCATATAAGAGTATAGAAAGTAAATGCTGATGGGGGTCAGTTATATATTAGTATAAAAGGATTTTAATTAAATGTTATACAAACTATATAAGAAATTTTATTTACTAATGCATCACTATCGTAATCATTTAACGTCACGCCTGTTTTTCCTGATAGATAGATAGATAGATAAATCATTTATTTAGTGCACACAAAAAACAGCACAACATACAAAATGACGATTAAATTATTACTAATTAGCTATTAGGAAATAGCTGCAAGGTGCCAATATAAAAACAATTAAAAAAGGAAGAAAACAAGACATTGTGATGACACTATTGGCTATGACACACTTTAAAATTATGGAATGACAACGAACATAAAAAAGTGCGGTGTGCGTCTCAAGGTTGCACCAAATGGGAGTCCAGCTCAGCATGTGCCAGGCAAATACACCTGACGCTGATATTCTGCTGAATCCCTGCAGTGACATACGGACGTCGAGTAGATGACATATATATACGAGTTATTGGTGTTGTGAAAAAGTGAAATGTGCGGAGTGAAATGTAATGTATATCCGCAATTTAAATATTGTATTCTACAGTAAAATTTTAGCATTTGGAAATTATCCTGTTAGAAGATTATTGTGTATTTGATTACTTGATTATTTAAATAGATAAATGTATATTGTATAAATGATTAATCTAATTATGATAATAGTGGCATAGGTGTGGTAGGAACGGTTAGACAGAGGTGTACCACATAAGTAGTTAAACCCACATTTTGCCAGTTATCTTTAACTCTCTAGAGGGCGAGTCTATTGTCATCAACCGGGCACAAATCTAGGATCCGGACAACTTCAATGACAAAGTCGTGAGAAGCAATCGCCATCATTTCCAAGTCTTCAGGAGGTGATGGTGGTTTTTCGCCACCGCCTGTCTTTGTTTGTTCCCTTCTATATTTAGATAAGTTGGATTCAACTCACGAACAAACCACGTAACGCTGCATCCAGATATGTTCTTTTGGCCGTACCGTACCCGTTTCGTAACAGCGTCGCGATCCAAGAACGGTAGTTCGGACGCCCGTTCGGTACGGTACGGTGGTACGGAGTCTCACCGTACCGTTCCAACCCGCGTCCGACACGCACCCGCCTTGTGTGTGTGTCGAGCTTTACAGTTATATTAAGAATAATGAATACAAATAAAAAGTGCATTTATTTATTATTATGTAAAGGACGCAGCATAAACATTCGTCTAAAATTACGTGCGCCGCCGCCGTATGTAAGTCGCTCCACATGACGCTTGAGGCTGTCCAGCAAGCTCACGAGCGCCCAGCGTCCGTCACCGAATCTCTGGATGTTTTTTAATGGATATTTCAGGTTCGATTACTGCAATTGATAATATTCAGGAGTTATGTTTATTAAATGAGCTTTCGAGTCGTTTTTCCGTTTTTCCCAAGAGAAACGTCACTCTCGTTTATGAATCAGTCAACAGGACAGCTTTTTGACAACTATCGTTTCGTTCATAAAAGAAACCTCAACAGAGAAGTTAAAAAATAATGACAACTTGATTATAAAAAGCACGTCAAAAGTACAAGTTGTGCTTGTTCAGTATAATATAACCCAAACAAAGAACAATTTATGACATATTTTGTGTCAGGTAGTATCTTTAATATTTACAAGTGGGCACAAAAGTGCCTTTTTGTGCCTAATTGAAATAAATTATTTGACTTTGACTTTGACTTTGCACGTAACAACTTATAACTAATAAAAGGTCTTTACCTATGAAATTGCCGTTTTGTATGAACAAATTTAAACGTATATTTTATTTGTATTAATCGAAGTAATCACCCATGCAATCAATGCATCTTTGCCAACGCAGTGGCAGTTTATTGATGCTCTTCTTAAAGAAATCAGCTGGACACAAATTCTTGGAACAAATTCTTCAATGGCATTTTGTACTGCCTCTCGGGTATTGAATTTTTTTCCCGCCAAGAAGTTATCCAAATTCTGGAAAAAGTAGTAGTCTGTAGGCGCAAGGTCTGGTGAGTAGGGCGGATGACGGAGAGCTTCCAACCCCAGTTCTTGCAACTTGGAGACCGTCTGCTGTGCAGTATGAGGTCGCGCGTTGTCGTGCAGGAGCAGCGGAGACGAGCGATTGACCAATGCTGGTTGGAGATGTGCCAGCTTCTCCATCATTGTGTTCAGTTCTTCACAGTACACATCTGCAGTAATGCTCACCCCGTTTGGTAAGAAGCTGTGATGAATCACACCGGTGCTAGACCACCAATCAGTGACCATCACTTTTCTAGGGGTAAGTTTTCATTTAGGGCATTGTTTAGGTGCTGAACCAGGATCCAACCAACTTGCTGAGCACTTGCGGTTATCAAACAGAATCCATTTTTCATCGCAGGTAACAATGCGGTTCAAAATTCCTTCATTTGTGTGTCTGTTGAGCAGTGCAAGGCACGTCTCGACGCGTACTTCGCGCTGGCGATCATTGAGTTCGTGGGGCACCCATTTGTCAAGCTTCTTTACCTTGCCAATTTGACGCAAATGGACCAATATTGTTTTGACGCTAACGTCGAAAGCTGCTGCTAATTCAGCCGTAGATTGTGTATCATCAGCTTCCACAATCGCCTTTAATTCGTCATTGTCGACCAAAGTCTTCGGACGACCGCGAGGTTCATTTTTCAGGTCGAAATTTCCAGAACGGAAGCGAGCAAAACAGGTGGTGCGTTGGTTTGTAGTGTTAGCTCCGTAAACGTCGTTGATGTTGCGTGCCGCTTGTGCCGCGTTGCTGCCACGACGGTACTCATATTCCATAATTACTCGAATATTTAACGTATCCATGATGACGAAAAAGATTGAAATGCGATGAAAATGTAACACTGATTAATAAACAAATGACTATTTTTGAAAAAAAAAACATCTTTTTAAAATAAAATTAATTTGAAATTAGAATTCTTAGCCAAACAAAAATTATTTTGATTTGAAATAGCCAGTACTGCAGAATGGCAATTTCATAGGTAAAGACCTAATATTTAATAAAAATAGCAAAATTATATACTAACTTAACTAAAACTATTGAAAAACTAAAATATAGCATCAAAAAATTCATCCGCATCGCTGTCGACTGGTAATGTACACAAGAGACTGGCCGCGTTGTATGGCAATGCTTAGCCTCTGCCCAAGGTAAAAACCAGCCCTTGGGTCACGCGAAGTGTCAAATAGCCGTTTTGAGATTCCATTGAAGAGGCTGTGAGCACTCGGACCCCACGGCCCGAGTGTTTCAACCCCAAACGGCTCGAAAATATAATTAATTGTAAGGTTTTTATGCTTACGCCGGTTGAGTTTTTCTCTAGCCGCAGCAGCAGCATCAGCACAGCACGCCGAGCCAGGAAGATGGGGTGGCGCAAGAGTGTCGACACAGGTTGCATCCGACACTAAAGGCCTACTCACCTTCCATGGATATAAAGACATGCCGTCCGGTCTCTTGCCATCGTCGCGTGCCAAGCCATTGGGTGACATATTTTTGTATTGATAAATAAGCATGTAAGCATTTCAAGTGTTATTATAATAACAATATTTAGAGAAACAGAACGCTGCTTCAAATAAAGCCTGCGTGAACGAATGAAAGAATGCCATTTTTGTTTCTTCTCGGTGGATATTATTTGAACCATTAACCATTCATTCTTTAGTACTACCTGATCCTCGAATAGTCTTTGTTTTGTAATTAGAACACATTTTGAGCGAGCCTGGTACTAGCTTTATTACCGTAACAATCCTAGACCTTGCTTTAAACCATTACTTATGTAGTTTTTTGTAATAAAACGGGATTAGTTTTACGGTGAAGCCAATTTAGGTCTGTTTGCATCACAAATGGGTTCAGCGCCAAACGTGTTAAAAAAATTGTTCTATTTTTGTCACTGTTTTGAAGATGACAGAGACAAAATGATGATTTAAATAATTTTATCGCTGTATGCATTAATTGTCAGTTGCTCGATAGATGGCGTGTGTATCAATAATATGTATATCAAATAAATAATTCTTTCTTGCATAGTTTGGAAATTGAGACAAGCAAAGATATGCCCAACAGTGTGAGTCGGTCTGTGGACAATGATGATGAATCTTCTTCAGTCAGAGAAGAAAAATAATATAGAAGCTCTGTGTTAACTTACTCTACTTAAGCTACGGTTTGCTAGAAGAGCGGTGGTCGGCACATAACGGCCGCCGTGACGGCCGTCATGATGGCACCGGAGTTTGAGTTCGAACGCGTTCTAGAGAAACACATATTATACATATATAAAATTTATAATACAAAAAAAAAATTAAATAAATAATATGTATATAAAAAAATATAACAAGTAATCAAATACACAATAATCATCGAACAGGAACGTTCCCAAATGCTAAACTTTACTGTAGAATACAATATTTAAATTGGGGGTATACTTAAAATAAAATTAAAACTCCGCACATTCCACTTTTTCACAACACCAATAACTCGCATATTTATCTCATCTACTCGACGTCCGTATGTCACTGCAGGGATTCAGCAGAATATCATTGTGAGGTATATTTACCTGGCACATATTGAGCTGGACTCCCATTTGGTGCAACCTTGACACGCACACCGTCCTTTTTTATGTTCGTTGATCCAATATTTTAAAGTGTGCATATCCAATAGTGTCATCACAATGTCTTGTTTTCTTCCTTTTTTATTTATTTGTATATTGGCACCTTACAGCTATCTCCTAATAGGTAATTAGTCATTATTTAATCGTGCTTTTGTATGTTCTGTTTTGTGTGTGCACTAAATAAATGAAATATCTATCTATATATAATTTACGCGGACAATATGGTGCTGCTGATGCCCCGACGGCGGGGGGTCTCAGAGAGTAATTGTTAAATGTTTGTGAGGCCTTTGCCGATGTACATGGCCTTTTGTACAATGCACAGAAGAGTGAATACATGGTCTTTAAGGCCACTGGGTAATAAATGGTTTAAGGATAATTTTGTGAAAATTATCAGTACTAGATGTCCTGATAATTTTCACAAAATTATCCTAAATGGCTTGAGCGTAAATCGTGTCGCTTAGTTTAAGTATCTGGGCCATTTCCTTACCGACGGCCTCAAGGACGATGTAGACATTGAGAGGGACCGTAGGGCTCTAGCGGACAAAGGTAACATGCTGGCCCGCAGATTCTCCCGTTGCTCTGACCCAGTAAAGATTACGCTTTTTAATGCATATTGTCAGAGCTTTTACACTGGAAGTCTGTGGGTCTGCCACACGAAAAGATCGCTGGATGTCCTGCGCATCCAGTATAATAATATCTTCAGGATGATGTTGGGGCTGCCACGCTTCTGTAGTGCATTCGGGATATTCGCGCTGTTTCGCATTGATGGCTTTCATGCCATCATTCGCAAAAGGGCGGTATCCCTGGTCAGCAGAATGCTTGGCAGCCGCAACGAAATCTTGAAGGCTGCTGCTAAGGTCTCATCCCCGCTTTGGAGGTCTCTTGTAAGGTCAGTCATCTGGCTTACTTGGACTGATTGCCTTTAATTTTTTTATTCATTCATTCTGCCTAGCCTTTTCCCAACTACATTTGGGTCGGCTTCCAGTCTTACTGGATGCAGCTGAATATCAGTATTTTACATGGAGCGACTGCCTATCTGACCTCCACAACCCAGTAACTTGGTAATACGATACCCCTCGGTAAGACTGGTAGTCAGACTTTCGGGCTTCTGACGACCCATAACGACTCAAAGATCCATGAATGACAGCCGGGACTAACGGCTCAATGTGTTTTCCGAGACACGGAGGAGTCTCGGTATGTAAAGACGGTCACCGATCCACAGAACAACCCCGGCAAGCGTAGCTTAACCTGATGGATCGACCCGTGCGGCTGTTATTACTTAGCCACGAGCTCCTCTCCTCTATTATTTTTTTATTATTATATATTTTTTCACTTTATTTTCAATTATTTATGTCAATTTAATTTAATTTATTTTCTATTATTTATTCCAAATTTTAATTCAAATTCAAATTTATTTATTCATAAGTTCAGTTTTTTTTTGGAATTGTATGTTAAGTACCAACTTATTACATGAATAATGATCTCCTCATTACTAACAATCGATTGACCTTGTAATAATACATATGCTTGACGTACTTAAATATGAAATAATAAATGACCTTACTTTAATATGCTTACCTATAATTACTAAAATGAATGAACGAATTAATAATAATGATTAATTTGAAATAAAATGTAATAATTAAATAACTGATGTTTATTAAAATGTAATGAATTGTATTAATTAGAATTATAAAATTCGTGTAATTTGATCATTTGATATGAAACATTTGCAGTGCCCTTACAGGGTGCGTTTCTTAATACTGTGTCATGAAATTTTAATGCATGCCTACTAACCAGTGTTTTACATGTTATCAAATAAAAAAAATAAAAAAGTAACGTAGTTTTAAGCTAATGCGAAATGAAATGAAATTGTTTGTTCTGTAAGTAGGATATTGGAATCACTTTTACATGTCATCTTAAAAAAAAAAAAAAATTCTAGATGAGTTCGGCGTTTCCTATCTGACTACTCTGAGAAGAAAGGCCGAAACAAACTCAGAAGTCACAGTCTCTTTTAAAGTCCAGACATAATCTTGGTCAGGCCATATGAGGACCATTTAGATTAGTGTCTGAAATGGTCTTTTGCGAAAAGAACCACACAGATTTGAGTGGACCTGTCCTGTCAGTGCAAGCATTTGTCAGTAATCGTGTAGCTCAACTTAGAATTTAAGGATTTTCGCTGAACTCGACGAATACCAAA
Source organism: Xanthia icteritia (assembly GCA_949128155.2). Classification (NCBI taxonomy): domain Eukaryota; kingdom Metazoa; phylum Arthropoda; class Insecta; order Lepidoptera; family Noctuidae; genus Xanthia; species Xanthia icteritia. The sequence goes on along the minus strand of OX421935.2, from coordinate 10,784,473 downwards.
GAAAGGACATTTGGGTAGACCGCATAAACTACTCGAACTGCCAGACCATTATTAAAACTAAATGAGAAAAAAAAAGGAAGAAAAAAAAAATAATAAAAATATCCACAGTCCTCATTCTCATTCTCATTGATGATTTTATTGAATAATTATAATGTCAAGTTTTATGATTTTATCACAAGGCTTAGCAGTGCGAGCAGCTCAATCCCAAGCTTTCTTCTAAATAATCTAAAATATTATAGTACCCTTTTTTACAAAGTTTGGTTTTAATACAGCTTTTAAATCGTTTAATGGGTAAGTTTCGAATGTCGATGGGAAGTTTGTTGTAAAAGCGTATACATTGACCCATGAACGAGTTGCCTACTCTGTGGAGACGAGTGCGGTGTACAGCGAGGTTGTGTTTATTCCTGGTATTTAAACTGAATATCGGAAATCTTCTTAAAATTTGATCTATTTTTGTGTACATACGGTTTTCAAAAATATATTGTAAGGCTACAGTCAGAATATTTATTTCTTTGATTTTTTCTCGAAGGGAATCTCTCGGACCTAGGTTGTAAATGGCTCGAACAGCCCTTTTCTGTAGAACAAAGATAGTATTATTGTCCGAATAGGAAACCCAGAAAGGAGGAAACCCAGAGAAGAATTCCATATGACATAAGACTATGAAACTAACTAAAATAAACAATTATGGCTGTATCTACGTCAGTTATCTGTCTAAATTTTCCTGAATTTCAGGAAAAGAATGTAATTTACTGTCAATAGTGATTCCAAGAAAAACTATCGACTCAACAGGGTCGAGCTCTATTCCATTAACTTGAACATTGGTAGTTAGCTGCCTGACATTTGGCGTTGAAAATTTAGATGATAAATACTAACAAAATATGGACATTTAAATAGTCTGGAATAAACGAATTTTATTTATTTATTTAAAGTGATTTGTAGTGCCAGTGGGCCATTTTTTTTTTTTTCTGGTTGGGAAATTATCAAATGACTTCTCCCGCTCTGGGTGGAGCAGGAGGGCGTGTCAGACTCTTACTGACTAAAACCCACCCGTGTTCCTTCCGTTGCGTGTACATTGTCAGGGGCCACGGTATCCCTTTCGGACTTTCCCGCAACCCCGGCAGGCATTGGTCCTATCGGACCCCTTCACTTGCTGACATCTTTTTGAGGCGCGCGTGGAACACAACGCGCCGTCGACCCGGGCCTGGTCCTTATCGGACGGCGAGCTACCCATTGCTCACCGTCCGCAAGCCCGCGCCTACGGTGGCCGGGAATCGGCCTGCGAATCCCGACGCCCAGGGCGTCTCCTGCGGCGGCTAGGGGCGTGAGGGCGCGAATTTTGATGCCAGTGGGCCGTAGTGTGTCAAAAAAGCGAGTTCTTCAGTCCATCTAATAAGTTGTCCAGACGGTGTACTTAAATGAAGATTTCACTATAGGATCCCTATGCGAGGCTATTTTTATTTATACGGCAATCTTTTGCTCTAAAAGCTTCAATGTTCTCAAATTGTTTCCTTTTGCCTGTAATTACAGAACCCTGATTTGAAATGTGTTCCGAATATTTAAACCTACGATTGGGATGCACAGTGAATCAGTAAAACCCGTTTTAATCCGAAGTACCAAGTAAAAACAGAATCCGTAATATTTCTGCGCTACGTAGGGTGCCACATAAAATCGCTTAATCCTCGGCCTAAGCGTAAATTAATTTCAGGCAACGAGCTGGTAACTCAGTGAGGAGTTTGACTACATTTTAATACAGATAATTTTCTGTTCGCTGTTTCGTTTGAGTTAATAGTATAATAGTAGCGGTGAGTAACCGAAATTAAGTACTTTGGTATGGTAAAGGATTTATTTAAAGGCATCTTTGCGACTTATGTTATACTAGCGACCGGCCTGTGCTTCGTACGATTCAAAGTTCAAGGTGACAAAATGGCGTTGTTTAGAAGAACAACGCGGTCACACAGACAGAGATGAAAAGTGACGTTAATTTATAAAATGTAAATAGATAAAGATAGATTACAAAGAGTCTCCTTTTAGGTTTTCGTACAACAAAAAATATTTTCAGATGATATTTAAGATAAAATTTGAAGACGCCTTTTACGTACTGCCTCAGGCAATAAAGATTAAGATTTAAAGTGTCTGTCATTTTGGTCGTATAATACTGAAATAAGTGGAAGAAGCATGAAAAGTAGTCCTTGGCAGCATGCCTGAATGTTTTATCGGAAGCCGAAGACCAAAAAATATAAATTTCTTAAAGATTTTCAAAGAATTTCACTCTTTTCTTAAGAACGCACTGCTTTTGACAAACGGTGCAAATATTTTACCATCAACTGTAAGTAGGAATATGAATAGGTTTAAAAAGAGACCTTTCAAAATCCTGGTAAGGAAAGTATCCACAAGAATAAGAGAGTATTTCATGAACATACAGGCACTACGTATATACAGCATGTATTAGAAAGGTGTGGTATTATTTAAAGTTGTGACCATCAAACTTTGTCTATGGGAGCAACACCGTAATCATCCGGTAATTATTAACTGTCGCATACAAAATTTCAACACCTACTCGACCCAAATGAATGAGACGGCTGATAAATTTTTCGCGATGTGCGATGCGGTGGGTATCATGTTGGTCCCATACAGAAAGTTGTTTAGTTTGACTATCTGTACCACAACCTTAAGTATGAAAACATCTTTCTGATATACGCTGTATATTTTCTTTGGAGCCGTTTCTAATAAATTCAGTTCCTACGTTCCTTCAACTTTAAGTTACAGACGACAATTACAATTAAATTCCTCCATACAGACCATTTCATTCCATTGGTCTTGCGTTCTTGATTCCTTTGTAAAAGAAGAAACAATAGTAGCATTCAATACATTGATATCAACAAAAAGTTTTTAGTTCCGGACAATTCTATTGGTGCTGATATAAAACAGAAATAAAAAAACCTAGCCCGAGTCAGCATCATACTCAATTTTTCTAGGCTGTACTTAGTAATATTGACGGTAAAAACAACTTGAAGGTTGATCTCTCTTACAGAGGGTTGACGTATAGTGACGTGTAGTTGTCGTATGTTGCTAGGAGGTTGATTATAGGCTAAAAAGGGAAGAATCTAGACAACTATCCTCCAGGTGGGTTTATAAAATTCCAGTAACATTAGGTGACACCTAAATATAAACACGGGTATAAGAAAGGTTGCGTGGATTTGAAGCTGTGCCCTTATTTTTTTTGTGCCGTTCTGTAAAGTTCACTTGGAACAATGAGAGGTTCAATTAAGTGACTGCATACAATATCTCATTTGTCTGAAAATGCATAGCGCGTTCATACCTCTAGACAAAATTCAAAGTAAACTTAGAGGTCACAAGATATCTTTGAAATTCGAGACGTTTTCGACCACTAGATCATATTGTACCCTGCAGAGCCTTGACATGTCTAAAACGGCCTTTTGAGAAAAGAGTCATACATATTTGAGTGGAGCTGTCCTGGCAGTTGGCACGTATGAGTCAATCATCGCTTACCCCAACCCTAGCTTAGGAAGCTGAACCCTTCGAACACGATTCATACTAATAATATTATAAATATAAAAGTAACTCTGTCAGTCTGTTTTGTATGAAATTTACATGGATAGAGATGGATTAGGACTTTTTATCCCGGTAATACCTAGTTCAAATAAACTTACAATGTTTCTTGGTCACAATGTCACAATGTTTCTTGGAGACGTCACAATGTTTCTTGGAAAATGTCAAAAGTCACAATGTTTCTTGGAGACGTTTTAGAGGTTAAGTCCAAACGTTTTAAATCATGATCTCGTACCTACGTACGTGTGCGAACCCTAGCTTATGAAACTCAACGAACTTTCGAACAGTACCCACAATGCATAACACTTCACAGTCAAACCATTGCAACGGTTTTGTGGGGCTTAGCTTATATGTAACTTACCTTTTTTTGAATAAAGATAAATAAATAATAATAATAATAATTGCGAGGCACGCACAAACCGATAGATAAAGGCAAATTACTTACAAAATCATAAATAATACATTTAAATGTGTCCCAAAACAGAACGTACGGTCTATTTAATAAATTAAACACAGTCGATGGCAATATAAAGGTAATGGCCGATAAATATTCGCGTCGGGAACTCGTTATTGATATGTTGGTATCCATTAGTGGCCGCGTATTAATAAATATCGATGATTCGGACACTTTATTTTATATTGCATTTTATTTTTTCAGTGGGTTCCTATTACTTTTTTACCGACATTTTTTTAATTTTTATTATTATGAACACGTAATGTCAATTCGAACGATTTTAAAACTGAAAATACTCAACATAACATAACATAACAACACGCCTGCAATCCCCGAAGGGCTAGGCAGAGGTGTACCTTAGAACACCCAAATTTCGCCAGTTATATAAATTTAATTTTAACACTATGAATATCGTTGGGTGATACTAATTATCAACTCAGCCTATCGCTAATCCATTGCTGCACATAAGCCTCTCCCAGGCCACAACAACCGCTCCTCCGCCTTCAGCATCCAGTCGGACCCAGCCACCTTCTTAAGGTCGTCGGTCCATCTAGCTGGGGGTGTCCCACCCAACGCTTACCGATCTTCACTCCGGGACTCGTCTGCTCCACCGGCCATTGGTCCTTCGACAAACATAGCCAGCCCACTGCCACTTACTCTGCAAGCGGTAACTCCGGTTCTGCTTAATACTAATGATGCTTGAGGCAAAAATATACGAGTAAACCAAAATGCTATAGGATAATTGTATTTTCGATTCAAAATTCATTCGAATGTTCGTTACGCTTACACGCTCACAAGTTCCTGCTAGGGCCTCTGAAAGTCAAAGTCAAATAATTTATTTCAATAAGGCACATAAAAGGCACTTTTGAACGTCAAATTTACAAAAAACTGAACGGATATGGAGCGGATTTATTAACTGTGTAGGTCAAGCGTAGGAAAGTCTATAATCCGTCAAAAGCAGTCGTAGGTGAAATTGCTATGAGGGCCTTTTTCAAAGGACTTTTAAAAACATTCACTTTTGGATAAAAGAACTAAGAATCCAGTCGAACAGTATCATGTAGCGCAACATTTCACAGTGATTGATAAAGTTTATTTTCTTAATAATCATTATGAGGAAAATAAATTGAGTTTTTACGATGTAAAAGTTTCAAGTTTTGTGTTTGTTTGAGAAATAATCCCGAAATCTTTGGATCATACCGTATAATTTAATTAATTTCTCGATAAGTTAATTCAGTAAATATTTTTGTTTGTTAAACTGTATTGAATAAAATCAAATATTTTCAGAAACAATGGGATTTATTGAAAAATGTAATTTATTTCCTTAATATGAGTTAATTACTTTAGTTTCATCTATTATGTACACATTAAGGGGATCCGTCAATGTAACCCCCGAAATTCATTTTTTTTAAAGTTTTTTGCAGATTGTAGCGCTGTTTTACATTGAATGTCGATAAAAAATTACTACGAGGCAATTTTCATAAAATAATGACTAAATTATAATACACGCACCTACAGCATGCTGGTGCGCACTTGCCACTAGTACTCGCACTACTATTTATCTTGTGTCTGTCTCATTCGTAATTGCCCTCGGACATGACGCGGACTCTGGTGGTGCCAATAGTCAAGAATAAGACTGGAGACGTATCGGACGGGTCAAACTATAGGCCAATCTGACAATCTCACTAGCCACCGTCAAAGCCAAGGTACTTGAGAGCGTGCTCAACTCGCATCTAAATAGGCATGTCAAGATTCACGATGCCCAGTTCGGTTTTAAGGCAGGGCTGTCAAGGGAGACAGCCATTCTTAGTCTGAAGCACGCTGTCAAGTATAACACGGATAGACAGACACCAGTCTATGCGGTTTTTCTGGAGCTATCCAAGGCCTTTGTCTCTTACGATTTACTCTGGCAGAAGCTAGGGGACACAACACTGCCGCCAGAGATCGCATCTCTCTTCAAATACTGGTACCTACACCAAGAGATTTGGGTGAGATGGGTAGGAGAGCTTTCGGAGCCATGCAGGCCGGAGTATGGGTTGAGACAGAGGGGGATGTCCTCGCCCTTGCTTTTCGGTCTCTATGTGAATGACTTGATCGAGCGACTCAGCAGCGTGTGTATCGGCTGCTATGTGGGTAGTGTTTGTTTTAATAATCTGAGCTACGCGTGACATGGTGCTGCTGGCACCCTCAATCAATGCTCTCCAAAAGTTACTGGCTTGTGTGAGTTGTACGCGGAGTCTCATGGGTTGATAAACAACACCAAAAAGACAGAGTATATCGTCTTCAGGTCTGGTGCCAGATGTCCATCTACGGTCCTTCCTCTGTTACTTAAAGGTCACCCAATAAACAGGGTGTATAAATTTAAATACTTGGGACATCTGGTAACAGATTTCCTGAAAGACGATTCAGATTTGGAGAGGGAACACAGAGCGTTGTCAGTCCGGGCGAACATGCTGGCCCGCAGGTTCTCTCGAAGTACAGTCGCAGATAAAATAGTTCTTTTTAAGGCGTATTGCACAACACTGTAGTCCGGGGCCCTGTGGTTCAGATATACCCAAAGGGCTTGCAATGCTCTGCGTATCCAATATAACAATGTGCGTTCAGGGCGCTGTTGCGACTGCTTAATAATTAATTAAAAACGTCTAACGGGCCTCTGCGAGTTGGCTTCGGCCCCTCGTACGCCTTCCAAAGGTCCGGGACCCCAGGGTCCCAAGAATAGTGAAAAACAAAAAAAAATAATAATAATCATTTAAAACATCAATTAATGTTGAATTTCATATACGAGGAGTCTGAACATTAAACTACCCACAAACTCATAAAATCACACTATCACAATTCATTTCTGATTCTTGTTGCTATATGAATTTCATTCCATTACCTACAGATTAATTTGATAACACGAACCTGCCCCTTGGGTCACCACCGGACGCGACTAACTTAGTTACCTACCTAATATTGTCTTGCCTCTTGGGACTCGTTGAAAGTCCGTCACTACTGTTTATAACTATATAAACATAAACAATGTTGCAGTTGTTTACAATGAGTAGTCTTTTAGCTAAAAGACTAGACTGAAATGCAATTCGAAAAATGTTACGTGAAATTATACGTTTTAGTTAATTAGAAGGTAGTTGAAGAGTACTCTGTGGTTTTATTCGTTAATAGTCTGACAGACCCATCCTCAGTGCAGAGGACATCCATGAGGATAGCCGAAAGGACCAGAAAAAAAAGTATGACGTCATTATCGTCTTGAACAGTATTTTTTCTAAATCGTTCAACATATTTTACATTTGCTTTGAGAAGGACCTTAATGACTAGTCTTTCATCTCAAAGGCTGTAATATTCTAAACTCCTGCAACATATATTTACCCAAATAGAAACAGACTCTATTTATATTACGATGGGACACCGAGATAAGAATTTGTGTACCTCCTAAAGGCAACGGGTAGCTGTCGACGCTCTCTACGGCGTGTCTGGGTTGTCATAGATATAGTGTGATTCAGAAAGGACAAGAGAATAATACAAGTAATTTAATAATAATATAAAGCGAGAAAAATTTGAGAGTTTGTGTGTAGGGGGTAATCTTCGGAACTTGTGATCCGATTTCGAAAATTCTTTGACTGATGGGAAGCTACTATTATATTGCCGCGTGTCATAGGATATATTTTGTGTTAAAACAAGAAATTTCATACGGAAAGTCGCGGACAGAGGGTCTGTCCGCGACTTTCCGCATTATAATTTGGACACAAAAAAAACGGGACATTGTATATTTGTATGTGTCAATTTATGGAGAAGTATGTGCGTGGCCATTATTTAGTACGAAACTGTTTATTGATTTTACTATGTGTGGTGAAATGAAATGGCAAGAATGTTGGTTTAAATGGAAAGTGGCGGAGGAATTATAATAAACAAATGAAATCGTTCTTAATATATACGGTTTTAATTAAATTGAACCTCGCTAACAAAGCCTTGTAATCATAGTTTACTATGGGTTTAAATAATTAATACTTAGGGATCTAAAGAAACCTAACGTAACATTTCAAATGTTTTCTGAGTAAACTTCTGTTATTGGGTTGTGTATTCAATCTAATTGAAGGGTTCTACACAATCTATTCACTAAAAGTAGCTATCTTTTCTAGATTCTAATGAAAACATGATGAATATGTGGTAGTGCCGAACTGAAGTAAAGGAGCGCTTTCAAAGCCAGAAACACACTTGTGGCACACCACACGAATTTCAAGATCTTATCTGGCGTTGAGACGCGGTCGCTGAATGAATATCGCGTTTTTAGATGGCTGTGTTCGCGCGCTACGCGTAGTGTGTTACTAATGTGTTCTTGGCACAATTTTCGGCGCCATAATATTCCTCACTTTCTTCATTACATGTTACAAACAAACGCGTGGGTAATTGTGCGTAAGCAGCCAATTTACGTGGGTTAGCATTATTAAGACATAATTCATCCGCGAATGTTATTACGAATTTAGCCGCTTTGTTTTGTTACTTAAACTTAGGTAGATTCACCGAATCCGACCATTTGCGATGGAAAGCTTTTTGCATTTTGCTCTTTAATCTAGAGTGCATTAGAAGGTATAAACAAAAACAAAAAGTTTTTTATTGTAACCTTGTTTATGAAATGTATTGAATTATGAACTATACAGTTCATAATTCAATAAATTGAATTCTTGCCGTTTTACAGAAGTAAATAAATCTAGTCTGATACTAAGAGTTATTTAGTAGGTTGTATCGTATGACACTGCAAACCAAAATTAACGTTGCAAATGTAGTAATTTAGTCTCAGCTCTAATCCCAGGTTGCACCGTGTAGAATAACAGCACAGTAATTAACATCGAGGATGCAAGTAATAGTTGTGGCTGTAAGCAATCGCGACACAGAATTGTACTATTATATCAGTTCAAATAGCGTAGCAGCTATGGTTTACATTGTTGTACAGAACCCTGAGTATAAATGAGACAAGCTATTTGTTTATTTAAGTATTTTAAACAAAGATATACATGACGTTTACATACATTCATAAACTCACTTCTTTCCACAGTGGTAGGCAGAAACTACAGAACGCCACCTGTTACGATCCTTACATACTCCTTTTCTCTTATGTCGTTTACAATATGTCAAATATTTGGGTAGGTACTCTGTTAGTTTTGGGAGACCACAGCTTGTACGAGCTAACAACTAAGTTAACAAAGTCAAAATATAAATTCTACGCTAGCATGCATTTACTGTGGCTATGAAAAATTGCAGGACAGTTTTACACTACATCTTCTACGACTTTCAGTTAATTAAGAAAGTTTTTCTAGTACAGTGTGCCGCTGAAAGCATGGCTGTCAACATAAGTTTGCACATAAGTCTTCCTAGTAGTTGAACTTTCTTTAATGGAAAAACTGTCAAAAGTCGCGATAGATTGCGTTCTTTAAAGGAACGGCGATGAAAATATTGATGACGAAAATTCGCTTTATGGGAAAGAAAACTTCAAGCACATATGCACTTATCATCTAAATAAGGACTAAATTTTTGTGGATTCAGGATTGTATTGATATAGCAGCAGCAGATGTAACTACTGTCTAACTTGTCTAATTTATACTCAGAGGCAGCCACAATTTAAATAAATTGTCGCATGCATCGCTTTGCACGGCCCAGTTGATAAGCCCATAGACATGCACCAGAGCGTAACTAAAAGATAATGCGATTTAGAATAAAATAACATGTTACTGTGTGATTCCCAACGAAGAATAGTTCACTCACGAATATTTCTGTGAGTGCCGCAAAAAATGGTTAGAATCAGTAATATTATTTCAAGAGGCATCCTTATTGCCGAAATACAATTTTCTATAACTACCAACTCGTATAAAAAGCGAAGCAGTAAATAAAAAAATATCAGGCCAATTTTCAGGAGTGTAAATATTTGTGGGTCTATAAAAAAAAACTATTTCGAAAATGTTTTCCTTAGTAATGTGTGAAAAGCTCAAGTTGCGGTGCTCTAGATGCTGTGAAAGGCGATAAGTAAACCAACAATTTCACCAAGAATGCTCAACACAGCAAAGTGGAAGAGATTGTGTTCAAAGGCTAACATTTCCTGTAAGTCGGGCTAACTCTAGAAAGAAGGCTAAGGTAAATAACGTCGCCGTTTTATTGTTAAACAAATCTAGTAGTAATGCAAACGTTTTCTTGAAAATTCTTTATAGAATATTCCAATCCAATTTTATTTCGATAAAACCTACAAAAGTCATATTGCTCTACTAAATTCATTGTATTTTCTATCGATGAGGAGAAAAGTTTACCTACTAAAGTGGAAGTAATATGTTAAAGTAACAAAGATTAACCAAGTTTCTAGTAATTCCCTGTCAGAAACAGCCAATTTCGAAACTGAAAGCAAAGCAATTCATACTAATCCGGGTTAACATGAGAAAACATTGCCATAACAGTTCGTTCACTCTAGTTATCTTCACGTATACATCTCCACGAAGTTATTTCGGATCGGAGCCGTGCGTTCGGTTAATACGGACGAGCGTCATCGTCGTAATCCACTTAACCACACTACCGAACACCGACTGACGTTATTCCGCATTCACACCAATGTTGTATGAATAAGAATTCCACAAATCCTGAGCGTGATTCCATTGTTGACCCATTGTTGTAGTATTCGATACGAATTCGATTCGTAGTGCTTTCGATATTTTAATCGATATTTGATTAACTCGATTCTGGATTTAATCTGTCTTTTCTTTTATTTAGGTAGTCAACTGCACATCTGTCACTGATCATTTGACAATGACAACACCTTTATGTCGTAACACTAAGGGTGATATTCGTAGTACTAGTGTTACCAGTGCGGTTGACTGTACAAAAAACTTGATCTCATTTCATTTACCTTTTATGTGCTGTAATTAATTGTAATTTTAATACATTGCAGCGTTACGGTGCCATAGTAATGCAATTCCAGAGTAGTTTGAATCCATTACAATTGAAAAACAGGGAAGAGAATTAAACGTGGCATTAATGTAATAAAAACGTGTTTTCGAAGTGATAGGAACCATGTTTGAGTGACAGATTAACATTAAAACGTTATGAATGAAGTCAATTTGTGTCGGCAGTCGCCGCCCGTAGTGAACGGGGCCTATAAGAGAGGACGTGTATGCATGCGGATCTACATAATCCTTACTCAATGGCTTGTGGTGGTGCCGTGGTAGGGAATATTGCATGTCTAGGAGACTATACAGTATGTAGGCATTTGGCATCTGAGTAAGCCCTGATATTAAAGCTAGTCATAGATAAGGTACGTATTTACTTTATTTTTAAACTTGCTTCTGCACGCAACTTCGCCCGCGAGCCTATAACCTTCCTCAACAATTGTGCTGGCCAAAGCAAAAAGATTTTTTCAAATCCGAATGGAAGTTTCGGAGATTACCCCATACATACAAACAAACAAACAACCAAATTTTACCTCTTTATAATATTAGTATAGATAATATTTTAATGACACCCAGAATTTCGAAAACTATGCTTTTCTTTACCAAAGTAAATTAAAATGTAATTTTAGGACAATAATAATGGTGTCCTAACAGAAATTTATAACACATTTAACAACCAATGCCAACTATGTAGTCATGTTTGATGTATCGTGTTACTATATGTTAGTACCATAACATCATGCTTCCGTTTGACGATTACTCAATGCGTTAAACCCTTTGATGTGTCAAGCCTGTCACCCGATTTGTCTTGTAACGCCCAACAACAGCATCTATAGCAAAGCAATCATGTGGTTACAAATAATTTGGTCATTTTAAGACACGGTCCATTTTCAGAAGCGAAAGTTTCTTGGTGAATATACCTAATCGATTTTCAGTCTCAAACTAAAAAAAAGGCAAAATTATGTCAACATATTTTGGCACAACCTTTCCTTTAAAACAAAAAACGGTAGCAAACTTCCACTATCCTGTTCACTTAAAAATCCGTCGCCAATAATCCACTGATAAATGTTGCCTATGGGAAAATGTTGCGACAACGACGTAAATGCAATTACTGCCACTTGTTGCCGCGCTTCGTGGCTTAAATTGCGTTTTATTTTCGCTGCGATGGAGTTAAGGTTTAAAACAATTTCAGGAACAATGTTTAAAAGCGACACGCGGTCATGAAGATTGTCAGTATCAATCAAAAGAATTGCCTTTATCGTTGTATTCTGGATTGAGTTTTTTGTACGTAGTTAACAGATTTATACCAATTTTTTTCAGGCCTGGTCGATTTATTGTTGTCACGGCTGAAGTGTAAATGGAATTTTAGGTTTCAGTTGGTATTGATTGGGTTGTTTTTAAATCAATATTTTATTGTGGTTGTACAAAAAATAAATAAGAAGGTTCCTGGATCTAGCCAATCAAGAGTTTCGCGCAGGTAGGATAACCAAGAAAACGACTAGGCTACCTATTTTTTTACAAATTGAGAGAAGTTAGAAGTTACCGTAAAATAAAATATAATCCAAAAATTGAGTTTCACATAATGTAATATGCTGGCCCGCAGGTTTGCCAGGTGTACAAAAGACGAGAAAATTACGCTGTTTAGGGCATACTGCCAGACGTTTTACACCTGTAGGTCAGGTATACGCAGAGAGCCTACAACGCCCTCCATGTTCAGTAAAATAATGCTTTTCGGGTGTTGCTGGAGCTTCCGCGGTTCTGTAGTGCATCGGGAATCTTTGCCGAGGCAGGCATAGATAGTTTTGCGAATATCATGCGCAAAAGAACGACATCCATAATGTGTAGGGTACGTGAAAGTTCCAATAGCATCCTGAAGGTTATTGTGGAGAGGCCAGACTGCCCTTTTCTGATGCTCTGGTCCCGTAGACATATGCGGGCCTGGTGCTGACGAAATATATTTAAATTGATTTTGATGTAGAAGATAAGTTTTGGTCATATTTTAGTTTAATTTTGATTTAATTTGATTTTCATTTAATTTAATTCTGATTTTATTTTGTTTTTATTGTAATTAAATTAAATTTTGATTTAATTCTAATTTAATTCAGATTTTTGCTATTAATCGTATATTGTCTGTGATTTTAATGCTACTAAAATAGTTTCTAATTTCTAATACAAATACAATATGGATGTTTTCCGAATTAAATAATTACATTGAATTGAATAAAAGAAGAAACTGTTGACATAATCTTTGCGCGAAATCTTAACTGAGCTCGGAACACAATTTTATAAAGTTATGGACGAGTTCTTAATATGATATTTCAACGAGAGAAGATTGACACAAAACCAACAAAGCTTTCAAATTCGATACTTTGATAAATACTTTAGTTCTTACGACCTTCTTCAGTCGTTTTATTTTACTTTCCGTTACGTTTCGAATTACAAAAGCATGTCCCCAATAGATTGTTTACTGTGTTGACAGAAATAGTCTTGGTACAAATATCTTCTCGGTTCGATATGTTTAGAGAACAGATATTGCTTCTGAATTTTCACCTAGGGGAAAACATGTTGCTTTATGAAAGGGTTACTTACGTGAGGATTATTAGATATTATACTAGATGACTTGTTAAACAAAGGACCCATTGAAATAGTATTCAGAATTCGATTCTCTTTTCAAATAAGTATGAATAAAATACTAGCACGTTGGGCGCTAGTGTGATGGTATGGCGCCCAACGTGGGGCCAGTGCGATACCTACCCTACATGGGTTTCAAGGAGACTCGATTTTTTTAAGCATGAAGGGAAACACATCATACCTTTATCAATTACACAATAAAATATTTTTGTATTGTCCCCACATGGGGGCCAATGTGGTAATATGGCGCCCAGCGTGGGGCTAGTGGGACACCTACGTAGGTTTACTGGATTTTTGAAGTATCAAAGGAAATACGTCATACCATCTTGTCTTATCAAAGGTCACTCGTCGGACAGCCAGTTGCAGTCGTCAGCGTAATGATATCCACACTTTTCAAATCTTATTTCAATATCGTTATAGTTTTTCTTTAAGATTCATTTTTCAATTTTTATCTATTACATATATATAATTGAGAAAATATATAATTCTAGGGATTTTGCGCCTATCCCTCGTTTAACCAGTCGTACTGTATGGACATTTAGTTAAGTCTAAATTGCCTTGCTTGCGGTTGTCGGCATTTAATTACTTCTATCATTAATCTACCCCATATCGGCTGCTACTTGAAATTACGGACACCCAAGGGGGCCGTTCGTAATTTCCATTTTATTGTGAAGCTTTAAAATTAATTAAAACAGATGTGTACAGTACAGTAAAAACTGTTTTTATTAATAATAAACGTGCTTTTAATAAGCTTTTAAATTTTTTAATTGATCATGCCGGAATGAAAATACGGACGTTCTGAATACTAGAAAAGATACTGAGTTTTGTTGTTCATGAGACTTTCAATATTACTAAAAGGTATTGGTTTCAACTGTTTTAATTGTGTTATAAAACTATGGCCACTTACGGACCGGGGTGTTAAGATGTTCAGAATCGTATGTTTTCATTTAGTGCAGTATTACTGAACATTAAGCGAAGCAGACAGGTGTGACTACTACCTTTACCAGTCTTAAATAACAATTATCTCGTGATTTATCTATTAAGTTAAATCCACAAGCAATCTGTTAGTGTCTATTTGTGAAATGTAAATCTAGGAGCTCAAACTAAGTACCCCAAGGCAGATCGTTAACGCGTTTTCATTTCTTTGTTTACTATTATAGACGTTATATTGATCAGAATGATTGATCGGGATGCGTTCAATAAGATACTGGCTGTTTCATTTACACCAGTATCTACTCAGTATAGCAGGCCAGCCTCGTTGGTCTAGTGGTGGTAGCAAGCGCTACTGCTGATCATAAGGTCCCGGGTATGATTCCCAGGTCTGGTCGAGTGTTATTAGGTTTTTCCATCAGGAATTTCTCAGTAGTAGCCCGGAGTCTGGATTTGTGTCCGGTTGATGGCAATAGGCTCGCCCCCTATTACATGGGCATTAAATATAACTGGCAAAATGTGAATTTGAATTTCAGGCATTACAGGCTTGATGTTATGTTAAGTTAGTCAAAATTCACTGCTAAACCAACCTCCAGAAGATAAAAATAGCTGATGACCTCCGTGAGCTTCAAACAAAAACTAATAAAACCTCCGCTGAGCTTGACATAGCTAACAAGTTTGTGCAGTATCTTTAAATGTAGTGTACAAACTCTGTCAACTGTGATACAGCAAAATGGAACCGACTTAAATGTTTAATAAGATGTCTTGATAATTGCAGAAACTTTGTAAGCTTGGATTGTGGGTTTCTTATTAGAATTGAGTGTTTTCTCGCTGGGGGCTTGATAAATTTTATATATAGGTAGGTACACGCAAAATCTCGAGTCAGACTGTGAGCTTTGAATAATTTCAACGCATTAATTTGCAAAAATGGGCGAGATTGTGACGAAAGAAAATTTTCTTTCGTTACGACGCTAAACCACATTTAGATGAGTTGTGTACTTGCTATCTAATTTAAATATCTTTTTTTTTTCAGGTAAGCCACTAAACGGATAACACTCAGAACAAATAACGTAAGTAATGACTGCTTAATGATAAATCTAAATAAAAACACACATTGCGTGATGAACTAAGTGTAAAATAAACCACTACTATACGAAGTAGCATAAAAATAGAGGGAAGAGAAGATTTTTTTAAAAAAAAAAAAACGTTGCCCCACTCTAGGAATTTCTCCTGTGTCGTGGGTGCGTTTACAAACATTTAAACTCACATACACAAACAGCCAGAACCGGAACAACTAATTGTAGGTCAGACAAATATTTGTTCCGTGCGGGAATCGAACCCGCGACACGCAGCGCAGCAGTCAATCACTTAACCACTGTGCCAACCGTGCCGTTAATGCTCGAAACATGAATAAAACATTCACATCGCAAATGCATTGAGTATTATTCAATCTGGATCCTTTCATGGCTATCACAATAACGCATAGAACTGTAAATAACGTAAGAGCACTCAAAGTGTGAATTTCGAGCGACATTGTTTTTTAAAGCTTTATCTCCCTACTATAAAAAGGGTTTTAAGTGGAATGATCTCATGTGATGGAGTTTCGGTCTCTGATCGTGAAACTGGTTTAAAATAATATTATTTATTTGTAAACCTGAGAAATAAAGCATACAAATCGTTTGATGCAAAGCCAGGGACAAATATAATAGCCAATCATTTGAAGTGCCGTAGTGATTTGACGAGAGATTAAATTGAAATAGGCTTTTAGAGATTGGATGACTGAAAGCGCTGAAAAGTTGATCGTGGGTAGATATTTCAACACTCATATCTAATAATGAGACAAGATCATGACAGAATAATAAAAATGTGAAATGTGTGTAATGTGTGTGTGTGTGTGGTTATAATAATAATGAGATACATATTAAATATTGTATTCGTTAAAAATGTTATTATTTCAGAAAAAAAAATCGTATTCCTAGCGTGACTAAAAGCATCATCAGTTTTGAGTGCTTATTAGAAATTTATGAGAATTTATGGCTCCGGCTGCTGCCGAAAATACAGTAATCCACGCATTCACATTCCGTGCCTCTGAGTGACATTACCTACCCAACATCGCGCGATGTCACAATACTTTTTCATTCATTTCATTCATTTTGCCTTTCGCGAAACATAGAATGTAAAATTGAGAAATCAGATGTGAAGGATATATATCGACTTCGTGGAAAAAACAGCGAAAGCCTGAATCAACCCATCATTGTCGAAACTGGGTCCACATTCCTTAAGTCTGATGTTATGAGAATGAGCAGAGCATACTACATTAAGCATAAGTCTCGACTGAGCTGTAAGCACTTAGGATTTAAATCACAGGAAGACACACCGATATACCTAAGCGACCACCTGACAGCTAAAGGGTCTCGCCTTCACTTCCTGGCCAGGGACCTAACGAAGTCGGGAGCTTACAAATTCTGCTGGACAGCTTATGGAAAGGTCTACGTGAAGAAAGATGAAGGTTCGCCCACCATTCCAATTAGAACTGAAGAGCAGATACATAAGCTCATGGGGGCCATATGACTCCCAGCGTATAATCAACCACACTACTTTCATATTTTACCCTACTATGTGATAATTAATACTGCTGTGGTTATCTCATTGTTTTTTTTTACTATATCTTTCTTAAAATGAGACCCTTTTGGTTTGTGTAATTTTTCAATGTACCACTTTTTATTGTATTTTCTTCATTCATGTATAAATATAACTATCATAACACATGTTAACACACACATACACACAACTGATACTCACACTAACTCAAACATGCTGTATACTTTAAAAATAACCCAGTACTCTAATCCGAGCTTCAGTCAGCCTAGTACGCGTGGTTACTGTCTTAATATAACTTGTACGTTACATATCTCTAATTTACTTTGTGGCAACGTCTATTCAGTTTATAATTCACACAAATGGGTGACACCCTTCAAACTCTAGATGAGATCGATCAGATCGAAGTTGCGCGCGCATTCCAATGTGCCTGCACGGAGCTGCACGATCATATCAAAATTGGTAAACAAGACTTGACCATTATTTCTCAGAACATAAGGAGCATTTTTTGCAACTTTGAAGACTTCACACTTTTACTGTCAACATTAAAATTTGAAACGGATATCGTAATTTTAACTGAATGTAGGCTACACACGAATAAACCTATTCCCCAACTTGATAACTATCTCTCTTTTTCAACTACTCGTCAACTAAATCAAAATGACGGTGTAGTACTTTACGTAAAAAAAAACTTAAAACCTAAAGTTAAAGAAATAAACCTGACTCATGCTTCATGTCTACAGTTGGAAGTACTTAATAATATTATTCTAGGCGTGTACCGATCCCCATCCAACCCAAACACGGAAATGTTTGTAGATTCTCTTAGTACTCACCTCAATACTTTAACTTCTCATAAAAGTATCATTATAGCGGGGGATATTAACATAAATCTTAAATCCAAAGACACTGAGCCGCCGCATGAATACAGAAATAGGGTAAACTATCTAAATATGTTATCACTATACGGAATACTACCTGGACATACTTTACCTACACGTGAATCCAACTGTTTAGACCATTTTATGATCAAAATAAATAAAAAGAAAATATCTGCTTCTATTGCTATATTGCACACTTCCATCACCGACCACTTCACTACCTTTCTATCGTTATCTAAGCTAAAAACTAAAGTTATTACCAGTAAAACTAAAATATCTGTTGATTTTGATCAAGCCTTAAACCACATTAGAGAAAATAAAATAGCAGACCTACTGTTTTGTAATGACCCGGACCATTTAACTGACCTACTAATATATAAATTAACTGATTCTATTAATCAGAGCACTGTTACTAAAGCCATACCTAACAGCAAGCGTATTGTTAAGCCATGGATAACTGCCGGTTTACTAAGATGCATTAGGAATCGCAACAAACTCCAAAAAAAAGCACGTAACGACCCTTTTGATAATATCCTAAAAATAACCTACCGTCGATATCGCAACTACTGTAATAACCTAATAAAAAAGTTAAAAAGAAAATTTGAAAGAGACCTACTAGCTAATTCTGTAACAAATAATAAATTATTGTGGCAAAATATTAAAACCTTAACTTACACAAATAATACAAAAAGTCATAACACTGAATTATTACAAATGAGATCAAATTCAACTGAGTCTGTTAACTTCATTAATGACTACTTTGCAAGTATTGGCAAAGAACTAGCCCAAAAAGTTCAACCTTCAGCACACAACTTAATTTCTTTTAATTCTGAAACACTGTCTACACAGATAAACTCGTTTGTTCTTTTGGATACGGATACCGAAGAAGTCGATGGGGTCTTGATGAGCCTAAAGTCTGACAGTGCACCCGGCTGGGACAACGTGTCCACAAGATTTTTAAAACATATTAGACAAGATATTGTTCCCATAATAACCCACTTGGCCAATCTTTGCTTTGCAAAAGGCAGCTTCCCTGCACCACTTAAGCAATCTATAATCACCCCTGTTCACAAGGGTGGGGACAGAGACGATGTCAACAATTACAGACCTATATCCATCTTGCCAGCCATATCTAAAATTATTGAAAAGCTTATAAACAAGAGGCTCTTAAAATTTCTACACAAATTTAACATCTTAAGCAGCTCGCAATTTGGATTCAGGCCGGGATTATCAACCGAGGATGCAGTTACTGCTCTTAGCTCCCTAGTGGCTGGTAAACTGGATAGTGGTAACAAATGTCTGACTGTTTTTCTGGACCTAAAAAAAGCGTTTGACACCGTCTCTGTTCCTGTCCTCATGAACAAATTAGAAGCGTCAGGTATAAGAGGAATTCCACTCAAATTGTTTTCCGACTACCTCTCGAACCGGAAACAAAGAGTTAAGGTAGGAGAATACGTTAGTAACGATGCAAAAGTCACTTTCGGTGTGCCTCAAGGAAGTGTGCTAGGCCCTACATTATTCCTACTTTATATTAATGACCTCTGCAACCTTAAAATAAATAACGCTAGAGTTTTTTCCTACGCTGACGATACTGCAGTGGTGTTTTCTGGGAAGTCTTGGGACGATGTTGCTAGAAGTGCTGAAGCTGGTATGACTCAAATTGCTAAATGGCTCTCAAATAACTTACTTACACTTAACACAGCTAAAACAAATTACATATGTTTTAGCATTTCACACAGGACACAACCAAACCCCGACTTTATTATAAAGGTACACGAGTGTGACAATCCAATTAACTGCCTATGTCCAACATTAGTCAAAGTCTCTCAAACCAAATATCTTGGTATTGTTGTTGACCAAAGATTATCTTGGTACTCCCATCTGGAACAAGTTACCAACAGAATTAGAAAACTGAGTTGGATTTTCAAAAATTTAAGGCATATCGTGCCAAAAAAAGTAACCGACACAAATAAACCCAGAAATCTACTCAATGAAATATACATAGCTATAGTCCAGTCTGTTTTAGTATATTGCATCCCCATTTGGGGTGGGGCGGCTAAGACTAAATTCATAGACCTGGAACGGGGACAACGGGCTCTAATAAAATTAATGTACTTCAAAAACCTAAGGTACCCTACACAAAGTCTTTATCAATTAAGTAATTTACACTCTGTTCGCAAACTATATATAATTAGAACTATTCTCAGGAAACATAAAACTCTTAATTTTGATCCCAGCTTAACCTTGAAAAGAAGAAAGGATATCATAGTTGTAGTTCCTAAAACTAAAACCAAGCTCGCCCGTATTCAATACGACAAACGCTCAGCTCAGCTTTACAATCGAGTAAACAAAGAGATCTACATATACAATAAACAATTAACTGACATTAAAAAAACAGTAACTAATTGGATAAAACCACTTACTTATGATGACACGGAGAAGCTACTGGAATAAAATAAAACCTTACACTTAATGCTCTCATCCTTCGTATTTGTCGTATACAGTCTGATTCATTCATTGCCACTTACACTCACTCAGTATTTTTACATTAAATTTAACAAAACCTCACACTATCACTTAACTTTCATACACACAGATGCTCACATTCAACATTCAAATACACATTTACACACCTTTGTACTCACAGTAACACACATTAGTATTCACACTCACACACCCCCATTTTCACATTTACACACCTTCATAGTCATAGTCACATTCACACACCCTCATACTCACATTCACACACCCCTACTCTCACTCACACATTTGCATGTTTCTTGTCTAGTTTTAATTTTCTCTTTTTATTTTAAATCGCCTGTTTTTATAACACTTAAAACAAGTAATTTTATGTTAATATTTTAAGTTTTGGAAGAGCGGAGTCTCCTAACACAGGCTTTTTTGCTTAAAAGGAGGCTCCAATCACTAGTTGTTAAATTTACTTGTAAAACAAATAAACATTTTTCATTTTTCATTTTTTTCATTTTTCATCATTTCGGACGTGGCAGACATGTCACGCAGTTGCAGTCGCGGGACATTTGGTAGGTCTGCTCGTGTAGTATTTCATTATGTCAAAACATTGTTAGCGGTGGGAACATTATGCTGATTATGCTATGCTTATCATAGCATAATCAGCATAATGTTCCCACTGCTGGGACATAGGCCCCCTCTCTGTGATAGGGAGTGGGCCGTAATATACCACGCGGGCCCAGTGCGAGTTGGTGGATGTCACATTTCTTCGAATTTTTGGTTCTAGGACCTCACGGTTTCCTCACGATGTTTTCCTTCACCGTTTTGAGATTGTTAATGTGAAACAAATTGGAATTGCGTTTGATATATAGGCACCTAAATTGTAGAATGAGTGACATGTCGATACACGAGTTAATTAATCGGAGAGGAACGGCTCAACAAGCGTCGGATCGATCAAAGACGTCTGAAGTGCTAATACCGTATACCAACAGTAAGTACCTATTGGATGTGTGATTTCGGCGAGAATAGATTAACTTGGAGCTTGAAGTGAAGA
This sequence comes from Xanthia icteritia, assembly GCA_949128155.2. Taxonomy (NCBI): domain Eukaryota; kingdom Metazoa; phylum Arthropoda; class Insecta; order Lepidoptera; family Noctuidae; genus Xanthia; species Xanthia icteritia. The sequence goes on along the minus strand of OX421935.2, from coordinate 10,762,969 downwards.
AATAGCATGACTGAAGGCAATAACCATTAAAAAGTAGAATTTACAGTAAATATTTTACTCTGTTTAACGATTTTTTTAACTCCTGTCGAGCCACGGGTGACTTCAAGCCTTCATGTCTTACATAGTCACAGGGAAAAATATTTCTAACCTATCTAAGTTTTGGTATTAAAAACATGTGGACAATAACCTCCTTTGGTTTACAGCAGTCGAGTAAAAAGGAACAGTGTAAATCTTTTGTTCACATACTTTAAATACCCATGCACTACTTAAATATAAAATAACTTAACAGCAATCATTTTGGTAGATGTTTAGAGGTGGAAATATTCATTCAAACCTACCGAAGCTCCCATTATTACCTTATTTTCCACTATTAAACTAATGCTCACATTTATCACTTGTATCACCTTTTGTCACAATGGCGTCCGGTCAGCGCACGATCATAATGCCGGTCACAATAGAATTAATTCTGTTTTGGTCACATTTAATGGCTATTCTATGTCTGACAGCCTAAATCGGACACTGGGAGGTCTGTATTTAGTTTTAGAATTATAAGGCTACGTTCATACGGAATCATATCAAATGCACGATATTTTACAGTACCTATAATGTTGGGATACAACGGATACATTCTGTCCTTCAAGATACAGGATTTTCCTAGTTTGAAGGACAGTTGTCTTGCTCATCTGTAATAGCCATACCCATCTTTTATTGAAACAAAACTGAAGGTAAATAAGTGATAACTTACTTACATCCTGCTGTTTATACGGTTAAAAACGCCGTATAAAACGTCTCGTGAAATGCCGTATGATCCCAACATTTTTCCGTAAAATATCGTTCAGACGTCGACGTATTGACTATAGGTATTTAGTCGTTATTACTAAATACCTATGTGTACGTAATGGTACATAAGTGTTAATATTAACGTTGTTGGCCTGTGGTGTGCCTTGCTATGAACCGATGAATTCTGGAGGTCTTATGGTGTAGCTAACTATAAATATATAGTGTGCTTAAATAGTACCTACCTATAAACTTCTGTTAATTTTGTTGTGACAAAGATTTATGTGGACGGTAACTAGCATCTAGGAAATAATGGATCGCTTGGGGTTTAAACAGTGAATGAATTTTTAAGATCGAGGTGGGATTTTGTTTTTATACTATAAATTGCAATGTTAAAAAATTTTTTTGTTGTCCTTTTGTTGTTTAGCATTGAAAATGCTTTTTCGATCGCTTCAGTAGGGTTTAGGTTCAGGGAACAGTTTTCAATAAAAGTGCAACCGGGGGCTAGCGTCCTCAATTATTAAGATAGAGAAATTAAAATTATATAAAAAAATGCGTTGAAGATGCTGAAATGGCCACAATACTAGTTTTTTTTTTACAAAGCAATTATGCGAAGCGAAATCCTTAATACCGTCGTATATTATAAGCCGATTGTGTGGTTTCGCTAACGAAGTCAACACAATCAATAAATAATATTCGCTGCTTAACCAGTATCCGATAAGATGCGGGGGCAGAGAGGTGACCAACCTAAGTTGATGCGGAATAGTGCACCCGAACCGTATCGAACGCTGACTGCTTGAAATGGTTTTTTATTTTTTTTAGTTATGTCATCTCACAGGTGACCACTAAGGTCGTGGCTGCTTAACCGGACTTTCCTGTGGCTGCCTTAAGCTTCTACACTTAAAGCCAGGGGCATAAACTATTCTAATTAAAACTAGGCGAGCGCTCGCTAAGGGCACCCCCTGTGGGGTACGAACCTCGGCTTAGTGCGTCGCTGGGGGGAGGACAGCAAGATGGGACAGGCTGGATCAAATATATATATTATTATTATTAGTCGGGGAATTTAAAGCTACAGGCTCAGCATCGACGCGGGCTGGCGCATCAATGAACAGGGGTCGGGGGGGAGTATTATTTACTCGGGAGGGTCGCGATCGCGGAGGACCTCGGCGGCGAGGTCGGAATGCGGGTCGTCGTTTATGCTTGTGTGCTGTACTGGTGGCCCTACTGCTCTCCTGGAGGAGTGTTATGGTGTCATCTGGGTCTGGGTGAGAACATGCCACGGACGGCGGACTTTGCTGATTTTAGAGGGGACATATCTGGCTGCCTCGACAATCAGAGGGTTGTGATGTTGGGCGGCTGTATCGAAGAAACGCTTGGAATTGCGTTTAAGAAATTGGGCAATAGTGGGGATTTTGAGGCCGAGATGGAGGATCTCATACCTAACATACCAGGGGGATCCTGTTGTCATTCGAAGGAAACGGTTCTGGAGGGTCTGCATCTTATGGAAATGATAGGGTTTGGCTTGTGCCCAGGCGGCGCACGCATAGGTCATTGTTGGTCGAATGCACGCCAAGTAAGTACGCAATTTGAACCTAAGTGACAATTTGCTACGTGTATTCAGAACGGAGTAAAGTCTACCGAGAGCGAAAGCGGCTCGCGAACGAGCTTGCTTTATGTGCTCTGAAAATGAGAGTTTCTGATCTAGGACCACACCTAGATATTTGTCTCGCTTCTCCCAGTGGATCGGTTTGTCAAACATGGTTATTGGTCGTGGGAGAGGAGTTTTGAGTTTGAGTCTCGGTTTCTTGAAGAGAACCGCTCGACTCTTATCGGGATTGACTTCGATCCTCCACTTTCTGAACCAGGCGCCGAGCTTTTCACCTGCGGTTTGGAGAGTGTGAGCTATCGCGTCAGTGCTTTTGCCTGTATAGTAAATGGCCGTGTCGTCTGCGAACAGAGCCAACTGCGCTTTTTAACTTTTGGGGATATCGCTGTTGAACAGCGTGAAAATGAGGGGAGAGAGCACGGAGCCCTCAGGGACTCCTGCGGGTATGGGGCGGGGGGAGTAGAGCGCTCCTTCGATGCGAAAGCGGAAGGTGTGGTTCAACAAAAAGTCCCGTAAGATGAGCTGCTTGAACTGGCTGGTGCTCGAGCTTTTAAAGGCGCCGAGGGACTCGGCGAGGTATACAGCGGAGAGGACGCGCACCGTGATTCGGCCTGCGCAGGAGTCATAGTGATGCGACGCTGTTGTTGTGGATGGTGTTACAGCGTTGTTTTTAAATATAAAAAAAGGAAGTGTTTAGAGTGCCGCTATTTGCGGAATCAAACACAATCAAAGAAAATAACAAGTGACAGTGATAGTGATAATGACAATGCAATTGTTACGGCACTTAAGCCAAGCTGAGGCAGCGCTACTACACTATTATGCCGCTAACGGCATTATCCGAGAGGTAAATAGCACTCTATCTTTATACACTGCTTAAAAAAACATAAACATATTCCAAAAAAAATACAGTATTCGACGACGCTTCGTTTGATACCATTCCATTTCTCTATCTTAATAATTAAGGACGCTAGCTAGAAATATTTGTTTAAATACTCCACACTTCTTTTTTTTTTGGATGGTAAATTGTCAAATTACTTCTCCCGCTCTGGGCGGAGCTGGGAGGGCGAGTCAGACTCTTACTGAGTAAAACCCACCCGTGTTCCTTCAGTTACCTGTACTTGCCAGGTATCCCTTTCGGACTTTCCCGCGACCCCGGCAGTAAATACTCCACCTATCATTCAAATAAATGAAGTCGAAGAAAATGTGGTTTTATAGGTAGACAACGATATAAATTGTTTAAATGAACAAATATTTTATTTGTCATTTTCTTGTTTATTTAATTTTCTTTAATTACCTTCTTTTTCTCGATTACCATCTCTAAATAAATAGATAGGTTAACTTAATTTTGATATACAACAATATTCTACAGCCTAATTGTATCTACTTGAATTGTTCCAAAAACCTTTTTTTTTTCACATCAAGATCATAATTTTTTTATAGGTAAACTTTTTAAAATATACTATTAGCTTAAACATTCCATTTTTTTTTTATTTCATTCACTGTAACAGAATTCCAAGGTTTCATGTTTTTAACGCTCCAGGCACTCAAAATCGGAATAAAAAAAAAAACGATTATTTTGTTTTTGCCCCGATATTCAGTGAATTACAGCTGTATTCAAAGCTCTCACGATTGAAATTGGAATAATGAAAACCCGGAAAGCGACGCAACGGAAGTCCAGTAATGGATTTATTACGATAAAAAGAAAGATTATCCATCGGTCACATCGACAAAATTCTTTGAGGGTATCGGATCAAACGCGGTTTCACTGTGAATGCATATGAGCGAGTCCCCTATTGAATTACGCGTGTTTGTGACCCGCATCGCCCCCTCTCTTTGTTTATATCATTTAAGATACTGCCTATAGATAATCCTGTTTCGCAGAATGAACACATTTTGTTCCACAGTTTGTGCAGTTGTGTGAGCTCATAAAACTTTCACGTTGTCGTTTATGGTCCGACCCATAAACGTTTGGTAAAATGATGGAAGTTCAGCTCGAATTGTGTATGACTGTCGTCGTAGTAGTGTGTTCATATTCAAAAGCTTTATTCTTATAAACTACATTACTTACTACAATGGAATATGCATGCACTTTACGAAATTGATTTCGTATACCATCCCAATTTTGATATAAGTTTAAATAAGGTTGCGGGTATATATAAATACTATTCCACTTTTTAAGGTTCCGTAGTCAACAAGGAACCCTTGTAGTTTCGGCATGTTTGTCTGTCTGACTGTCCCCGGGCTTACCTTAGAGGCTATTAGTACTAGAAAGCTGTAATTTAGCATGGGTATACAAAATAATATGTATACCCATGCTAAATTACAGCTTTCTTATCACGCCGACAAAGTGGAAAGTTAAAATCATGTTTTTTTTTACGGTACCTCCCCTACTTAAAGTGGAAATGTTTTTTTCTCGTCTATCCCATGGTGTGGCTGTCCGTGTGTCGTTGGAAAGGTCGTTCAAAAATATTGTGAGTTTGTGAAAACCATTTTTGAATTCCGGGATCCGTTTGACAAATATTAAGCATTAAATTGCAATTTTTTGTGAGAGTCAAGTGTCCCCCCAACTCTCGCCTACTAAATGGTTAGTTCTGGATATGTGGAAAAATTCACAGCAGTAGTATATATAACGAAATTAAAAGGAAAACTATCACAGTTAAGTAGGCTCTACGAGTATTAATCGACCAACTTACATTTGTAGTTGAACAAAACATGTTCTCCCATATTTTCCGTATGGTAGAACATGTTTTTCAACTACAATGTTAAGTTTGTTCTTGGGATAAATTCATCCCATCTGCGGAACTCATCATTGTGCGTGGTCCTAGATGCACTTGGCCGGTTTTTATATATATGTACACACATATAAACAGACAAGAAAAAAAGGAACAGAAAAATACGTACAACGGTGATGCTTATTTCTAAAGAAATGTCTTCCAGCATACTAGCGATAGGAAAGTGGATAAAAAGAGATGTATAAAACGTGTGTAAGAGAGAAAATAAAATACATAAAATAAAAACATTTAACTATGTATTCACTCATTTAAAATAAACATATAATACAATATGAGAATATACTTACATACATACTTCTAAAATAAATATACTAATAATTATAATGTAGTATATAATATAATAATAAATACAAAATATGCAACTATGACGAAGTGGAAAGATAGTGTTCTTTCACTTTTCTTTTAAAAACTGTAACAGTTTGGCAGTCCCTAATGTCAGGCGGAAGTGAATTCCACAATCGAACCGCTTTTGTTTTATGAAGGTTTAAAATAAAAGTTTAGTTAGTAGTTGTCGTAATGTCAAACTTTTTAAACTCATAAAATATAATGAACGAAATTAATAATATCATTCGTATTTGTATAAAACATAAACACTTAAATCAATGTCTCTTTGCAGAATACGAAAATATTACGCGTTTTGATTGCATGCCCTTCAATAATTTTTTCTAGGGTTGCTAAATAATTCAATCATTGTGCCCTATTAAAAATAATTGAACGAGTTACGTACATAATATAGGTACTGAAATAATAAATCTATAGCTTTGTGTACGATTCGATGTGTTTTTGTTTGTTGATGTATTTGTGATGACTATCTTTTGTTTTAGAGGAGCTCGTATCTAAGTAATAACAGCTGCACGGGTCGATCCATCACGTTAAGCTACGCTTACCGGGGTTGGTCCGTGGATGGGTGACCACCTTTACATACCAAGATTCCTCCGTGCCTCGGAAAGCACGCTAAGCCTTTGGTCCCGGCAGTCATTTGTGGATCTTTGACAGTCGGAAACGGAAACGGTTCGGGTCGTCAGAAGCCCGAAAGTCTGACAACCAGTCTTATCATCGGGTATCGTATTACCCAGTTACTGGGTTGTGGAGGTCAGATAGGCAGTCGCTCCATATAAAATACTGGTATTCAGCTGCATCCGGTTAGACTGTAGACTGGAAGCCGACACCAACATAATAGGGAAAAGGCTAGGCTGATTTATCTTTTGTTTTCGAGACAGTTGAAGGTAAACAAACATTAGGTAGATAAGTAGAGATCATACCTACTGGGCCATAGTGGGCTGTAGGCTGTAGGATGTGCCTACTCTCTTCACGTTCTTATTCAATTCCTAATACCATTAGGTTTTAGGTCTAACATGTACTTTTTAGTCTATCTTTGACATTGCTGAAATCGGTGAAGGAAGAACATTGTGAAGGAACCTGGACTCATAGTAAATATAAGCTTGAAATCGCTAATTCATGTTGGGCAAGAAGAGGATTTTGTTCTGCAGTGAACAATAATAGGCAGGTATTATTATTTTAATCACTACTTATCATAACGATACATTAATTTTAATTGTAGAGTTTGGGTAAGCGTGTTTCTCCATATTTGCTCCATCTTTGCGTTCTCATTTAGAACACAGTTTCATGTTATAATTTATGTACCAAAGCTTTGAATGAATTATTTGGTGTCCTCATACAATTTATTGTGGCGTAAATGAGATTTATTTGTTTATATCTTCGTATAAGGAAATGAGCTTCCGAATACTCGGAGTCGTTTATACGGGAAATTGTTTTCTGTACTGAAAAGTCATAAATATAAACCGGAATATTAATTTTTAAATAAATTATAAGAGGCAAAGCAGGATAATTTTCAGGAGGGTTGCTTCCCCATACAATACCACCTTTAGTGACTCATTATTACTGAAGGTCAGTTATCTGAATTTTTCTCTATCTATATTGCAAGTCTGAAAAGTTTACGACAGATAATTAAACAGACATCCCTTCGCCTCTGGTTGAATGTTAATCTCAACAATATCGGAAAACTTCTTTACCTGCAACGCTTATCTTTTACTTTTTTCGTAAACTACGCAATACGTTGCGTCGGTGCCACGTCCGCGTCGGTGAGAAAATTTAGATCTTAGTAAAGTCCTAAGGTCAAGATCTAAATGTCAGACAATTTTAAATGTTCAGGCTATTCAGGTTAGACCTAAATGCCAGTCGATTTTAAACATCAAGCGACGTTATACATACGTAACAGGTCGTGGCTCGTAAACAACGTTTGGCAACGTGCTGGTAGATCGATCGATTGATCCACGCCGCAATCATTTAGATACGAGCCCCTGAATGAAGTCAATGAACTACGATATATTGATCCGAATTGAACAAGTATTTTTTGCATAACATTCATCTTTGATGGTAAATCAATTTGACAATTATTTACAAGCGTTTACTCCTTGGTTCACTGGGAAACTCAAACTCACAGCAGTTGTTTCAATTAAATAATTGAATAGAAATCAATTATTTGAGTTTGAAATACTATTGAATTATCAAGGATTCGGTCAGTCAGTAAGATGAAGCTAGCTGCTCATTCCAAAGCGTAGTAGGTTCTTATGGAGAAGAACTCCATAAATACTCTTATAATCTTTTTTTTTTTTTACAAAATATCACGAAATCACATGGCAGGAGATTTTATTAATTTGTCGAGAATTGAAATAGGTAGTTGAAAATGCTCGAACACTGAAGTCTTCTTAGAGATAAACTAATCTCAAAGAAGACTTCAGTACTTGTAAAAATTTTGCAGACTGAACGATATAGTTTTAACGACGGGTTTTTATGAAAGTTTCTAGACTTTTTATATAACAAAACATTTTGTGAGCACGTACAGTCACGAGCTTTAATTTGGGACCCACCTAAGGTTGAATATCGTGTAGCAAACTTTCGCCATTTAGAGCTATTATGTTAACGCTGTCACTGCACAAACAATAAACGTCATAATGTTTACCATCGACAACTTTACGTTTCTAGGGGCTAACGTCAACTGGAGCGAGGGCAAACGATCATTACCGATTTCCGAGTAATAATTACTTTTTGGTCCTGTGGTCCCATAAGAAAAAAGAAACAAATAAAAAAGAACAAAATTATATTGTCAAATATATGATAGCTAGTCAACTAACCCGCTTATTCTTCAAACCTATATTAGTTAAAAAGTTTTGTCTCTTTCTCAAACATAAATATCAAAGTGACGGACCAAAACAACATATTTAAAATAAAATAGGTTTAAAGGCCGTTTATGATTATGGGGGCTTAGAAGATTTCAGCTAAAATATTGATTAATAAAATCTTTAGAAAAACAAAGTTTTTTATTCTTTATATTTATTAAGACATTTATGACACAAACCTCAATCTTAACACAATTATATAGAAAGCATGGTTAGCGGTGCACAAAATAAACACTTATCACCGAAGGCTACGACTAAATTAATTTAAATCTCTCCAGTAATTTTTTTATCATAAATATTCAAAACCGCGTATATCCACCTTCATTGTCAATCACAGCCTGGAGCCGGTTACGCATGGATCCAATCAATTTGTCACATATGTCAGTACCCCTTAAACTTTCCCAGACTGTGAGGCAGTGATCCATAAGTGCTTCTCTAGTTCTTTCGTTTCTATTTGACCATTTTTGAACCATTAAGCCCCATAAATTTTCTATAGGATTTCTAACGATTCTTGCCGTATGAATTGTTGCGATATCTTGAACAAAGTTTATTGGAGCAACATCTTCTTGTGGATAATATAGTTGCAATGTTGGAAGGACACTCTCGTCTAATAAATCGACATAATCTTGAGCAGTGGCCCTGGGTGGTAAATTTATTAGTTCTCCAATGCCGGCTGAACTAATCCAGCCAGACATGTTAACTGTAATGCGACCAGACGCGTTGTTAGCTATGACGTGGTCTTCCGTGTATCGCGTCCTGTCAATTCGCCACAAATGTAGTCTGCCCGTTTGGGAAGATTGAAAAGTCTTTTCATCGATGAAAGCCGTCGTCGTCCAATCAAAATTTAGATACTGACGTGCGAAAATAAGTCAAGCAGCTTTATGGGCATCCGTCAACGCAATTTTTTTGCAGGCCGCCTGTGATGCAGTCCCATAGCTTTAAGATGCCTTCTAACTGTTGAAGGGTGGACTTCAAACGCTTCCGCAAAATGCCTAGTTGGCGTAAATCCATTCATCAAGTATTGCCTCTGCATCAAGCGGCTCTGCTCTTGTGTTATAACTTGCGGGTGATGGTTGTTTCGTCGTAAGTCAATAATATTTTCCTCGTTCCCGTGGCGTCGAACCCAGCGGCGAACTGTGTTTCTTGTCACATTTATTCGTCGCAATATCTCGTGAATGCCTAGTCCTTGTTCGTGCAAATCAATAATTTGGAGCCTTATTTGGTCACGATTAGCCGCAAGCATTTTATTAATTGGTAAATTATATTTTGTGAAAATATCACATTAAACTATTTTCTTAAATGACACTGACACGACACATGTTCGTAATTAGAAAATCGTAATGATAGCTTTTTGCAACGAGGTTATCATTTCATAGGTCGATTAGATAAGACATTTTATGTCTTAACTTGACATTCAACATTTCAACCTTAAAGCAAAGTTTCAAAGTTTCGACCTTATTGCATTATGATTGTTCTAACAACATTTAACGGAAATGGGTCCCAAATTAAAGCTCGTGACTGTACCTAGCGACCGATGCAACGTTCAATTCTTTTCTGTGAAAGTAGACGAGTAGGTACGGTCTGTTCCAAATGTATCTGATTATAATGTAAACAAATGGGTTATAAAATGTTTGTACATTTTGCCAATTTGTAGTACTTTGATATGATTTAATTGTTTGAATACTTTAACCCCAAATTCTAATTTTAAATCCACCTAAAGAGGCTTTTCATTTGACAAAAAGTGGTGAGATACAAAGTGGAAACCTTTGTTTTTTTTTTTTTTTGGGTGGGAAATTATCAAATAACCTCCCGCTCTGGGCGGAGCGGGAGGGCGTGTCAGACTCTTACTGACTAAAACCCACCCGTGTTCCTTCCGTTGCCTGTACGTTGCCAGGGGTCACGGTATCCCTTTCGGACTTTCCCGCAACAACAACAACAAACCAACAACAAAGTGGAAACCTTACATTGTATCAAAATATACTGTTGGAACAGACAGTAGGAGATAATTGAAAGAAAGTGTGAAATTTTAAAAGTTGCATCAAACGACCAACAAAAGGGATTTAAAAGTTAATGTTTTGTGCAAACATTTATTTTGTGACAATAATGGGGTGAAACCAGGCGCAGCAGACTGCCACGTGTTATATATAATGTACCCCAGCCGTGTTTCTGCATTAAATATCTTTTTAAATATCCAGTATTATGCCTCTGCCGCATTGTTTATTTATTTTGTATAATTTAGCCATAATACCTGCATTCGTTAACCCTAGCTGTTGTAGCTGTTTTCCAAAAGTCGTTTCGCTATAGAATTGCATGAAGCACAAATTGATCTTACGATTGGAAATATAAACAAGTAGGTTCATACTAGGTAGTTACCAACTAGGCCAACCTAGTTTTTCTATCATCCGCTCGTTCACTTATGTTTTTAATGCATAAGCGGATTTGGGCTGACGCTGCATATTTTGTTTATTTCGTGCAAACAACAGCTTATCGCCGAAAAGCTTAGGTGTTAGTGAAAAAAGCCAAAACGCAAATATTTATACGAGGAAGCTTTCCATGGGATACAAAACTAATTAAGATCGGGAATGAAAGTACGGCACGTTCGACCGAATCCAAACAATCCTAACTAATACAAATTATATAATGTGAAAGTGAGTTTGTTTATTTGTTACGCTTTCACGCTACAACAGCTGAACTGATTTGGATGAAATTTGGCACATGGATAAACCATGAGCTAGGTTAGGACATAGGATACTTTTTATCCCGGTAGTAGGTACGTTCCTGTTGGATAATTTCCGACCTCCACGCGAGGGAAACCGCGAGCAAAAGCTAGTACATTTATAAGCTTATTCTTTACGCACTTTCTTCGTCACGTACTTAACTTTTATGTAAACAAATGGTGCGTGATCCGATTTTTTCCGTTAAGCTATTTATTTGTATTTATGAGGGTGTTTTTTCGCGATTACATTTGCACCTTTGTGATAAACGTTAGGCAATACATTTGGGCGCCGACCCCATTTACATCATTCAGTAAGATGATCGTGTCGCCTCGTGTTACGAGAAGTGTGGAGTTATATGTGTCTACGATACGACAGCCAAATAAAAATAACATAGGTATTTATATAATTACGATTATTTCAAGGAAAGAGGCTCAGAAAATTATTTTAAAAGATTTTAAAAGATGTCCCTTTATTTAAAGGTATTTCGTTTGAGCTCAACTTTATTAGCATCGATAAATTCTTGTTTTGAAAGATAAAATTTAGTTTATGTTCAAAATGAGGTTATATGTAAAAACGATAAAAAACTAAATTAAAAAAGATTTAAAAAAAAACAGCGTCGTCTGTTACTTTATTCAATCGAGTTTAGATACCACTATTCATACTTACCTACATTACGCCTTAACACATCTGCTAGACTTCACAACTAGGCTACAAGTTTTGTTGAGAGAACTAGCTAGTTTTGTTTATTTGTCTGTCTGCAAGTCACATCGTGAAGTTCTTGGACATGGTACGTTGAAAAATTCTCTTTGTATTATTAATTGATATAACTATTGATGCGGGCTATAAGGATTCTACAACCTGTATATGTCTGTGTTTCTTTTATTGATACAATGTTGGAATTGGAATGTTCGAATAATTTTGATCTTTCATTAACCCCATTTACACGATGCAAGTTTCTTGCCTGTGGCATTATACAATAAAATTGAAGAAATAACATAAATGCATAAAATTTCTATTCTTGCTTCAAGTTAGATTGTGTAAATCAGGCTTTAAGGCAATTGTTTCTGAAGAGCGTCTATTATGGCTTCAGAAATAATTTACTTAGGTAGGTACTTGGGACTAGGCTTAGGGTGGATATTAAACTTGAAAATTATGTAAATCACTGATTTAAACATTATAAACATCGATACTGCTTCTAGTAAGCCAATTCTGTTCGATTTAACTCCTAAATAACCTCAAAACTTTAAGCTAACCGCTGCCATTACATTTTAACGACATTTCTTTTATAGTTCCAATCTTAAACTTTATAAAAGCATAAAATTTCATAAATCATAATATTACGTAGCCTCGCTCAGTAATGAGAAGACACTTAGCCGATAAAGGCTCTTGAGTTATCGATTAGCCTGTGAAAGGATCAGGGGTAATTGACCGGCATTGGCGAGTTATCTCACGCGAAATAGCAAAGAACCCTGAGCCTGTCTAATCGGCAACAACTCATCTGATTTGTTTCGGGAGTGTGCTGAGAGTATCTTAATTGAAGTCTTGGAAGTATTCGAGGGAATTAAACGTGCGTAAACATTGTAGCTAGCAGTTAAAAATAATTAATAAGCAACTGTAATATGTTAGTACCATTACCTACCTATTCGAAAATAAACAACAACAAAAATATAGCATTTCAATTTTTTATGGTAATGCGGATTATATGAAGCTCGTTCGTTAATTTTCAACATTTTTTATCCATACATTTTCGCATTACCCACTCCTATCCATTACCGCATAAAAAACGAATCCGTACAAAAATAAAGCTCATCTCTATTTCCATTTGTGTTTCGAATCACAATAATAATGTAAAACAACCTTTCAGAACTCACTGTCATTGCTACACAATATTACATCTAAAACTGTCCAATAAACTGGATAACACGAGAAACTTTCTTGCGTACAAGAAACAGTAAGAAAAATAATGTCCTTTGTGTAGGACCAAAAAAATAGTAAATGGTGATATACGGGACCTCGTAGTCCTGCCATATTGTTACATAGAGCACCATTTGTTAGGCCTCCTGTCTGTTCTTGAACGCATTTGGTCACACACACTACGAATGTGTGTCCCGTTAATAATTTTGATAGTACGTTGTTGCATGCAGGTCAAATCACAGTCTATACATTTTTATAGTTTCCGTTCTTGTGGCTGTTTTCATTGTTTTATAATGATGCTGTGCAGCGGTTATTCTTTACCCTAATGGTATTTCAGTGTTATTCATAGGAGTTAGGTAACTTTATCGGGTCTTTATGATAGACAGTGTTTAGGGACAATATGAGAAAATACTTTATTATTTACATTAAATTGCTTATCTATAAACAATTATTATACAACTAACTATTTATACTAGGTACTAAATTAAATGACTGACTAACTAACTAACTAAACAAATAAATACAAAAACACAATAAACAGTTCAATTTTCAATGTACCTTTTTCTGAAAATCTGCAAAAAAACTAACTTGTACTTGTTTTTCTAGTTTGTAATGGCGCAATAATTCTCGAAGCCAGAAAATCATAAGCTTGAAGCTATTGACCGCTACTGGCACTTCTGCCAGTAGCGGTCAATAGAAGTAAGGATTAAATCCATCCAGATCCGATTAGTTTTCATCAAGCCGGTTTTTTGCTGCGTCCATTCAGCCACCAAACTCACCACGAACACGAATGCAAAGCTTAATAATTATGGTATTAATTCTACAAACAAAATACTAAATTTCATAAGGCTGACCCAAGCTCTTTTCAAGGGCGATTTCATATATAATTTCAGCACTGATTGTAACTCTGCTTATGAGACTATTGTTTATAATATGCATATTTAATGACTGGCCATTGTTCACGTAATTTTAACTAGGTAACCCAAGGATTGCGGCAGTAAGCAGTTTAATATGAAACATGTAGTTAAATACATGTTTTGTACATTTCAGGCAAATGGGATTGTCTTGAAATTAGTTTAGAAGCCTAAACAACTACCTTTTGAGCCTGTGTTTGATCGTCTAGCTTTTCATATACAACTTATGTTCAGTTAATTAATTTTGACTTGATACGAGTAAGTTTTGCATACGAAATATCTTGTCTTAAAATTTCGTTCACGTTCCATTGCGTCAAGATTGTACAATTTATGATATAAGCTTTGTTTTTGCATTCCGTGAAGATGAAATGAGCTTTGTTTTCAAAACCCCGGGTATTTTATTTGAGTCAGTCGTACGATACTTTAATGCATGAAAAATTACTCTTCAGGCGTGTCGCGACACTTGTTGAGTAAGGAAGCTTTCAGCTTATCAGGCGAGGGCAGGTGCGCCCCTCTGACAGATGTGACACGCTACTATAAAAAAACTACTTCACTCCAGTAAAGGTATTTATTATTTTGATAATACAATACAACAACTCTATTAATTTATTATTGTAATCCAGATATAGACCAAATAAAATATAAAAAACCACTTCTGCGTCCGACCTCGATGCGATAATGAGCAAGAATGAAATTTTAAAATCCGTCACCCGCCACTACCTTCCACTGACCACTGTTCCAAAGAGAAAATTACGAATCGAGTCGTTTCATTGCTGCCAGCACAGTTAGTCGATTACAAATAATCGAATCATCTTCATCATCATCATCTTTTCAGCCAAAAGACTTCCACTGCTGGACGTAGGCGTCCCCCAAGTACCGCCACTGCGACCGATTCTGTGCCTCGCGCATCCAGCGGATTCCTGTGATTCAATAATCGAATACAAAAATAAATTACATTAATCCTTGATCACAATAAATTGCGTCAAATAATCCACTTATAAATCAAAACCTAAGTCTCGTCTATTCTGACAACGTGTTACATATATATATATATATACACGGTATCAAGTAAAGACTAAAACCTAACAAACAACAAATTATATTTTTTTGTACAGAGCCGAGCTCTCTACATAATAATATAACTTAATTTCACACAATAAATATATAAACAAGAGGGCAAGATGATAATACGTTTTTAAAAAGGAAATAAAATAAAATATATTCCCAACTTTTGGTGTTTCTCAAATTTCCTCAACTTGTGGGGAACCTTCCCTATACGTCTCCAACTTTTGGAGTCCCCCCATAAGTCTCCAACTTTTGGAGTTCCTTGAACTTCTCCAACTTTTGGAGTTTCTCCATGTGTCTCCAACTTTTGGAGTTCCCTAAGCTTCTCCAAATTATGGAGTTCCCCATACATTTTTGGAGTTCCCTAAGCTTCTCCAACTTTTGGAGTCTCCTCATACGTTCCAACTTTTGGAGTTCCCCAAGCTTCTTCAACTTTTGGAGTCGCCTCATACGTCTCCAACTTTTAAAGTTCCCTAAGCTTCTCCAACTTTTGGAGTCTCCTCATACGTTCCAACTTTTGGAGTTCCCCAAGCTTCTTCAACTTTTGGAGTCGCCTCATACGTCTCCAACTTTTGGAGTTCCCCAAGCTTCTCCAACTTTTGGAGTCGCCTCATATGTCTCCAACTTTTGGAGTTCCCCAAGCTTCTCCAACTTTTGGAATCTCCTCATACGTCTCCAACTTTTGGAGTTCTCCAATTTTTGGAATTCGTATACATCTTCAACTTTTGGAGTTCTTCCCATACGTCTCCATTAAGAAAGTAAACAGTTAATAATTTTCTTCTTTACTTTTTATTATTTTTTAATTTTAAAACAATCTCAGAAAATTCACATTAAAAATCATACAATAACTAATTCATATAACTATATGAGACATATTTTATTGTACATATCTCGTAAACAACTCATAGATTACGTCAAATAACTTGCTACATCATCTTATCAAAATCATGTAAATTTATATATATATATTTTTTTCATTATTTTTGTATCTTTTTTTTTTTTTAACAATTATCTATTTAGTCACCATCAGAATAATCACTACTACTTTCACTAAGCTCTAAAGCAGCTACACGAACCCATGGCAAAATTCTTTTAGCAGCTACTACCGTCTTGCGTATGTTTTTTGTGGTACTTAATCCGGGAATCGCGGCTAACGCATATCGATCATTTCCGAGTGAAGCAACCTATGGACCTACGTAAGTCGGAAGCAGCTTTTTACTTTTACCGTCATTACTAAATGAAGTTTTCGTAATCTTTACTAAATCTCCTATTGCGTACGTACGAGCTGGACGTCTATCCCTATCATAGCCATGTTTTTGCTTAGTGGTAAGAACAGAATCATATTTTTGCAAGATCAGTTGCATCCCTAGTAGCTTGACGTATTTCATTTAAACGTGGATCTATTTCACTACTCATATGAGTACCGAACAATACTTCTACTGGGGTTCTACTCGTTGTCTTCGATACGTTATTATTTAAACCCCACTGAATTTTGCCAACCTTGTTATCCCAAACCCTTTCGTCATCCCCAAGATTCTGCGCCGTTAAGGAATTTAGAATAGTACGGTTATACCGATCTACTTGTCCATTTGATTGTAGGCTAGCCACTGCATTCAACATAAGCTCAAAACCCGTCGGAACAGAATCTCTTTTACGTATGAGAGGTGAAACATGTACCACGGTTACTAATTATGTGATCGGGTATTTCGATATCCGTATTTTAAGTGATTTCCTGGTTTTACATAATGCTCGGTTCTCTTAAGATCATTCAAAGTTCAAAAGCGCCTTAGAGTTAATGATATTCTATAGCAACTGTTCTTTGAATGACGTTGCATAGAGTCGAATTTTTTTTCGAGGAAACAACTTATAATGGACTGTAGTTTCTTTTAGAAACTAGTAGTTCTGCGAACAGTAGCCCTCGCAACCACAAACTTTTTTGCAACAATTCATATACTACTAAAGTTATTTAAAACAGGAGCTATTCTTGCTCATCACGCCGAAGATCCTCATCAGATCTTCACCAATTTTTTTATGAGAACAAATTAAATTTACTAATTTTCAAATAAAAAAAGAACCATCGAAATTCCCCCTGCCCCCTTTTTGGAGAAAGTTCCCCTCCAATCAAAATATCCCGACAAAAAAGTCGTAAAACCTGTCTATTAAGTTTCTTCCAGATCGGTTAAAAAATACGACCTGTAGAGGAGTACCAACAAACTGACAAACGAAAGCAAATTTTGCCAGACTTGAACGAGAGACGTTTCGCTCGCTCGATTAATTAAAAATCAGTGACTGGATGCTGAAGTCAGCATATTTTCAATCGAAACCGCGGTTCTTCGCTGCACGAACATTAGCAATACTCCATTAAACAACGATACAGTGGCAAAAATGTGGTCATTAGTCGTTGCTTGAGAAATCGCGTGTGCGCTAAGCTTTAAGAAAATATCAAGCGAAAAACTTTAGCGGAAAAGCGAACTAGTAATCTGATTATGAACTTCCCATGATAAACATTATATGTACATTGAGTATTGTAGAAAGACAATTCAATATAAGGATATAATTAAACTGTCCTTTGAGAGTCGATTATTATATAAACATTGTAAATAATCGAAGTTACTTAGCGAACAGTTCTCAACCTTTGCTGTGTTTACTTATATTTATATACTTACTAGTAAGATGTAATAGTATATTAGATACAAATCCTTTTATGACACTGGGTAATATTTAAGGATAGGGATACCTGTTGAAACAATAAAAGATAAAAACTTTCTGAAATATCTGAGACGAGCGAAATATGCTGAAGAATGACTGCTTGGAATAATTTGTTATAGGTACTCCTAGGAGAAATTATGAAATTCAAATGGTTAAATTACTTATCGACAAACGAGTTGACTACTAATAAGAATTGCTTAGATACCTCAATTTAATAGCTTTTCGATAGGTATCCTATTCTTGTTTTATTAATTTACTTTCAAAGGTAATTAAATGTCCAATTTAATGGTAACAGAATAGGATGGGTCAAATTCTTTTCAGGCCCGACCAAGCAGTTAAACTAGGTCCCGAACAGTGAAAAATTCATTTTAGTGGGTCATTTAACGAGCTTAATAAAACGAGCCTCGGTTTGCAGGTAGTTTTTATAACCTATTTGTGGAGAGTATGGACAGAAACATAATTGTTTTAGTAACTTGAGCAATTGAATTGCGTCAAAAGCTAACAAAGCACTAGTATTTTATGTCGAAATTCTGTGTATTTTTTTTTTTTTTTAAGGTTTGTTGCATATTCTAAGGTCGGAGAGAAGTCCACTGCTGGACATAGGCTTACCCAAAACACCTCTCTTTTACTTTTATTGAGAAGATGATGATTCTATGTATGTAGATTTACAATAAATACTTTGCTTGTCACAATTACCTCGCTTATAATAGAGCTCGCGATAATACGTACCTAAATGTTACCAAAACTCGCTTGTCAATTGGACCACCACCGATTGATTTGAGATTCCTTTGGTTTTCTTCCTCGAACGATTTGTTCCAAAATTAAGAAACCGAATGAAATTCTTTTGGCTTGTTATGAATAGACTATGTTGGAAGAAGGGCAACAGGCTTTTGTAAGAGTAACTTAGATAGATCTTTTAATTTGTTTTCTATTACCTCGATATCGGAGTGTCAGACACTAGTTTTACATAGTATTTCATGACTATTGTCTGCATGTCCTAAATGTCACCAATACCTATGTGAAGTTCAGTACAATACGTTACTTAAATTCCGTCTGTTTCAGACAATGTTCAGTCAAACTTCTGAATCTAGAAACATAGGAAAATATTTTCCTTAGCGTTCGTAGAGGTGAGACTTATCGATCAACCTCTGAATGAGTCAAAAGGGAAGTCGGTACAAAGGTAAAAGGTAATTGAAAATAAAATGAAAACAATGCTTAAAGACTAAGCCTTATTTAATGTTTTAAGGCAAATAAGCGTATCGTGCAGTAAATTTGCGTGTGGTTTTGTTTCGTGTCGCATTACAGATTCGTGGTGACAGTTTGATGGTAGAGATAGGTAACGTAGATATTATGTGGAGAGAATTTAATTTTGCTGGTTATTCTAGGCATTTTTAACTGGGTTGTGGAGGTCAGATAGGCAGTCGCTCCATTTTTTTTTTTTTTTTTTGATCTAGGGCATCTTGCAGGTGACCACTAAGGTCGTGGCTGCTTAACCGGACTGTCCTGTGGCTGCCAATAGCTACTACACTAAGGGCCTCCAGCCAGGGGCATAAAAACTATTCTAAATTAAAATTAAGCGAATGCTCGCTAAGGGCACCCCCTGTGGGGTACGAACCTCGGCTTAGGGCATTCGCTGAGGGGAGGACAGCAAGTTCAGGGACAGGCTGGATCAAGGATAGATCATTATTATTAGACGGGGAATTTAAAGCTACACGCTCAGCTGCGGCGCGGGCTGGCGTTTCATCGGACAAGGGTCGGGGGGGAGTAATTACTCGGGGTGGTCGCGCACGCGGTGGACCTCTGCGGCGAGGTCGGAACGACGGGTGTCGGGTGTTTTTGTTTTTTACTGTACTGGTGGCCCTATTAGACTCCTGGAGGAGTGTGACTGGATCATCGGGATCGGACAGGATATGCCGTGGACGGCGAAATTGACTGAGGGTCGAGGGGGTATAATTGGCCGCAGCAACAATCAGGGGATTGCGGTGCAAGGCGGCGGAGTCAAAGTAACGCTTGGACATGCGTTTTAGAAACTGATGAATGGTGGGGATTCTAAAATCGAGATGGAGCATCTCGTTCCTAACGTACCAGGGCGCTCCCGTGGCTTTACGGAGGAATCGGTTTTGGATCGTCTGCATCCTATGGATAACGTGGGGCTTTGCTTGTGCAAAGACTGTACCCGCATAGGTCATGATGGGGCGGATGCACGCAGTATAAATGCGCAATTTGCCTTTAAGAGACAATTTGCTGCGTGCGTTAAGGACATAGTGGAGTCTACTGAGAGCGAAAGCGGCTCGCGAGCGAACCGACTTTATGTGCTCTGCGAAGGAAAGGTGGTGGTCTAGAATCACACCAAGATACTTGGCTCGCTTCTCCCAAGGGATAGGCTTGCCTAGCATGGTGATCTTCTGGGAGGGTTGGGGGCGCTTAGATTTCGGTTTAACAAATAAAACCGCCTGACTTTTGTCGGGATTTACTTCTATCCTCCACTTTCTAAACCAGATGCCAAGATTATTGGCAGCTGTTTGTAGTCTGCGGAGGATATTGGAATGGGTGAAGCCCCTATAGTATATGGCCGTATCGTCTGCGAACAGACCTAACTCGACCTGTGGAGTTTTGGGAATATCGCTCGTATAAAGCGTGAATAGGAGGGGGGCTAGCACAGAGCCCTGAGGGACTCCGGCTCGAATAGGACGGGGGGAGGATAGGGCTCCCTCGATACGATAGCGAAAAGTGCGATTCGACAAGTAGTCCCGTAGAATGACTACGAGACGATCGGGCACACCGAGTTTGTATAGCTTGTATACCAACCCGTTGTGCCAGACCTTGTCAAACGCTTTCGCTATGTCGAAGAAGACCGCTCCTGTCGACCATCCACGGTAGTAACCACCATGGATGTATTCGACGATACGGTGGACCTGATGCACGCTAGAGTGCTGAGCTCGAAAGCCGAACTGCTCGTTGGGAATTAAGCCCTTGGTTTCGGCGTAATCCCTGAGACGCTTATAAATAAGCCTCTCATAGATCTTGCCTAGTACCTTGAGCAGACTAATGGGACGGTAGCTAGAGGGTGCGGATTTGGGCTTTCCGGGCTTTGGGATGCCTATGACAGTGGCCTCTTTCCACGCCTGGGGAAAGATGTTGTTGCTAAGCGCACCATTGAAGATGGTGGCCAATAGCATTATGAGATGGGCGGGAAAGAGCTGGATCACCTTATTGGTGATGCCATCTGAACCGGGGGCTTTGCGAGTATGTAGACCCTTGATAATGTCGTGCACTTCGTCTGGAGTGACGGGAGGCAGAGGACATTCGGGGTCATCAACTGGCGGGAGGGAAGCTCTACGTTCGACTTCGGCGTCTACCTCAGTGAGGTGAGCTTGGTCTACTGGTAGGGAGCTGGGGGAGCATTGAGCCTCTAGACTGTCGGCAAGGCACTCGGCCTTGTCGTCGTCATCGAAAGCTATGGATTTATCGGGGCGTACTAGGGGGGGCATAGCGGTTTCCTTCCGGGACCTGAGTTTCCTCTGGAGTTCCCAGAAGGCCTGGTGATTTGGGGTCAAATCGCTCAACAGCTTATCCCAACCCGCTTCACGCAGCTCAGCTATGCGTGTCCTTACAGCACGCTGTAAGTAGCGCATGTGAGCCTTGTTGGCGGGGCAGGGGAAGTTGTCGTATGCACGGGTGGCCGCGTTCTTCTCAGTCAGCAGAGCACGTGCATCGTCCGGGAGTTTCAAGAAACGAGTATTCGTTTCCGGAACCTCCCTTGAACAATCGTTCAGAACGGTTTGAACGTGCTCCGTGAGTGAGTCGATCGCGACCGTGGTGTCAGCGATAGAATCAAAGATGTTGGGGATAGAGTCCAATTGGGGGGATGTGTTGGATTTCAGCTTATCGCTTACTTTCCTCCAGTCCGTCACCCTTTTGGTAGCTGGGGGTTCATTGGGGTCAGAGAGACCTATGCGGGGGGCCAGTCTTATAACTACTGGGCGGTGATCCGAGTTAAGCTCGTGAACCGTTTCAATTGACTCTAGTCTGAGATTGACGTTCTTAAGGAGCGCCAAGTCAAGGATATCGGGGGAGTGATTGGGGTCGTGGGGATAGAAAGTATAAGTCATCGGAGCGATGACGTCAAAGTTACGAGAGGAGGAGAGGTTGAACAAGTGTCGACCTCTATTGTTGACTACTGAGCTATTCCAAGAGGGATGTTTGGCATTGAGATCGCCTGCTATGATAACAGAGTCACTCAAGCCAAGAAGAATGTCTAAGTCGTCAGAGATGGGTTGAAAACTCTCTGCGGTACTACGGGGAGGAATATAGGCTGAGACTAAGGTAATCGGCTGATGGCCTGTCATACCTAGTCGGCAAATAGAGACTTCTACTTTAGATAGAGGGGGAGGGTCCATTGGGATGCAGTACAGATCCTTTTTATAATATATTAGAGTGCCGCCCTTGTGGCATCGCGTTCTATCGTTTCGAACGAGACGATAGTTCGCGACTGCCGGGTTGCTTTGAGAGGGTTTTAGAAACGTTTCCTGTGTGAGGAAAAGGTCAATGCGATGATCGCGGAGGAACTCCGCTACCTCATCGCGTTGACCTTTCAACCCATCTGCGTTGAAGACGCCTAGGTTAAGGGATCGGGGTTTGACTCTACATGGATTCGTATTATACATGATGGGGGGTTACGTAATCGGCGAGGGCCTGAGTGAGGTCCGGGTACGTGCGGAACACGTCCTGGATCCTCTTAATGTCACCGGATGCCCGAGCGACTCTAATATCATTCGCCATTTGAGTGGCGCGGGGGGTACAGAAAAGTACGAATGTGTCAGAGATGACATTAAAGTCCTCTGACATGGACATTGCCTTAGGATAGGCAGCCTTAAGGGCAGGCGCGGGAGCGGGTTTCGCGAGGGGCGCGGAGGGCGCGAGGGGCGCAGAGGGCGCGGGTGGCGGGAGGGGCGCAGAGGGCGCGGGGGGCGCAGAAGGCGGGGAGGGTATTTTGGCCGCAGAGGGCGGCGGGGGAGGGTGGGCACGGATGCGCGGATCCATGAGCGAGTAGAGAGGGGTGTGGGGGAGAGGGGGTCTCGCGGTTTGCATGGCTGGAAAAGCCTGATAGTGGTGGAGTTGATTCCACGGACTGGGTCTCTGGGGACTCAGTCGCTCGGGCATCTGGGAGGGTTGGAAGGGCATATAATCCCTTTGCTTTGTCTGGCGAGCGTCAAGACGCTTAGCCGGCTTCAGCGAATGTATCTTGGGGGCCTTGGGACAGCCACGGTAATTGGCCGTGTGGCCTTCTTGCCCGCATAGCACGCAGCTAGGCGGGCTCAGGCAAAGGTCGCGGTCCTTAGGGCGGGGACAGTCAGCAGTGCCATGGTCGCCCAGGCACTTTACGCACCTGGGTTTCGCATGGCAATGCCTCTGCGAGTGGCCGTATTTCTGACAATTATGACATTGTCCTATGGAACTATTTTTCCAGGGCTTCTCAATAGTGAAGCCCGTGAGATGGCATATGGCCTTTACATTGAATATGGGGTGATGCCCCTCGGTTGGGGAGCACACGACAAGTACCATGTCGTATGCTTCCCTACCGCGCGAACGGTGCATTCGGTGCACCTCGTCTACCGGTATATTCTGCGACTTAAGGTCGGCCAGAATTTCAGGGGTGGGGATTTCGCGGGGGATACGTTTAATTACCACGCGGGTCTGTTTTTCCTCAGGGAGGGAGTAGGTGTGGAATGACACACCTCTCTCTCTCAGGAGTCGAGTAAAGTCCCTAAAATCGCGGGAATTTGGGAGACTAACTTTAATACCCTGTTGGGTGGACCGGGCATTTGTGTAGTTGATCCGTTGATCAACACACCATTTGGAAACGGCTGTCCACTTCTCCTTGTCTTGTATGAAGACAGGGGGAGGTGGCGCCATTTTCTTTTGACCGGGGACATTGGACTGGGATTGAGAGGGCGCGGTGGTATCCATCGCGGTGGATGTAGACGCAATCGGGCGGGGGGTGAGGGGGAGGGAGAGGAGAGCTACGGGGGAGGGGGAAGCCGGGGGAGCGTCCCGGTCTATATAATTTTTGGGAGGGAGAGAGGGAGAGGGCTCCTCCAGGGCGGCTACCTTAGCCGCCTGGGAGGAACTTTGCTTCTTCTTCTTCCTCTTGTTCCCCTTCCCGGTGACGGGTGTGAACCCATCATCCTCGGATTGGGAACCAGAGGAAGAAGAATTAGCCTGGACCGTCTCGCTATCGGACGAATAAGGGGAGAGGGCCGACTTTGAGGAAGCCGGCTCAGAAGTGTCCATTGGACTGAAGGGGGCGGGGAGGGAGGGGGCTAGAGCGTCACTGAACGCATCCAGAGACTGATCGAGATCGGGGGAGTTGGGGGCTTGTTGTTTGAGAGACTGAAGGTCATCTCCGAACTTATCTATAAGAGTGGGACTCTCCCTAAACATCTTCTGAATGAAGGTAAGGAGGGTCTCATTCCTATTTTGGAGCGCATCTAACTTGTCGCTAAGCGACTGAATAGTTTCCCCCATGATAAGGGGGAAATTAGAAGAGGGAGGGAGTTTGGGAACCTATTATAGTCCCTAAAATATTCCTAACTCTAACTCCCCGGGGGATAACCGGGGATGTGTAAACCCTCCCTGTCGGGTTAGACAGGGAGGTTGTGTACTTAAGGTGAGCCCTAAGCTTGCTTTTGCCCGTTGCCTATCTTATTGTGCAACGGGGTCCTAACCAGTCTAGTGCGCCGGGTGTAGACACACCCGACCGACACTAGGTGTGTAGCTGTGGAGGCAAAACTGTCACCAATGCCGACTAGGAGACCCCCCAAGGCCGGACACTGGGACCCGTCCAATTGACTGCCTTACCCTGAAGGGGTTCGGCGGGTGTGATTGGGCCAACACCCCACTCGGTTTCGTTGGCACCGTAAGGTTTCCACCGAGGACCACGAAACTGTGGTTTTGCCCGGAAGGGGCCAAGGACGCGACGAATGTGTTTTTGACCAAAACTGTTACAGAAACACTTTATTAATTGTGTCCTGAAAAGGACAGCAATTAATAGCTGGAGAACACGATGAAACTCGGAGTTCAGGATGCCACAGGTGGGAGCACGGAGAAACAGCACGACCGTCCGCGACCGATGCCAGTCGCAGAGTGTGTGTGAGTTGTGCAGTCGCTCCATGTAAAATACTAGTATTTAGCTGCATCTGGTTAGACTGGAAGCCGACCCCAACATTATTAAAAAGGTTAGGTAGAAGAAGAAGATTCTAGGATTTTACTTAATCGGTGCACTTGTGTAGATGGACATAATCAACATAAAACATTACATGTCTTTTGTGGTAGTTGGGTAAAAAGAGACATTTAGAGCTGCCGTAACCTTTTATACTCAAGCTAGGCTTAGGCTAGGCTCGTGGAGGCGATCGGTGGTGGGGATCTCTCACATCCGGCCCTGGTCCAGGCCATGGTACAGAGCGAGAGAGGCCGTTACCTCCTTCTGCGAAGCAGTAATGCTCGCAAAGGAGGAGGCGGAACGCGTAAAGGAGAGGCTAATTTCGCGCCCTCACGCTCCTAGCCGCTGCAGGAGACGCCCTGGGCGTCAGGAATCGCAGGCCGATTGCCGGCCACCGTGCTTGCGGACGGTGAGCAATGGGTAGCTCGCCGTCCGATAAGGACCAGTCCCGGGTCGACGGCGCGTTGTGTTCCACGTGCGCCTCAAAGAGATGTCAGCAAATGAAGGGGTCCGATAGGACCGACGCCTGCCGTGGTTGCGGGAAAGTCTGAAAGGAATATCGTGGCTCCTGGAAACGTACAGGCAACTGAAGGAACACGGGTGGGTTTTAGTCAGTAAGACACAGTCTGACACGCCCTGCCGCTCCGCCCAGAGCGGGGGAAGTTACTTGATAATTTCCCAACCAAAAAAAAAAAAAAAAACGTAGGCGAATCTAAAACCATAGCAACGTAGGTAAAAAAGTGCAAACAATACAGGCACGTAAGGATGTGTCTTATTTTTGCTGCGTTTCTTTTGTGTTAGCTTAGTATCTAGTTAGCTAGCGGCACTGATGTTCCGCTAATGCTCCAACGTCATTGGGTTGCAACCTTTTTGTTAGAGTCCGCATTAATAGCAAATGTCATGCTATTTTGCAATAACAATTATGAATGAATGATGTGTTTATGTCACAGTAATCTAATCGCGACGTTAGCAGTTTTATAAACCAGTCACGATTTGTCCTTCTTACTTCGCAATCTGAGAAGGGCAAAAGGACATTTATATATATTTTTTCAGGAAAGAAAAAAATTATTTCATGTATTTTTAGGGCTCATCTTTTCATTAAATTACGGCTCAAGCTTTCAGTATGTTTGCTTGATAAACAAGACTGTTACAAAGGCAAAATGAATGCGGATTTTAATTTTAATACATAAATGTTAATTACACAATAAAATTAATAAACTTTATTGCCTTTCTACGTGGAAAGTACAATTAGTTAGTGAGAACCGGACAACCTTTCCATGCTGCCGCAGACCGTAATTTTAAGAATTACAAATTCTCTTTCGTGTGAATTTTACGTAATATGAGTACGAGTTGCTGAAATACAGGAAAATAATATTAAAAACTTACATTTTCCACGAAGAGTAACGTACGATGTAACATTTTTATGTCAGTCAACAGAGTAAGCCAGTCAACTCTTTGGTTCATATCAAACCTCAACAAATAACATGTGCAATATATCTATCGTTAATATTATAAGCACAAGGTAAGTAAATTGTAAATAAAGCCACTAATCAATGTCGAGACTTACAAGTAACGTTAGTTGTTCAATATTTACGCGGTAGAAGGACGCAGGTGTCACATAAACCCTTCTGCCAATGTAAACATATTGTTTATAACTAGTAGGAAAATCTTAATTTGTTGGCAAACACTCGCTACTTCTCCAGTTCAATACATACGACATGTTATTTTAGTGATTTCTAAAAATATGTGGAAATATTCTTAGATATTGGTACGTTGTATGAGTGTTTGTTTAAGTAAGGGAAGGCGAAAGCTTTGCACTGCTGTGACTGACCGGGATTGAGAAAGCAAATATTTCAGAGACTTGTACTAAATGTTTTATGTGTTAAGAAAGACGTAAAATATGACAGATCGTCGTAAAATTAACGATCAGATGAGTTTACGCATAGTTAAATTAACGAACGGTGTGCCTTGGCAATAAATGGTCTACGATCGTTTGTAGTACAGCTTCAATCTGTCTGTGATTCAAATCAGGCCACAAACGTCCTCTTCTGAGGATAGGCCTCCCTGAGGGATCGATACAATGAATGATCCGAGCCTTGCTTCCGTAACCTCCACTTATCTGTGCTATAGCTTCATACTCTTACTGGCCACTTGTGGTACATGCCAAATGAATGTACACTTTGCCCAGAATGTCTAGAAATTGAACTAACTAGCAGAATTCAACCGGAGATGAATGTACCTACCTAACTGTAGAGTATGTAAGCGATATCTTGGGGATGATGAAGCTGAATCGTGTTAGATATAGTGCAATTTTCAACGTCATATTCTATAGCTAACTAAGAAACTGGCTCTGAAAAAGATCATATTTTCTATAGCTAACTAAGAAACTGGCTCTGAAAAAGATCGAATTATATCACGGCTTCACTAGCGCGGATAATCTTTAGTTTTCTAAATACAGCTTGCAACCTAGTAATGAGTTGGATGAAATTTAGTGTGAAGAAAAGTGTTTCTTATATGGGGGCACTCAGGGAAATTGCAGCCCAGAAAATGAAGAATTTTCTTCAGCTGAGAAAATATCTGGCTCTTAAGAGTAGACGATTCTAATAAAGACGAACATTAAAATGAATTATACTGTGCGTAAAAATACGTCTGACCATTACTCATTTTTTAGATCTTCCTCCTCTATATCTCGTTTGATTCGCAACACCGTTGACGTAAAAACCTCCCCAGGAATCAATTTATGATGATCCAATCTAACCCAAATTTTCCAGGTGTGTGGGATTCTGTTATTTACACCTAGTCGTTGTAGCTGTCTCGGTACAATTTACTGTCTTATATTATAAGCTTGTATAACGACCTTGATGTTTCGTGCACGATTTCTATCTGTAATCTGCTAATGTCGCAGAATATGAAAATAGACAGACTCATACAATATTGAGATGTGTTTCGCTCGCTCTTTGACGGCGAATAGATTTGTGGTTGCTAGCAGTGTATTCTCTACGTGATTACCACAATTGTGATTTGATTAGTTTACAGGGTTGTATCACGACGCAAAGGGTTTATTTAGGTCTTGATTTTAGTTCTGTGATTGTCTACATTATTCCTGTCAATTATCTTAGGGATTGTTTGGAGTTTGATTAAGGAAGTGTAATAAACAGAAGTCTTAATTTAGTTGCGGTTGTGGATAATCGCTGTGAAATACTGTAGGTACCTAAAGCACAGCATGTTATACTATTCTAGTATATACCTACTATATTAATAATAATAATAATGGCAACACCAACGTCAACAAAACGTCTTGAAATTTTATTTATCAGATTTTTCATCATATTTAATCATATCATAATATCTTTGGACGCAATTTAATAATTTTTTATGTGCAAAAAAGAAGCCACAAACAAACCACAAAACCAGAATACAATAATATTCCAAAAAAAGCAAAACAATTTAATCAAAAAATGCCGAACAAGAGGTGACATCAGCTGTCATGTCACCTCCGATAAAACGAAAAATAAAGAATGATTTTGAGAAATGTTGACACGATCAGCCGCACGTAAAGCACGCCCACCACCTCCGGACTCGTTGCTCAGCTCCGCCTCGCCGCCGCCGGTACCCAGCCCCACCGTGAGCGCTGTGTCAACACCGGCCGCGGTAGTTGCGTCGAGCTCGAGTGACGAGTATTTTTCTCCGCCGACGTCGCCAACACCTGTACGTCGGCAGGGGAGAGGCCGGCCACCGAGGAGCTTGGGACTTAGGGGCCAACCGGCCCCGAGCCGGGTCCCCGCTACCGGTGGTTGTGTGCAGCGCATGAGATGGACTCAGTCTATGAACGAGAACGTCATGCGCGCATATTACGGGTCTACAGAGGGAGGAACTAACCTCACTGCGTACCGTGTTAGGATGCTTTCTCTGTTTCAGGAACTAGAACCAACCGTCAACGTCTCGGCCCAACGACTGTCGGATCAGGTGCGGGTCATCCAACGCAATCATAGGTTGGACGATGCCGCGCTTGATAGGCTGCGCTCAGAGGTACTGAGCAACCATATCGTCTCAACTCCGGCACAAACCGCGGTACAAGCGTCACCTATTGATGTAATACCGCCGCGGTCCAATCATAGTGTCGAAGAGGAGGATGATAGGGTTGCCACAGTAAGTAGCCAGTGCAACGTCCGATTGAGGAGCGCACTGGAGGATGCGTTTCGTGAGTATAGGTACACTCCGACCGATCTTAGACCCCGATTACCACGTCTACCTATGCACAAAAAAAATAGGGCGCTGGTGTGTGCCTTGGACTCGCAGCTCAGCAACTTTTTCGAGAGCAGCGAGGATCTCGTTGATACACACTCGATCCTGTATTGCGCGGCTGCTGCGGCATGTCGTTTAGCTAACGTCAAGTTTCCAAACAGTGACGGAGCTACTCGACCAAAACCAGCCGTACCAGCCTGGCAGTGCAGGATCGAGCGACGTATCGATGGAGCCAGGGTACTCATCGGTAAACTATACTGCTTCAGGGAGGGCAATACACGACCACGAGTGATGCGCTTTGTAAGGCGGGCATTCTCGGGGACTGGAATCAGCCCTCGAGAATACATGTCCCGTGTCACAGAGCGCATCGACTTCCTGAAGCAGAAAGTTTGTGCATGGGCGAGCCGTATTCGGCGGTATAAGCGGCGAGTCGATCGATACATGCAGAATCGCATGTTCCAGAGCGATGAGAGGTGGGTATATAGATCTTGGGAGCGACCTGAACATAATATGACGGACGTGTGCCGCCCGGATGATGCCGCCACGAATGCATTCTGGCGCAACATCTGGTCGGTGCCCGTCTGTCACGCTGAGGCTGGCTGGATGCAGGATGTCAAGCGAATGTGTGAAACTATTCCAGAAATGGACGCTATACTGATCACGCCATCAGACGTGGCCAGAGCAGTCCGTCCGTTACCGAATTGGAAATCTCCGGGACCGGACGGACTGCACAACTTTTGGTTAAAATGGCTGATTAGTTCACACACTCGCCTGGCATCTCAATTCCAGTCATCCCTAGAGTCTGGGTCGCTACCGCAGTTTCTAACAACAGGCGTTACCCACCTGCTCCATAAGTCAGGTAGTCCCGCGGAACCCAAGAATTATAGACCGATCACATGTTTGTCAACGGTCTATAAACTTCTTACATCTATTTTGAGAGCGAAAATTAACACACACATTGACAGTAATTCAATCATGTCTGTCTCTCAAAATGGATGTAGGAACGGGTCCCGTGGTACTAAGGAGCTACTCCTCATCGATATGGCCATAAGCCAACAGGTTCGTCAATCCCGTAAGAATCTGTCGACATGCTGGATAGACTATAAGAAGGCCTACGACTCGGTGCCACATACATGGCTCATGAGGGTGCTGGAGTTGTACAAAATAGATGCAACTCTGCGCTCCTTCCTGATGTCATGTATGGGGCAATGGAGGACGGTCCTTCGCTATCCAGGATGTCGACAGATCCAGGGGAATAATGAACCTGTATGGATTAAACGGGGAATATTCCAGGGTGATAGTTTGAGTCCACTTTGGTTTTGCTTAGCCCTGAATCCTCTAAGCACACTGCTGGAGAATTCAGGACTGGGCTATCAGCTGAGGAGAAGTGGTCAGGTCATATCTCACCTCCTCTACATGGATGACTTGAAACTCTTTGCCCCCAACAAATTGCGACTGATGGAGTTACTGAAGTTAACTGAAACATTCAGTAACGCCATCAGGATGGAATTTGGTGTGGACAAATGTGCAGTCATGCATGTAAAGCGAGGGGAGATTATGGAGTCCGAGGGAACTCAACTCACGGACGCCATACACCTTAGATCACTCTCCTCAGCCGAAAGCTATAAGTATTTGGGTATGTCGGAAGCGTTAGGCATCAACGTTGCTGACATGAAGCAATCGTTGAAGGAGCGCTTCTTTGGTCGCCTGAAGAAGGTATTAATTAGTCTTCTTTCGGGCGGAAACAAGGTGCGCGCCTTCAACGGTTGGGTCATGCCGGTTTTGATGTACTCTTTCGGCATACTCAAATGGACTCAGACCGAACTCGACGCCCTGGACAGGAGGGTCCGTACACTATTGACCGCAAACCGGATGCATCACCCACGTTCATCGGTGATGAGACTATACATCCCGCGGAAATGCGGGGGTCGAGGCTTTTTAAATGCGAAGACCCTCCACAACCGCGAGGTGTGCAGCCTCAGGGAATATTTCTTAAAAGCCGAAGTGGGTATGCACCGTGATGTGGTCGCAGTGGACAAGGGGCTCACCCCGCTCTCCATGGCTAAAGAGAACTGGCGCAAACCTGTGGTACTTACTACAGAGGACCGCAAGGAAGTATGGCAAAGCAAGGAGCTTCACGGGCGCTTCTATCGGGCTCTTCATCAGCCCGGTGTAGATTTCCTAGCGTCCGTATCCTGGCTACGTTTTGGTGACCTTTTCGGGGAAACTGAAGGTTTCGTCTGTGCAATTATGGACGAAGTTATCTTGACGAATAACTATCGAAAATATATTATGAAGGATGGGACGGTTGACGTGTGTCGGGCATGCCACCGTCCGGGTGAGTCCATCAGACATATTATCTCTGGTTGTTCTCGTCTGGCTAACGGCGAGTACTTGCACAGGCATAACCAAGTGGCCAGGATTATTCACCAGCAACTTGCTTTGAAATATAAACTTGTGGATTCTGAGGTACCGTACTACAAGTATGTGCCCGACCCAGTTCTCGAAAATGACCATGTCACGTTGTACTGGGATCGGTCTATCATTACAGACAGGACTATTGTTGCCAATAAGCCTGATATAGTAGTGATAGACCGATTAGCGCGCCGCGCAATGATAGTAGATGTTACCATTCCACATGACGAGAACCTCGTGAAAGCTGAGAAAGAGAAACAAATAAAATATCTCGACTTAGCACACGAGGTTGTCGACATGTGGAACGTGTGCTCCGCTATCATTGTGCCGATTGTCGTAACGGCCAATGGCCTGATGGCCGAAAGCCTCGACCAACATCTCTCGAGGCTCTCATTAGGCGGTTGGATCAAGGGCTTGATTCAGAAGGCAGTACTCCTCGATACGGCTCGTATTGTGAGGAGGTTCCTGTCTCTGCAGCCCTAACCACCGGTAGCTTGGACCCTGCTCCCGACACCGGCGGAACACTATTTTTTATATTTTTAAATGTTTTTAATTTTTTATTCTAATATTTAAAAATATAATTTATATGTATATAGTTAAATAAAGGAGATAATTATAATAATTTATTCATATAAAAAACGATTACAAAAAGTGTACATCTAGCCAACAGTAAAAAGATTTTCCATATAATTAAAGTGCCTAAAGGTAAACTAAAACTAAGATTTATTATAAATAAAAGTGCAAGTAATGATGGTTTGGAAATTGCAATGTTAGGTAGCGACCCGCCCGAGCTAGGTTAATTTAACCTGTGTTTCAGGCAATCACTTTACAAAAATATTTCATTTAGGACAGTAAAATTTAAAATAAACCTATAACTACGAGAAAAAGCTTATCTTGATACATTTAAACGTAAAACTAAACTTATGTAAATTATACAAAAATAAACACTTAAGAAGGGTCAAATATCATCAGGACAATATTTCTAGAAGTTGTTCTGTGTCTGTGTAATTAAGTATAGCTAAATATTCTAATAC
This sequence comes from Xanthia icteritia, assembly GCA_949128155.2. Classification (NCBI taxonomy): domain Eukaryota; kingdom Metazoa; phylum Arthropoda; class Insecta; order Lepidoptera; family Noctuidae; genus Xanthia; species Xanthia icteritia. Next base: position 10,730,359 of record OX421935.2, on the reverse strand, counting down.
CAAGTTGTTGCACTGTTTGTATCTTACACTATAGAAGCTAAGAGCCTTGTTGAGCCTATTATAAAGAAAAGGTCCTAAAAATAAATAAAAACGATGAGCAAAAGCATGTCTAGTTTGGGACTGTGTGCAAACCAAGTCCTTCCTTCTCTTGTCAGAAGGTATAGGGTCGAAAGGAAGTGCAGTGTGCTGGTGTAGTATTATGTTCAAAATAAACAACTGCCGTACTGTAAGCACATTACATTCTGTGTAGAGCAGGTGCGTAGGAAATCAAGAATCAATGTAAAGTTAGAATTTGAACTAGAGTGAAGTATGGTCGCCTACATAACAGAGAGAGAAAACATTAATTTAAATAGAAATACGGGCATTGCTGAAAATGGGATATTTACAGTCTACTTGTAACTTTCCTAGTTACAAGCAGACTGTAAATATCTCATTTTCACATCATCGCATTCTCGACCGGGAAATTTACGTTGACGAGTACTTACGAGTACAATAAACAGTTACCTACGGTTAGATAATTATCTGTGAGTAATTTAAAGAAATAGGTAGGTACATACGTTCGTCTCCGGATGTATTTCGGTTGTTCTTGCACTTTCAAACGCTAGATAGTTCAATTTCTACATGTTCTGGGCAAACTGTACATTAACTTTACACCGCTGGATGCGGGAACCACAAAATCGGTCGAAGTGGCGGTGCTTCGGGGAGGCCTATGTCCAGCAGTGGACGTCTTTCGGCTGAAATGATGATGTAGATGAATTTAAAGAAAAACGAGCATCTGTCGGAATGCTCAACAATTCATACCGAACTGTTAAATTACATTAACCTGTAATAGTACATCTCGGTCACCAGTCAGTAAAGACCATTAGAAGATCGCAGATTACCTACACCACGCGAACAATATTGCGTGCAAAAACCAGTTTATACTAGAATTGTTACTGGGATACGGCGACAGTCATTTATCTTATCCACTCCGTAGATCTATGAACAAATTATTCACGAGTTTCGCAGCTGTCATTTGCTTCTCACTAAGATAAATAGTTCGCTGTTTTGTTTAGAACACACAAAATGGTTACGGATAAATATCAAACCTGTCCTTTTAATGCTGATAAATTGAAAACATTGGGATGTTAAATTCCCTAAGGTACTGAATTCTTTTATTCAAATACGGTTTTATTTACACTAGTATTTTCTAGGATCAACTAGCTACTATGATGAACATGAATAATAACAAAACTTAAAACTAACATTAAACTACTAATATAATATGGTTCTGATGTATTCTAATAGCGGTTGCGCATGCATCTTTGCATATGCAGGTACTTGATTTAATAGTTAATATAAAGTTATACTTAGAAATATAAATCATTTATTTGCTTAAAATGTAGGTATACAAGTACATAAGATAGTATATTAAGATGTAATTTTTAATAGTAACAGTAGTTTTTTATTACTTAGTGTTATAGTTTACAATTTGAAAATTTGTACAACAATACTCTATTGCTAACTGTGAAGGCATGTAAATGGCTTGTCGTCAATTACCTCACTGTTACTTCTGTATTGATAGCTGTAAGTCACCCAAACACAATAAAATAAAATAAATTAAACTGCACTTCGCAACTGAACTGTCAGATACATTGCGTATGCATCATCGTCATTGTTTATTTAAGCTGACGACGTCACCTTTGCAGTCCATATTGTCTGGAATTAATAAGCCTACTCATCAGATTATTGCATCGAACATTTTCAAGCCTTTTGTATCTTTGCGATGCGTGAAGTAAAACTTGCTCCAAATTTCTGTCGCCTGGTAACTACTAAAAGAGGCTCGAATATAGTTTGCACTATTCAACTTTGGCATTTTCATGCTGCGATACCTATGAATTTCGCATATTTGAGCTTGGTCTTCGTATTCCGAGGTTATATACTTTAAGAGCATATTAGCAAATATCTTTGAATCTAAGAGATCTACGTGCAAATGACGTTATTGCAAAGGTAACAAATAACTAAATAAACTAAATCAAAGCTATCAAATAACTAAATAAACTTTCCTGAATAGTTAGCAAAAAGAGCCAAAAAAAAAACATTACGAAATTTTACCCAAAATTTACATTTTTTTTACATTTTCTACTCTAGTGCAAATATAAACACCTGAATGTTGCATATTTTATATTTTTCGTTTAATCAATGACTCAAATAGTCAACCTACAAAATGATAGCATATTATTGACTCTACGCCAATTATTTTAGGTGTTAAGCTCAACAGCAAATAAAGGAAAGTTAAACAACATAAAATATTTTGAATTGTTTTATTTAAAATAATATAATAATAAAAAATTATATCAATAGACATACAAAGTTTTATCTTATTTATTTTCTTCGATAATGCACCGGCACATATTTTTATTACGGACTTTTTTAACGTCTTTCTACATTGTACTCACATGTATAATTTCAACATTAATGGTATAACTAATATATTGTAAAAATTTGATTTCACCAATATTTTGAGTGTCCGTGGAGTTTCATGCCCATTCTTCTCCATAGGTACCTACTATCTACTTTGGAATGGGCAACTAGCTTCATATTTCTGACTGACCGACTCCTTGATAATTCAAAAGTGCCTGTAAATAGTTTAATTGAAATAAATGCTTTGAGTTTGAGTTTGGCAACATTGAGAATTTAGCAAAAAACGCGCGCGTATGCTCGCTGTGGCTGGAACATATAAGAGACCATACTGTTTTGGACTAATCTCCCCTATTGTTCTTTTTATTTATTTATTTAATTATGGCACTCCAACGACTTATTCACTAATACATTTTATGGAGTTATGTAACATTTAAACTTAAAATCTAGAGCGAATTTGACACTTACAGGTGTGCACAGCACTTAAATATCTCAAGTTTTAAAATATTATATAGAGTACATATAGATTTAAAAGAAAACGGAACCACATGAAAACAAAATAAAAAATGAAGAATAAAAAATAAATAAAGTGAAATAACTTGTTGCTCTAAGGAATGACACAGTCAATGACAAATAATAAATAAGTAATTAATAATATAGATAGATATTAACTGTGGCCACTGTCGGTCAGTAACAATTGTTTGCGAAATTGCGATAGCATGTTGGCGAATATGTCAATGCTTTTCTGTGTTCTTATTTATGTGGCTGTACTTTTTTGAATAAACAATTACCTACCTACGTTCCAAACTTCATGCAAATTCAAACACCTATCTATTTCTCAATTTATCTCTTCTCGTGTATCTCCGTAACAATGCCGCACCTGCACCTGGAAGTACTTCCTTTTTACTGAAACAACAATTACTCGTCCCGTACAATACTCCGGCCTATTCAGTCGACTACCGCAATCGTGCTCACTACAATACGATGTAGCTTTATTGCCATTCCGATGTGAAAATGTAAGAAATGTGCTGTCAGATGCTGGATCTATATTGGATCGTATTTTTCAATTCCTGTTCTATTTTACATATCTATCGATAGTTTTCATTATTAGATTTTGCCTGTGTTTAAACCTAGCTGCTATCTTTGTGTCTTGTATACGTACCTCGTTTGTAGTCTAATAATTTGTCCAGCACAAACTTCTTACCTCGCGTTTACACCAAGGTATAAACTGCTGTGTCTACTGTTTTCGTTTGTCGTGATCACCTACAACAAGTTGTAAAGACTAGTTGTATACAAAACTTTTAGAATACTTGTCTTGAATGTCGAAAAGGTGTTTTTTATTTTTATTAAAACCTGTCTAAAACAACGTCAATACATGTATGATACATGTTTTAGACATGATATTTTTTTGACAAAACTTGTTGAAAACAAGTATTACAACTTGTATAAGGGTGTAAACACGGGGTTATAAATAGTACTTATATGAAAGTAGACCTATATATAGACTATGCTGATGAAATTGAGAAATACAGCATACTTATTTAAAGGAAACTCGACAGTGCTAAACCCACTTATACAGTTCTAGAAGTCGAATCGGAGAAACTGTAACTGTGTAGCAACAATGAGCAAATTCCGGCGACTATTTGATAAATTAACTCTCTGGTTTAGGTTGCATTTTGCAAAGCGACGAACACAAGAGATATTGAAAGTGCAAGCTCTATAACAGAAATGTGGGTGAATTTAATTAGCACAACTTTCCAGCAGAGCATACAAAATGTGAGTTCTATTCGCATGCAGCTGAAATCTGGAGTTTATTATAGTTTTAAGAAATTTTCTGCCGTTTTTGCTGGAAAAAAATCGAATGAAAATATGATCTAGAAGAAGAAGAAGTGGTGTCAGTAAAAATGAGTTTTAACGTTAGTACCTACTATTAAGCGATGCCTAAATTGTTTCGAGATTTATATATACAGTAAAACATCTCTTAAAGACATGCATACGTTTAGATTAAAACATGCAATGCTCTTGACCCTTTATTATACGGAATGAGCGTGAGTAATGTTCCTATAACACTAAAAACTAGCGCCGGCATCCAAGATAAAGCCCAGTCTAGACACAGACGTTATTTGCCGTAAATATCATGTGAAAGTAATAGCTTACTAACGTGTGCTTCGGACTTTAAGTGTCCGTTTGAGGGGAGTTACGACGAAATGACGGAATGGCAACAATCAGTAAGAAATTAGGAACAAAGTTGCAAAGTTAATACCCTTTCCAACTGATTTTTAAGATTTTATGAAACTAATAGTCTACTGCACCGAATGATCATATATATACAGAGTGGCGATTAAGTTATCACATTAAATAGAACAAGTTGTTATCAGTCTGATAAAATAATAAAAAAAACAATTTACCTAAAAATTGAAAACTGAATTTTGCAAACAAACTAAATAGCGTTAAATTTGGCACCAAGTAAACCACCTATTAGTTTATTGACCTGTAAAAGCGGCGGTTTGGCGGCGCACACGCCAAACGACTGTGGGACGAAGGTACTTGCGCATGTAGGTACTAAACACGCGCGAGGCGCGTGGTATCAACAATTCAACACAAACTTTATGGTATTGTTACCAAAATATCACAAATTAAGTTTATTTTATCCTCAGACCAAATAAAAAACCAGGACAAAGCGCTGTCAACAGTGAAGTAAAGCCGGTTTCGTAAACATGTGTGCACTTTGTGTGGTGTAGTTTTGTTGAAACATATTCCTGTGATTAAAAATATTCCTATGTGTTCATTTGTTTCTTTCTTTACTTTATACAGCTCTATTTGCAATCCGAATCAATTTTTTTTTTGATAAGTTACTTCCTCGTTTGTTCCATTTTTAAATAACACGACAGATGAGTTTTCATAGTAATTTATTCGGCCGCTAAACACGACAGATATGGATTTTAATACAAACATTGCCGGCCGGGCGCTCGCATGTATTTGATACAGCATTTTCGATGTAAGTATCTCGAAAATTTTGTCAAAATAATGCTGGAATTTCCAAAAAAAATTGAGAAAATTTATATATTATATAATATGGGTAGGTACAAATTTGGAGAATATAGGCTAGTTATATTTCTAGGGTTTTCTCCGCTTCATTCAATGCTTGTTTGCTTTTTGTTTTGCATTCAAAACACGGCAGCTGAAAGTTTCCAATAGCAACATTTTTACAACCAAACATGAGAACGGTTTATCAAAACCTTCACATTCAAACTCCAGCACTTTCCCTATAAAACAAAACATGATTGTATTTCGAATTTCACAAACAAAAGTTTAAAATACGCAGAGATATAAATCGGACGTCCACTTTTCCAGGTAGAAAACAACGATGTATTTTCAGTCGGGCGTGTTATTTAAAAAGTATTAAAAAGGATCGGCCTGTTTCGTTTATCGTCGCCATAATGTGCTTTGATGATATTATTTGGATACTCATTAATCACAGGAGTGAAAAACGCGAACAGATGTAAACAGATTTGGTTATGTCGGTGTAATGAATACCTCCGTTATTTACCTTTGTTGGAGCGCTTTTAACGCTTGCGTGTTAACAATAAACTCAAAACTCAAACTCAAAGCATTTATTTCAAATAAACCTTAGGACTTTTGAGTTGTCAAGGGGTCGGTCAGTCAGAAAGATGAAGCTAGTTGCCCATTTCAAAGCGTAGTAGGTACCTATGGAGAAGAACGGGCAAGAAACTCCACAGACACTCTTTTAAATCAAAATATGGTTACAAAAAATGGTTGTCATTCATGTTGAAGCTATACATGTGAGAACGATGCAAAACACCACTAAAGTCCCATTGTGTGATATCTCACACAGAAAACTATTATAAAGCGTTCGTAACAGAATTAAAAAAAAAATATTAAAAATTTAAATTAAATTAAAATCTGCCGTGGCAGCTAAGAGATGACCAGTCCCTACTGATGGCGCCCGTTCACGAACATGACGCATGGATTAGCACCATTCAGCTCAACCATTTTGAAGGGAGCTAAATGATCCAACACACGCGCCACCGTCAGCGAGACATTAGAGTGAGTATGACATACTCTCAGCCACCAGGGTACATTCAAGTCAATGAAAGACATACCCAATACCTAAATAGTAGCTTTATAGTCGGTACATAGTACTCACACATGTGCTATGCAATTATACAACGCTAAGAGATTGAATCTATACAATGCAAAGATAGTTTTAAAAATCTTCAGCAGCTCCAACGGTATTTTCAAATGCTAATCAATTACTTTATGCGCCCTTGTGGAGCAGGACCAACGTTGAGCCAAGCATTTTTATCAGCGATGTAATCCCCCAACTTATATTATGTATGCTTGGCTGCATAGTGTGCGTTTAATATAAAATTGGAGGTAATTTATTGTAACATTTCAAAAAGTACCCCATGAAAGACGAGTCCACTTTAGCCAGCCTGAAACCCGGTTGAACTAATTGGTCCCTATTCCTAGTGATATAAATATGTCTTGCACCTCTTTTACTTAAAAGATGTAGATTTTTCCTTACGTACATAATGTTTTCATAGATATATTGACAAGGTACCGTTATGATGTTAATATCTTTAAACAGTTTCCTTAGAGAGTCGCGCCTGTGGAGGTCATATATGGCTCTGATGGCTCTTTTCTGCAGAATAAAAATAGACTCGATGTCTGCAGCCCGTCCCCATAGTAGAATACCGTACGACATACTACTATGAAAGTAACTAAATTAGACTAGCCTCGCGGTATCTATATCAGTAACTTGACGGATTTTTCTCACAGCATGCTGCTGAACTTAGCCATCCTGAAAGGAATGTTAAATGAGGACCCCATTGAAGCCTTGAGTCGAGCGTGATCCCCAAGAAAACAGATTCTAGTTTCTCTTGATTCAATACTATCTCACAATTACTACTTTTGACATTTGGTACAGAAGATCACTTAGTTTTTTTCCCAATTAATACTAAATTATTAGCAGTGAACCAATTTTGGACCATCATTAGGGCGTTATTTACGTCGTCAAGATTTGATGCACGTCAATGAATTTAAGGAAGAACTATTCCTTTATAATAAGGAAGTATCGTCAGCAAATAACACCATTTGTGGTTGAGTTTTAACAAATGGGGTAAATCATTAATAGATGCTAAAAAGAGGAGATTTTTACTTTTAAACCGAGTGAATTGACACCATTTACTTGAACTTGCTGTTGTCTATAATTTAAATAAGATTTTACTAAACTGAGCGCACGTTTTCCAAGTCCGTAATGTTTAAGTTTCAAGATTAAGGTTTCGTGGTCGACACTGCCTTGGAGAGGTCACAAAAAAATCCTGGCGTCTTGGGCCTCTTCCCACGCCGTAAATATGTGATTTAATAAGGTGACAGCGGCGTCAGTCGTACAACGTCCCTTGGTGAAACCATATAGTTGATCATGTAAGATTTTATTGGTGTTAAAAGGATTGAGCAGTGGTCAAATTGACGGTCAGACTTGTCTTTCCAACGGGTTTTTTTTCCCGTTGGTCAGATTTATTTGACAGCTGAGAAAACAACAGAAAGAATACAATAAAAGTAAAAACTGTTTTGCATTTTAATAGGTATCTTACAAGTTTATCTTAGGCGTTCTAAAAAATGACCAACATTCAATTCTCCATTTGTTAATGTCATTTGTAAATACATTATGAATTCTTCTCTCATTACATTTTCCTTTGTCCGTTTATTTGTTATTTTAGTAAAATTACTTTTCAGTAAAATTCTCAGTAAGTTGATTATCCCGGGTCCTTTTGTTTTTTTATTTAGTTCTTTATGCCAACTTTCTAAACAGTTAGTAGTCTTGTGCCTCTGCCCAAAAACAGACCAAGTTTGCTTAAAATTAGACTTATCTAGCCACGGCGTTTGAAAATATTTTTAAATTTTTTATTTGTTGGCCGATTCAGGAGCATCGTTAATTATATCTTGCCAACCTTCGTCCACTAAATGTGGCGGCCAAATTCCCGAAACTGAAATTATGCATTTTGGTGTTTTTGATTTGATCAATTTAAATTTTTTTGCTTGCTTCCACACGTTATGGGAGAAATGAAAATAGCACGCTTTTATTTCAGCACCAGGGTTTACTTTTTTTAACGCATTAGAAGCAGTAACTTCAAAATCCAGGGTAAACTGTTTTGGTTCCATATACGGCAGTTGTGATCGTAGCATGCTAAAAAGACTGATGTATTTATACATAAAGTAATGATATAATATTAGGTAAAGTTTTAAATATTCTTTCGATTGTAGCGTACAAAAAACAATTATACGTGTTCCTTGGTCAATAAAATCCGCCAAAATGAAATTTTGAAATTCTTTTGGGATTGCAACGTCAACAGAGTTGTCGTGAAATAGTTTGGTAATTTTAGCGGATTTATTTCGTCGACAGATTGGAAAGACGGTATATTCGTTAGTTCAAGCCGGAATATTTTAATTTTGTGACACACTCTTTATACATTTTTGGCACTGGTTGAAACTCCTTGCAAGCTCGTTCCCGCATGTTATGGATTGAAACTTCTATGTCGTTCTTGCCAACATCTTGAACGCAAATGTGATTTTTTAATTAATAAGTTGATTGCGGTTCTGAAAAACATAGACACTTGCTAGCAGTCGGGACCCGTATCTACATACCTATTCATAATACTCGGGCATTGAGATGGACTTGAGTTTGCCAACAAAGTGACCAAGGATCTTGAACATACTGCGGACTAAATAACAGAACTAACTCCATAAGGTAACAACCAGGTTACTCACTTGAATCGTCACAGATCCCAAGCATTGCATTCTTTTGAACTGACCGCAAAGCCAAAATTCGTTTCCGTTTATGTACGTTTTGTTTTTATAAAATTGATACCCATTATATAGCAAGAGAACCTCACCATTTTTATTTATAAAACTAAGATCCATTTAGACCGAGCACATTAGTCCATTTCTTATTAAAAATGTTATAGTACATGATGTGTTTAACATTTTATGACAAACAGGAAAATTTTGTTATAAACAACCAAGAAACAACTTGCAAAGAATTTCAACCAGTGTCAACAAACTCCATAAAGTCACAAATAAAACATATTATTTTAATAGTTTTATAACCTCTTCGTATTCAACAGTACTTTACTAAATTATGAGCAGATCTGACCAACGGGATAAAAAAATCCCGTTAGAAAGACTAGTCTGACTGTCAATCTGACCATTGGGAACAACTGATTTGATTAAGCATTACCTTTTAAAACACCTTGCTTAAAACCGGCAACACGGATACGGGTCTATAATTATTGGTGTTTTTACTGTCCCCGGATTTGAAAAGTGGTATTATCTTACCAATCAATTAGATCAGGGAAGACTCCTTGATCCACATACAAATTAAATATTAAGGCTAAGTACGGTGCTATAGTCTCAATAATGGAGGTACAAACTTTGATTGACAATCCCCATAGACCTTCGGTTAATTTTATCTTGATTTGCTTGAAATCCTTTATTACTGTTATGGGCTTTATATGGTTGAATTTAAATTCAATCGGGCAGGATGAAACATTTGCTCTTAATAAATCAATAGAACGTGAGGGCGAGGAATTTAAGGTTTCAGTAGTTTTTAGTGGGATACTGGTAAAGAAATTTAAAAAATCTTGAGCAACTTCTTTGTTATAGCTTATGAGACCACGTGAAGTTTCTAGTGTGAAATCATTATTATGTTTTTTATTCTTGTTTGTTTCGTCATTAAAATTTTCCAAACCGTCTTTATTTTACTATCGGCTATTAAATAAATTCCATGATAACAAGAGTGAAACCTAAATACCAATTATTTGATGAGTACAAATATATATTTAGCGCACATTGTCATACTTGCCTAGAAGTCAATTTTAGGACAGAAACTAACGTAACTTAATAAAAACGTAATTGTAATTTTCCCTGACGAAACGCAAAAAAGTTCGTATTATGATCATCTACAAAACATTTTTCATTGAGTAATATCGTCTATAAACCACTGAAAGGCCGCGTACATATGGCTGCTTTCAGCCTTATTACGAGTAAACAGAGCCCTACACTCCTATAGCGCAGATACAACATTCACGTCAATCTGAATCTACTCTTTGATTTATTATTCCATGAATCATCATAGCGTATCTACAGACTAATAATACTGAATTACCTTTGCCTACATATCATTCATCTCGTAAAAAGAGCGTAGTTCGGCCCTGTTCGATCTTAGTTATAAATAGTGATCGATTTGGCGGGCAAATTGACAATACGGGGACTAGTGATGCGCATTTGTGAGTCCAAATTTGTTTGCCGGACCAACGAAAACTTTTTATACGGGTGACAGCTAGATTTTATCAATAACTGGGTTCATTCGACTGAATTATTCTCTTGTGTATTATCCGACTGAATTTGACTCGTTTGATGTATGAAAATGATATTAACGTTAATTCGTTTTTCTTATACATTTTTATTTTTTCCTAGCCCAGTAAAATAGTGTCGTTTCAGATATTTTAAGGAATATGGCTCATATCTCGTTTATGGGCAAGTTTTCTTACCTTTGCGCTTCAAACGGCAGTAAAACGAAATAACAGTGGCGTGCCATAAACTCAGCCAGTTAAAATAAAATTTTGTATATGGTATTGCCTTAAATTATAAATAGTATAATCGTATGTCGAGTGAACTCCGTTATCCCTACTATAATTATAATTATTTATCAATCTGTAAATATTCCCGCTAAGAGCGAGTCTTCCTCATAAACTATACGTGAATTGGCTGATATGGTATTGTTATAATACTGTGTATATTTCCCTAAACATGCTGTGGTAGACAGATGGACTGCTGTTGTCATTATTTCAGCCCAATGATGACACAACTGAACTGCTGATCACTATACATAATCTCAAAATAACAAACGGAAAAATACCGTAATCATCATATATGGAACGTCAATCGGTCGGCCATGACGTTGGTTTTCGTAGATACCAAAACCATGCTGGCCTTTCTTTTGACACTGTACTAAGGAACAGGAAAAAGAAGGAGGTTGGGGGAAGGAGGGTTGTCATACACAATCTATCTGATCTACGTGTGTCGAAGGGATTCTTTGTGACCACACGAAACGGATTCTCATTACATTATAGTTACAAGGCAAACATAGATTTGTATAGCTTCACAGTAATATCTAGTCAGCAGTCCTCCTGGCACAATTAGCCTTAACATACGACACCCACAGGATGTCACGGGGAGGTCAATTAGCTGCCGAGACTGCTCGGAAAATTACTAGTACAACACATGCTAGTAAATATATACTTTGGAGGAAATCCGGTGTGATAGCTCTTTTCTACCATCGATAATGTTGTGGCACTCGAGAGGAATCTTAGGATGATCGACTAGCTTAAGTTGACTTTCAATTTCATTTGGTTCTATGGAGTTAAGATTAAGACAACTTCTTTTTTCCAAAGATATAGTTTACATTTGAATTGTAATTCATATTAATATTAAAAGCACCAAAAGGAAAATATTCAAGCCCAACATCAAACAAAAAACACCAACATTAACTTGTCAAAATTCGGGTTAAACAACCGATAAAATGGTATATCTCGATAATAATCTCGCTACAGCCCATCACTAAGAATGATTGCCCTGTTTAGATGGTGCGCGCACGATGCGGGGCCATCATTGCTCTACACGCGCCGAGTGTGAATTAGTACACGTAACATGTACATTCACATCTACATACGTTTTAAGACTCTTTAACATTTTGCATGAAAAAAAATACTGAGTCATTTTTTGCTATGATGTTGAAAGCTTTCGCCTTTTGTAGCACCGCTACGAACTGTAGCTGAAGTAGGTAAAATTAAGTTTAAAATTCATTTATTTAACTTAAAATCAGTGAGGAATTTATTTTGGTTACACGATAAATGTATATAGTATCTATTCATAAATGCTACTTATACAACAAACTTCCAACGAAGACGCAAACATCGACATCTTGGTGACGTCGAAAATTCGATTTTCTATTTACATTTTCCGAGAAATACAAACATTTTCATAGTCGCAAGATTACAGGATCAATCTCATCCAGTATTCAGGCAAGTTTACTGGAAGCTGTGTAAGAGCCGACGGCGTTGTCTGCTGTAAAATCTCTAAAAGCAATCGTAGCGACGCGTTTTATGCATGGAAGTTTGGTCTTATCTCTTTCTCTTTGAAGAGTCTCACAAAGTCGATTAATTCGATTCGCTCCCTCCCCGATTGTTTATTGTTTTTGCTAGAACATCCGAAATAAAAAGATATTGCCGTTTGGCGTATATTGCGGCTGCCTTCATACATATTTGATAGAGGTCAGAGCAATTGGTTTTAATACCTACCTACATTTGCAGAAAATTGAGACTTTAGATCAAATAGGCTAAACTTATCTTGAGTCCCTGCTCAAGGATACGGGATACGACATCAGGCTCAAGTGATCGATTACTACACGCTTTGATATTCGAGATAATCATATATTCAATAATCATAATTATACGGTCCAAGGACTTCAATCGGAGTTTACGCTCACGCACTTAGCCCAATTTCAGGCAAAAGATATTATCTTCGTGTTCAGTTCAAGATTTTCACTGAAAATACTTTAAAAAACGTTCTCAATGAAGCAAGAAATTCTTGTCGACAAAATAATGAAATGAAAATTCTATGAAAGCCGAAATTGGGTGTAATTCCTTGCCAATATTAATACAATTAAATTTTCATTATTACGTCTTCGCGCTTTATTAGAATGGTACCCTGTAGTGACAGGGTTTTAATTGATACACTGATGAAAGTTCATGAATGTGAGACGAGGGAGCGCTTAGTACTTTCTAATGAAATTGTGAGATAAGACAATGACATGTATTAAGGTATTGTGTAGGCCGCACTTTTTATGGAATCGGTCCTTTTCCTGCCTTTTATGGGAGATTAAAGTGCATTATCAGCCATTGTTCCAACTGAGTCACGTAAGTAAAAGTACAATGATCAATATTTTGTATATTTTATATTTTTATTTCTCTATAAGATATTTACCGATGGCTAAATCCATCTCACATTTTCTCTCAAACATGAAATTTTTATTAGAACTCTTACATTAATCGTTTACATTAGGATATGATTTAAATTAAAGACTATTCAGAATGTTAAAACTGAAATGGGTAGTCTGTGCAGTGCGTCAAAAATGTCCCTCAGGAGCTATAAATCATAATGGTCCAAATGAGTGCACGGCTAAAATACGTTCACGGCCAAACAACAAGGCACAAGCACGTTCAATAGTGACATAACATCGAAACGACCCGTAGCATAGGAAAGGCCACGCAGCATCTCTATCTCTAGCGTCTACGTAACGTTCACGGGATCGCCTCGCGGGGTGAAAACCCTTTTGCGGTCGCATAAAAACATAAGAGACGCGGCGTGAACAAGGTAAATACGAATTAAGAGAGAAGGTTCAAGGGCTAGAATCGTGGGTTGAGCGCGCGAGCCAGCAGTATGTTCGTCCTGCTCGCTCGGCGCCCTAGGCTGCGACGCGCAGTGACGCTCCAGTCGCGGTCTGCCGGCCGTCGCGACGCTCGGGGCCGCTCCGCCGCCGCCGCCTCGCGCTCGCCTTGCCGCGAATGTGGCCGAAGTGAGATGCACTGCTGAGCACCAGCTCGCTCATCCAGCCAGCCAGTCAGCCAGCCCGGCTATCCGTGCCCGCGGCCCTTCTCTCGCGTATAGTGTCTTCTCTAACAGTGTAGTGTGCCACTGGGGCATTGTTTCATGTTTGTATATTTTGAATATACGGCTCATCAGTGACAAATTTGATCCGCTCTTGATTCAGTTTAAATTATCTGAAGAGGTGGAAACCGCACGCGATTTCGGTATGCTATCGGAACACTCACGAGACCCTTATCCCTGTTTAGGTTTTGGAGTATATTATATTCACTGGCGAGTCGCGATTATTGTAACGAGTTACGACACATAAAAGATAACAGTTTAATCCGAATATCACGCAGTAAAAAACATGCATTAGCGCTTTGCGCAGCGTTGCTTACGAGCACTCTTATGTGTAAAATATAATTCCGTTAAAGTGTCAAGGTTCTTTCGAACACGCAATGTTTTATGAATAACGTCAATTCTGTAATATGATCGCAGTAAAAAACTACTTATCTACAACATCTTTTGTAAAGGTTATCTAATACCTATCTTTCGTTAAAATATTAATCATTAATATTTTAACTCTTTCAGTTATAAGCATAAAAGAGGCAAAGCACACTGGTAGAGACACAATTGTGATAGGCACTCCTAAACACAGACAAAGACTGAAAAAACGACATTTTCTTAAGGCACATTGAAGATATTGATTTTGTGAACAACTTGTTGCATGTTTGTTGGTCCATTGCGAAATAATATTTATAACGACACTTTCCTGAACAAAATAAAATAAAACGGCAAATAAACTCTAGGGAAAATTCATGAACTTTCCGTTTCTGTATTTAGATAATGTTTAATATACAATAAACTACCCAAGCAGCTATAAGTATGCAAACATATTTTATGACATCTGCACACTTGCTAGAGCTATCGCTTCGGTAATTAATCTTGGTAATTTAAGAAAGTAGGTAAATTATTGGAGACATACACATGATCTACGTCTTATCATAATCTCTAAATTTATTATTTTTATCGCTTCCTGTCATCAACTCTTTCCAACATCGTGGTTGCTTGATGTATTTTTAGGCAAATGTCGTGCTATTAGTTACACGTTTCGTGGTTATTTTGTTTTTTTTAACATCAAAATGTAACAAAACTGACCGTGAAGCTGAACGTATCAATGTCAAATATAATAACGCCATGTCACTAATTAATATTTCACACTTTTCATCGTTTATCATTCATAAAAACGATTTCTGCATTAAATAAACATTAAAAGGGCATTAAAAATCTATTTAAAGAAAATAATAATATTTATTTGTTTATTTCTTTCATTTCATTGAGTAGTTTCACGCGAGTTATATGGTAATATCAGTCAGCAAAACAACTGAGTTTTCGCGTAACTACAGCTGATAATAAGATTAGACCGTGATAATGTTAATGCAGTAATTAGATTGTACGTATGACGATGTAAATACAAATAAAAGGTATTTTAGCAGCTGCCGCGATAACAGTAATTCAATTTAACAAATGCATTTAAAGTGTTTCATCGTATAAAAGTTCCAGGATTTCTTCCAAGTTTTGTTTTTCTAAATCTGTGGTTTGCAAGTTCACTCGCGTACTTTGAATTTGTGTTTACATGAAGCAGACTCGTAACGAAGTTCTAATGAATGGTATGAGGCATCTTATTAGCATCGTATAAATCTTGAAAGCGAATTTAGCGATTGAACAACGCGAAGAGGGAACATCGTGTCTCCGTCAGTCGCCGATGACGTACGGAATAGCTACACAATTGGAACCAGCGACCGCTCAACGAGTAGTAATTGTTTATGCCGATCGCTATTGGGCCGGCAATTCCTTATACAGGTCATAATAATATCATTGAATAAATGAAAATGTTTCTGATCAATGTGTTGCCTGAAAATGGAACTAGGAAGTACTACGACGCGTTATTTGGCATCGTCACAATGTTCCTACTGATTATTTCTATGTACATCGACCTTGACCGGCGATGTTACCATTAAAATTGATTGCTTTTAAAAATCCCCAATATCACAATGTGTTTTATTATTAGCCTTTTCTATTGTTTGATCAATTCTGATGAAATGAATGAATATACAATTAATAAAGGTTTTATCGATTCTTTTTATAACAAAAGCTTTGTAGAAATGTAGAGCGGTGAAAGTCTTTAACATTGAATAAAATGGTAGGTGGTACCTACTATTGATTTGAAATTGACGTGTTTGTCTAGACTTTAGAACGAAGTTCTTTGGCTGAATACTTTGTTTGTCGCCACGTTCAAAGGTTTCCAGAAGAAAACATTATGAAAATTCCTTTTCATTTGTGTTCAACGACATGCTTCAGTTCTAGAAATAGGTACCTATTTTATATGCTTTTTTTAAGCTACTGAAGGAACTTTACAAGATAAGATACTTAGTTATTCCATTTTCAAGTAATTCATATATTGGTTTCTTTTAAGCCCCACAAACTGGGGTAGGCAATCATCGCATACAAATTAAATCGGTATTTATTAAGCGTGTTATACCGGAACCCATTATGATAATAACCTCGTTTCAGGAATTGATTGATAGGAATTAATTAACGACTTTAGATAATTAAATAAAACCTTCATTAAACTGAACCTCACATAATTAAACAGTAATATTCGTTTTGTACTTACTCATATTAAGCGTAGTCCTATCTATGTGGAACTGAATAAAACGATTTGATATAAAATTATAAATACATTATTTGACCGACTTTCCTTGTTTTTGATAATTAGGTATGTCAAAATTATTGAGTTTATTGACAGCTACTTATGGATTTGGTTATCATTCCATAATTCTGTATAAAGATTTGCAAATAAAAATTCAAATACTACACAATTCTTTTAATATTTTTGAGAGACGGGATATATTCAGTTTATGAAACTCTTTCCAGCCATTACTTTTTCATTCAAGTAAAGATACCGATAAACTATTCAGCTTAAGGAAAACTTGCCTAATGCCCTTATTTACTTGTGCTCCTGCTATCGGTGAAATTGATGTAGTGTTTACATATTTATATGTACCTATATAACAACTTATTTCTTAATTAATTAATTAAATTAATAAAAATAACAGAAATTATTTCCTAACTTAACTAAAACTATTCACAAACTAAAATTATAATTCCCATTTATATTGTATCAAATAAAACCACGTGACTCGAATGTATTGCTCAAATCAGTAACACAAATCTCTTGTAATTTGAAATGTTATTATGTTCTATTAAGTGATTATTACAAATGCTGATAATATTATTTTTAATGTATACGGAAACTATTATCCTGGTTTAACCAATTTAACTACGTCACGACAAGTAATGAAAATTAATTTGATCATAATCACAACATGGAATAAACTAAAATCATTTGACGTAAGTGAAATCTTTGAATTATTTCAAGCTTAGGACTGGGTTGCATTTCCCAACGAGATAATTTAATACGTCAGAGGGATAACTCAATTAGGTAACCGTCACATTAGTATTCCTCTTTAGCATAAAACATGGTCCGAATTCAATCGCTGAGAAATGTTCTCCAAACATACGAATTGATTTACCCAACTTGGGCCTTTGGATGTATAAAAAAATCTTTTAGAAGCACCAGCTAGGCCCAAAGTGAATTTGCTCCCATATTCAGGGAGACGCGGGATAGTAACTAACGACATTATATCCAGCCTACCTACCGATTCTCGAGATCTCACATGTGAATTATTTGATTGTGACTATTGAAAGATTTAAAGTACGATTTCATTTGTCTTCTTTGACACTTCCTTTCTCGATTTCGGGACGGTGGCTTCACGCGACCGAATTTATTACGACATAATATATCCATTCGGCTTATTTAATACTTTCTGCTCTTGTGGTGGTGGAAAGTCTTATCATTAAACCAATGTAAAATAAGAAAAGTTTTTATCAAAATTTCGGCCAAATCATCCCATCATCAACTTTACATTATGTTGCGGCATTAGATTTCCGAGCGTTAGTCATAATTTGCTCTTCCTTTTTATATAATTCCAGTTTAATATCTAAGTTGTTAAACGTTCATGATAATAAAGTTAGGACCTTATTTCTGGGTAAAAGCATGTATACATTGGAGCCCAGCTGTTTATTTCGTGTCACCGAACAGACGGTATCGACGCACGGTTTCTTATTGCTTATTTTAATATTTCAATACGACTGGAGGTGAATTAGGTAAAGTGATAGCCTGTGGAGAACTCCGCGACTCTGGCATTCGTCCAAAACGGACGTACAGCAAAATTATACTTTGCCATCGCCATGAAATTTCAACATGACTGTATGTATGATTTAAACACTGTATGCTCTAATGTGTGCATTGACATATTTATTTATATTTTATTCGATACGTTCATCTGTACGTCTGGATCTAGGGCATGTGAGTGATTCGATAGCATGTAATTCGGTGTTTCAATATAAAACATAATTGTTTGTGTTTCTTGTAGGAAGTTATAAAAAATAACTCAACAATGGGTTAAAGTGAATTTATCATATTTCTATAAGTAAGCAACTTTACGATGATGCCGAGATAATATATCCGATGTAAAAGACAGAAAGCGAACACAATTACTGGACATATTTGTTTCCTCTTCGCCCTTCCCTCCCGTCTGTCAAAGTTTTCCTCCTGGGAGTCCCGATAATAAGCGTTCATATAAGTCGACTGACATATCGATACCTTAACTTATCTTAACTTCTAAGCCAACTTTCAAGACTGAACTAGATCTTTCTAACAAATTCTTATTCTTATTATAAAAAGTGCCAAAACGTAGGAGATAAGGAGGTTGATTACTAGTGAATCCGGTGACGTGTCGTGCAATACTACAGTGCAGTGACGTATGGTGATAAGGTGTGCGTGCGCATGTGTGTGTGGTGTTAGTGTGTGGTGGGGGCGCGCACGGCGTCACGGTGGTGGGAGGCGGGGTGTTCCGTTGCTGCGTGCCCTGGTGCGGGGCGCGCGCGGCGGCGCCCGTCGACGACGCCGACTATGCGTTGCGGGACGGCAGCCCGCAACTGTTACACGATGATTATGGTAAGTCTTCTTTTATATCTTTTACTGAATTATATGTAGGTATGTATCTCGGGAACATCGGGATATTTCTTATTGTTTTTCTTTAATATTGGGAATTGCTAATAAGAGTTTTTAGTGTCATGCGGATTTCGACAAGAATTCGGATTAGTCCTACTCTATGCCAAGATTATATATTGTTTCTTACACAAAAATATGCTCCCACATGCGGTATTGGCCCGAATACGAGATCAAATCCACATGACAGTAAAAACGCCATGAAAGTGTGAAGGAATCTCCGTAGAAATATTTGGAAAGCTAGCAAAGAGCCGAATGTCCCCAATATACCCGGGAACGGCCACCCTGGCTCTATTTGACAAACTCAAGCATATGCAATTGGGCTACCGGGACGGTCGAATACCCGTATTATTCAGAAATATTGCATGTGATTGGTTGGGTTCATGTACCGATTTCCCGAACCCATTAGGAATTTAGTTCCACTAGGAAAAGTGTAGGCTAAAGAGGTCTCATTGTATGATGGGTTTCTCTGATTTGTAGGCAAACTATCCGTAGTAAACGGATAGTTTAAGGCCCATTATTGAAAAGTAACAAAACCTGTTTGTTCAGAAGCAATTATATCTAAATTTCTGCATGAATTTGACGATATCTCTCCCTAAAATGGGAAACTAGGCAGTTATAGAATATTACATCCTCCAATATTAGTCATCATTACCATGATTGTTATTCAATGTCAATATTAGTATTTCTAACAGTAGGTACATTGTTTACTTTTTAAAGTGCTCTGCAACACATAGACTATTACTTACTTCTATTATAGTTGAACAATTATCTAACAACCGACTATTGACATTCAGATTGCTTTTATGAACGGCTAAAGTTATTTAAATAATGTTGCAACATCGCAAACAGGAGCGTCTTTTCCATTGGCCACACGGGGCAAGTGCCCAGGGCCCCACGATATTTGGGGCCCACTAGTTTCTGCCAGAGTCGTAGCTAGAGGCTTTCAAAAGAAAACCTACACAGGCGGGGTGCTAACACTTTCGGGCTCGCTTCTCTCGCTCTTGCATTCTCTACAGGAGCCCCATTATCCAAAAGTACCCGGGGCCTCCAATAGTTTAAAGATGGCAAATGTTATTTTACAGAGATGCAATATTATTATGCAGCACAAAACAGTCACTTGTGTGACTTATTGAAATATTTATAAGTTTCGTTCAGCGCAATAACTGAAAGAATAATATGAGTAGAAAGAAAATGAATATGATTTGACTATTTATTTTAAAAGTTCAACATCTGGGTTTTAATATACGCCTGTATTGTCCTAAGGGATAAAATAGAATAAAATACACTATATGAATTACAGATGTAAATAAATAGAGGAGATAAGGATAGGCAGAGATGTAAAGAATATAATAGGATGAGCCTTTCATTATATCTATTCACACATCTAGACAGAGTCTCACTCCGGGCTGCCATTGAGAATGTTTAGAAAACCCCTATTTTAAAGTTGATACAAAAGGGTTGATCTAAATATACAGCAAATCATTAAACAGGCTTTAGCAACTTTTGAGTCTAACTAAATAAAAACAAAATATTGACTCAATCACGAATGGTATTTTACGAACGTAATAATAAACAAACAGTGCTAATGATTTCTTCTGTAAACATTTTACAGGAAGTCGAACCTTGTAGGGACAAGCTTTTGGCACCAGCTGTTGCAAACAGTCTGTTACACCAACTTATCTCGTATGTTTTAGACAATTTGCATTCGAACTCTTTGCTTACTCTGAATTTATT
The DNA here is from genome assembly GCA_949128155.2 of Xanthia icteritia. NCBI lineage: Eukaryota > Metazoa > Arthropoda > Insecta > Lepidoptera > Noctuidae > Xanthia > Xanthia icteritia. Next base: position 10,709,415 of record OX421935.2, on the reverse strand, counting down.
TTGTTGTAAAATGTTCCACTCTTTTCTTTGGAACTCTTTTTTTTTTTTGGTTCCGAAATAATCAAATAACAACTCCCGCTCTGGGCGGAGCGGGTGGGCGTGTCAGACTCTTACTGACTAAAACCCACCCGTGTTCCTTCAGTTGCCTGTAGGTTGCTAGAGGCCACGGTATCCCTTTCGGACTTTCCCGCAACCCCGGCAGGCATCGGTCCTAACAGACCCCTTCAGTTCTACTGACATCTCTTTGAGGCGCGCGTGGAATGCAACGCGCCGTTGACCCGGGCCTGGTTCTTATCGGACGGCAAGCTACCCATTGCTCACCGTCTGCAAGCCCGCGCCTACGGTGGCTGGAAATCAGCCTGCGATTCCCGACGCCCAGGGCGTCTCCTACGGCGGCTAGGGGTGTGAGGGCGCGAAGTTTGCCTCTCCCTCACGCGGTTCGCCTCCTCCTTCGCGAGCATTACTGCTTCGCGGAAGGAGGTGACGGCCTCCCATGCCCTTTCACTTCGTACCATAGCCTGGAGCAAGGCCGGACGCGAGAGATCCCCGCCACCGATCGCCTCCACGAGGACACGGCGATGCTCTGCCCAAGCCGGGCAGATCTCCACCGTGTCCTCCCTTCAGGTACCCCTCAGTCGCGTTTTTGTGTAATAATTATTGAAATATTTTCTTAAAGTAAGAACATCATCAATCCATCATTGAAGGAACAATAAGCTCACACAAAACATTACTTCCTTTTAATAAAGAAAATCTCAAGGGAAGTTTATTTATTCTGAACATCAATTCATCAATGGATTTTCATTTCCTTTATTGGCGGTAAATAGTGTTAAAGGTACAAAAGAAAACGAAATGCAATTTCAATTCACGTTTAAAGCATTCCTGGATCCAATAGTTATAAATCTAAAGTTAGTTTTGCTCGACTTGTTGGCACAGTAATCGAGTGTCGAAGTTTGCTAAACGACATAAAATTACTCGCCCAAGTTAAAGGTTACTCGGTAATTAACTAAGAACAAAAAGGTCTTGGCTGCTCCAGCCACTCCCTAAAACTTGATAACACAATCAACAAATAAGTACCTTACATGGTATTATGTCAGTATTACTGAACTAATTATGTCTTTTAAGGGAACTGATTTCATTTACTTTGATCGGATTTCACTCTCTGAAGGATTCTATTTCGGTTTTATGGGCAATGGACTGGAATTCACTTCTCCGTAATAAAATTTGAAATCGTCTAAAGCGTTGCTTCACTCACTTGGAAAATGTTGGTTATTGATTTATTGAAACTTCAGTAAATACCATCGATTCAGGAAATTATATCGTGTAAATTATTAATTTACCGTCTATTTTTATACAAGGTGGAGCCGACAATCCTAAATCCTAAATCCCAACTATCCTAACTATAATTATATATAGAAATAAAAATACCCTAACTAATATTATAAATGAGAATATGAGTTTGTTTGTTTTCTACGCTAAAATGGCTGCACAGATTTAGATGAAATTTGGCACACTTACGCGGGTGAAACCGCGGGGCGCAGCTAGTAATATTATAAATTCGAAAGTGAGTTTGTCTGTTATGCTTTCACGCTAAAATGGCTGATAGGATTTGGATGAAATTTGGCACATGGGTAGACTATGACCTGGAAAAGGACATAAAGCTACTTTTCATCCTGGATCGTAGACGAAGTTGCGGCCAACAGCTAGTAATAATAATATAAATTCGAAAGTGAGTTTGTTTCTTTGTTACGTTTTCACGCTAAAATGGCTGAATGAACTTGGATGAAAATTGCCACAAAAGTATCCTATATCCTAACCCATACGTAGTTAGGCATGTAGTCTCCACATTGGAGAATATTGCGAAACAATGGTATATTTAGCGACATATTCAAAGTAAAGTTGCGGAACTAATTAATATAACTTCACCTCATATTTCCCCGAAGTGAGTGTTTCATCGACTCACACTTCACGTTTACCAATTAATTTACTAGTTTTATCGTCAATTAAATGGAGTTTACATTGTGAGCGAACAGATCCTAATGGTGCACGGGGCTACGAGGCTATAGCACCGGGCTGGAAGGCTATAAGGCTATGGGGCTATGGGGCTACGCAAGTTAACATAATGATGGGCGGGAGTGGTCGCATTTAGCTACACAAACATTGGCGGGAGGCGGATCGATGACAGACGCCGCCGCCGCGACCCCCTTTTGTTGACTTTAAATTAAGCTGTATCTTCAACACTAAAAGTCAAGTTATGTAATGTATCTACGCCTAGTTGCAGAACAGTAGTGGCTGTTTACATATGACGTAGATTTGCTTTTAATTAGCATCCATTTTTAAAGGTAAACAGACGTTTAGTTAGAACAATGGTAGTGTCAGAATACAGACCTTACGTATAAATGAAGCATTTAAATCCGTTGGCCGTAATTATTCGATAAAAACTCACAAAAAATAATGACATTTACCACCTCCATTCATGAATGGTTCCGTAGCAATATAATGACTTGTGCTATTATCGTAATAGCCATTATTTCATTACGATGCCCACAAGTTTCTACGCAGCAAAGCTCGTTAATCACAATCAACCCTTTACAACTTTACGTTTAGTTCCTCAGTTCGATGTTCTCCATTCTATTAGTCGGTTGACACAATCTGGTTAAACTCCCGTTACAGCAGTGCTATTAAACGATAACCCGGTAGCTAACCGGAGAAGTCGAATTGATTAAATTTGAAAGCACCTACCTTCCTGCCTATTCAATGAGAGAGAAATTCCATTTGTGGCGAAAGCGATCGACAGTTTAACGTTTAGCCCGTCTCACAAAGTACGAATGAAAACTAAGAGAAAAAACATACACATCCACACAACAGTGTATGTATTGTATTACAGGTTCCTAATATTGATTTTTCTTTAAATGTAGGTCAAAGTTCCGATAATGTTTTGGAGACTAAAAATATGATATTGGCTTCTTCGTTTCGACTCTTTAAAGATAAACCATTTACTTCGTTGCTGTGTAACTTATCATAGAATTAGGGCTCTTGTCGTTTATTCATATTTCATAAAATACGAAGTCCTCATGTTTTATCGGAAATCGATATTCGTACATAATAATATAGTTGTAACGATATTCAAGTCTTAACTATTGCCACTGAACTTTAAACTAACCAGGATGTAGGAATATCGATTCACAAACGCCTGGTCGTGAATAATTAAACGTTGTATCACTGGCCACAGCGATGCTCCGCTCAACCTCTAATTTCTCGGCCGATTAACTTGCCTGAATGTTACATAAACCACATCAGAGTAAACAACACCCGGCTTATCAAGCCGACGTACACGCCAAATAAATTCTGCCCCATAATAAGTTACCTTAACAAACACCTATAGGCCTTTGATATTGGCTGTAATACTTTTGTGAAGTCCGAAAACAAATTGTTTTTCTTACCCATGATAACCTTTTTGAAATGCCTAACTGGCTCTTTGAAAGATTCTGACGGTAAACGTTTTTTTAAGATAAAGAAACAGTCTGTGAGTAAGCTAGCCCTAAGCTATGAAAACTCTTTTGTTATTATCTTCAAAATTGGCGAAAATACGGGAGTGTTACAGACGTCAACGTTCATGTCACAGCATCACGATAATATACGGGAGTAACGCTATTCAATTTCCGTCTTCGATAACGTTATAACGTGCACGTATTTCCATACATTTTATTGACGTGGACGTCCACGATAATATCGTCACATTAGAAACTAAAAGCGCACATTAACTCATTAGTCATAAGTGGGCCGGTCATAAGTGTCCTTTCCACTTATTTTACGACCAAAATATATCAATAACAATGACAGGTTATAGCCTAATATTGTTCTAACTCCCACATTAAAGCGCCTGTTTTTCAGTCCCAGTCAAAATTTGCATAATAAATTATGTTGATCGTCGTCTCTTGAGTTTGCTCCTAGCAATATTGATTTTTAGAATTCAGGTTGATGCTTGGCGTCTATATTTTAGGATAATCTTATTACAAAATAAGCAAGATAAGCAAGAAAAAAATCCTTATTTCATATTCTGATCAAATCGTGAACTCAATTTCTCAAGGGAGGTGGAAATTACTCGTTAAAACAGAGCCCCTCGGCGTAAAACTACGCCTGATGAATACATAATTTCAATGTACGCGTTTAATAACTCTTAGATACCTTATTAGAAAGTACTGATGACTAATATTGGAGAAAAGTGATCGTTCATTATCGGTGTTTTTACGTGCAGTAGGATCTCTTTTTTATTTATTGCCAATATGTGGTGTTTAACTTTGATAGGCAATGTAGTCCTATCTATGGAATCTAAAAAAGTTTTATTTGGAAGTATAAAATGTTAATTCTCTTCGTAAATATTCAGAAGTTCCGTTTCTCATTTACAAACAAACTCGAAGCTTTGCCTTCTTATTACAAACTGTTATTGTAGACAAATTAGGGAAATTCAACAATCAAGGAGTTAGAAACAGCTCAATCTTGTGAATAAATTTTGACGGCGGAAGTCTTTAGCAAATTTTCCTTGTGCGGCGGTAGGTAGCTGACACCGCTACAGTTAATACTTTCGACTTTACTCGACCTGTTTGTTTAGAGCCTTTATTGCTTGTTTGCAGTCGCCCCAGAGCCTGTAATAAGCTCACCGCGTCCAATCGGTCAACAGTCCCCGCTGCCGGGGATCGAGGAGGAGGACGATTCTGATTGGCCTCTCGAGGACGCCACAGACTTGACGATCACACCCTCTTACAAGAGTACACGAAGTAGCACTGACACTGCGTACACGTCATCGAGAAGTTCGGGAAAGAAGCGAAGTTTTGGGAGTCCGTCGTCGGTGAAGATATGTATATCGGCGGCGGCTAGGAAGTCTAACAAAGCACGTAAGCGTGGCTCGGGTGCGGCCAGCGCGTCGCCGTCGCCCGGGCAGGCCGGCGAGGACCCTGCGCCGGCGCCGCAGCCAGCGCTCGGCAGGATGCAGGCCGAACAGGGCAGCATCGGCGAGCTGCAGAAGTACCACGGCAGATACCTCAAGAGCCGGCGTCATACCCTAGCCAACGTTCGGTGAGTTCAAAATTAATTAGACACTTTATTTTTTTATGTGAAATCTCTTAACATATGCAGGGCCCTATTTAATATAACTGACAAACATTGCCATTGCCAGAAAATGACATAATTATTGTCACATTTTCATAACAGGAAACTATGAAAAAAACCTACAAACTTGTCAGATTGTCGAATAGTCGCTTGTAACCGGTCCGTTTTATAAAACAGGCCCCTGGTTCCACTATAATGTTGGTCTGTTGGGTACTGACCTACACTCACTAAAGTAGCTTGCATAACTAAACCATGTTTACAAAGTTAAAAGTAATCTGATAGCTTAATGATGCCCAATTGTTTATTAAACGTAGGCTCGTAAAATGAACTTTATGGCCTCACGAAGTACATTGGAGCCATTAAATGTATGCACGAGTTCATATACCTACATAATTATAATGGAGGGTGTCATAGAAAATTAATATTTGTTAAGTGTTTTATGAACCAGACATTTCGTACGTTCTTTACAAGTAGGTAGGTCTGTACTCCTATGTTAAAGATTGTATGTATGTAGGCTTACAAAACGTGTATTCAACTTATTTAAAGGTTATATTTCTCTTTTTTGCATGTGGTGCACACAGATTAAGGTAGGTGACTTTTAATTTATTATTACAACTCAAACGCTTTCTTTCATTATGTACTTATAACGGGAAATATCGATACTGGTCTTACCTATTAAGAAACCGATGTTAAAATCCTTTAAAAAAATGTGTTTATTTGGGATTTTGTGATTGTGACTGGAAATTGAATGAAGTCCTTATTATTTTACTTTAATTTATATCCGTAATCTATCCAGTGATTTACTGTTTAGATTATTACCGATCCAGATTTAAAGAAACATACGTCTTACTGAAAGACATCCGTATCGCCATAAAATGTTCCAAGTAGGATACATGCTGTGCGCGAAACTCGTTTCCCGTCCGCTGTAAAGTTGGTAAGGAATTTATTGTCATTTACGTCTTAAGTTTTTAATATCCAATCTTAAACGTTTAATATGGATTAATATTCAACTGCAAAATATTGCCTCATGTAAGCGAAGTACAATAAGTACATATTTAGCAATAATTCCTGTATTCCGGAATAATAAAATTAATGTTTCTTTCTTATCTTGGAAATATCTAAATTATATTACTTTAGCGTTTTCATTAAATAAACAGCTTTCATAAAGAGATACTACGATCACTAAACCTTTCAGTTTAGTTTACGTTACCAAGGCTACTCGTGACAAATTGTTATCGTTTTTATTTGACCTAAGTCACCACAAATGTCTCTAGCACTTAAGCTACCCTCGGGACCGACGAGTAAATAATCACAGTTTGAAAGCCCTATGCTTTAAATTAGACAATTATTCTGTCATTAAGAAAACAACGTTGCTGTAACTACTTAAGAGCCATTTCATAATTGCTAGTGGATAATCAGTTAGGCATGTAAAAAGTCTCACGAGATTCATTGTGCCTAAGATTACAGAGATGCAAAAAGAAAATGTTTATCATACTTACATTCTTATAACTTGACAAGGACAATAACTATGTAAGTACGTACGTTCAGGGTTCACAATCTTGCACAACTCGTATGTAACTCATGTAATATTAACATGTCACTTTCAGAGGCTGTGCTAAGTCGGCCGTTTCGTTTGTTTGAAAATCATTATTACTGCAAACATTAGCTGGGTCCAAGTACTTGGTTCTTGTTGTATGAATGCAGAAGTGTGGAAGGAAAAGGATAGCATCTGACATACTTCTGTTTATACCTATTTATGATTGCCCAGAAATATAGCCCCGTGAGAAACCTACAGCCTTTTATAAATAAAAGTCACGTTTTTTCCAATCGAATTCTCTTAAGGGTACACTAGTCGACGGCTCGAACTCGTTGGCGTGACTAATATGCATGCTGTTTAGTCTAATTATTTATTTATTTAGTTTTATTTATGAAGTATTTATTTATCTATTATTTATTTATTTTGTGAAATAGGAGATGATTTATAACGAAAACGAGCGCGTGAAATTCCATGAAAAGACCTTTGGGCGTACAGATTTTAAGAAAAAACTACTGAATGTATTTACTCAAAATAAAATTATTTGAACTATTGAATAAATTATCCATCTATTTTCTTACTACATAAGTTATTTATTTACGCCCAAAGACGAGTTAAAATTAGTGTTGAAATATGGAAGTTTCGACGCTCATAACTTCGATTCCAATTTTTTTTTCCAATTCTGCTTCCATCCAGGGCTAGATAATGACAAGACAAATTGATATAATTTTTAGTTTTGAACGTACACCGTCAAACAGACGAGTAATCACCATACTACGTTTGTATGGAAGAATGACCGACTAGCGTACTTCCATTATTTCCATTTTTTTTTTTTTTTTTTTATCCAACACCGATTATGGATTTCCCATGTTCGCAGTTTATTTCTTTAATGAAAATTGTGAAATATCTTTTTACTTCCTGCTGTAAGGTTTCCACAAAATTACTGTTTTCTTCGATATTTTCCTCATTATTGCGAAACTCATGATACTAAAGTTCTGTTCACGCGTACCGGATAATATGAGCAACAATTGAAAAAAAATTTTTTTTTCAATTGTTGCTCATTTATATTAATTCTTATTCCTTTTCCCAGCTTATTTTCAGACAATAGAGTCATATTGTTGCTTATTATTTTTATAGTTTAACTTAGGTCCGTGTCTCATCAAGTTAGTTGAACAAGTATGAAAAATGCTCGTCTTGTCGCCGACGTCGTCGAGAGAGGAGACTTTCACATTTCTTCCAAGCATTGTTCCAACATCAGCGTTTTTTTTTTGTATACTTTAAAAATGCTGTAGGATTTTTTCGAAACAATATCATAGACCGAAATAAAAACCAGTAACAAACGTGAAATATTTGTGCTGTCAAATAGCAAAGTAGGCAATCTAAGATAGTGTAGAATACAAAATTCTATCTAAATATTAGTAGAAATACTCTCGACCCTTTTCAAGTGTTTCAAATAGATTGGTTAGATTTCGTGAAAGAAAAATACCGCCTTTGTTTTTTCTGAGTCGTTAAAGGTGAAAAAATAGAAAAGGTTCATATTGCTGATAAAAATATATTCGAAAAACATTTAGCGGTTGATAATTACCGTAAGTTAAATATTAAGAGGGAACAGGGCCTGCGAGGAATTTGAAAAATAGATATTTGAAGAAAGTATTTCCGTCGTCTTACTTCAAGTCTGTCTCCGTAGAGTGCGATAAAGACCAGACCGATTATATCACAAAAAAAAATTACGAGGACGATGTTTCGTATTCCTCTTTTTCTCCTCGAAAACTGGGCCGATTCAAATATGTTTTACATTAAAATTTTAATAAAAAGTATGTCTAGGTTCCTAACATTTTCTTTTATGTTAAAAACTTTTTGAATTTGTCTGGTAGTCCTCTAATCACGGCGGTAAAATTGGGGCATTTTTATAATTTTTGGAGGGTCATATTTTCTTTACCAATAAGTTGCTGAAAAAAAGGAAATAACAGGGACATTGATTTAAGGAAAAAAAAAAATTGCTCTAGAGGCATTATTCAGAACGAAAAAGGAATACATTTGTATGGAGAATCGCAGGCCGTGTTCCCTCTTAATTTATACCTGAATTCAATTTATTGGTCAACTCATGCGTACTTAACACGTGAAATGAAAACTGATGCATTATACAACGTCCCTGATACTGCAATATATTATTTAAATAAGTTCCGCATATGGATTAACGTATCCACATTTTATCATACAATAAAATAAATAGTGTCCTTGGTGGGCTAAAAATTAAAGGCTTATTTACTTTCCATATATTTTTTATTCCACCGTTTCAGCAATTTTAATATTTATTTATATGGAGCACTCATAATAATGTTTGTCCTGAAATTTAATCAAAACAAGCTCCGAAACATTGAATCATGCAATATAACATTTATAAAATAATCTGCGTTAACGTTAAATAAATTACCGATGCCGAAAAGTATCGAAAATTCGAAATTTTATTAGTAAATTGAGTTTACCTCCGGTTTTATTGGACGCGGCGCGGCTTGCGGGCGTCCCGTTCTAATCCATTATGCCATTAGATTTGTATTGGAAAACAACGGGTCAAGATTCCGTTATATTGGACAACACTTTGATTTTTAGGTTCTGTTTTATTAATAGCCACCCGTCCATCAAAATCAGCCTGTATTTCTCGAAGGCCATGCCAGGTGCGTTTCTAGGTTGTGCGAACACGTGTTGCCGGTAGCTATATTTACTCCTAGAAGGAGCATACATTTGGTTGGGCACAATTCCAGACTACTGTTAGGGATCTCGCGCACTAGATGGCCACGACCACGACCAGTGGTCGCAGCGACCTATACTATAGAAACCAATACGAATGGCGCATTTGGTCGTAACGGCTAACTAGCCGCAGACGATACAATAGACGACCACGATTGGCCGGAGTTGTGGCCGTCTACGGCGTGAGATCCCTTAGTCTGAGCTGCTTGTAAGAATTTTCGTACAGCAAAATAAACACTGTTCAACCTAGGAATTAAACTCCGCTAATTGCGATTGCAACCACTCTATATACGAAATATCCAATCTCTTACTATACCCATATAGAAAAAAAAATACCTTCAAAGGCTAGAACGAAACTTTGATCGTAAAAATGTTATTGGTATTGAAAGTACAATAATAAGCTAATGTTGGCACTATTGCCAACTCGAGAACTAAAATACTGTTTGCCTTCATATTATGCTAAATAGTAGGTACTTCTTAGTGGAAAAGCTAGAACTTTTCTGACTAACATTGACTATAATAGAACCGTGTTTATTTATGGTTCCGTCAACTCCCAACACCAAATAAGTACTAAATACAAGATAGGATTGCTAAAAGTCTTAAGAATAATGACCTGAACTTACGACCTTTCAGTATTTTATACAGACAGCAACCATTTCTCTCCTGTCTTCTCTTAATCTAATGAAATATTGAATAAAGTCTGAAAAGAAGTATATTAGCAGGTTGTACTGTCAAACCTTCGCTGTGTACCTATGTTCCCCAATGATTGATCGACACCGCTCGGTGATTGATTCTCTGTGTTACCTGATGAAACGAACGTATGGTCCCATTTTATTCCAATACAATTCGAATACGCATGCGATATTACCTACCCATATATGCTGGAATACGTACTTTTTGGACCGTAAATCGAAGGATATTTTTATGAAGTTTCTTACGATACCACAAAAAGTGATAGGCACACACATATCACACCGATTTGTAATGAGACAAAGGCTAATGGCGAAATGATGTCCATCGTCATCTCGTCGTCATGTTTATATAGAATCGCTCAAGGCACCAAAAAAGTGACCGTAGGAATCACCCCAAGACTTTTAACCCTTCTGCGCGGAGCCTAAAAGGAGGGTAATGTTTTTCAGTTTGTGAAAATCATGCAGCCGGTGCGGCAGTCACACTCTTATACAGCCCTAGTTTATCCTTTAAACATTTTAATATAACTATACCATTTTAAATCATACCTATACATATTACGGTAAATGTAACCTACTTGAAACGTCGGGCTTGGCTCGCAGGGTAAACCATCCAACTGCCTGAAGGATGCTCCCTTTTTGATGAAAGACATATATACCTATGTATATTTTACATACAGACCTAGTTACTCCTAAAGTATTTTTAATTTATTTCTGCGTTGCTACAAATTCTATTCAGCATATTTTTAACATCGAATCGGATCAGCGTTCGACTTTTTAGCGATGAATATTTTTGAGACTTTTTTGTTACGCTTTATTAACAAAACACTTTTAAGTTATTTAAATCTCCTTGATTGATGTGTGCAAAAAATCTTTAGCTCATTATTTAACGATAAAATCGTGTTAATTCATGTTGATCCACAACATGTTTGGTTGAGGTTTTTAAAATAAAATTACTAATCAGATGTGAAAACAAATATGCTCCTAATTAATGTTCATTCTTTTTGTGAGTACCTAAACATTTGTTATGAACAGATTCGAGAACGTTTTTTGAACCAATTTATATTTACCACTGTTTATTTTTATGAAATTTACGATGCACCATGAATTTATTATAAGCACTCGCTCCTTAAGTATCTTAAAATACATAATCACTCTGTAATATTAAGATGGCGGTGAATTGGTGCTGCGTGGAGGCTGCGCAGTAAAACTAGATGATCAAACCGTAAATTGAAAGTTATGACATATTTTATTTGCACTTTAATGGTTTCAGCAAAATAAACAAGTCGCCAGTGCCTGTCGTAAAACAATTTAGAACAAGTTATGTCTAGCAACGTAATTATTTCTTTCCGTAGACGATGCTTCATTACTGAGGGTCGTGACTTCTAATGACGTTGATGAGTTATCTTTCCATTGATCTGGTTCTGGGTCTAATGGCATAGCTTATTCATGTTTCTGTATGATTAAAAGTGTCAGCAGTTTAATTACGTCCATGAATGTGATGGATGATCAGATACCAACGAGAAAATGTGTAAGCGATGACTGTTTAAAGCGTCTTTTTCTTGATTTTTAACGTTGATTAACCATAAGGTCAAATTAAAAACATTGCTTCTAGGCAACCATTCCATTTTCATGGCTAAACGTCAGGACGTTAAGCCATGATGCAGTACAGTACTTTGCAGACTTTATTCAACGTTTCATTAGATTAAGAAAGTACAGAAGAGAAATGGTTGCTGTCTGTGAAAAATACTGAAAGGTCGTAAGTTCAGGTCATTATTCTTAGGACTAACACCGATCCTATCACACCTTGTGATAGCGGACAAGGATTTCCAAAATCCAAAAAAAAATCTGATGTTAACAAACACTACGACGGTATATCAGTCTGATTAAAATGAACCACCCGAGTAGGGTTGACCGGTAACTACATTTAAAATCGCTCGTTTTGTTTTCGAGGTCATTTTAATAGCCTGCATATTTCAGCCTCGTTTTTGTAACGATGAAACTCAATTGGCGAATTGCTCCTCCCAGTGCTCGATAAAATTGCCTGAAACAGTTTGATTTTTAAGCGAATTTCGTTTGACGAGAGATGGAAGATGAAATTGCTAATAGTCGCAGATTGAGTGAGCAGACGAGCGGGCCTACGATAAAAGCACTTTCTTTTAATTTAAAAATATTTTCTGTTTGTGCCACAGTAATTTTACCTAAACATAACAGATCGTGGCTGTTTATCGTACTGTCTAATTCTCAGTTTTTATATTTCACCTAGGCACTTTGCTTTGTGTAATTTATATCATCACCACTGCTCTCAAAACGGTGATGAAAACATCGTGAGGAAACCGGCATATCCTAGGACCAAAAATTCAAATACATATGTGACATCTACCAACCCACACTGGACCCGCGTGTTGGATTATGGCCCACTCCCTCTCACAGGGAGGAGGCCTGTATATTTCACCGTTGAATTTTCTAGAATTTATTTTGCGGTGCGTAATTTAGATTTTTTATGCTTAAAATTATACAACAACACAACATTTATACATTCACAGTCACTGCGCAAGGCAAAAATTATGTTCGAGAATTTGCCCTAAAAGAAAAAGCAAAACATCGTCAGCCGGCTACCGTTGTGTTCCTCGACCGGGCTATGAAAGCGACATGACACACTTCCGCAATGCTCACACACCTCCGCCGCAGGTTTCCGCTGCAGGCCGCTGCTCAAAGCGCCTTGCATGCTGTATACATGACCGGAGACTTCCTTCCCTCCTCAGAGTCCTTAGAGACTCGTTTGAGGTCGCGATGTCACGAAAAATTGCTCGGAAAAGTTTTATGTTGCATCTGACAGGCGATGTACCGACTGTACTAAATCTGTGCACATCTTTTCAAAAATGTCTATAGATTCGGTTTTTTAAATTAACTACACAAATTATGCATTCACCGGGAACAACTCTTTACGGAAAAGTAGGGTGTCATTTCCCTGAAGAGACGGCGCTGTAAAAATAACAGAGCACTTTCATTTGTGAATGATAGTTCATTAGGTGTCGGAGGCGTGACTAATGATGTCACCCTCATACACACTACAAGGAAATTGCGAATTTGAAGGTTTCATTTGTAAAAGTGCTTATTAAAATTCACGTAAAACGTCGCCAGTGCCCTCTGTTTAATATTAAAAGAAAAAAAGATTTCTGTTCTCATTATACTCCCCGTGTAGTGTCCCAGCTAATAACTTAATGGAGTCAGCTATAAAAGAATGGTCGCGGTCGGAAACAAAACAAATGTACGTGCCTATTTTTTAATATTTCATGAAGCGATGCTTTTTCTAGCGGTCTTTTGTTCTTTTTCTCCAAGTCACTCGCTTTTTAATGAAACGCACGTCGTGAGCGAGGGAACGGGTGCGGCAGCCTTTCAAAGGAATTGTGGGAGACTGCATACCTAATATGTATGTATCAAAGTGCTCCTAGCGTATTGAGTGGTTGAATCTCCACATTTCCTCGACCAACTCGATTGGCTTACACTGCTCGCGAACATGAGATTTGGATACGTACCTACGCGGTCGTAATCTGTAGCGCGTACGTATGCGAAACATTACTGATTTACCGCAACAGACAAACGTATGTAATTTTTTTAAATTAAAAATACTAGAGTGTTTTGCTATTTAAATATTATATCTTGATTTATGTCTGGATTTCATGTTAAAATTAAGAAGGACAGTCATACACGTTGAATTTTGTTCCGTCAGAATGAAAAACGAAGTCAATGACAAATAGTTCGTTGTATTAAACGTACAATGTGTTCAAATTGGTTCTCGGTATCAATCGTAGCGTGTAATTCGTGTCCGTTGAACATTGTAAATGTGGAGAGGACTCGGTAACAGTCGTAATTATTCGTGGATTGCTATCACTGCGATCTATAATGGGTCAGGGTGATGCAAACGGTATTTACAAAATGTCAACATAAATTCTACTTTAACGAGTATTTCGAATTAAAAGTAGAATTAATGCGAGGTGTTAAACCCAACCGCTTGAAACTAGTTCAGTTTCATACGATTTTTCAACGGGGAAATATTCCATTTCGAATGTTTTCTGTAAACATACGAAACATCACTCAACTTTCGCGTCCGTATTTATAAGTTTTTTCGGATACGTAAGCAATATTTGCCACAATGTGGAAAGGGTAGGGAAAACTTGAGTTGGTTTGTCAATACAGATTATTTGAGATGTAAAAATGTACGCATGGATATTACAATAACCACACATAAATAAAACCACATATTCTCATAGAGACGAGTTCAATATTTCTCATGTCAAATCTCCTAAGGCAAATATTTTAAAACACAAATACATATCAAAGTTCAGATAAGCTTTATGTCATAGCATAACCGCTTCCCGGAGCGATGTGGGGCAAGAATATCATTTCAGATTTAGCTTTGCTGCGGGCGGAGCACACGATATGAGATTTCTCGCCTGTCAACGCTGAAATCGAGTGTTGCGATGTGTCAGGAAAATTCGAAATAAAGTCAGGAAAATTAATTATTAAGAAAATGGGTAACCATTGTTTTATTTATTTTACAATATTGAACACAACTATCTATTTACACTAAGTACTAGCAGTAGCGCTTGCGACCACTAGACCAACGAGGCAGTGGTTTCTTATAGGATTTTTGAAGAGAAAACTTCTTTAGGCGCGTTAAGCGATTTTGAAGTGAATTTGGTAGTGAGTAAACTTATGGATACACGTCACTGTGCGCTGTAGTGCTGTAACTTAGAATATAGATGGCGCTAATACCAGTTTTAAATAAATTAAATCTTTGTTGCAGAGCACAGATCCATACAAAAATAGTATATTATGCAATTAGTGAATAAAGGACGGATTTAAAGCGAGGGCCATAGATGAATCACGAGCAAGTGAAGTTTTCTAACGACTGAATCACGAACGTGCGGAGTGATTCATAATGATTGAATCACGAGCGTAGCGAGATTGGTCTGTTTTGTGTTCTTTGCTGTCATTAGTAAATTGGCGCTATTTTGAATACTGTAAGACTAAGTTGTACGAACACAAATTGTTCCAATTCTAATGTGCATTTTAATTAATTTAACCTTCCCTTTTTTCTTCATTAAATGTCTATTTCCGCTTAAATCTTTATTTTTATCGTAGTCATGGTATAAAACATAGTACTAAAACTCTTGAATAAAACGGATTTATATGCCCTCGCTTTAAATCCGTCCTTTATTCACTAATTGCATAATATACTATTAAAAACAGTAACTTACAATAAAGTGGCACAAGTGGTTTTAAATTTTCACTTCAATAAACAGTCCCACGACTGTTTAGGTTTTTTTATTCACATGGTCCTCATTGAAGATCCATAGTTCTATACCCATATGGTAAGGGACAATGCAAACGACCAATGTTGTGTACGGCCCGCAAAGAAAATTGACTATCAACTTAAATTGTCTGTGTATTCAAATCACGTCATTCATATAATTTCATACAACTATCAGAGAATGACATTTGTATGTAATGGACACGACACGGTCAACTGACTTAGGGTCTCAATTTGTTTGACAATTAATTTCTGGAATGTAAAAGTTTCAAGTTTTCATTGTACCTAAGCAAATGAGAAAAATATGTAAATTTTGACGTGTAAATGAGCAAAACTTTACTTGTTTCTTGTGTTGATTTGGTCTGAACACTTGTTTATTTTTACGAACAGCCATGACAAAAACACGAATGAAAAAATTTAATGAATAAGCTTTTCCTCATTATTGTTGATTCTTAAATGAAGCTTCACGAATATTTTGTCAGTATTAATTTTATTATTTATTTAAATGAGGAAAGGAACACGTAACGAACTTGACGATTTTCAAATTGTGTACATAGGAAAAATGGTAAAACAATAAATGAATGGCATATTTCGTTGCCTACCTTTAATTTGTATACATAAAGGTTTTCAGAAACACAAAAAGTCCGCTTTTTGTTATTGAATATTTTGCCAGTAACAGTGGAAACCATTTTGTAAAGCGAAAAAAATAAATAAATATTAAATTGTGTGATTTTTCATTTTCTCTTTGTTCTTTAGATGTCGGCAAACGACAATAAAAGAAACCAAAATTGAAGTCGGCAAATTGAGTGGGAAGTGAGTTTTGCTGCTGAGCTTGAGGTTCCATTATCGCGCTGGGCAAAGAAATATCATAGTAGTTTACATAACATAACATCACGCCTGTAATGCTTGAAGGGTTAGGCAGAGGTGTACCTATAGTACATCCATATTTCGCCAGTTATGTTTAAGTCCCATGTAGTAGCGGGCAAGCCTATTGCCATCAACCAGTGACAAATCCAGACTACGAGCTGCTACTGAAAAATTCCTGATGAAAAAACCCAATAACACTTGGCCTGTCCTGGGAATCGAACCCAGGACCTCATGTTCAGCAGTAGCGCTTACGACCACTAGACCAACAAGGCCGTCAAGTCGTTCTTTTGGTTAGGAATTTCTGACTCACGTGGTCCTCATTGAAGACCTTTAGTTCTGAGCCCATATGTAAGGGACAATGCGAGCGACCAAAGTTGTGTACAGCCCACAAAAAGCGTTTCAAAAACATGTATTGGTTGATTGGACGGAATTCCTGCCTATCGATACATAACAAACTGTTATTATATAAGCATATTCTCATGCCAATATGGACGTATGGGATCCAACTGTGGGGCTGTACTAAACCGACCAACATCAAAATGATACAGACATTCCAAAATAAGGTACTCAGGAGCATTGTTAACGCGCCCTGGTATATAAGAAATGACGACCTCCATTGTGACTTAAAAATGGAACCCGTCACCAACATAATTACTAAATTTGCTGTGTCCCACGAACACAGACTCCACCGTCATGTGAACGTCGAGGCAATTCAGCTGTTAGACAACACGAACATAGTGCGAAGACTAAAACGAACCAAACCCTTTGAGTTAGTGTAGTGTAAAAAGTGTAGAAATAATAGTGACAATGACACACATATAACACGTGAACAAAGTGTTTTTATTATATCAGACTCTAAGAAAGTGAATCGGACTTGTGTAAAGTGCAATAAACACTATTCTAAGTTTTAAAATATTTATCACGTAAAAAATTAAGTTAAATTTAAATTGCTTATTAGTCTTAAAGGCTAGATTGTAATTGATTAGTAGGAACCTGGTTCTTTCTAATAAAGCATAAAAAAAAAAAAAAAAAAATGTAAGGGACAATGCGAGCGACCAAAGTTGTGTACAGCCCACAAAAAGCTCGCGACTTGCAAACAAAGGCTTTACGAGCCTATAATTTCATTTAATTTTAGTACATTTTGAAAGATAGAAAAGTACGTGGAGTATCCTAACTAATATTTTAATGCGAAAGTGAGTTTGTTAGGTTTTCACGCTAAAACGGCTGAACGGATTTGGATGAAATTTGGTATACGGGTAGACCATGATCTGGAGCGGACATAAGTTACTTTTCATCCTCGATCACAGACGAAGTCGTGGCCAACAGCTAGTTATCTATATTGTAAGATCTAATTAATCTCTTTTTCCTTTAACACTTTCTAAGTGTTAAGCTGACCTATGCTGAGTCATGTAAAATAATTCGGTTACGCCCATTAATCTGTCAGGACTGGCTTAATTATAATTATAATAATATGGCTTATATAACATCCCTTTAATCATTTTAAAGGATTATTTATTTATCTATTTCAGCGTAGCTTTGTTCAGTAATCCACAAAGTACTTGCTAATTTATTCAATTAGTAACAGTAGCTACCTACCTGCGCCGAGGTCACAGGGATATATTTGTTTGTTAAACCAAGAAGAATACCGACTTCTAATAGGTCCCTCGCTGCTAATACTCTTAGGGCGAATTTCACGAACGTGATCAGCACATCTATAGCATTTCAAGAGCTATCAGTATCAATTTTACACAACAATCATAAAACTGACAGCTTTCGTGGTTTTTATGTGCTGATCGCGTTCAATTTCATTGATGAAATTCGCTCTAAGAGGTTACAACCATAACCATGACCATGGTTATAATTGCGCTGGAGCTCTGTCTCGCATAGGGTCGCAGCATTATGCTGAGCGATGGCCGTTTTGCGTGGATGTGACGCATATTTCCCCCCAATTTTTTATTCTCGTGTTTTTTTCTTTCCTTTGCGTCATATTTACCGCAAATAAACGTATTTTCTTTTTTCCTTTCTAACAAAATAAAAGTGAACCGGTCAAGTTTGCATAACTGATATTCGTATCGAAAAATTGCTACGCCTTTTATTTACTTCGCAAATAAGTTTATGAATGTTTGGTTTCACTAAACATTCATAAACTTTGCCCCATTCGCTAGTTGAAAAAGTTATCTCGTATAAAAACGAAGTTATACTGTTGAGTTTGAAAATAAATTAGGTACCTACGTGTTAACTCTCTAGCGAGAACAAAAAAGCTCCATTCGGATACACGAAGGTTGTATACATCTACTGTTGGTGTGTATTTAATTGACGGTTACTTACCTTTTTGTATGAACTGACGTATAGATCGGGAAAATCTTTTCTCTGGTGAAACGGATCGGCTTTTGGTCGTTTAATTGGATTTTTGGCGTTGTGGCGAGATTTTCTCGGAAAGGTATGCCCATGTCTCATTTAAAATATGAAATTACTCGCAGCCGATAAGGTCACTTTGTGACTCTGATACGATAGCTTCTACGTATGAGTTTTAATAATGTCTGTACGAGTTGTAGGTATTTTCAAACATTTTATTATTAGTTTTCCGACAATGAGATCGTAGCGACACATCATTGACTTTGACATGTTCAAATGTGATTTATTACTTTCCGAGTCAGTGTTCCACTAACAAATACTCGACGAAAGCATTATTCACCGCCATGATCCAGATTAACTATACCCATGCTCACGGAATTGAAAGAGCGTGAAACTGATCGTGGGACATTCAATTATATTCATATAACATTCCACTGAGTTCGGGACCGTGAATTATGTGATGTGGACCCCCAAATTCCCATTACCATGTCGAAATATCGGCGAGGTAGCGAAAATACAGATTTATGAGTTAGACTCGCATGATAGATTGGTATCAAAACCTAATTTAAAGTTAACATTTTGCTTGCCTACGCAAACGTAGAAATCGTAGAAAATACAATCCCAATTCACGATTCAGACGAATGAAAATGTAGAGGGAAATATGTTTGAAAAGATTGAAGTATCTGGTAACTGGTTCAGAATTATTTTTTATGTATGTATAAAGTAGGAAGTAATTACTTGGAGGAGCGACGTGAGGTGAATGTCTCGTGTGCTTGTTGCTATGCAGGTGTTCAAAGGAATTGAGTTAACAAGTAGACGAGACATGTATTGGAGAGAAAAACTAACTGTTTTCCTCTCAAATACATGTCTCGTCTCGTGTGAAGACAAATAATATTTTTTTTTATAAAACATCGGGAAATCTTGTCTTTATGTCGTAACGTAGGAATGTTGCCTTTGCCTTTGTCTCAAGTTCAGTCACAATGGTTTTTTTATTATTCTTAACGTTGACTTTAACTGTTTGCTTGCAATCAATCAAACTGGCGCACGAAACATTTTTCAAACCAGCTTTTTACAAGTGTAAATTGTTCGATTGAAAAGTGTGAACAAGGAGAGATATAAAGAGTGTATCATAAATCGTATAACGTTTAATAGACGAGTTTTCAGGCTAATAGCCGTTCTTGGTATCCCTTGTTCGGCAGATTTACGATGTGCTAAACCACAAGCGTTCGAATTGGACGCCATTTTCCTCCCTCCGACAATAATATTAAAATATAAATTCTTATTTATCGGCGATCGAGGAATTTACACATTATCGATGTTCAATTAAAAAGCATTGAAGCGTAGGTACATACATCATATACTTTTGTTTTAATTGGCAACTTTTTTTTTTTCGATTTGATTTTAAAAGTAAGCTTTCAGCTTGAAAGGATCACAAGACACACAAGAAGTATCTTATAGATACTTCTTATTGGTCAGAAACTCATATCTCTGTAACTAATAGCAAATAAAGAAATCAAATACTGAAATAAAATGTGACTCTTGAACTGAATCGAACACCATTTCATACAGAACAGTATTAAAATTTATTTCATATTATAACATTACTAGCGACCTGCCCCTGCTTTGCACGGTTTTTACGACTTAACAAAACTTCAAGATATTTTTATTCTTTGTAAGTTTAATATTAATGTATACCTATATAAACCCACCGGAATAAATTCTCTAAATTATGGTGATATCTGCATCGAAATCCGTTGCGTAGTTTAGAAGAACAACATGGTCACACAGACGAAAAGTGATTTTAATTCAAAGTATGTGTAATTATTCATTCGTAATAAAAAAGTAGCGTTAAGATAATCTAAAAAAATAGTCTGTAACTGGCCGTTAAGGATCTCAATAATAAATTGTTGAAGATAAATCCTTTAATATTAAATGAGCAATATTTGTATATATATATATATTATATATTTTTAAACATGTTCTCGAAAACGGCCCTAACGATTTTGATGAAAGTTGCAATATTGCTAGATCGATTTTTCGCCCCCGTAAACTAGGCGTTTACGGGCGAAAAATCGATCTTTAGGCGACCGAGCTCTGCTCGGACGAAAATACGGTAAAGTTGACGAGGGCAAAAATCGATCTAGCTAGGTCTGATATCTGCGAAAATTCGTTTTCTTCGTATTTTCACCCGAGCAGACCTCGGTCGCCTAAAGATCGATTTTTTGGGTGAAAATAGAGAATGCTCATTTAATAGTATAGAATAGTTCATACTAATTCCATGTATAAGTACATACTAATTCCATGCTGCCATGATAGTAGGTACTTACTAATTCCAAGCTGCCATCTCATTATTCTAAGGTAGCCATCTTGTTCTTAGCTTTGGGCGACCGAGCTCTGCTTGGGTGAAAATACAGAGAAAACGAATTTTCCCAGATATGAGACCTAGCTATATAGATTTTTCGCGCAGAGCTCGGTCGACCAGGTACTAAATGATTATCATAAGAAAATTAACCGTTTTAATTTCTCAGAAACAGGGCCGTTTCTCGTAAAGAGGAATAGGTTCACTTCATCATATCGCAGATAATTCTGTGAATATGTCAGTAAAGTGCTTATATTCCCTTATTTTCAAGATGGTAAGAAAATATTCTTGTCCATTTTGTTATGAATGACGCGAAATGATAACGACAAAGTAAAAGGTACGAACCCTTCCAGTATATTGTAAAATATACATGTATTTTTTGAAATATAAGTATTTATCTGTTCACTGAAGGGTGTATAGTATTTTAGGTCCATTTTCATCTTGTCGGATTTTATATAAAGCAATAAATCTTTGCCGAGTAATAAATCATGGTTGATATTGAACAACAATTTGGAATATAATTTTTCAGACTTGTTTGAATTGTATTAACGGAACTACTTACTTACCTACTCTTGTAGTTTTCATTTTACAAGAGAGTACCTACATTGAAACTATAGACAGCCATGCACTAAGATCCTAAGATTAATTATTGTTTTGATATAAACCCACAGCGATAGTAAATTGTTAAAAGAATTATCGAAAATGAAAGGTCATGAACAATTATTATTGCAGCTGTAGGCCTCGTCCACACTCCGGGTACGTCATGGTGCGCTGTTTTACGACTTGAAATTGTTGTTCTATATTTTTTTTGTCCTGTTGTTGTGACAAGTAGTCTATTAATATTGAATTTCAAACACTATGTCTTGCATGTCAATAAAAATGTGCCGTAGTACAGACCAGTACTCTAACCCACTTTCAATCACAATCAGAAAGGTTTCGAAGGAAACTGGAGATCTATTGCTTCATATGTTTGAAAAATTCGTCTGGTCGACAATGTAAATAACGCAATTAATGTTGTTGAACTGTCAAAATGAAAGGCATTGCCATTAAGTATGTACGCAATTACCCCGGAGGCTTTAGAGACTGAATCATCTACTTTTATATTTTGGTTGCTTATTGGGAATCTTCGTGTTATTTTGCCGTCTGGTACATCCATATACCTATCATAGTCATATACCTATGAACCATTTGTCATACTTATTCATCATAATAGTGAACGTTCAGAACATTAGGTAAAAGGTGTAAGAAAATTATCGTACCATATCTAAAGGGAACTCTTTTTAACAAACCATTGAGCACATACAAACGATTTAGTCGCTTCTTAGAAACACTCGGGCTCATGATTATGTATGTCTTCGTAACACGGACAGTAACTGAAGAATATATATTATCTTTGGTATTAATGTACAATATAAAATATCCGTTTCTCTAAAAACAAGTGTAAATGATTGGCAGCTGTGACATTTTAAAACGTAGCAGAATAAATCGGTAAAGCTCCGAACGAGTAATTGGTCTCGAAAAAATCGTCTTAATTTCACAGTTTTTTCTTTTGAGTTTAAACGATTTTCATTTTTCTCATGCTATTCTTAATTGTCTGTCTAAATGTCAATTAAAAATGACATTGACAATGATATATTATTGCACTGACAAGTTTATTGAAACCTTAGCCCAGTCGTAATGGGACTAAAATCTTCTAACATTCCTCTGTGTATACTATGTAAAGCATTAGTTATGGTACCTACTAAAATACGAAGCCAAAAACATTTTTACCCAAATTACGAATGACATTTAAAAAATCTTATTAGAGCAACAGAACAATGACTGTCAAACGAATTTCTGATGGACATTTTAGTAAAACCTGTTTCAAGAGATTATCTGATAAAAACGGGATTAAGTACGGTATTTAAAAATAAAAACGCTGAGATAAAAGTCAAATCTGTGCTATCTGTATCAAAACTTATCTATATAGGTCCCGCTTTCGGGTTAATTGTTTGTTTAAGATAATCGGGTCAAGTTTAGTTATTCAGCATTATGTACACGAAGTTCACTGTAGTTACGGTAAGACTTCTGTTAGACAAGATAATAGCCGAGATATTCTTATAATTCGTATATCAAAATGATGTGTAGGTAATATTAATCAGAAGGCCAATTCCAGTCATTAAAAAGCCAACTAAAAAGGTATAAACAGTATATCACAGACAGACAAATTAAAAATCCGGAGTCACGTGCTAGGGCATAAATTAAACAGATTATGATTGATTTGATTTTGATTTTTCCTTTTTTAGTAAAGTCGGGTAAAAACGTTCAAAATCTAGTTGCAATATCATCTCAGCGACAATAAATGTCAAAAACTTGTCTAAAAATCAGAGGTATTTTTGGCAGATTGAGACTGAACATCTTAGAAATACTGGAATTGCTCCACTGATATCGTGCCTAAGAAGATTAAAGCCTCCAGTATACGTTTGGGGAGCCCGTTGGTCGAGCGTGTTCGGCAGAATACACGCAAATGAAACGGCAAAATACACGTAAATCAAACGGCAAATCACGCAAAATAGCCCAGTATACGTTGGCCGAGCGACGGGTTCGCCCGCAACGTGTACTGGGGTTTAATATTTCAAACGGCCTATTTTGTACGTTACGGTACATAAACGCGAAAACAATAAACTAACGCTAATCCCACAAACTATTACCCTCACTTTAAAGCTCATATAACGGAATTCTCCCAACATTATTTTCCACTTACAAAATGTCATATAACGCCCAAGTTAAATGATCTTTGTTACGCAATTTTGCATTAACTAAGTTTGCGCCGGAGTTTCGCTTACCTGGTGGCCTACTTATGTTAGAGATTTATAGTGCACGATGAGAAAGATGCAGCATCTAGTTGGAAACTACATTCGTGCATACTTTACCAACGTGGATTTTCTGAAGTAGATTATGAAAGTGGACGTAGAAAATGTTGGTTCGTTAAATATCCGAAAACTTCTGAGGTTGATTTCTTTAGTGCTTATTTGCATCTCGCAGGTAACCCTTTAGGAGACTTTTGATTCACGCCAGGGCATAAAAAGCGAATATGTGCTAAGTGAGTTCAGCTTAGGGCGTTGCTTGGGGGCCCTAAGTGGACCCCCAAGCAACCTAATACCTAGGCATAGGTATACCAACGTGACTGTAAATTCATTTGTATTTCTATACAGCTAAGTAATATAAGCCACCACAGACTAACTGGAATAGATAGATAGATAGAATACTCTTTAATAAGTATACCATAAAAATTATAGAGATGTGGCGGCATTTACATCGCCACATGTGAGCTACGCATCAAAGACCTGACGCTACATAAATCCTGCATCGCGCAATTAGAGTTTACCGCGCGAACACCATATATAAGACTATCCGACATCAATCGTTGGGCAGTTGCCCACCAGACACGACACCCGTCTGGTCGGCGGATCCTCCCTTTTCAATAGAGGGTGAGTGAATTTTACACCCTTTTTCTCATACCTCTAAAGATATAAATGTAGAAATTTTACATAGGGTGACACCAAGGGCGGTCTTATCGCTAAAAGCGATCTTTTACAGACAGTTTAAGGTGAATTAAAGGTAGAAGGAGAGACAATACTGCAGGTAGTCAGCAGTGTTCAATTTACATATACAATAAATACATATGTACATACAAAAAGCAATTACTTATCTATATAAATATATATACATATCACAATAATAAACATGAAACAAGAGCAAGGAACTATATGTAATGATGATGTCATGAAAAGCATCATGAAGAACTTTGAACTTTCATGGTCTGAAATAACCAAGGAGCATTGTAAGCGTGGTGATCAATGGCGTTAATACTCGATCCTTCTCTTTATGTGAAGATGCCTTTGACCTTGTCAGCAACACACTGTGGTAATCCATACCTAACTACTTACCTTTATTATGTTATAGTCCGACCGAGACTGATCGACCGAGCTCTGCTCGGGTTAAAATAGAGAATGCTCATTTAATTTTATAGCTTAGTTCATACTAATTCCATGTATAGTACATACTAATTCCATGCAGCCATGACAGTAGGTACTTACTAATTCCATGCTGCCATGTCATTATTCTGAGGTAGCCATCTTGTTCTAAACTTTGGGTGACCGAGCTCTGCTCGGGTGAAAACATGGAGAAAACGAATTTTCCCAGATATGAGACCTAGCTAGATTGATTTTTCGCCCCTATATTGCAACTTTGTTGTTGTCGTGATCACGTCACGTGTATGAATATGTATATAAATATTGTTCATTTAATAATATAGGATTTGCGAAAGTAACTTGTCAGTGTGTTACCTTTTCACGCCTTTACAGCTGAACCAGTTTTAAATGTTCTGGCACACGGATAAACCATGACCTGGTTAGGACATACAATACTTTTTATCCCAGTAGTACGTTCCCGTGGGATAATTTCCGACCTCGACGCGGGCGAAACCACGGGCAAAAGCTAATATTATTTTAAGTGGAGCACGACACGCGTGTATATGTTAACAAGGGCAAGGAAAAGGTATTCCTATTTACACTTTCGGTTCAATAAACACATTGTACGGTCCTTTATAATTTGGGACGGACCTTTCGTTATTTACGGGACATTACAAATTTAAAGTCCGGTAGAATTTCTTTAGGGAAAAATCACATTCTTCAAATTGAGAATCGAATCATGAAGCTTTCACGGCCACAATTTCTAGGTATTGCTTCAAAATTGTAAAGTATTTTGTTTTTGTATCGCTCTTCACAAATAAGAACAGCTTATTATATTATTTTATTTATTTTATTGTCATACAATATAAGATACCAATATACCTATTGGTAATATATAATTAATTGTGGTTTAATATATATCCTAGTGCCTAACTTCATCATTTTAACTTTTTACTTTAATTCAATGTTTTATCTGTATGTTATGGTAAACGATAATAACTTTAAAACTATCAAAAAGTTTTCATTCCGAATTTAAGACTGCGCTCATACCATTAAAATTTTATCGATTCGGAAAAGATGTGGCCCATAAATGAAGCCGTAGATATTTTACTCTATTCTTATTGGCCGAAGAATATTAAAAATCAAACCTCCAATGGCTGTTTTTCACTTCTCGTATCTTGAAAGTTTCCGGTTCTTTGCGCGTTTCATTTAAAGGGGCACGAGGAAATTGTTTTATGGTAAATATACAGCCATGTGCAACATGTTTGCAATCAAAGTGATGTAATGCAACATTGTACACACTGTATTATGGCCGAGTGGCGAACAAAGAATGGAATGACACCGAACAGGCAACAATAGGATTCGATGTTCCAAAGCGGGCTTTTCATTTGGTGCTTACATGATGTCGATTGTTTGAGTACGAACTCGAATAGTAGGACGTCTAGGTTTTAATGACAGCGAAATTGGTTACCGACTGTTATTAACTCTTAATTTAAATATTCCTGGTTTCTGAGCACTAATATGAATTTGATTGTTTGTGATACGCCTATTTTGATTGAATATGAATTATATATTATTATTACTGAGGTGCTTATAAATATATTTCGGGATGGCCCGACTAGTTTCATTCATGCATTATTGAAACCTGAAACTAATGTAATGTAAAAAGTAATGGTTATTCATTGTTTAATAAACAATGTTGCATAACATGCGTATTGAAAGTTATTATAAATAAATAATATTCAAAGTTATAGTGTGTGCTGCAGTTGAGTTTGTAATTACTGTAAAGTTCTAAAACTGTTCCAGCCCAGATGAAATAAATTAATTATTCCATAGTAATCCCAATGTTTTTAGCATAAAAATGACTAAAAGTTTTTACATCCACAATGTAATAAGCTTCTGTTGCATCGCAGTGCCTGCAAATCTGTCAAGAAAACCTACGTGTTAACAAATTAAAATAAAATGTGTTGATAACTGATTATCTACGCTATTTGAAGATTATCACATCCATTCCTTCTCTTGTGGCTATGGCAGGAGGTTCATTTATCACTCGTAGAAGAAAACACAGTAAATAATAACTAAGCCACATGCCAATATAGTGTACCTGCCCAAGTCTCGGAAAAACAAAACAATAATATTCAGTAGAAGAGCCATGGGATTGTAACTTTTTAATAACACTGTCATTCTGTCTTCCGTCGATCCCTCATTCCCGTATTTAAACGGCTCTCGTAAAACGTTTATTGGCATTTTGACAACTTAAATCCACGAGCAACGAGACACTGCGCGTTTCCTTTGTATTTCACACGAATGGAAACAGTAAAAAGTATTCCTGATTATTGTGTACTGCGGATGCGCGGACACAGTCGATGACATACTTTTGAAGTTTTGATCTTCGGCACGTGTCGCAGTACTCGGTTGTAAACGAGTATTATTATTGTTTTTTAACAAAAAAAATGCATCTGAGTTTTTCCTATTTCATGGTGCAATTACAGAAAAGAAAATATTTAACACTCAGATCAACGTATGATGTAGTCGTATAATTTTACAATGTTTGTAAATATGTGAGCACCATGCATCCATCACATGATTAATGTATCTGTCATTCCTTAATTTTTCATTATTTTTACCTAACGTGGTATAGTAATCTTATTCTAGGTGCATCGTCTTCACATATAATTATATAATTGATGGATACAAGATATTGTGAAAACATTTTAAAAGAGTAACGGTGGAGTGTCTTGCCCATTCTTCTCCATTCGAAAACTACCTTTTGGAAGGGGCAACTAGAATCAATTATTATTTAAATGTTGACGTTCAAAAGTGCCTTTTTTGTGCCTAATTGAAATAAATTATTTGACTTTGACTTTTATAGTCTATAAAATATTCGTATAGTTACGAACAGAATAAACAATTTTTCTTTCTTTCTTTCTTTTCAATATCTGACACTTACGCAAGATTCAAAAGCGATATTCTCCTAAAGTATTGTGTGTGTTACGAACATTCGAAACCATACTATATGAGATAGTTCTTTTCTCAAAGTTGAAATTTTTATTTCACAAGAAAAACGGTTGAGAATTGAAGGAACGGTAAAGAACTGTAAGGTATGTGTGCTCGCGACTGTACTTAGACGTATACCTTGTGGAAATCATACACTTTGCCAATAGCATCGCCAAACAAAACTAAATATAAAACGTACATATACTCACTAGGCACATATAGCAATGTATCCTATGTAGATATAGTGTCATACTATTCACCTGTGGAAGAGACAAGGCCTTCAGTGCTATGAACAGAAAATGTTTCCATATTTCCTGGCGCCATGTGGCATAACTCACCACTAGAAGTTTGTAAGTAGTCGCGGGTGGCTCAGTTGTTCACCGCTTGGAAACTACATAATAATCCGATTTCAGCAGTTTACTCTTACAACTAACTTGTGTTGTGGATGATAAGCACCAGCTACGAGTTATTTAGGAACGAGCAGTTTTCGAAGTCAATTGATTGGCTTAGCTTTAATTTGTTACTTTATTGATAAACATCTAGTTACATACATTACGCCTATCAAAGCGCTTGGCAGAGGTGTACATATAGTACACCCACATTTTCCAGTTATGTTTAAAGCCTCTAAACAATTTCTAAGAAAACTTCACGGTAGAACAATTACCGGTGTCGTGTCACGCCCGTCTGCATGAGGCTTTAGTCCCATGTAATAGTGGGCGAGCCTATTGCCGGGCACAATTCCAAACTCCGGGCTGCTACTGAGAAATTCCCGATGGAAAACACGCAATAACACCTTCCCCGACCCGGGAATTTAACCCAGGACCTCTTGCTCAGCAGTACCGCTTGCGACCACTACACCAACGAGCAGTCACATCAACTTTAATTGAAATACCAAAAAACCGCAGCGGTAGTTTTACCTTTCAACGTTTATTACCGAGAGGATTATCTTAAGCTTCATCGTCAGCCATTTAGCAGGGTTAAGAGACAATGCCGGGAGCAGTGTCTAATACGATTCTATTATACCTGTGGAAGAGACGGTCTCTTGAGACAGCGTTATTGCTGATAAGAGAGAGAAAATACTTCCCTATCTTCTCTGAATATAATTTAAGCGTTAAAGCTTTCTTTTTCATTATTTCTTCGTGCCATGATTTATTTTGTATATAAATGAACTTAAGTATTTAACCTTCTGAAAGAATACATTTTTAATCAACATAATGGGTAAAACGCATGGGTGAAACGTAGAAACTGCACGACATTTTATCAATAAACTTTTAAGAGGGAACAGGGCCCGCGATTCACCATAATTTCATCCGGGATTTTTTCCTTCCTGAATAATGCCTCTAGAGCAATCATTTTTTTTTTCATAAAATCAAGGTCTGCTGTAGTCAAGTCCTTGTTATTTCTTTTTTTTCAGCAACTTATCGGTAAAGAAAATATGACCCTCCAAAAATTACAAATATGCCCCATTTTTATCGCCGTGATTAGAGGAGTACCAGTAAATTCGAAAAGTTTATAACATAAATGAAAATGATAGGAACCTAGACGTACTCTTTCTTAAAATTTTAATGTAAATAATAATTGAATCGGTTCAGTTTTCGAGGAGAAAAAAGGGGAATACGAAACGTCGATTACGTCAATTTTTTTTGTGATATAATTGGTCTGAGCTGTAGCAATCCCTATCGCACTCTACGGGGGCAGACTTGAGGTAAGAAGAGGGCAATAGTTTCTTCAAGTACCTATTTTTCGAATTCCTCGCAGCCCCTGTTCCCTCTTAAAATGAAAAACAAAGTGAGCTTCTCCATAAATTGATGTATCATATTTTTATTTATAAACAGATGCAGGCATTAATCACTTTATGTCCCGAATAATGATAATAGTGAATTTATTTTTATCAAAGATTTACCATTTCGCATTCAAACTTTAAATTTTCTGTGACATAAATATTTATCTTGTTGAACAAATGGAACATCGAAACTAAGAACAATTAATAGCCACAGAGTTGTGTGATTCATACTGTTTGATACTAAAATAATCTATACTGTGTATTAATATTAATATTATTTAATAAAGCTGAAGAGTTTGTTTGTCCGTGCTAATCTCTGGAGCTACCATTCGCATTTGAACATTTGATAGTCCAGTTCCAATCCAAAAATTAGAGGATTATATCCAAGATAAAAATGCTTGGAAATATGCTGGTCCTGCTCCATAGGACAATTTAGAATCTAGACAAATTCTAACTGGTTGCTAATTTAATTGTATAATATTATTTTTCATTGATATTTAACAATGATTTTACATTCTGTGATTACTTTAACTCACACACCGACTTATTAATACCTATTACTTGTTAAAATGTTAAGAATATCGTATAATTTTACAATTTTTGTAAATATATGAACACCGTGCATCTATCACATAATTCGTTTTTCTGTCATTCCTTCATTTTTGTATTGCAATCTTATTCTAGGTGCATCGTCTTCACATATAATTATATAATTGATGTATACAAGACATTGTGAAAACATTTAAAAAAGTAACGGTGGAGTTTCTTGCCCATTCTTCTCCATACGAAAACTACCTTTTGGAAGGGGCAACTAGAATCTTTTTTTTTTTTTGTAAAATTTGACGTGCCGTATTGCCTTTTTGTGCCTAATTGAAATAAATAATTTGACTTTGATTTTGGCTTAGTTCTTTTGGAAGGTTATAGGCTATTTAACATCACCCTCAACACTAAGAAGCCGAGCAAAAATAATAAATAGTTTGTAAGAACGCTAAGCGAAAACAAAGCATTAACGCGGGCGGGTAATGCAATGCGACACGGTGGGTAGAGAGCCGAGAGAGTTTTATAAAATGTGGCTTTTATTTTAGTATATTGTGTGTCTTACGACTTCCACGTAAACGGTTTATGAATAAATGTCAAGGTTACGCTGTAACTGTTACTGTACCACCGCCAGGTGGCGCACGGCGGGACTTACTGTAGCCATGCCGCTGCCCCAGACTATGCTCTTCGTGCCGTCAGAAAAAGAAGTCTAGAACAGAGATCGCATGGCGGACGTATCGCTTTTCAGATTATTTAGAAAAATAAAACAGTTTCATCAAATACCAGGCCTAGTTCCTTATTTTCAAAGATTCATAGCGGCAACAGCCGGAACAGTTACAGATATAATATGAAACTTTTTTTCTCTAGCAATATGATTAACGAAGTTGTTGACAGTGTCAGGGCATGAATTGTGATTTCGATTAGGGGGCTTACAGACACTTGGTCAGTGGCTGTCAGCGGCCGTCGCGTCGGCGACAATCGTCGCCCTATGACTTTCTATCACAGACCAAACCAGCGGATTAGTTTTATTTTTTAAACACTTTCTGAAGCTACGGTTTCCTAGAAGAGCAGTGGCTGAAAATAGTACCGGTGTTTGTTGAAAATAGTACTTTACGTTGTTAAAAAACGCTCTCTAGGAAAACACACCAACTTACTTTCATAAATAACGTTTCCGTGACGCCATTCAACGGTAAATTTTGGACGCTATATGTCAGCCAGCGCAGTCTTAGCAAACCTTAGCCTAACCTTTATTATGGATTACCAAGAAGAGATTGGTATTACTTTACACAAAATCATAGAGCAACGACTGTCGCTTGCGGTTACCGACGACAGGCGACGACAGTTGTCTATTAAAGTATCGCTCGTCTGTTGGCCCCCTAACAAAATCGGCGATAGCTTTCAGATTGTTGCTGACGTGTCATAACGACTTTTTATATTAAACGCGGTTTGTATGGCCACTTAGTAACACGTTAGTTATGATCCTCATTGGAGTAATAAAATCTAATGGACTAGCGTTATGTTGGCCAGTGCTTTTTATACCTTTCTATTTTATTCGTTTGTTTTTCATGAGTATGAGGACGTATTCCGGGTTTTATTTTTATATAAATGCTTTCAGTAATGGACTGTATTGATTTTGGCGTTTCAATGGAAATAAAAAGTGTGGCCCGTAGCTTGAAGCGTTCATTCTTTGATTTGGAAACGTCATAAAATAATCTTGCAACAGAAATATTATATTCGCGAGCATATTCGCAAGAAGCTGGCAGTATCATCACAACGGTAATATTTTCCCATTGTTTGTTTTATTTGTGCTTATATTTATATATAATTAGGTGTATTTATTATATTTATAGTTTTAAATAGGTATATATGTATATCTTTATATTTAAATGTAAAAAATCTTCTTTTCTCGCTATTGCACCTACCACTGTTTGTCTCTGCATCACCCGAAGGTTGGCTGGTAGAAAATGCCTATGGCATTAAGTCCGCCTCTGTACATTTGTGTGCTTGAAGTATTAAATAAATATTTTAAAATCTTAACCCTATTGCTGCACCAAAGTAGTTTCTTACTTAGAATCAGCTTATATAAGGTTTCCTGAAACAGACACGATTACCTTTCCTTCGTAGAAAATAAATCAACCATGTAATTGATTAAAAAGAAAACTTAGTTATAATTTTATGAACCGACAACCGTCTACCGTAGTAAAATGATTTACCGTCTTAACATTGTTCTAATATCCAAAGCTTAGTGCAATTTGTAAAATAATTCCTTAGTTAGCGGAACGGGACCAATTTGAGCTAAAACAGGTGTAAAGTAAGGAAATTGCAGTTAATGTTTAGAGGTAATATGCGATCTGATAGAGTTATAGTAATTACCGACACACTTAGTAGGAAGCAACGTTTATCTACAAATTAGTCGCTGGTTCCTCTTATATTGTTAGATCGTGCAAAAGAAGACAGGCAGTTTTGGTGTCACTTAATTTCAGAAGCGTTCATGAACGAGTTTAAGTATGTACATTATATGAAACAGTCCTAGGGCCAGTCTATAGGCCTCCAACTGAACAAATAAAAAAAAAAAAAAATGAATAAATTTTATAAAAAAAAATTAAAGAATAAATTTTATTAAATCTGACTAACAAAACGCAATATCTATTTTTTTTTTTTAATTTTGTCCCACTCTAGGAATTTCTCCTGTATTGTGGGTCCGTTTACAAACATTTAAACTCACATACACAAACAGCCAGACCCGGAACAACTACTTGTAGGTCATACAAATATTTGTTCCGTGCGGGAATCGAACCCGCGACACGCAGTGCAGCAGTCAATCGCTTAACCACTGCGCCAACCGTGCTGACAAAGATACCATACTTACCGGAATATGGTATTTCTATTTCTATAATTATGCTTATTAGCAGGATTTGTTGGTAGTGTGGTTTCATCGTTTAACTTTAAGCTGATAATTAAGACTTTTACTACCTCATATTTTTTTTTAGAATCTATAATAATGAACATCTTGTCTTGTACAAGATGTTCATTATTATTGATAACTCAGTTCTGTTCCTTCAAATCTAAGACATTTTGGAGAAGCAGACTCCTTGAAACACAAGAGTATTATTATAAGCTTTGGAGCTAGTGCCTATTGGTATTTGCAACATGTTTTATATTAATAAATATGTATAAGCTCATTCTTGATGATAGTTAAATGAGTCCACTATATATACGTTTTTTGGAGAATTTAGCTCCCATGGCAAAATGAATATCTATTAATGTCAGCTTCAAATCAGAAATATCTCATTTGTCATATTTTAATATACTCGTTTTTCTCGACGTGTCGTTGTAAATAGTTGTGTGGATTCGTTTTTTTACCTTCTAGCTTTATTTGTTTCGTGAATTATAAAATACGAGGATTGTACGTAATCCAGGTGTGCAGAGGTGATCGAGTCTAATACAATACCATAGATTACAGTTGATGCTAGTATGTGTGATGGATGAGCATCGTATTATGATGCCGACGACCAGCATGACGATTTCGCCGGCTACTCAGTTATTCTAAGACGTTCTTCTAAGATTAGAATGTAATAATATAATAACAATGCTTTATTAAATTATCAAATAAATGTTTTATTTTTGCTTATTGCATAATACGTATTAATAAGCCGACCAAGATAGTTAGACAACATTATGGGATGCGTGGCCTCCTCAGCCTGAATACCTTCACAGGTCTTAAATTCTACATTCGCCTTTGAATCTTGCATAAATATAATAAGATATTAGGTACCTAGGTATAGGCAAAAGCATTTTTAAATACTTTTGTAAATGACATCACGATTGACAGTTGTCCCGTTAAGCACACTGACAAGTATAGTCAGTGATAAAGTCAAGTTATAACTGGACAAATGTGTGTAACCAGTCGCTTGAAACGTCGGGTCGGGCGATGTCGACCAACCAACGTCTCTAGTTATCCAAGCCTCACGACCTTTTTCATCGTTTTCGATGTTGCCAGACATATCTAGGTATACGTGTCGTGGGAAGCTTTATGCGTCGGAGTTTGTTTGGCCGTGTATGGTATATGATGCACGACACAAAGCGATAACGCGTCGATTTGCAGTTGCAGGGCAACAAACCAGCGTGGATAGTATTTTTTGGACGTATTCCTAAGTCCCATTTTTGGTTTTCTTCATCCAAGGTTTATCTGTGTGCCATCCAAATTCATTCAGCTGTTTTAGCGTTAAAGCGTAACTAACAAACAAACTCAATTTCGCATTTATAACATCGCCTTGGATGAATCTGTAAAGGTGTTATAATTGTGATATAAATAAATAATGTATAATATTAGTTAGGATGACGTTCACATTAGTAGTAATAACAAAGGACATTTTGTCAATCATAACTTTATTATGTCCGCTTGCTTTGCATAGAAGTGCATGGAGTACAATAGGACATGACGCTCTTCTAGATGTCCAATGTTCTACCCATTCACACGGGCTTAATATACAAAGTCAGCTTTTAGTGCCACTTTTCCCTTCAGTAGCCGTTATTCGAACTATTCATTTCCGCCATCTTTGAATGTCATATACTGGTTACTCGTTGGTTTACTGCATAATAACTCTTTGGTTTACTGTCATAGGGTCTGTTTATACAGGGCCACTTACTTTTAAACAACGTTTTTCTGGCGAAATCCAATTTAAATGAAATATTGCTGTAATTACCTTTTATCTTAATTTATCTCATGTTAAATAAAAAGTGCTAAAATAGATTATCACACATTTAGTGTGCATGTGCGCGCGTTCATTATTACAATGTGTACGTATTAATTTTCCGATCAGCTTTTCCTCGTTCCGCCTATTTTCCATGTTTTTGAGATCAAAGTCAAATCATTTACATCCAAAAGGCCATTAAAAAGGCACTTATGAACGTCAAAATTTACAAGAAATTAGATTTTATTTTAGGCTTGACTTCCCAAAATGTTAAGTTACATCTTAATAGGTACATGTTACTAGATGATGTTGGCAGAGATGTAAGTTGTTACATGGGAAAGGCTATAATATCGTTTGCCTACCGCCTGCCCGCCATTTTTCAGCAAAATGAAAATCAGGTCAAGAGGACGTCAAAACGACAAAGACTGTGCCGGTTGTCGTATAATATGGTGTTCAACTGGTCTAATCACATCACATTACTAAAACCGTAAAAAACCTACCTACGCAAATTTCGATCTTCAATAATAGCACTCTTACGCACACATAAGTCACGTAATATTGTATTGAATTCAGCTTTCCTTACAAGCCAAGCTTTAACGTGCCAGTTGCGGAGAGCACCTACTTATGTAGACCTATGTAGTTCTTTTTACTTATAATATCATTGCCATGTGTTAGCTGCATATCCTCAGACAATCAACATAGTCAGACTTAGTAAATGCCGGGCACTTAAATGTAACTTTGTCGTCGGTAGTTTTCCATCGGGACAGCAGGGTCCGGGACTTAATGACATCCGCCTTTTACCATTTATATTCATCGTAAGGTTCACTTACAATGTAACTTTAATTATTATTTAGTGAGTTTATCTTCTCTTGGGATTACTTTTTCATTGTTGATGTAAAAATGTTGTGATGGCCCAGTGGTTAAGACGAAAATATATGCCAGTGACCTTGGGTGGTTAGCTTACGTGTTCTGTACTAAGCTGATGCAACGCGTTGTACGTCCGGCCAGTAATAGGATTCGCCCATCAAGGAGCGCTGTTCCAAATTAGACGCATTATTAATTTATTATACATAAAATAAAAGGTATTTTAATAAAACACGTATACTAAAAGATCAAAAATTAAATTATCTTTAAAATGGTGAAGGATTCAGAAAAATACACTTGATAGATTTTCTGTGATTCTCAGTTTTTTTCCACGTTAGACATAACTTTACAAATTAATTTCATTATGTAATATAAACATAATCTAAAATATTCATATATTCATTTATTAAAAAAATGCTTTAATTTAACATATTTTTTTTCCAAATCATGAACACCACTCGTTTAAACGTGATCTTCAGTATAAAATCATTAAAAGTCCGTTATCGTCGCCTTAAGGGCTCGCCTCTCATGCACGAGGTTGTGGGTTCAAATCCCGGCAAGTACCACTGTAACTTTTTCAATTCATATGTACTTTCTGAAATTATCTTGGACATTACTTACATCGGTGAAGAAAATCATCGTAAGGAAACCGACTTGTGTAATGTTAATAATATAAGTCTGAAATCGCCAACCCGTCTTGAGCAAGCGTGTTGATCAATGCTCGTGCCTTCTCTGTATGAGAACAGGCCTTTGTCCTGCAGCGGGACAATAATAGGCTAGTATTATGTAGTATGATGTTGCATAGTTAATTACTTACTTCTTAAAGTCACAGCATAGTTATAATATTGTATAACAACTATGTATATAACGTCGCATTTCCGAATACAAACAGCTTTCTCCCATTATTAAAACATAAAGTTAAAAGAGTATTAACTACTCTATATACTTCTAATTCGATTGAAAGCGTCCGATCTGCACCAAGTGCAAAGGGCAACTGATAACTGACGAAAATAGTTGAACTGTGTATCGATAGCTTTTAGGATAATGTTTTCAGTTTTGTTTTTTTGCAATATATCGGCCTATTTGTACTCTGTCACACCTTCTGTTCTATTTAAACCTGTATAGAATAGCAAACAGTGCTTGCCCGAAGCAGATATTCAGACATGCAACATATTGCGTGACTTTATAAAAAACTAGCTTATGCACTTTATCCGCGAATTTCTTGTTTGAACATAAAGTATCCCAAATGATACTCGGTAATACTGCTTCAAATTAGTGAAAGAATTTTCGAAATCGGATTATCAGTTCCGAAGATTACCCCCTATCATATAAACATACAAATTTTACCTCTTTTTTGTATTAATATAGATGAATAAAGTAATCCTAACTTTGATATTATAAATGCGAAAGTGAGTTTGTTTGTATGTTTGTTTGTTTCGCTTTCACGCTACAACGGCTTAACGGATTTAGATGAAATTTAGCACATGGGTAGACCAAACCTGGAGAAAAACATAGGCATTGCATTAGACTTTTTATCCTGGATAGCAGACAAAGTTGCGGGAAACAGCTAGTTAATTAATAACAAAGATATTGTATAGTTCCAATACCTTTGGAAGTTTACATTAACTTAACGATGCCTATGTTAGAAATTGGCTCACCACCGGACTTAAATTGGGCAATATTAGAACTCTAGGCCTCTCCATGTTCTCGATGATTAGATTATGTGTTACAGCTGGGCTATTACCGCTTCAAATTCTGCGTGATAAGTGGAGATATGTTACCCCCTCCCAAATTGGAACATAACTACATCCTTGCCTCAAATTGCCCCTTAGGCAGGAAATAGTTGGTGTACGTTTATATTTATGCAAGTTTGAAAAAGAAGCATTTATTTATCATGCACTTTTCCTGAATAGGAATTGATCTACGAGCGTCCGACTCAGCCATAAAACGGAAAAGCTAGGAACTTGCCAAGCTAAATATCCTAGGCAGGTTACGATCAACAGCATTACCGTTGCGACTCAAATGGATAGTCGATGTAATCACGGCAAGAGGGACGACCTGAGCGCATTGATATTTTATCATACATGCAAGTGCGCATACCCATGCGCACTAGTCTACTACCTACAACTACATAAACGCGACATTCTGAGCATCGTGTCATAATGGTATCATTTCATTGTTAGATTTATAAGAAACTAGCTTCCGTCCGCGGCTTCGCCCGTATGCTATGTAGCCTATGTCCTTTTTGACGGTTCAAAATATCCTCATACCAAATTTCATCAAAATCGGTTCAGTTGTTTAGCCGTGAAATCGTAATAAACAAACTCACATTAGTTACCATGTGAATAAATATTAATTCTGTGCATTTTCATAAGACTCGTTCCTGTTTGCTGTTTGTTAATTATAATCATTATATTTATTTATGCTCATGCATGTACAAAACACTGGTTGCATGCATTCAAATTTCATGACACAGTATTAAGACATGCACCCTGTAAGGGCACTGTAATTTTTCTATCTCAAATTATTAAGTTACTTAAAATAATATTGATTCTAATAATTACAATTAATTACATTATTTATAACTAAAGATTAATCATTAATTAATTACATTTTATTTTAAAATAAGTCATTATAATCAATTCTTTCATTCACTTAAGTCATATACGTAAGACTAATATACATAGTATAGTCATTTATTATTTCACATTCACGACAAACATATTACAAGGTCGATCGATTGACAGTTTGTCAGTTTTTTGTTCACGAATCTTATAATACGTATTTCATAGCGAAAATTATATAGTATGTCAGGTAGAATCATCCCCTTGATGGATGTAGGTCACTAAATCGCCACCCTGTAGGTATTTAGGTTTAGTAAGGTTCTTTGGTAAGTTCTGAATTGGCATATTTTAGCTTAAAATATGTTTATTTCTAAGTTATGTTCGTTTCACCATTGCTTTTACTTTTTTTCGAATTCATCGTCATTGTTCAATACATGAAGACAATGTTTAACCTTTTCTTGTTCTGAACTCAGCATAGGAATATTATATGGTGCTATTTTCATATTTTTTTATTATATATGTTTTAGTACAAATAATCTA
The DNA here is from genome assembly GCA_949128155.2 of Xanthia icteritia. Lineage (NCBI taxonomy): Eukaryota > Metazoa > Arthropoda > Insecta > Lepidoptera > Noctuidae > Xanthia > Xanthia icteritia. The sequence goes on along the minus strand of OX421935.2, from coordinate 10,670,508 downwards.
ACATTTAATTAAATCGCGTGTAGCGACATAGACAACAATCAAGTGCGTGCCGGCTTTCAAACAAAATTAAATAGGAATCCACTCGTTTGTCAACACAAATAGAATATTAATATTATAATTCAGCCTATTCTAAAACATTTTGGAAGAGAATCTATAAGTAAATTTGTGTCTACTTTCAACCAAAATGTACAATCAACCTATATCATTTGGTATTTTTGCGATTGACAATACACAGAGTTCAGTCTTGTGATTTTCCCGATACAACCGATACGGATCAAAGGAGTCAACTGTCTTCGCTTTCCCTTTGGTAGTTGATTATTTTCGTATCTACTGGAATCTTCCTGTCTATAACCCTAGACATGAGAAATAATTCTACAAAAATACTCGTCGCGTGCTCTTTGTAAATAGAACGTGAGATGTTTTTAGAAGTCTAAACATGTCACATTTCTGATAGGTCAAAGCTCTTGCTATTGGGACTAGTGCGTCAGAATAAAAAAGCGTCGCCATGTTGTTTTCTTGTATAAGTGGGAATATTTTAGTGATGAAGGTTAGTTAAACAACAAAGTTTAGTTTCAATCAGTTTGCCTACCTAGCCTTTTCCCAACTATGTTGTGGTCGGCTTCCAGTCTAACCAGATGCAGCTGAATACCAGTATTTTACATGGAGCGGCTGCCTATCTGACCTCCACAACCCAGTTACTGGGTAACATGATACCCCTTGGTAAGACTGGTTGTTAGTCTTTTGGGCTTCTGACTACCCGTAACGATTGCCAAAGATCTGGGAATGACACCCGGGCTTAACGTGCTTTCCGAGGCAAGGAGGAGTCTCGGCATAAGTAATGGATCCCCATCTACAAACCGACCGCGTAACTTAACCTTGTATCGACCCGTGTGACTGTTATTACTTAGCCACAAGCCCCTCAACGAAGTTTAGTATACGCCTCAGTAATAAAATTACTTTGTCTGGAGGTTTTTAGTGTTTCGTATTTAGTTAGATATTCACTCCAGTTGTTTACCTGAATTTTAATAACGTTTTTTTGTAAATTGCTAGCACCATTTTCTTGAAACTAAAATATACTGTTACGGAGTACCTAGCTAATATCTTGGACCGATAATATGATTAGATCTGTTTTCTGCCTTAAGTAAATATTTTCGTGTATTGAAAATAGATATGGGCCGTCACTTGGCCTCTCGTCGTCTGGGAGACAAAGGCTAGACATGTTCTAATTAACGATAATATCAATAACTTGAAGAAAACAGATCGCATATCGGTAATGTGTTTATCTATTAGCTGACTAATGGGCCGATACAAACTAATAATAATTACAGAATACAGAATTATTTAACACTCACTTTTCCCCTGGCTTCGCCCGCGTACCTATATGTCGGAGAAATATCCCATGGTACCGAACTATCGGGATTAAAAGTACCCTATGTGTTAATCCAGGTTATAAACTATATGTGTGAAAATTTAATAATTAAATTTTTATTTATACCAACTTCACTATATTTTTTTTTTCTTAGTCTATAAAAGACAGTAATACAAACCCAAGAAAAGTATTAAAAGTTAAATTCAACTACTGCTTATTGCTCAAAAAAATTATGAAACTCCAACAATTTTCTACTGCAACGTCATTATTTTCTGAACGTCCATTTCTGTCGCGGTCACGATGCACGATGTGACGTCATTTGGCACGTTACTGTTTTGTTTACATCTGTTTTTTAAGGTTTTTTAGTTCCAAATAATATCAATTAAATGGTTTTTGCGCTTTATCCAAGCAAAAATTGCACTTACACCTTAGTGAGAATTCAAGCTGTTTTCTAAGAAAATATATTTATTCACATGCCCAAAGACGGCGCGTTTTGAGTTCACGCCCTGTTCCACCTAAAAACATAACATAAAATAATGAATTGTAAAATAATTAATGAATTTAAAAAATACGAAGTAATTGGAATTTGTTTCTTGTCTCCTACCTTTATAGGTATCACATTTTTTCAAAAATATTTATTGTACAGTTTTGACTTCGTTACTATTTTATTTTAAGTATAGATATTGAATTCTAATACTAAATTATTCTCGTACGGTATCTGACACTGTTTCACTATATGATAATGATTTACAAACTCACGCCTTCTCCTACGGAGCCGCGGGGGTAGGGAGAAACTACAGAACGCCACTACGATCTTTACATTCACCTTTTTCGGGGGACCACTGAAAATCAGCGCTGTGCTGTGGGTCCCTCATAGCACAGCATTATGCTGAGTGGAAGCCTTCTTGTCACAGTCATGACGTGCAGCTGCCGAATACTTTTGTTATGTTTATATTGTTGTTTTGTTTGTATGCACCTGTTTCTGTGACAAATAAACCTATTTTTCTTTATTTATTTTGCTTCGTTTACGTTCACACATCTGGCCATACACGCAAAAGAAAAAAAAGGAGAAGAAAATAATTTAGCTAAAACTGTCCATTCAAAACTCTGGTAAATTTTGCGCAAACATAAGCCGTCATTATAGTACGTAATTAATATAAAAATCTCAAAATAATCGACTTATTAAGCTGACGGTAGGTCTTTTTAGTAAAAGTCGGCAACTTCCTTTCGATAAGTTCTCGGCTTTATTAAGTGGCACGTGCCTATTGAATGAAATGATTGATCGGTGTTTTGAAGTTGATTGAGATGCTCCTCTGCCAATACCTTAATAGCTTTAACGTAGCGCAACAAATATTATCTAATATTGACGATTTTGTGGTTGTTTGGGTTTGCTTTATCCCTGTTTGTTCCCAGTTAGCTGGTTACCTACTTATAACAAGAGGTTTTTTTTGGTTTAGGTATGTTTAGGCTGACAAGCAAAGATTACTTAAATACCTATCACTTTTACTATAGTGAAAACTATAAAAAATAATCTATACATTTTTTTTTAAACAATATTTTTACAACGCAGGATTTATTAAAATACGTGGACATTTTCAGTTTTTTCTGGCTTTGGTACATTATTTGTTGCTTTTACATTTTTACTCGCCAAACTTTCCAGTTTGATGGCGGAATGAATGCATACTTGATTGTATTTTTTATTGTTTTCGATCATAGTACGCATTTTAGAATAATCCATCTCTAGTCTTATGTTTATGTTCAAAAGCCCCTAGGCTTCTCTTTGTTTAAATAGTCTTTTATCATGTATATTAGCATATCAATCACAGTTCTCGGTGAGTAGAATGTCAAGCTTCATTAGTGCACCTTTTCGAAATAAGCGTGGGCATAATTTTAGTCGGTGTTTATTTAAATATAGCTGAAGTGCCTTCCAATTAGTGTCCCGCCAGAACTCTGCACTATAATGCATAATTATTGCGGTAAATAATGAAGACTGAGCTAGTCTTGCGTACAGTCGGAGCAAAGTGGGTGTCAACAGATTTAAGACTCTTCTGATGGCTTAAAATAAGATTATTTATTGTCTGTGGGTCGGTACAGATTTAATAATCTCTGTAAAACTCAAACTCAAATTCAAAGTGACAAATTTTCATGTTTCAAAGATTTCCATACGTTGAAAGATTTCCGTACGTTTCCATAGCAACTATCTTGACGCGGCGTTCGGCAAGACGCTGTATGCGGCCGATGACGTTAATCCGCACGCTAATCGAATTATTATTAGTTTCTGAAGCTGTACAATTATTTTGTTTTATTCCTCTTCGTTTTGACTCGTCTTTCCAAATCAGGGTCTTTCTGTTTATTTTACGTTACAAGAGATTGAATGTACTTACAAATACAAATCTTAGTCGAGTTGTTTACTTTTCTAGATTGATCAAGTAATTGTTACTTTGAATTTGCGCTTCAGTGTCTGCGCTAATGAATGAGTTAAAGACTTACAGAGAATAAAATATCACTTTGCGAATGTATTTTCAATCTATGATCTGAACTGCACGTAGGTATTTATTAGGAAAAGAAAATTCTATGCAACTTTTTTTTTAGGTATTTTTTCGAAATCTATCAATACAAGTACTTCTTAAAACTTGTGAGGTACGTAAGTGAGGTGCATTCATCTTGCGTTCTAAATATTAAATTTAATTGGGCTCTTGTTACTTGGGGTACTAAAGGAGTACCTTTTTTTTTTTTGGGTGGGAAATTATCTAATATCTTCTCCCGCTCTGGGTGGAGCAGGAGGGCGTGTCAGACTCTTACTGACTAAAACCCACCCGTGTTCCTTCAGTTGCCTGTACGTTGCCAGGGCCACGGTATCCCCTTCGAACTTTCCCGCAACCTCTGCAGGCATCGGTCCTATCGGACCCCTTCACTTGCTCACATCTCTTTGAGGCGCGCGTGGAACACAACGAGCCGTCGACCCGGGCCTGGTTCTTATCGGACGGCGAGCTACCCATTGCTCACCGTCCGCAAGCCCGCGCCTACGGTGGCCAGGAATCGGCCTGCGATTCCCCACGATTCCTTACCTCTGTACCTAAGTTATTCTCTGATTCTAGTAATAAAGTAAGCTAGCACAAGTTTAAATACTTGAGCTCGGTTGAACTGCAAATGACTCGCAGTTCTAAGGATTTATGTTGCACGTTTATTCCGTAAATTGTGCTTACCCAAGACTGTATCCACGACACGCGCTTGAAAGATGTGCAACTCCTTAAGTTTAATTGACTGCGTCTTAAGTACGGAGATTATTCACGTTGCATACCTAAGAAAAGCGGTTTTATGCTAGAATTTTATTCAAAGACACTCAAAAAATTGCTGATTGTAAATAATGCGAGTGCCCTCAAAACCTAAAGTTTCAATCTCAAGGTGACCACTTGTAGAACTTTTTGCATAACAGTATGAGGCAGCACGACTTTCTTTTTATTCTGCTGGATCATGGTCGTCAATGTCAAAAGGCTTTTGTGTATAATGTAGATGTGTTTGAACGTACACGTATGGCTTGTTTCATAATGTAACGCGCTCATATATATGGCTACGTGTTGCGTGGAGTACTCGTAATTACCGCCCGCCCAAATTGTGAGCGTTCTTTATTTGTTTTTCATTACAACACCCGAACATAAAATAAATAAAATGTTTTAGCGTCACTTTTAGCAATACCTCTCCAGGTTTCTTTAGAGAAAAAAACAATGTAATAAACGCTGATTGAACGTGTGTTTACTAGGAATTATTGAATGTTTGGTTTCAAAGATTAAAGAAGGTGGTTTCTCAAAAATAGTTGGTTGTAATTTATCCACTTTATTGGTTCAGAAGTAATGAGAAGTAGGTTAACATTCCGAAAGGTTTAATGGTAGTAGGCACAACTTGTTATTGGTTGAAACTGTTTTATTTTTGTTTTGTTTGTTATTCTTCCGCCCCGTTATTGATCCAAAGCGTCGATTTGAGCTTCTAAAAAATATTGTTTATGTTGACGTGAATAATAAACAACTCGAATTATAATTCATAGAAGGAAATACAATTTAAGTTGTTTACGGTATCGTGGCGTAAATATTCGTTGAGGAAAATTAATTTTCATTTAAGCTTTTATGAAATTTGTGAAAGATTTGGATCATTTGTTGTTGGTACCTACAGATTGGATTGGGTTTTGTAAGATGGTGATTAAAAATAATTAATTGTATGAAATACAATTTAATTTTGTTTGTTTTTCCAACTGAGAAGGTAAGGAGCCTAAGGAGGGTGTTTGTATTTTATTCTGGAGATTATCCCGGCGCCGCCGACGCGGCTTGAAACGTGCCCCAGATGAAACAGTTATGTAAATATCTACTCACTAATTGCTCCACCATTCCATTTCATCCATGATGAGTACCACTAAAAATTTATGTTCTAAAAAAATGTGCACAATTGCTTAGACTATTTAATTTCCATAACTATGCAAATGTAAGTCTGTGGTATTATAATTTTGTGAAGAAAATTGAATAAGGCTGTTTTTTACCGCTTCTTGTTTTTATCAAAGGAAAAGTAATTTAGGGTTCCCTGTAACTCCGTTCGCTTAGGTAACATATTATTATCTCAGCCTTTGGAAGGTATGAGGCTCATAAGTAGGTGGCTCTATCTGCTCACTAATAGGTAGGTATCTTGGTACAGCGATCCTTAATCCTCCTTTCAAACGTTGTGATCCTCATTCCAGGTGTATAGGATGTATTCCCAGAAAATTGTTTTGTATGATGGTACCTACCTAACCTACGTTGTATGATACATAGGTATATAGGTACCTACGTAGGTAATGTAGGTATTGCTTATTTCGTATCTAGTAGTTCGAATGAGAGTAGTAATTGAATCAAGCCTTTATTACCTACATGTAGTATTCCTTTCTGTGATTTCTCTTATCTATACATACTTATAATAAAATAGTAACGAAAAATTTTCGTCCGTTTGTCTTTTGTCTGGATGTATGTTCCGGATTGACGCAAAAACGGCTCACCGAATTTGGATGAAATTTGGTACATAGATGGCTTATAACCAGAATTAATGCATATGATACTTTTAATCTCGGTAGTACGTTTCCGTGGGATATTTTCCGACATCCACGCGGGCAAAACCGCGGACAAAATATAGTGTTATAAAAATGTACAATATGTTTCCAGATAAATCACACAGTCTATTGTCTACATTTCTTTCTCATTTCTCCTATCGCAGGTCTGCTGGAAGAAATTTCTTAAGAAATAAGCAGTACCTTTGTACTCATAATTATGATTATGTCTTATCTGTATCTATTTTTCTGTGTGTACATAAATAATAAAATAAATAAATAAATAAATAAATAAATACATATAATAGTCTTCTCCAATATAACTCATATAGATTATATACAAGTATATCATGATATACAAGTACATAATAAACATATCAAGGTTCAATTAAATTATTCACCAGCAACCACAGAGTAATTAAATAGAAATTATTTCAGCATTTTGTAACAAAAAGTTATTTAATAAATCATGGCCTGGACAGTATTATTTAGTGCTTCGTTTGCATCGTAAATAACAATGAGGGGTCGGTATATGCACAAACTCATTTAATCTATAGTTACTTATAATATAATAATAATATTATAAAGAGGTAAAATTTGTGAGTTTTTACGTAGTAATCTTCGGAAATACTTACCGGATTCCGTAAATTCTTTCACTAATAGAAAGCTACAGTATTGAAAGAAAGAAAATAAATTTATTTGACTCAGGTCAAGGCACACAATATTTCCGAGTGTCATATTAAGATATTATTTTACGTTAAAAAAAGAAATTTAACGCGGATGACGTCGCTGTCAGCAGCTAGTTCTCTATATTTGAAAAGAAAATCTTTGTGTTGGCTAACTTTTATTTTACACATACGTAGGTATAAAACAAACGTTATAATTTTTTATTAATTAATTGTAGGTGTTACTGAATATATATGAGTTTAAGTTTCAAACATGAATTCTGCTAGTTCGCAAGATAGTCATGTCCGATATTATTGTATTCTACGAGGTGACACATATTTTTGAAGCCGATGCAGCATCCTATATTTTGGCGTCGCTTGTCTTGTCAGATAGTTTTGATGTTCCTTTGATGTCATGAAGTGATGTAGTATATTTGTGCTGCCACTTGTATATGTCTTCCACAAATGATCACATATATTTGCCACCAACTTGACGATAGATAATAATAGATGATCAGATATTATTGCCGAGCTGTCCATAGTAACATTATTTATGCTCATTACTGTACATAGTATTTTACCTTTTACATAACAACCCAACCAAACAATATGTTTGCGATCAAAAGATTTGAAGTAGGTAATATTTTTGATACTTCACGATTTATTCAGCTTATTGAAACCTTCAATATTTCTGGCAAGTTGTCACACAACCGATAACATTGTGTTGTGTACTAAAATCGATGAGAAACATAAATATTTGAAGGTATACACACAACACATACACCATGTAGAAGGTCTCACGTTGCCTCACGTAGAAACACACACACTCACATACACCTACCCTTACCCTATATCTACCTTTTATAAAAAGTACCGACGACAAAAAATCGGCTACATTACGCCCGAGTGGATTAGCACTAGTGTAGGTATCCATCGGTGGGTGTTTGTCATCATCATCATCATTATTTCATCCGAATGAAGTCCACTGGTGGACACGGGCCTCTCCAAGCATCACCACTTCGACCGGTTCTGTGCTTCTCGCATCTAGCGGATTCCTGCGGTCTTCACAAGGTCACCTTTCCACCTTGTGGGAGGCCTTCCAACGCTACGTCTTCCGGTACGCGGTCGCCACTCCAGAACTTTCCGGCTCCATCACTCGTTTGTTCTTCGAGTACTGTACCCTGTACACTGCCACTAAAGTTTGGCAATTCTTCGAGCCATGTCGGTTACCTTGGGCGTTTGTCAGCCCTGCTAAAATGATATCGCCTGTAACCGTCCCTGCTGAAAGGTGACGTCAGACCATTTTAATGGATGCCTATTTGTAAGTATTACCTACGATCAAGTTAACTCCTCTATTAAACGCCGACGTCGCACAGAGGAGTATTTAACCTCGAAAGTTGATCAAAACTATTGTGTGATATTTTTCGATTAGACATAAAATAAAAAGCAGGTTAGGTTGATAAAATTGTATTTATAATATCATACACACATACAATTTTACTTACAAGGTGTTTACACAAAATCGTTTTAATCGGATATGCCTTCACTAGATCCATCCACCTCCTCATTGACGGACTCTGTAGACGAGACGTGCGATGTCTCCGGGAGTAAGAGTTGTAATGCCTCCCTGGAAAATGGCTTACTTTTTTTTCGGGGTCTTTGCCTGGTGCTGCTCAAAAAAGGATCCGAACTTAGTAGAAGTCTATTCAAGACATCCCTATTGCAGTCTTCCCGCGAAAACTTTCTTGAAAAACTCTGCCTATACGTGCGGAAGTGTTTGTTTCTGGCCTCAGCTGCCTCTTCAGACAACTGGCCAATAGGTAGAATAGCGTGATCAATTACTGTGGCATTCATACAAATTTACATATAGTTTTGCAGTTTGTTCAGCATAGTTTTCAAATTTTTTTATATCAATTTTCAGGCCACTTGATAAGGCTTCTAATATGACACTGCATTTTTTTATTAAATTCATTTGGGCTGCATAGGTTAATTGTTCACAAGGTACTTGTTCTCTCACGAACTCTCGACGAACAATACCAAATGTCCTTTCTTTGGTATTGTTCGTCGAGTTGAGCTCCTTAAGTTCTGGGTTGAGCTCCACGATTACTGACAAATGCTTGCACTGACAGGACAGGTCCACTCAAATCTGTGTGGTTCTTTTCTCAAAAGACCATTTCAGACACTAATCTACATGGTCCTCATATGGCCTGACCAAGATTATGTCTGGACTTTAAAAGAGACTATGACCTCTGAGTTTGTTTCGGCCTTTCTTCTCAGAGTAGTCAGATAGGAAACGCCGAACTCATCTAGCTAATTTTTAATTACTTATTTTTTTAAGATGACGTGTAAAAGTGATTCCAATATCCTATTTACAGAATAAACAATTTCATTTCATTTTATTTCATTTCATTTCAAAGTCTTTGTTTTGCGCCTCTTTGTTTGATCGCTCAATTCCTTGAAATCCTTTGTTGGTCGCCCGGACTTTCTTGTTGTCCACGTAGGTAGTGTTATAGAAGTATTGAGCCATTGTTCATTTTTTGTTAAAAAGCGTTCTTCCTTATTACTGGCGGCTATCCATTTTTGTTTGAATTGAAACTTAAAAGTTTTTAAGGCAATTCTCAGTGAACTTTGTTTATTTTCAGGGCATTTCGTTATTGTTTTAAGACGATTTACTAAAAACACAAACTTTTGGTCTATTTTTCTGTCCGAACATTGTTTTATGACTTCATAGAGTGATTTTCTAGTCATCTCCATCGACGTCATTGAAGATTCTGGAATAAAACAATAAAGTAAAATATTGTTTAATAAAACCTGATTTCGACTTAGTAAGTTTGATCATGTTTTTTTTCAAATGGCGTGTATATGCGGGACATTTTCCTTTGAAAACCGTATCAAGAATAATTAAATTCTACATTACATCCAAAATCATAAGTTAACTAGGTTTAACTCTTGAACAAAAACACCTTTAATTACAGTGTTTATCAAAAAAAAGTTGCATTTTTTAATGCAGAACGTTTAAGGTGCGATATATGACTTTATCAACTATAAAACCAAAATAAACATGTTTTAATAAAGTAGCACATACCTTCTTCTTCAACATCCATAATGGTTATCATAAAATTTCACCAAACACAAACTGAATGCAATTCAAAGATTACGTTTTAACCGTAGCGCCGAGAACGATGACGTACGATTCACGCAATGACTGGGTTCCGACTGCTGCTACGGTTGGTGGATGGGCGGGGGGTTACCAAAATGGCCATTTCGTGACGTAATAGTTATTGGGCTTTAGCGATACATAAGTCATAACGCAATCAAACAAAATTCGAGAAGTCGACTTTTGATCGACTTTTTATGTGAAATACTCCTCTGTGCGTCGCGGCGACGGCAACCGAAAATGAAGTTACCCTTCATTACCCTTGATGGAGGTCATTAAATAATAAAACTGTATTCCATTCACTTTATTCGACTATGGTAATTTAGCAATACGTAATGCTTCATCTGAAAAGTATTACAGAATCATAAAGACAGCGCTACAAAGGAATTATCATAATACGGTTTCATTAAAAGAAATTCGGAATGAAAGGAAGTCCAATTGAATTGACAAAGTTATCCCAATTCTTTGGAAATATTTCAATGTATTACTGACATAATTATGCTGTCCTTGGTTGTATTCGTACATTCGTAAGTACTCAAACACATGTTTCAGAGTTATTGTGATCTTCTTTTTTCACCTAAATGCCCCACAGCATCTGTTTCTAATAACATCTCGAATCATTCATAAACATGATTGTTGCTCAGTCTTTTGTTTGCTAGTGTTTTCAGAATCAAGTCCATTTCAGGTAGACAGGGAATTGAATCTTTCAAACGCTCGCTTGTGTCAATTTAAATTGTGTGGTGAACTGGTAAAAGATTGACGCTCCGCCATTCTCACCCAGCAAGTGGCGCCCATAGCTACCCATAGGTTAAAATGTAGCCTAGAATAACGGTTAATAATTAGAATTTATGAAGAATAAAATTTTAATTACAGTGCATGTGTATTTTAGAAAGACATAATGACCGCGATGTGTTTTGTATACTAAAACAATTTTAATAGATCTGAAAACTTATAGCCTGTGTAGTTTAACACGCGATATCATAAAAAATTATTTCGAAACGATATTCCTTGCTTAACTGAACGGAAATATAAAATACTTTATTCAATTTAATTTTCAGACGGGCTTAAAACGTTGGCTCTTTAATCACTTAATAGCTTCACCATTCTCGAGTCTCTACATTCCTTGGGTCCAATAAACTACTACCTTCGTAACCTATTTTTTGTAGCAATCTGAAGCAAGTGGATTTTCTCGCAGTAATTTCTTCAACTAACCAGGGGAATTTTTCAGTGACCATACAAATGTTACTGAAAAATAACCGTCTTGACTTAGTATATTTTGTCGCACCTGAGTTGTTTTGTCGCTGCACCACCGTTAGGTAGATGGTAGATGGTAGAAAATACCTACGGCATAAAGTCCGCTTTTATAAGAAAGTACAGTTATTTTAACTTGAGCTTAAAATTTTGATAAATAACCCTTTATAGTTAGAGAAATTATATCCAGAAAGTCAATTATAATAATAATAATTCTTTATTGTTCTCTCATAATCACAAACACAGTACAAAGTCAAGGTAATAATTATTTAATTAAAGTTATTTTTTCAAATGAACGCTGATAAAAAATCTCCAATACACAACTTTAAAAGTTGAAGCAGACACTGATGTACCATTCATATTTGAGTTGGTCATTGAGAAATAACTCAGAATAAAACATGCCAAATGGAAACTTTTTTACTAATTAGCTCCTCGCGGTACGTCCATACAACTTTACAGCTGTTTTATTTATTCTGTAAAAGTTTACTTTGTTTCACGAACAAAATTCACAATCGTACGTAAATATTATTTTAAGGTAATTCACGCCTCATTTAAACTAAACTTATTTTAAATCCGTTGAGTCATACCGTTACAAAGTTCTGATGCAGTAATTTCATCAAAGGAATAGCATGCATTTTATTAAAGGCAGGAACATACTTAGAACGAATTGTGCTCCAAATTGTTTTGATCTTTTAGCTTTATTTATTTTGCTATGCGGTTCTCGCGAAGTAACTCGCAGTTTGTGGATTCAGTGTGAGTTCGGTTTCAATGTGATTGTTTAGTTGGATTCATTTTATCAGAAATGTTTTCTCTTTTTGCAATTTCAGTGAAATTTTCTGTATTTTTACTTAGTCTACGACTCTACTTACCTATTAATTCCATTTAGGCGAGTATAGGTAGTTGTCAATATCGCACATCATGCTAGCTATCTTATTTCTAGCTAGCTTGCTGTCGTTCATAGTCAAAGTCAAATCATTTATTTCAAATAGGCACTTTTGAACGTCAACATTTACAAAAAAATTGAATTGATTCTAGACGCCCCTTCCAAAATGTAGTTTTCGCATGGAGAAGAATGGGCAAGAAACTCCACCCTAACTGTTTAAAATGATTATTTAAGACTCAATTATTTATATGCAATCGTGATGCGCATGATGTGATCCAAGCAATGGGCTGGCAAGCCCTACTAAGATATTTGGTAATTTAAATGGTTGTAGGTACATTATATTTATTATAAAAATGTCAGTGATTCCGTTTCAAAGCGTCTGAATATATAGATTATCTAGATAAAGGGACTCAACCTACAGCGATAGAAAATATTTACATTCTACAGAATATTTTACAACATAGTAAAATTGCTTTAATTTATAGTGACATAAAACTTGTAAAGAATGTGGCGTCTCAATTCTTTCAATTTGTCACCTCGACACGTTTATAATACTACACTAATAACGGCCTTCGAAGAAGAAATCTAAAATATAACACCAATATATGAAACGTCACGTCCTGTTCAACAAGTATTTATCCGCCGTTTATATTTTCATGTGATAGTGTCATATCAGCTGATCTACTCTACAGGTGAATAAAAAACACGTCGCGGAACGTCCGGATTATAAGTGGGACCTGACACTGCCAAATAAATTGTGACTGATTATTGTTAACTAATTTTCGGCCTCTACCCATGAACTCGTCCCATGAGCTTTCGTTGTGATGAATATTTCAGTACTTGAGTGAAAAACAAAACTAATCAAACTATAAACAAGAAAATGTCAAAGTTCGTTCGTCAGTCGGGAGTTATTACAAGAAATATGAAAATAAATATATTTCTTTGTGCTTGGTAACTTCAGGCTGTATAATAAAATTGGCTTAGAATTCAATAAAACAGACCTCAAGGCATATATTGGCAGTCCAATTTTTGTTAGTCATTCAATAAAATTAATAATGTATGATTTGGTTGGATTAGAAAATATCGAAATCCGGCGACGCACGGTGGATCGAAAATCGGCTGTAGAAGACATAGGATCTCGATTTCTTAAATGTTATTTTTTTTGCTGGAAATGACTTCTGCTGATCATTACTGTTCTATAAAATGTCATATGAAGTAATTGTGTGCACAAATGGAAGAGTTATAATTTTTATAAGAAAAAAATGTATGGAGCTGACATGAAAAATGAGGATATCTCTGGAATCGAAAGGTTGGCCATTATATCCTTGCACACTGTTATAGTACTATTTATTTGTGAATTTTTGACATACTTAATATTGCGAAATCACTTGCGATTTTTTTTTTTAAATCCTCAAAATTAAAAAATTAAAAATGTTTATGATATGTACATTTTAATGCTTAAATATGGCTATGCCAAGTGTAACTTACAATATTTTTTATGCTTAGACCAAAACATTCTAAGAAATCACAAAGTCGTATTACCTACTTTGTGATTTTCATTTGAAATAACATGGTAATTATGAATTACGTAATACGTAATCTTATCTAATGCCTCAAGTCCGCATTAGCTAATGATTAATAAAACTTAATACCTATATACCTGTTAAAAGGATACGTACCATAATGAGGGTAATTAGATAAACGTGATCATTAGTCAATAACAATAAATGGTAAACTATTGTATGATTAAAAATAAAAGCAAATTATTAAAAAAAAAAATAACTTAACCTAACCTAACATAAACAATAAAAGTTAACTTATTTTATACTTCGTCACCATCAGAATCCACTTGAGAATCAGGCTCTACAATAGATATAACTTCTAAGACTTCTGTCGGAGCTTCCTGATCCTGAAGTTTCAGTAGTTCTACTGTTTCCTTAAAGTATGTCTGCCTCTTGTGGGCATTTAATTTTGGTCTTGTGGACGAAATTAGAGGATCAGAAGAGACGATAAGCATATTGAGGATATCCTCGTTTGATGCTTGTCTATTCTTTTTCCTCGAATGGTGTTCTCTGAACCTCCTAAAGTCTTTGTTTCGGGCCTCTGAAGCTTCTTCCGAAAGACTTCCAATTGGTACAATAGCATTTTCTGCAATTATGTCCCCTCCGTGAATCAACAATTTGTGGACGGTTGATGACATGTAGTACCAATCGTACAGTTCCACGTATTTTTCAGCGGTTGTTCTAGCGTATTCTTTAAATTTCGGCACGTCTACAATCTCTCCAGATGTGATAGCTTGCAGAATCACAGCAAATCTGCGTATTAGTTCTTCATCTAATCCAGTGATCGCTGCAGTTTTATCAGGAAATTCAAAAAACCGCCTTGCTGTGTTCCCGTCGTTAGTTGTGCCTGATCCTTGCTTAACGATGTCAATCAAAAGGTTGAGATCATCTTTGAATCGATCTTGAATGAGTTTTTTTCGTGAATGCAATAACTCTTGATGACCTTCTCCTCTTGCAGACCACTTTTTGAAGTCGAGACGATACGCTATGTGTAGAAGACATTCCATCACATTAATGCGGGCATGAAGTGATGATAATCCGAACTCATACACACCAGAAGAAATGGTTTTTGACGCAATGACATCTAACTTATTCATTTCTGTAGGCTTAGCCAAACACAGGTAGCAGGCCGCATTTGACTTAGCTTCAGACAGATATGTACAAATTTTGCCGTCAATCATCGTCATCATTAATTTGTGACTAATTTCATGTCCTTGACATTTTGAGGGAACGAGAGCTTCAATTTCGTTATCCATTGCAGTTTTTTCATTTATGACAACGTCTTTGGTTTCTTTCACAAAACTAAACTGGACTGGACGGCAATACCTAGGTGAGCAGGGTTTTGGATTCACCCATACGGTATCACCGTCAGCTGTCAACTTTAATGGAACCAAAGAGGTCATAAATATGCTGGAATCATCTTGACCACTATGTTTTGCTTATATCTACTTTGGTTAGATGCACCGTCAAATCCCCACTTTGATATTAATATCAATTGTTTATCTTGTATCGCATCAGGACTACGAATAGTTTCAAAAATTCTGTTCACTGTTAAATCTAGTAACGCTTGTAGTGCAATCTTAGCAAATGAATCCGTTACAGTCACAAATGTCTTCGGAGGGTAGCACTGTAGCTTAGCTTTTTGCACTTTATAGTAAGACGGATATATCTCCTTTGAACCTTCTCGAATAGTCGTTTCCCTTAATGTGATATATTGCCATTTCGATAGTTTTAATGAAAGTAGCAAACCCAGTGCTTTTTCTGGTGAAACTATTATTGAAGGAGCTGGTTTGTTCAACATTTCCTTGATTTTTCCTGCTGCTTCTGGATTTTGGAGCATATGTACAATAACAGATGCAATATCCTCATGACCATCTCCTTTCAAAAGTGCTGCAGCTGAATAAGCTACTTCATTAGGGTCATTGCCTATAATTATGTTCATCAGATCGTCTCTTCTTCTGCTTGTTACTTAGATCTTCAAACGGCTTTCGAGATCTTTTTGTCATCGTTGAAGTTGATTTCATTCTTGAAGTTGATGGTACAGGTTCAGGTACAGGTTCTGTAGAAATATGTTCACTTGTTGATTCTTGAATGAGCAAATTGGTTTGCACGCAGTTTGGCCAGTCAATATTTGCCTCAAGCCAATTACTGTAATCACCTCTAAAAACTTCACTTTTCCTGTGAGATCGTAACCATCTCTTTTGAAATGCCCGTGTAAATCTTCGACAAATTTCTTTCACGGTAACACTGTCTTCATCTGAAAGGCTAGACCCCAGTCGAATAACAAGTGTGTTGAACAATATTTCATGATCGAAAGACGAAGCATCCTGATTGCTCAGAATAACAAACAAATAAAAATTTGTAACGATGCTTTCCATTATTCACGATCACTGAGTAAAAAGACACGGTAGGATTAGGATAGATGTTAGTATTAGAAATGCTCTAAATGAACTGAAGTTGTGAATCCAATGTTTGACTATTTATTGTTATTGACTAATGATGGTATCACATTTATCTAATTACTTTCATTAAGTTAATCCTGCACTAATTGCTAAATTAGCGAGTACCCCAAATTATTTTGGTACTTATCCTTTTAACTAGGTATATAGGTATTAAGTTTTATTAATCATTAGCTAATGTGGACTTGAGGCATTAGACAAGATTACGTATTACGTAATTCATAATTACCATGTCATTTCAAATGAAAATCACAAAGTAGGTAATACGACTTTGTGATTTCTTAGAATGTTTTGGTCTAAGCATAAAAAATATTGTAAGTTACACTTGGCATAGCCATATTTAAGCATTCAAATGTACATATCATAAACATTAAATTTTTTTTAAATTTGAGGATTTTTAAAAAAAAAATCGCAAGTGATTTCGCAATATTAAGTATGTCAAAAATTCACAAATAAATAGTACTATAACAGTGTGCAAGGATATAATGGCCAACCTTTCGATTCCAGAGATATCCTCATTTTTCATGTCAGCTCCATACATTTTTTTCTTATAAAAATTATAACTCTTCCATTTGTGCACACAATTACTTCATATGACATTTTATAGAACAGTAATGATCAGCAGAAGTCATTTCCAGCAAAAAAAATAACATTTAAGAAATCGAGATCCTATGTCTTCTACAGCCGATTTTCGATCCACTGTGCGACGGACAGATATTAATAAAAGGGATGACTGGAAAGTCACCTTTTTCGGTTTAATCACCTTGAGTCTTGTTTTTCTACCTGAACAGACAGCTGTGCTGCTGAGGAGTTTGTTGCGCCACTTTTTCTTCCCAGCTAAAATACTAGAAAGTGGTGAAGCGCGGGCGTTTTGGAGAACTGTCTTATGTAATTTTGAGTATCGAAAAGTGCTGATTTTAATGACTTTAGATTTTGATTTTTTGTCAATTTCTATTTAATGATTGAAATAGTAGTCGACAGGACACTTTACTAGAAGAGATGTTGGTAAATGGGGTCGATTCCTGGAATGGTAGCCGCGACAAGTTGGGTGCAGGAGATACGTAGATAGCAAAACAAAAAGCCTTTCCAAAAGTCTTCATCTCGTGTCAATAGACCAACTCTAATCGTCGAATTGGTTTAATATAATAATTTTTCGTCTTAACGTGTCGATGGCAATCTAAATAAAGTCAGCCTTGAATTTGGCTATGAGTTTGGCAAATTCAGTAGCGTCCATGAGTTCTTGTAACGTGCAGGCAACAGGACACGCTTTTTTTTTTAATGTGAAATTATCAAATAACTTGTCAGACTCTTACTGACTAAAACCTACCCGTGTTCCTTCAGTTGCCTGTACGTTGCGAGGAGCCACGGTATCCCTTTCGGACTTCCACAACCCCGGCAGGAAACGTTAAACATCTTACGTAATCGCTATTATTTGACTGGACGGACGGTATTAAGTGCCCCATTGTTTGTACTGCACCACACAGTGACAGCACCACATTTACACTCCACGGCGGAATCATCTGTGAATCTCCACCTGAGCAGGTTTCCTTGCTTCAGCCTACCTGGGTCCGAAGTCTACTTAAATACTTCCTGGTAAGCCAAGGCCATCCATGTTCAAGTAGGAGACTCTCAGCAGGTGGAATTAAAAATATAATAATTAATATTAAAGAGCATTTAACTACGCCACTATTCTATTAAAAACTGGTCATAATGTCTCAGTATAATGAAGCTCTCAATTGCTAGTACTGACACAGACTGATCGCTTCGTTGACAATATTACAGCTGGCTAATAAACTCAATTGATATGACTGCTCCAATAGGCAAACACGACGTACCATTAGTCGAGCACTGAATTCATGAGAGTGATATTATTGTTGTCAATTTATATCTGGATCAACTACGTAACAACATTATTATAGGACATGGACACAGAAGCTCGTGAGAAGTTATATTGATAATGTTTAATTTCTTTGGGATGTACAGTAATTATGTTGTAAAAATTAAAAATAACAATATGGGGCTCGTGGCTAAATAATAACACGGGGTGAGCACGCTTGCCTCGGTCGGTTCGTAGATGGGTGTCCATCCATTACATATCGAGACCCATTCATGCCTCGGAAAGCGCGCTAAGCCATTGGTTCCAGCTGTCATTCGTAGATTTGTTTGAAAATCGTTACGGGTGGTCAGAAGCCCAAAAGTCTGACAACCAGTCTTACCAAGGGGTTATCGTGCTACCCAGCGACTGCCTATATGACCCAACACAACTCAGTTAGAGTTGTGTTAAGTCATATAGGCAGTCGCTTCATGTAAAATACTGGTATTCCAGCTACATCTGGTTAGACTGGAAGCCGACCCCAACATAGATGGGAAAAGTCTAAGCAGATTGATTGATCGCACAATAATAATACATTATTATAATTGCGTTTTAAAATAAAGCTAACTTGTTGTATGCAATGCTTGACAATTCATTCAAACACAAGGCAATCCTTCTTCAGCTATGTATGTCTTAAAATCAGCATCTTTTAAAAACCTCTTTTACACCACATGTTTTACAAATACCTAAAGTCTAAGTTTTGACTTGCAATTTAAAAAGATCATGAAAGATGAACGCCATGCTTCCAGTCCTGACGGCTGCGATAACCATCCTTCTGCCAATTCATTGCGGCAGTTTCCCCTTTTACTGTTTATTGTAGCCATGTACCAAGTTAGTAAGAAAATAGGTCATTCGCAATCGGAATAGGGGTCATCAGACCAGTTCTTCTCTTTTTTTCCGCCGTTAGTGAGCATAAGTCTGCGTTGAACCGAGCAAAAAATGTTTTAATTTCGTCAAATTAATTAATCGAGAGAAAGTTCAATATTTTATTGGAACCTTGTTAAATGTTGGACAGTATTTTACCGGTAACCCTTTTCTAGTCTCTAAAATGACTAACTGTCTTAGGATTAAGTGAATTGATTCAGAAGGAAACAGATGCTTATTAGATTTCTCAAAAACATGATAAATTTTCTCCTTTATACTTATTTTATTTCGGTTCCCTATCCATTTGCATAAAATTTTAAGACCTAATTTAACTTAGCATAATGTTGTTTGGCATAATTATATTTTCGCATAATATAATTACGCATAACAGCTTACGCATAATTTTTTTAAGCATAATTTCTCTAACCATAATAATGATTAAGCATAATATTCTAAAGCATACATTTATTAAGCATAAAGTTAAAGCATGCAAGCAAGCATGCAGCATGCAAGCAAGCATGCAGCATGCAAGCAGGCATGCAGCATGCAGCATGCATCATTCAAGCGAGCATGCAGCAGGCAGGGTTTCTGTCACGGCTCCGGCGCTGCGGGCCTCCGGCGGCCCCACGCGCCTACGCGATTTTAAATTACACTCTAGGGGTAGGACAAACAAGACTACGTGGAGTCGGTTTTGCAGCAATTCGGTTCTTAGGCCTACTAACGTTATGCGAATCAAATTTATGCCAAAACAAATTAGTCTTTAAGATGATTATGCCAACATAAAACGTATGCCTAAAAAAATTATGCCGAAGTATTATTATGCCAAAACAAATTGTGCCAAAATCGTTATGCCGAAGTATATTAGGGCAAAGAACATTATGCGAAAAGAAGGTATCCCTTTTATTTCGTGTTTGTAATTTTGAGTCCATAAATATTTTATTAGGAATGGTAGCAGTTCGGTTTTTTACCCGACTACGGCAAAGCCAAAAGGAAGAGTTTTGATTTTAGCAGTCTATGTATGTAGGTATGTATGTTTGTATTTACGCGTGTTCCACCGTAGCGCCTAAACTACTGAAACGATTTTGATGAATGAGGCAGTAGATTTTTTATAATGGTCCGGGTGACATAGGCTATATAAATTGTCCCTAAATTTAATATGGTGGACTTTACACGAAAATTTATGACCCGAAAAAAAAAATGAAGATACTCATGACATGTTTGGTATCAAAAAAAAGGTCTTGACGACATTACAAATATGTATATAAATCATATTGTCTAAGTAAATAAATATGTTTAAATTGTTAAAAACAAGCAAAAGTGAGACTGCGCTACGTACAGCGCGGCTGTAAAAAATAATACCTATTATACAATAAAAAGCATGCATATGACTTTTACGATGTCGAAATGTTTATCAAACGTTAAAGCGGAAAAGTATAAAATAAAAATATAAGTTTAAAAAACTGTATCCCGACTACGGAAAATTAAAGTGATCTAAAAAGTATGAAACAAGACATCGGTCCTATGTCTTGATTGCTGTCTGAAATATTTTCTTGTTTCGTACTTTTTAGATCAACAAGTTACAGTTTTTTAAACTTAATTCTATATGTATACTTAGGTATAAATTATGTTTAAGTATTTGTTACTGTTTAAGTTGTTTTATTATCTGTGTTTCACGTGTGACGACCTTGTGGCTGACCTATTCTACGAATAATACTATTTTATGATTTACATCTGGAATAGATATTGTTTATTATTCAACACTATTTACAACTTGCAGAAATGTTTGTGGACTTGTTTACGAAATAACAGAAAGGGAACCACACAAATAGAAGTTTCTATTGTTAGGAAGGAATCTGGAACTCTATACAGGGTGGCAGTTTAGTCACCTGCATCAGTCAGGGGGGTGATTCTACCCGTCATACTAAACAACTTTCGCTGTGGAACTAATATCCAATTAGTGAAAAAATAAAAACAAACTAATTCCTATACAACAGTACTATTTCGATGCAAATATGTTTTTTTTTTTTTACTAAATTTATCGTTTTGGGTTTCATAGGAAAAGTTGTTTCATATGACGGGTAGACTCACCCCCTTGATGGTGACTAAATTGCCCGCCTGTATTGCGAGAACTAAAACTCTAATCTATGTTTGAAATGAAAAAAAAAGTAAATTTTTCTAAACAAGCCTTTGTTCGTTTGGACTGTATTTAGGAGTACAGTTAAATTTTAGTACTTTACAAGAGTTTATTCAAGACGTTACAATCAACAGTCAAGGGCGGTCTAAACAATGGCCATTTTTTTCAACAAACTCGTTTACTAAGCATGTTTTTACCTCAAAGACATTCCATCGACAATCCTACTAATATATTATTATTAATGTGAAAGTTTGTAGGTTTGGATGTTTTGATGAAAACGGCTGAATGGCTATGGATAATGGCTATGCAAACAACACACATAGGATATTTTCCGATATCCATGGGGGCGAAGCCGCGGGTAAAAGATAGTAAATCATAATTGGTGAGAAATATTGCGAGTAGTGTCTGTAGTTTGTGTATGTATGTTGTTTGTAAACTGTAGCCAATTAAATCCTTCGTGATGCTTGAACGCAGAACCCCGTAGCTAATCTTCGTCTTATTAAGTTTGCATTGTGCTAATCTGGCTGTGAGTGACTGTATTTACTCAAGAGTATAGATGAGACGAGCTGTAGAGCGCCCATTCATGTAGTCGTTGCCACCAAATGGACGCCGACAAGTTTTTGTTTTTATGAAACTTCTCTTAATTTATATATTTTTAAGAAAAACTAGTTATTATTTCATGCATAACCAATTGCGGCCTAACAAGCATGGAATGTTAAACAACTATTTATAAATAGTTAGTTATTGTTTTTTTTTCCAGCAGATAATCTGTTTATATTCAGAATAGCTTGCTTCTGCCCACGATTTCGTCCACGTGGAACTTCTTATTTTAACAAAAAATATATCTTGTGACACACGAGAGAATTTTCAGAATCGGACCAGCAGTTTAGAAAATTACCCCAATATACAAACTCACAAATTTGACCTCTTTATAATATTAGTACAGCATGGCACATCATATTTCACCTAAGACCCTAATCAAAAGCTTCATGTAGGAATTTATTTCGAAAGTGGGGTCATAAAGGCTACACTATAGCTTGAATTATTTCTACTCCAAAGTACTACTCCTACTCGAAGTCGTGAATTATGAAACAGATACATATCTACATAGCTCTGTTTATACAATATTAAAACGTATTTAATATAAATAATCGTACGTTTGCGGCTCGTTAGATGATACAGTGTTTCATTTATTATTATTTAATGAGAACTCTAAATAATATTTATATTTCTGATATATGGGTTGTCCAGGGCTATTTATAAGCCTCCCTCATACATCCCGTGTGTCATTAAAGGCTCTGAGGGGTTCATTAATGTAAGTGGGTTGCAGCATCCACCTGTAGATATTAATAACCTTTCATTGTTATCTGGACTTGTATTCCCACGATACGTCGTAGTTTCGAGCAAGTGTGGGCGTACATGTATTATTACCTATTTGATTTTTCCTAAATAAGCACAGAATTATTAAGACCTACCTACATTATTGCAAACAATGATTATTTTCAGCAACTGTACGGGGTGTTATTTTTTTTAAGCTGGAAATCAAAATTCTGCACACTGTAGGACTTACCTACAGTGTGTAGAATTATTATTTCTAGGAAAATACAAACTCCGAGCCGTGCAAAATTAAGGTCTGTTTAAACGAGCGAATGCACATTCTATCCCCTATACTTTACCAAATTATTTTTGTGTAAACAGGGGTAAAATATTCTTTCGTTGGTGTATCCACACTAAAATGTCAAAAATATCAATATAAGAATGCTCTTGCTCTTTGTACTGGTTCTACGTTCGTTTGGTCTAAACTTACCTTAACAGTACGTTTATTAATTTGGTTTAAAATCCAAGCACCTACAAGACAGTTTATGAAGAATACGCAATGGATGACATGATGCGATAATTTACAGAATGCTGAGATTCTGTAAATTATCTACTTAATCAAAACAATAAAATGGAGACCAAGGATGTATTCATAAACACAGTGTACCTACCTACTACATGTGATACCTATACATAAAATATATCTAAATATAACATTACATATCTGCATTGTTTTACTACATTACTATAACGTACATTGTTACGTACGGCACGCTTGTCATGTTATCTAGATCGTCATTTGTTTTCATTATCTTGCATACTACCGTGTTTAGGTTGTAGCCTTTATTAACTCTAAAATAAGGTCTATAATAAAGGAAATAGCGTGTTGTTTACATTGTGATTAGGTGCTGTTATGAGAGATAGACTCTGGCTTTGTTTATAAGCGTTCTTAAGCTGTTTGTGCTTGGTTTAAGAACTACCACACAGAGGGATCTCTCGACCATTTTCTGTAAAGTTGCCTTGGTTAATTCTCATATGGATGAATAGTAGAAAACCATTTATAATTTAAGATTCTTCCGTGTTCTGAAGGCAAAGTGGACGCTCATAAAAGTCCTCACATGCAGTCATAAACTGGAAGGTATGACCTTAGGATACATAGGTATAGTACCCTACAATCTAGTTTGATTACAAAGGTCAAAAGCCAGGCCGTGTAAAATAATTAAATACAGGCTGGAAAACGAACGGTACATGAAGTGAAATTACAAGTAACCGTACCTACATAATTATAGTATAATCATAATCATAAATATTTATTTATGATTATAATTATGATTTATATTATAATTATTATTAATAATTTTTTTTAACACACTTGCTCCTAAATTGGATCTTATTGAACCTCTTTTAGGTTCATAATGCAGTGAACAAAACAAAACACGTTTGCTTTTTACTTTATATTTCGCACTAGTGCGGTAATGTGCGCCACAGATAACTAATGTGGATTTTGTCGCGACTCGTCAAAAGCAATAATATTGATCTTGCCTGGAAATTGAACGCGATATCTACGTGTCACTGGTTAAATACGCTCTTAATAGGTTACACGTATTATACCCACTTTTAAATCTTATGCCGGTTTCTTAACTTTTATTTAAACTATTATATTTAAAAATAAAAGCGAAAACTGGGATGGATTTTGAATTTTTATCTCGTCTTAATTTATCTTGTCATTGAAATGCCAGTGATTGACATAATAAATATCAACTATTTGTTCAAGGAGTGTTTAATACTCCTTTATTGAAGATTTTTCGGCTAGGATTTTCAAGATGCTGTTGGAGCTAACCCACGTAATAATGTCGTAGGTCTATTGGTAACATAGGGACCCTCAAGTTTTAGAATATTATACTGCTTTAACACTGAATTTGTTACGACTCATAACGAATACCTTCAAAAACAGCACGGGTTGGCGTGAAATCGAATCAAGTATCGAAGTAATCGAATCAATACTAGCAACCGAGAATAAAAGATGTTCAAGGACCTTGCGTATTTTTGTGTTTTCTTGGAAATCGATCATTTTGATCTGTATAGTAAATACCTAGCTCTATTACTCCCGAAAACATTAGCAGCTTCATGCGGTTTGCATCTCGCGTTGGCCGTTGTCATGTCGACGGCAGAAAATACAAAGCGTGGGCTTATTCAATTACTCAAAGTTTTTAGATTAGGTTTTTATTATAAATTTAACTGTTTAGGTATTTAAAGTCCGTACAAAATAGGTCAGCGGTTCGCTAGTTGGGGACTCCTGAGCTACACCATCTGTAAGCTGGTCTCGTATTATTGTCAAATAGGATAAGCATTTTTTTAATAATTTCTGAAATACCAAACTTACGTAGGTGCCCGTGCGTGCTAAAGTTTTTTAAGTCTTCAATATTTTTATCAACTTTATTTTAATTCAATTATAGTTTATAACTACGCGTTTTGCAACGAGTGCAAAATTTGATTACCTGGGGGCACAGTAGTGCCACCGCCAAGACGAGCCAAGCGAAGCGCAAGGGTACTACCTACCTTTTTGCCAAGCCACATATTTTGACTAAGGTGTAGAGTTTGTGAAGTTAGGGCTTGTAGATGTAGGTCATGTAGAGTTAGAAGCTTGGCTCTACATGAGATCTGATAACTTTCTGACAGTGCGAGCCATAAGGTCTCATCTTGGCAACATTTTACATGAAAATGTTTTTGGTAAGTTCCCTCTGGGTCTGATACAGGTGGTCTAACCACTACACCACAGAGGCGATTAAAACTTCGCTTCATTTGTTTCACCCTCTATATTCAGGATATACCTAGGTAGTTGTAGGTGTTCTAACTTAACATTATATCTAGGTAAGCACTTATTTGGAAACCGGATAGTTCAAGTAGTTTTAACTGTTTCGCCAGAACGTATGAAAATGCACTTAAATGAAACATGAATAAATTGCTACCATTCAACACGGTAAGCTTTTAATTAGTTCAATGAAAACTTTGCTTCATTAGCTCACTGCAATATATAATAATTTATTATTCATTCATATGCGTGGAACGCCGTCCATTTTATGTGGAACTGAGAAAGGAAATGTATAATAATTACAGTTGTGGCCATATTATTGGCCTTTACAGTTGTAGGTATGTGCTGCATGCTATTCTTGTAAATTCTCTTATCATTTAGGAATTTAGTTTTTTTCAGATAATCTTGCTGTGTTATTGTAGAAAATGCACCATAGGTTTTTCAAACAGATTTTTTGTACCTAAGAATCCCTTTTGTCATCCTTATTGGTCTAGTGGTCACAATCGCTACTGCTGATAATGAGTCCTGGGTTCGATTCCCAGGTCGGGCAAAGTGTCGTTGGGTTTTTCCATCAGGAATTACTCAGTAATAGGCCGGAAGCTGAATTTGTGCCCATTTGATGGCAATAGACTCGCCTCATAAAGGGCGAATCTATTGGGGGACATAAACTATATAGGTACATGGGACATAAATATCACTGGTGAAATGTGGATGTACGATATGTACACCTTTGCCTCACCTACTAAAGAAAACAGGCGTGATGTTATCTGTGTTATGTTGAGTCGGTTTATTATTTGATTAATAGTTTTATTATTATAATGGCAACAAAATGTATACACATACATACATAAACTCATGCCTTCTTCCCATGGGGGTAGGCAGGTACTACAGAATGCCCTTACATACTACTTTTGCCTCCTTTACGTTCATACATCTGGTCGTACACGCACGACGGTTGCTAGTACTACGCACCTGTCCTTTCTGAAGAACACCACCAATAAGGTCAGTATATGTACTTCTAGGGCGTCCCCTCCCCGGGGGTTTCCAGTCACATCTGCCTTGTAAATACATTTTGTTAGTCGCGTTTGATTCATCCTCTCAACATGACCAAACCATATTAGCATACCCTTTTAAAAAGTTGTCAGTACATCTTCTACCTCACACCGTTGTCTTATCACATCATTTCCTCAGCCTATCATTCATAGTTAGACCACACATGCTTTGCAAGGAACGCATTTCCACAGCATTTATTCTACTTCCATGCTTCTTTTGCCCTACCCAGCATTCACTTCGATACATAAGCGTTTGCATATCATAGATAAAAATGCTTGGCTTAATGCTGGTCCTGCTCCACAGCCACTCGGGCTCACTAGTTAACATGTTTATTTTTGGAAGAGTTGCTTCCCCTGTTTTTACGAACTTAATGTTTACTTTTTATTTTTACTTAACCAAGTTTTAATTGTTGAATACTCCAAAAGATAATAATGTTTTTTTTTTTCTTTTTGGTAGTAAAATTCTTTTAATCTCACAAATTCATTGCAAACTTTAGTTTTGTATAATTTAGAAGCATTTTTTTTCAATTTTTGTAAATGTGAGTACCATGGAGCCGTTTACTATGTTGTTATGTTGTTATGTTGTATGTTGACTTGAAAGAGCATGGCAGTTGAGAGTATGTCATGCTCACTTAAATGTCTCGCTGATAGTGGGGAGTGTGTTGGATCATTCGGTTCCCTACAAAATGGTTGAGCTGGATGGTGCTGATCCACGCGTCATGTTCGTGAACGGGCGCCGTCGGTTGAGACTGGTCATCTCTTATCTGCCATTGCTTATTTTTAATCTTATATTTTTAATCGTTTTTGATTATTATTTTATTTTACATTGTTCTCACATATAGAAGCAACAAAAGTAATGTACCCAGGATTTTGTAATTTCTATATTTAAAAGAGTGTCCTTGGATTTTCTTGCCCGTTCTTCTCCATAGAGATCTACGTTTTGGAATGGGCAACTAGCTTCAACTTTCTGACTAACTGACCGACTCTTTGACAGTTCAAAAGTGCCTGTAAATGGTTTAATTGAAATAAATGCTTTGAGTTTGAGTTTGCACCAGCACACCATTGTGAACAGCCCGAGTCATTTTGGGCATCAACTGGTTGGTCACAATCGCATGTATAGCACCATTCACTTTATTTCCCGCATTTACTCTCCTTTCCACATCTTCATCAATCTTCCCATCCCTTGTAAACAGACTCCCCAAGTATGCAAAATGTATATACTTGTACAATCGTCAAAATTATGTTTAGGTAGATACGTGAGTTGTCATACGAATGAATTTATTTATCTTCAGCGTACTCTGCCATTTTCCGACCAAGTACGATTGAAAACCCATGATTATAGGCAATCGGATTACTTACGTCTCTCCTCGTTTTGTTATTGAAAAAAGACGTCAAGTTTATACTGAATACTTTCTGACAGGCGCGAGAAACTTGCAAATAACTTATTACCTTCATAACTTTGTAAAGTAAAAGGAACTCGACAAAAGCTCGTACACAAGTAAAATGGTTTCCAATGTGAAAACTTTTGATGGAAAACGAATGCTGAAGTTTGGCCAGTTAAAAATCAATACCTTCTAACCTAGCCTTGTTAAGTTAAGCGCGGGCCATACTGAAAACGAAGCGAAACGAAACGTAAGCTCGGTTAGCTTCGCTCATGTAGTTACCGAACCTTTTCATATTTCGGTTCATAGTTCGCGGTGGGAAGTATGAACCGAAGTGTTAAAAGACGCAGTAGCTATTTGAGCGAAGCTAAACGAACTTGGCTTCGCTTTCAGTGTGGTCTGCGCTTCAAACGTATTTTTTACAGACTTTTCCCGCTGAGCTCTCGAAGCTATTCTAAGTTAGGTCTTGTACTGAAGTTCGTAATTGGTGCTTGATTAAACGATGTCAGATTTCAGCTCCATAATCGTATTATACGCAGCCCGGGGGATATTAAAACTTTAATATTGTTATACTAATAACATGCTATGTCTTACGATCAACAAGAAACAACAGATTATTTAAGAAAATGTTCGTAACATTTCGTAACTGTTTACCATTATTCTCATACTGTGTAGTCGAGATTATAGCATAAAATGTAAACTGTTTGGAACTCCATGAACTGCTTAAGTGATTCGGGTAGGACTTGACTCACCACTCTAAAATTTGCATGTCCTTCGGGACGTAAAATATAGCAACAAAATGTCACGTTTCCTAGTGAAACTGCAATACTAAACGAAGATTTGTTTGAAACTTGCGACCCGTCCGTGCTTCGCACGGTTTTACGACTTGACAAAACATCGAGATTTATTTATTATAAACAGTATGTTAACTAACGAAATGTCTTCCCGTTAACCCACAATAGTATAGCGTCCATACAAGCAACATATTTTTTGTTTTTGTATCAAAATATTCACAAAAAAAAAAAAAAAACTTAAAACGAACACTCTGTACACGCGCACTTGTCTTTCAACGTGGAAGTACGGCCGCTACGCTAGGTACTATTCCGCGTTACTATTTTGATTTTAAACAGGAAGATTAAAATTTATTTTCATTTAATAAATTTTGAAATTCGGATTTTTTTATACTTATTTTTCTATGCTGATATTTTTAATTTAAGCTAATAATAATATAGATTAAGCAGTATAAAAAAAAAGAATCGTCAACCGCCAGAAAAACTAAGTTAGTTTGCATATAGTTGAGACAGTTTTTCATACATGTGCGTCAACCATGTTAGGCGCACATGTATGATGATTCACCCTCTGTTATTTAACATACTGTATAAATATAATATAATGTATTATACACATAAACCTTCCGCAATAGATTCTCTGCAAAACGCATCAAAATCCGTTACGTAGTTTAGAAGAACTATACCTATATTATAAAGAACTGTATCTTCGTATTATGTATATTATATAGAAGTTTGACAAGCTTAAGGTATTTAGGGGAATTCTAAATAACTATGTTCTTAAGAGTTTTAGATTTTCGCTGACCCTCGGGAGTCAAGAGTAAAATACTAAGAGCTTTATATGCTCTTAGTATTTTACTTTTGACTCCCGAGGGTCAGCGAAAATATAAAATTCTCTCCCTACAACTACAAAGAGCCCAACATAAGATATTGCAGATAAATTAGGACCATAGTGACATACCTAGTATATTTCAAGTTTTATTTAACTTTACGTGAAGATATTTATATATAACTTACTAGACTCAGAGCGGATTTCACCAATGAAATTAAACGCGTTCAGCACATCTAAACGCGTACAAGAGCTCTCAGTGTACAATATTCCATAACAATTTTGACACTGACAGCTCTTGAACGCGTTTTATTCGTAGAAATGCTGGTCGCGTTCAGTTTCATTGGTGAAATCAGCCCTTAAGGTCTACGTAGTCGGGTCATAAATACTGCCATAGGTTCCGAATTTTGAATGTTCCACGATTTTAAAAACATTGGTTTTATAGACTTTTCTTTAGTTTTCAACATGGAGTGGACACAAAAAGAAGACAGAGTCGCTGTAATTGCGTTGCATCGTTGTGGATACGCAGCAAGTGGAGTTTTATAACTTCTGAAAAACTTGAAATGTTCGCAAATCGCCACTGGGTATGGAATACCCAGTGGCGATTCTAAGCCGCAAGATTCTAAGCCGGCTCATAAAGCCAAGATTACGCAAAACTAGTTGGACGCCCATGAAATTGATTTCATCAGGCACGAAGATTGCCCATCCTCCAGTACCTTAATCCCTTGGATTATAAAATATAGC
Source organism: Xanthia icteritia (assembly GCA_949128155.2). NCBI lineage: Eukaryota > Metazoa > Arthropoda > Insecta > Lepidoptera > Noctuidae > Xanthia > Xanthia icteritia. Next base: position 10,640,302 of record OX421935.2, on the reverse strand, counting down.
AGTACGAGTATTAAGAGGAAAAAGCCTGCGCAAAACCCCATAAATATTTTATACCCCATAGTTTGGAGTCGCTGAAGTTATCCCTCATCAAAGCACTGACGGAAATGGACCTCAATGTCGTGCGTGATTCTATCGATGACTGGCCTCGCAGATTACGGCTTGTATCGAAAATCAAGGAAGTAATTTCGAATAAAATAATATAAATCAAATCAAATCGTTTATATACATGGTTTATATGCAGGTGTTCGTTACATAATAATATACTAATAATGTTCATTCCATGATCAGCCACTTGGGCATACAAATTATTAAATAACATAATGAAAAGATGAGTCTAAAATTCTAATTCCATTTCAGATTAAATACAAATTATATTATTACTAGTATCTAGTCATGCATGACAGACACAAGACAATCAACAACAATAAATTATCGTCAAGCGGACATGAAACATTTAAAAAGTTCTAGTCGATAAAAATTCATCTACAGAGTAAAAACACTTTTCTATAAGAAATTGGAACAATTTATTTTTAAAGATATTAATATTGCTACATTCTTTTATGTCATTAGGAATTTTATTGTAGATCACTTGTAAAACTGTGTATTTTTACCTATCTTCCCATATATCAATTATTATAATATAATTGAAAATGTGTAATTTATTTCACCCTTGATATGTGACAGTACTTATGACCCGACTACGTAGTTTCACGCAACAAATATATTTTCTGGCCAATGTTTTTTTTTTAAGAGTAGAGGATTATTTCCATGTAAAAGGAACGTGGAAAATGCCTGCAGAATCATGCTGAGCAAGCAAGGTCAATAACCATACTGGTAAAGGTTATGAAAGAAGACCATAACACTGATAAATGGCTACTATATAGATCTGTCATTTTGTTGGCGACAGCGTTCAGTGCGAACAGGTGAAGTTTACGCGGGGAAGTTGGAACCGTTGGAAGTTCTAACTAATGCCCCTAGCGCCTGTTTCAGCATGGAAACTTATATTATACTTAGATTCTATTATTAGCGATATTTAGATGTTGGGATACTTCACTGCTTTCAAACCTTTCCGGGATCACAACAACGTTAAAATAAAAACTAGTACGTATTAAAACATAAGGGACGGAATTAAAAAAAAAAACCGGCCAATTGCGTGTCGGAACACGCGCACAAGAACAAGGGTTTCGTAGTTGGGATGATTTTATTCTAAAAACAAACTTAACATTATATATTGTAAAACATGTTTTCCCATACATCGATATACGCCACGGTCAATTCTCCAACAGCAAATGTAAGATTGCAATCGCAAAAAAAATGTATAAATATACAAACTAACAATTTTCGGACTTTTTTCTTTACTTGTGCTGTGAGATCTTGTTTCTTGCTAAATTTCACGATTCTAGATCAACGGGAAGTACCCTATAGGTTTTGATTTATTTGCGAGTATCAAAATATATTACATTTAATAAATGGCCGTATTTTTTATTGCGTTGACTTAGAAGCTTTGATTTTTTTAGAGCTCCAAAGGACCATAGACCTACATATTAGATATATATTTCAACTTGATAGCTTTACGCGTTCCGGAGAAAAACGGTCTTGACAGACTGACAGACGGACAACAAAGTGCGGAATAAATATCCTATACCGTTCCCTTTTTCCCTTTGAGGTATAGAACCCTAGAAACAAGTTCAAATTCAATACAACTTTCCCCGAATAGTTCCAATTCCAATTTTCTTACTTTAGTTAAATATTGAATACAGGATGAATCCTATTTAGTTAAGAAACAGACTTTAAAAAGAAAAGTGTTGAACAGTTTCGAAAATTGGTTTGATTTGGTATGGTTTCTTTACCAGGAGACTTGGAAGACTTATTTCATGTTTCCTTCCTTTAGCAGGAAGTATGACTGCCAACGTGCCCTTCGAAATGTGACTCGATTGCCGAAGGGGTGATGAAGTTTCGTGAAACAATCCGAACAGTGTATTTTGATTACGACAATCCAAAAATCGAGTGACAAATAAAAGCTGCAAATGGCTTTGAGAATGAACTCTTTGCTTTAATTGAAACGTATCGAGGGATTTTAAAAGGGATTTCCAATAACAGAAAAGCAAAATGTTTTTGTTGGTTTCTAATATTGTAGATTTTAGCGAAATAGAATGTCGTTCAATAACCCTTTTATTGCTAACGGTATTTTTGTTTGTATAATTAAATGTAGGTACAGCCAGCATCAAAGATACAAACCTAAGTAAACTGCTTCAACATGTTACACAATGGTCGTGTACAAAGTTATTACAGGACGCTAATACATTTTAGTTCAAACGTGAGTGCATACCGCATAGGCTAATCCGCAGTGCCTTTGTCGCTTAATTACTTGCATCGGATACAATGCTAATATTATTATCTCTATTCTGTTCAAGGCAGTACCTACTGTTAGAATCCTTACGCCAACACGATTACAGCACTAATAATAAAAAATAAAAAAATAAAAAAAAAATAAAAAATCGTTTATTCATCTCCACAAATTACATCGATAAATAATTATGTATAGGTTGACAGGTAGTTTGGCAAAAACTTGTAATTTGTGGGAGATCTTGTGGGAGATCTGGAGTCTAAACTAAGCCTAGGCCTGTATTTCAGAACTCCAAGCCCCCCATCACATCATAAATAATGGTTGTCAACGTGGAAAATAGTGCGAACCTGATGATGGTGTGTATGTGTATGTGTGTGTGTGTGTGTGTGTGTGTCGTGTGTATAAAATATAAGTATGTATATATTTATTGCATAATAAGTATTTTATGAATATATAATCTTACCTAACAAATATGTACGCAAATATATACCACCTAGCCTGCCTACTTGGCTACCACAAGTAATTTTTCTGTTTCCGTATAGTTTAACTTTAACAACCATTTGATAATTTTAGATTTACAATCAACCTTACTACAATTTGCTATATTTATAATTTTATTTAGTTTGTTGTACAATTCACCTCCACGGAAAGGGAAGAATCTTTGCGCGAAGGACGTACCAACAGCAGTCGTCCCACATACTGCGAAGTTTCTCCTGGAGAGACCTATGCGTTTCCTCCTTTCTTCGGATAGGTTTGAGTGTTGGAGAAGTGCAGTACGCAATATGTACATCTGGCGAACAGTTAGCACCTGTGCTTCCTCGTAGAGAGTTATGGTACTGAAAAGACGAGGCTTGGATAAACTAACCTTTAGTATCATCCTTTGGGCTCTTTCTACTGTTATCAGTTTTGTTTTACATGCCCCTCCCCATGTGGTAATGCAATAGCCAATGATAGATTGCACTAGAGCCTCATATACCATCTTTATCGTTTTTTTGTCTGCTACGTCACGGAGTCCTTTAAAAATGTAGGTGAGCTTCCGTATTCTTTTACATAGAAAGCCAAAGTGGTTTTCAAAATTTAAATTTGCATCAATTTCAACTCCAAGGTATTTAAAACTTTTTGTAGGATTTATATTGGGGCAATTACAGTTTGGAGTTGGAGGGAAATTACATTTATGTGCCAGAATATTGTAAGTAGAGCGGTTGGCAAGTCCTATTTGATTGCGAATACAGTATAAAATGTATTTGGTTTTATCTTCATTTAAAGTGAGGTAATTACAGGATAGCCAGTTACACACAGTGTTAAAACCATTTTGCGCGAGATCAAAAAGCTCATTCCACGAGTCGGCGAAAAAGGTTAGGGCAGTGTCGTCTGCATATGCGGAGATGCGGCAATTTTTAATTTTAAGGGAACAGTGCTCATTTATATAGCAGAGAAAAAGAGTGGGGCCTAATATGCTGCCCTGTGGCACCCCAAATTCAACTGGCAGTTCGTCACTAATGTGCTCCCCAATTTTAACCGATTGGGTTCTATTTTTTAAATAGTCCGAAAGTAAGTCCAGTGGAACACCTCGAATACCGTGATCTTCCAGTTTTTGCACAAGGCGGGGTACAGAAACAGTGTCAAAGGCTTTTGCCAGGTCAAGAAATATAGTCAAACATTTATTTTTACCATCTAATTTATTTACTAAAAAGTTAACAAGATCAAGTACTGCGTTGTCAGTTGAGCGGCCGGCTCTGAAACCGTATTGTGTATCAGAAAACAAGTTGTATTCTTCTAGGTATTTTGTAAGCCTATTGTTAATTATGCGTTCAAATATCTTTGATAATGTTGTTAGGATCGCAATTGGCCTATAATTGTTGACGCTGCCTCTGTCTCCCGCCTTATGTATCGGATGTACCACAGCTCTTTTTAATGCGAGGGGAAATACTCCCAAAACAAAACAGCGATTTATTAAGTCGGTTAGAACGGTTATAATACAATATATTACAAGTACTGTACGCTCCCGGTCTCGGCCCAGGGTTTCACGCTCAAAGAGACCTACTATACCAACATATCGGAAATTTTATGAGCACGCATGTTACAGGAAATTTAATATCTTTTGCTTTTAGTATGAGAGCAGGGTTCAACTTTGACTTTATCGGGAATAAAAGATAACACACCCAGACGCTATGTTTATTCGATCTGAACCTACCTATAAAAGATGTGGCTTCTGGTTTACAGTTTCAGGCTTAGATTTCAACACTGGTGGAGAGTGAAGCTAATATATCCACTAACAGTTGCGTCCGTTTTGTAGAATGCGATTAGGGGATTGCAATAAGGGAATGGACAACAGCCAGCATTCTCTCTGGGGGTTATAACAACTACGATGATCTAAGTCGTCTGCTAAGCGTAGTCCCTATGGTTACTTGATTGTGCATTTTGGCGGTATATGAAGCCGTTCTCGTTTTGTTTAGGTATGTCCTTTGTTACTATTACCTACTATGTAATAAACCTTTTTTATAATGTGCCTACCACCGTTAGCTAACCAATCAAAAAAATAAATAAATTATATATCTTTTTTTTTTATTCTCGTATTTATATGAATACATAGGAACAAAGTCACTTTTTAGAACATTTGTCCCGGAAGCTTTATCTGATAAATGATAATACATTCATATTTAACTTAGATTAGCCCAGCCCAGATGCAAATCTCAATGTTTTTACATGTCGCCGTTGCACCATGCACCTTCGATCGCGAGTTATATTAAAAAGTTATATAATATTTGTATCACGTTCTCGAAAACGGCTCTAACAATTTCGATGAAAGTTGCAATATAGGGGTTTATGGGGGCGAAAATCAATCTAGCTAGGTCTCATATCTAGGAAAACTCGTTTTTTTCTTTATCAAAAAAATCTTCAATGACGTTTTTTTTTTTTTTGTGTGAAATTATAAAATAACTTCGCCCGCTCTAGGTGGAGCAGGAAGGCGTGTCAGACTGTTATTGACTAAAACCCCACCCGTGTTCCTTCAGTTGCCTGTACGTTGCCAGGGGCCACGGTATCCCTTTCGGACTTTCCCGCAACCCCGATAGGCATCGGTCCTATCGGACCCCTTCACTTGCTGACATCTCTTTGAGGCGCGCGTGGAACACAGCGCGCCGTCGACCCGGGCCTGGTCCTTATCGGACGGCGAGCTACCCATTGCTCACCGTCCGCAAGCCCGCGCCTACGGTGGCCCGGAATCGGCCTGCGATTCCCGGCGTCTCCTGCGGCGGCTAGGGGCATGAGGGAGCGAAATTTGCCTCTCCCTCACGCGTTCTGCCTCCTCCTTTGCGAGCATTACTGCTTCGCAGAAGGAGGTGACGGCCTCCCATGCCCTCTCGCTCCGTACCATGGCCTGGACCAGGGCCGGACGCGAGAGATCCCCGCCACCGATCGCCTCCACGAGGACACGGCGATGCTTTGCCCAAGCCGGGCAGACCTCCACCGTATGCTCAACCGTGTCCTCCAGGCGAACCACGCAGTGATGACACCCGGGCGTTTCCTCCTGATCAATGACGCTTGACAGGTGTATTTAAATTAATGCTTATCAATCTTGAAAAGAAACGGATCGTTCCTTTCATTTTGACGTTTCAGCTGTTAAACTTCAGCTGAGTTAAACGCTATTCAGTAGTAAAAATCATAGTCTAATCTTAGGTTAATCAATAAAAATTCATAGAAAGTACAGAATGGTCATAGCAACTACTGTCTAAACTAAAGTTTGTACAGTCCCAGTTTCAGTAATGGCCAGTCGTATTCTTATGATTTGATGCGACTCTAGTAGAATAATTTCTATGAAAAGTTCATAGAAATTGTTCTACCAGAACCGCGTCACAACATCGCGTCGCGCCTGATTGCGGGATTTGTCTCCGATTTTGAAAGCACCAACTGAAAGTATCTCCGCCAGGTAAAAAGAGATCCTAAATTAAGTTTACCTACATAATCTATGTTTGTTTTATAATAGATTAAGCACCTGGGCGACCGAGCTCTGCTCTGGTGAAAATAGAGAATGCTCATTTACTAGTATAGGAAAGTTCTTATTAATTCCATGTATAGTACATACTAATTCCATGCTGCCATGTTAGTAGGTACTTACCAATTCCATACTGCCTTGATAGTAGGTACTAACTCATTCTATGCTGCCATGTCATTATTCTAAGGTAGCCATCTCGTTCTAAACTTTGGGCTACCGAGCTCTGCCCGGGTGAAAATACGAGTTTTCCCAGATATGAGACCTAGCTAGATCGATTTTCGCCCCCATATACCCCTATATTGCAACTTTCATCGAAATTGACAACAATTCAACAATTAACAATCAACAACAATCTAACAATTTCGATGAAAGTTATAAGATATATATATTATATATATATAAATATTATAATATTAATAATATATAAATATTGCTCGTTTAATAGTATAGGATAAATAACAAGTCGTAACAGGTCACATCACGCAGAGAACGCCATCGAGTTTTGTACCAAACATTTGTCTGTTAGCGTAAACATTAACAAAATTATATAGAAATTTTATTACCGACAACCACCCGTTATTTTGGCGTGACCATAACAATAATATACGATGATATAAAAGCGCGTGACGTATGTTCAGGAATATATGTCCCAGTTTTTTTTTTTCGATGTATCGTCAACAAAAGAGTTCGATGCACAGGCAAGAAATAAACAATTTTACAGTAGGTACGAGCACACAGGCAAGCAAAAAGCGTGATGCTGCCTGCCTATAGAGTGAGTCAGTCCTAAATATGTAGGTGCGTTATTACTTTTTAGCAGGGAGCGAAAATCTTTATAAATTACCGTACAGGTATCGAAGAATTTTGGTTACTTCTACGTCTAAGGTTACCGCTATCTCGGTAACCAAGAAGAAGAAACATGTTACCTCATTTAGGTTACCGTTTTAATACCGGTTACATACACACAGGCGATGCACGCCATTTGACTAATGCCGACCACTCGTGTAAGATACTCGTACATGTAATTTTGATTTCGGTAAACGGTATTAATACTCGTTGTACCTTTAAAAATACCTATAAAATATATAAATACCCGTACCGCTACCGAAAAAATACCCGTATTGATCATACCGGTGTCGATCCCTACTTTTTCCTCCCACAAGAAGTAAAAGTAGATAATGTGATCTGCGCTCATACATATCTCTTTTGCTACCTGTACACATTTAAATGTGAACACGTGCAATTTTCGTCAAATGTAAAATATTTTGTAGTATTTAAAAGTAAATTGTTGGTTTGGTTGTATCCGAAATTACATTATCGAGCGTGGGCTGGGTTAGCTAGTTAATTTTCTTGGAATATTATGCTATCTCGAATTAAATAGTAAAGAACATTAAGAAAACTAACAAACATGTTTACAAAGCTAGCTAATTGTCATAATCCTGAATTGGCGTTTTACACATTTCATTACACCTTTCACCGTTTACCATCGTTTTTTTTTTTTTTTTGAGTGGGAAATTATCAAATAACTTCTCCCGCTCTGGGCGGAGCGGGAGGGCGTGTCAGACTCTTACTGACTAAAATCCACCCGTGTTCCTTCCGTTGCCTGTACGTTGCCAGGGGCCACGGTATCCCTTTCAGACTTTCCCGCAACCCCGGCAGGCATCGTTCCTTCTTACTCCTTCACTTCTGCTGACATCTCTATGAGGCGCGCATGGAACACAACGCGCCGTCGACCCGGGCCTGGTCCTTATCGGCCGGCGAGCTACCCATTGCTCACCGTCCGCAAACCCGCGCCTACGGTGGTCGGGAATCGGTCTGCGATTCCCGACGCCCAGGGCGTCTCCTGCGGCGGCTAGGGGCGTGATTTGCATCTCCCTCACGCGTTCTGCCTCCTCCTTCGCGAGCATTACTGCTTCGCAGAAGGAGGTGACGGCCTCCAATGCTCTCTCGCTCCGTACCATGGCCTGACCAGGGCCGGACGCGAGAGATCCCCGCCACCGATCGCCTCCATGCGGACACGGCGATACTCTGCCCAAGCCGGGCAGACCTCCACCGTATGCTCCACCATGTCCTCCGGGCGATCCACGCAATGATGACACCCGGGCGTTTCCTCCCGCCAGATACAAAACAGGAACCTCCTGAAACAACCATGTCCGGTGAGGACCTGCGTCAGGCGGAAGGTGAGGACGCCGTGGCGCCTCTCTAGCCACTCCTCAAAGAGGGGACTTATCGCCGTAATAGTGGCGTGCCCAGCATTGGGTTGCGACAATCGCACTCTCCATGACGCTAAGAGATCCCGCCGGAGCTCTGTCCGCTGTGCCGCGATTTCTCGCGGCAGCGGAGTTACGCCCCGGCGTTTCGCCTCCTCGCGTCACTCGCAGATGTGCGCGAAGATTCACCGTTCACCCTTCATTTTGTATTCATGAAATTGATTGCAATATTATTACAGATTGTTTACCCCTTAAAGTAATTACAGAAGGAATAGATTCGAGAGAAATAAATAAAAAAGTAAGGCACTTTTGAAGAACCTTTCAATTACAAAAGTTATACCTAAGTATTCGCGGTCAAACCTTTTTTATTTTTTTATTACAAAATGGTTGCTACGTAACGCTGCGATGCTGAGAAAAACTGTTTGTCCATGCCTCTATCAATCATTTCAATGTAAAGGACAACATTACAATCACCTATGTATCTACGAATACAATGTTGACAATGACTGTATTTAACCTAGAACTAATTATAAACACTTGGCTTCAGAGAACGTTCCATCGTTAACGTTTAAATTATAGTTCATCCCGGAAATACAAGTCAATATCCATACTTCCGGGATGAGTGTACACTGTATACAAAACATAGGTACTAGTTGCAGGGATAAAATCAACAAAATGCAATACGGATTTCGCATATTGAAATAAATTTTATACTCAGCAATGTGACTGCCAGCTGCGTCGTAGGTAGGTAGGTACTAAATAAGTTTACATAGGAATAATATTATGCATAAAACATGGAACTTTTTGAGAAGTGGCTGCTTTATATCCCTAATTATATATAAAATACATGTTGGAATGGTAATATTACAAAAAGAATCAGTATTTAGATATAATTTACAAATTCGACTAACCGTTGACTATTCGTTCATTTTCTAATCCCAGAGACTAATTTGACATTTCAAGTGATTGTTGTTGATTTTTTCAATTTGGCGTTTGACATTTGCACCTGTCAAATTAGTCTAAACTTTAATCATGGTAAATTACAAACAGAATTAGTGTTTAGATTGAGTTTAGTACGGCCATGAATTACTTATATTATGTAAACTTGGCTAATATAGGCTAGGTAACTTAATTGCCAAGACTTGTTTTGGTAAAAGACTGCCTAATTAGGTTATCTTTTTTATTTTTATCAACCTTATATTTTCCCATTGCTGGGGTAGGCCTATATTTTTTTGGTTTACTTTATATTGTGTCTTCTCTGGCCATTCAGTCAGGAACGATCCAAATCGTCTTGCCAGCGTTTCTTAGGCCTGCCTCTGGCGACGCCGTTTTCAAGCATCCACTGTGTTACAATCCTGGCCCATCTGTCTTGACGCATCCTATAGATAGGTACTTACATTGTGATATATATGATATGGTATATTTACGGTAGATAATTAATTAAAAGAAAAGAGTGAGCTATGAAAAATTGATCTATCTTCTCTTCTTTATTTATGCCAAATGGGTTCTTGACGTCGATCTTGCCTGATGGAAAGCGATGGATAAAGTCTAGGATGGGATAACGGTGCCCAGAAGATGATTGTTCACTCTTGCTTTGAAGGCTGACGAGTAATAGGAGGAAGGGAACACAGATGCTGGCAGCGTGCGCATAAATGTGAAGGAGAAGCGCTGAGCACGACTATATTGGGGATATCAACCTATCTTGACCATGTGACGAGGAGGGAGGAAACGCATGTGACTGAAAGAGTGATGAATATAAATGTTGAGGGATGGAGAGGGAGCGGAAGGCCAAAGAAAAGATGAATGGATTGTGTGAGGAAGGATATGGAAAGAAAAGGGAGTGAATAATAGCGCCACGGTTGACAGGAGAGAATGGAAGAAAAAACGTGTTGCCTTAACCCCAAGTAAAGTAACTTGGGACAAGGGCAGCCCACATAATGAACCAGCCTTTACCACAATAACTCACAAATTTCTAGAAAATCTTTTGAACTTACTAAACACTGACAGGTATATCGTTCTTATTTCAAAAGATAGAAGATTTATTTACTGTCAAAATTACAATAAACACACGCTTGTCATCCGCTCATGAGTCAAGACGTTTTCACGTCAAACGTTATCCACGGTCACTTGGCAAATGTCCGTCATTATAATCTAAATTAAACCAGCTATTGATTTATAACAATGCCTATTGTTTTGTCATATATTATCCATACTTAAGCTTATTATGGAACGAATTACCAGAAGATGAATGGAAACGTTTGTTTAAATTAATCAACTGTGAATTGGTTAGAGGAGTAGGTATTCTTTGTTTGACATGATTGAAGATGTTTTTCTTTTCAATGCTAAATTGGGAATGAAAGGAAAACATAAATTGTGTCAGTTTTTTTAGCCCACGCTGCTGAAAAGTCTGTGATACAGTCAGTAGGTTGTTAATAGGTACGTACATTCCCAAAATTTTTGCTTTTGGTCCTGTACGAACACGTGCGTATACCTTTATCAGTCTAAAGCTACGATTTCATAGAAGAGCGGTGGCGAAGTCAAACCCCGCTGCCATCATTTTTATGACAGCCGTCCCTGCGGCTGCTATGTGGCGACCACCGCTCTTCAAAGAAACCGTTGCTTCACCAACCTTACAAGTAGGTACCTTGGGCAGGTAGTAACAAGGATAAGTTGGTATAAGTTCTTGTGTCTATCGAACTTTTCTCGAAACTTAATCGTAAAGGATTTGATAATCTATTTTCCATATTGTCCATGTGCCTAAGTAGGTACCTCATTCTTATCATGCAGCCACTACTCGGGGCGTCACACTGAGCATAAAATGAACAAATAAAATATTCTTGTACCTACTCATATTATTTTATTAGGTACCAGCACCTACTTTACAAAGAATCCACCATCTTGACTGACGCACTTCCGAATACATTTGTACCTACATAATCGAGAATTCTTTGTCGCTAAAATTAATATGCTCACGTGCCACTCATAAAAAACTGGAATATTATACAATTATTTTGGCATCAACCTCTGTAGAGATAGTTTGTGGTGACATCAAGTTTTTTAAAAATATTCAGCAGAAAACCACGATATTAAGTCAGATTTAATTTAATGTAAAACTCTAGTTCGTTATTTATATTTCAATTAGGTTTTCTTAATTTAATTTAATAATTTATAGATTAGAGTTTAGATGTTAGTTCAAATAAATTGTAAAATATTATTGTGTTGAATGTTAAATCTAATTTGATGCACAGCTAATTTTGGCTTCAGTCCAGAAAAATGTCTGCATTTATATTCCGTGTTGGAAGACGTTTTCCAAAAAAAGGAATTTCATTTCACTGAAAATTCAAGAGGCTTTTAAGATTGTGCTGCAATTGCATTCAATAAGTTTGTAAAAGAAGCACACATTAGTCAATTAGATATTTCACTCAGGTCGCCTTTTCGATACAAAAATGTTTGTGAAACACAGCTATTTCACTAAAGCAAGGTATTTTCCGTTTGGGGACTACAGCGCCATCTCTGTACAGCTTCTGAAACTATTTGGTCCGCATGGCGCTGTAAATGTCAAGTTTTCACGATGCCTCAGAATGGGGTTTGTTGGAAGCCGAGTATTTTCACAGTTCACGTAAATATCGACAGATGTCGCTGTTACATTTTTCCTAGTTTTCGAATTTCACCCCAAAATGGCTTATTAAAATACAGTATAACTATTTTCTTAATGTCCCTCGGGAATCATCGCATTTCCGAATACAACGAATACTAATTTCCATGTCCATCAATTATTAGATTTATCGGGTATATACCTTTGTCTTTTAAATTCCTAAAATATATGTTAAACATAAAAAGTGGTAGGTGGTTGTTATGTAATTACTAGATACCTACTTATTACCAAGTCAAACAAGATATTGATACCATGCATTGGATATTAGTTAATCGCGATACCAACACACACAAGTGAAACAAAATTGATTAAAACTTAGCAACTTGCTTTGGTTTCTCTACTTAGATGATCAGAAAATTAATTTTGTTTTAGTTGAAATCTTGTAACTTTCAATTTTGTGAGACAGGCTTACGTAATATAAATAGGTTTAGATACCTAGGTTTTTGGGGTAGCTGTGAGGCATAGGTATTTTCCTGCTAATTTCTTATTTTTGTCTGCTGTATATTAAATTGTGTGCCTTTTAGTCTGTGCTAAATACATGTAGGTACCTATTTTCTTTTTTATTTCTTACCACAACACGGTTTTCTTCGGTAACAAACGTAGGTAACGTTTGTTACCTACGCAGGTCACTTAGGTGGTCAGAAGTATAGATAGTAAAATTCAACAGGTGGGGATAAAACTCACATTTTTCTACGTTTTTATGTTTGTTTTCAATAACACTAAGCGACATCTAAATTAAAAGGGAGCAAGGGCTGCGAGGAATTTGAAAAATAGGTATTTTAAGAAACTATTGCCGTCGTCATACCTCAAGTCTGCCTCCGTAGAGTGCAATAGGGACAAAAGAATTGATGAGATTGACGTTTCGTATTCCCCTTTTTTCTCCTCGAAAACTGAGCCGATTCAACTAATTATTACATTCAAATTTTATGAAAGAGTGTGTCTAGGTTCCTATCATTTTCTTTTATGTTAAAAACTTTTCAATTTTGTCTGGTAGTCCACCGGCGGTAAAAATGGGGCATTTTTCGTAATTTTTGGAGGGTCATATTTTCTTTATCAGTAAGTTGCAGAAAAAAAGGAAATAACAGGGACGTGTCTACAGCAGACCTTGATTTTAGGAAGAAATGAATGCTGTAGAGGCATTATTCAGGAAGAAAAAAGGGAAATACATTTGCATGGAGATTCGCAGGCCCTGTTCCCTCTTAATTATATCCTAATAATATTAAAACGCGAAAGTTAGTGAGGATGGATGGATGTTTGTTACTCTTTCACGCAAAAACGCCTGAACGGATTTGGATGAAATTTCGCACACAGATAGTTTATGACCTGGATTAACACAAAGAATACATTTTATGCCTGTAGTACGTTCCCCTGGGATCAAGCTTGCTGTTGGATTTTTAACTTTCGGCGAAAGCTTAGGCTTAAAATAGACGCGCCTCTTATCCGATAACTTTCGTTCGAGACTTCTGATCAAAATATACGAGCACCCTTCCTTTTTCTTGAACTCGACAGGGGGCGGCTAACCAATTTTATTGAAAATCGTAAATTCCTATCAAGAAACTTGGAAAAAAATGGTTGAAGTTTCTCACGATTACCTACGTGGAAAAATCTTTCCTGTGTCTTGGTAGGCTAAAGGTTCTTGAAGTTACTGCTTGATTAATTGTTTAAGTTAGGTTTTTTCACCTTACGTAGGTATAGGTACCTACGTTCAGAGCCCAAAAACCTAATACCTACGCAACTTTTCGGCTCCCAGGAAACACAAAACGTTGAAGGTATATAATATATACTTTAAAAAATTTACAAAAAAAATTATTAGCAACAATTTAGGTAGGTACCTATAACTTAACAAAAGACACCAAGATAGCTGCAATAGTCAAAAACACTATGGCACAGCAATCAACGCCCAACACAAAATAAGTACATGGAAGGAAGTCTTATAATAAATTAGGAATAAAGTAGGTACAGGTAAAATTATGGTAATAAAATTAAACTTTATGTATGTTGAAAAAAAAAGAAAAAGTTTTTATTGGAACTCGCACAGGAATATCATAAACTAAACTAAACACAATCATAGAAACATAAAAAACTAAAATAGGTAGTTATTAAAAAAAAAAAAAAAACAAAGTCCTGATGAATCATGATGGTTTTCTAATGAATTGCGTGTACATATCGTTTCCCTACTAAGTATATCTTGATTTTAACGGAAAATCCTAACTAATATTATAAATGCGAAACTCACTTTTTTTTTGTTTGTTTATTTGTTTGTTACGCTTTCACGCTAAAACGGCTAAACCGATTTGAATGATTTAACACATGGGTAGACCATGAACTGTTATCTTATTACGCAACACATTTTCGTAAACGATTACGACAAATTTGTTTCATCTTGACAGTTCAACAATATTCATTGCGTTATTTACGTTGTTGAGCGGATTTTTTTTTTCGATTTTATGAAGCAATGGATTAGCAATAAAACGATTCAGATTCCGATTGATCATGTATTACGCAATTAGGGTACTGGGTTAGAAGTTAGGACATAGGATATTTTTATCACAATATTCCCACTATGCGGGTGAAACCGCGGGGCGCAGCTAGTTGTTAATACAATGACAAACAAATTGAAAGCATAAATATTATAAAGTTAGACTTTTTCCCCGGCGAGAATTACCTAGCTACCTAATTGTGATGCATACCGTACCTATTTTAATCAACGCCAAGCATAACGAGGAAGTTGCCAAGAATATAGCAACGGGAGCGAGAAAAAAAAAACTTGCTTTAAGTAATTTCAAGTTTGCGTAGTTTGAAGGAAAACTGAGTCATCCGAAAGAAGCACAAAGGAGCAACTTACATGCTGTTTAGCTAGGCATGTTTTAGGGCCTTGTTATGGGCCACTTCAATTTCTGAACATGGCCCTTAGAATTTATGGTGGGTTTTATTTGTGACTTATTACTATACGTCGCATTAGTCAACCAGCGAGTCAGTCATATTACCGACTTTGTTTGTCAGACAATCTTGTTGACTTTCGTCTTTCGTGGCCCTCATATTTTGACCGTGGGGCCTGCCCCATGGTCAAAATATGAGTCATTTAGCAGGTCGGAAGCCGTGCATGTGTCCACCTACCCATTCGTATTGAGGCGATGGTCTGGCCTGGTGACGCAACACCTAGACACCAAGATCTCCGACGCACTGCATACAACAAGCCAAAGATCATCACAAATGAAGGGAGATTGTCAAACAGTTAAGTCGTACACACGACGCTCAGCAATGTGCAAGCGACTGAAAGAAGAATAGGATTTAAATGCACTAGACCGATAGACAAAGTTTGGAGATATAGGTACTGGCGAAAAATAGATGAAGCACTAGGATCAGACAGAATCCCTAAGTAGCCTTTAAAAATAGAGAGTTTATTCTTCACAGTGAACAATATGGGTATAGCATAATCAGCCTCCTCTTGGTGAGAGGGAGAGGGCCGTCATCCACCACGCGGGCCCAGTGCGGGATGGTAGATGTCACATGTCTTCGAATTTTTGGTTCTAGGACATGCCGGTTTCCTCAGGATGTTTTCCTTCACCATTTTGAGAGCAATGGTGATGAAATAATTTACACAAAGTAAAACCTATCAGTGTTCGTACCTAGAACTTATGTACTCGTACTCGTAAGTCGCGACCGTTACCACTGGGCCACCTCTGCTTGGCTGTGTAACTAGCTCCTATTATAGACACTGCAAATATAATTAATTTGCTATAAAAATAAGTAACAAAGAGTGTGTGTGGTCATGCTAATGAAGATATATTTATGGTGCATTAAAACCGCATAATGGGAACAAGAAACACGTGTATCATCATCCTGCAAATTGTAAAAGGCTGATCTGAAATGTTTATCTGAGATTTTTATATAAAGGTACAATTCCATAGCGACACGTCGGTTTTATAGAATTTCATAGACTACGTGTAAACAACGCTACGACTAGACAACTGCTGCCGCCTGCGGTCGGCTACGGGATGGTACCTACCTTAAGAATATTTTTTATAAGCAAGAACACAAGTACAATTAGTTGATAAATAAACGAAGTAACATATTTATTTAAAATCATGTTGATGTTTTCTCTGACTCTGCTTTCAGTACGGTATATTTTACCTACCCACTACTTCTGCCTGCGACTACGCCCGCGTGAAATTTCGGCCCCCGACCCATCGCGACGCATCAGATGCTAGCACTATAACTTTGTTTTCACTTAGCGTTTTTTCTGTTTATATTTTCGTTTTGTTCAGGTCCTAAACATCGTAGCGTAATGGTAAATCGTAGCTTAAACTACGCGGACCAAACCGCAACACAGCCTGAATATTATAATATAATTATCATAAGCACTAGGAGTACTGAAGTTTTCAGCAATTGCTAAAGCGACAATATTAAATGTTCCTCAGCTAGATTCCGTTTCAAAGTTTTCACTTGAGAACACAGGAGCTCGCAGTAGTTAGGTATGAATTAAAACTCTCGCATTTCGCATTTGCAAGAAAACTTGGACTTGGTATTTAGCTTGCCGTTTCTCTGCTTAAAGGCATCTCGTCTTTGTAGAGCTAAAATATACACAAGTTCTTTTTATTGCAATCTACGAAGACGCCAAACAATTGACATAAGAAACAAAAATTAAACAACTGATAGTTTTTAAATTCTTCAGACTCAAAACATTGTTTGACGATAAATTAATTGATTGTGAATATGACTGTACATCTGAAGGAAAGCTCTCTCTAAGGGATGTATGTTAGGTCTATTTCAATGAATCTAACGCACGTTTATCAGTAAAAGTTATATTGTAAACTTAAAGATACTGTAGGTACATGGGGCACAAACATGTAAAACTGTAAAAAAATAATAACCTTTACGAGCGTGTCACGAGCGTGGTATACGCACTCGCGATCCTTCGTTCACTATCGGTTAAGCTCGGCGACGAGATATATAAATCATTTATTTAGTGCACATGAAAGAAACACAAATACATAAAAGCACAATTAAGTACTTTGATAAGTAAGTATATGGAAGACTTCAAAAGTAATTTCGGCATTTCAATTGCTTACACATAACATGACTGTGTTAGCAGTTAAAATGCCGAATTACTTTAAATAATGTTATATGAAGTTTATTGTGACGAGTTAATTGTTGTGACAGAAGATTTATCAATGAATTTACGTACTTACAGATGTGAGAAACTGAGGCCTTCTGTTTATATTACCTTAGTTCTTACTTGTAGGTCAACAATGTTGACAACAATGTTCATGTTGTTCTCAGCCAACAGAAGAACGCTGACGACATAATCTCATTTGAGAACATCTTCGTGCGAGGAAGTATATGAAGCTTTGCAGGCACCTACGTTGTTTATACTTAGTACTATGAGGCTCACACCAGTAAGCATCGTTTTTAAGCTTATAAATAATAATGCCCTGCAAGGACTTCGCTGTATAAAGAAAAGGCTTTTGCATTGACCACCACGCTTGCTCAAACCGCGGTTGGCGATTTCAGGCTAATTTGATTTTATTTATTTCAGATAATTAAAATCCATATCTTGTTAGTATATATTAGCAACAATATTAGCTTACAATTATGTTAGTATTGTTAGTACTTATCTTTTTGTGGCTACTATATAAAACCATTCACTACCCTCACCCAGTGTTTTTGAATGGGGCAGTCAAATCGAGCAGCAATGACTTTCAGAATGCTAGTGCTTAGCACCCCGCAGATGTTGCTAAAAAAGAAACAATATGTTTAACCCATCAAAAACATTGTCCTTCGTATTCTTGCATTTCGATGTTTTTAATAGTGAAGAGCTAACCAAAATAATTATACTACCTACAAAGAGAAAAGACTCGTATTGCATTCGTTTGCGCCCTGAATACGTTGTCTCCTTCATCGGGAACGCTCGAGAAAATGAAAGTCGGGTTTTACGGGGAAATGAGAGACGTTGCTGCCTTGGTACAAACAGAGCTTACCATTCATCTTTTACGAGAATTTCCCAAAACGAAATAATTACTCACGTTATTTCTTTAATTTACTACGAGTCTCCAACAAAAGGACAAAATGATAAAATTCATTCGCCTTGCTTAAATTCAAAACTGTGACTTTCGGAATTAAAGTTATTTTTCACTTTGTAGTGTTTTTTTCGAAGTCGGTGGTTTCTTTTTTGAAAGTTTTTATTTTCCACTTTTTAGTTGTGGTACCTACCTACCCCACATGAATTCAAATACCACTACCTGCTATGTAAATAACAGTGACAGGAAATTATTATAACATCACCCACATATACGAACTGGGAAAAATACGTATTATTGAAGCAGTTAACTTCAAAAATACGTATTTACAAAAACTACATAAGGAAAGTTAATGAAATTTATATGGGACCAGTACGCAAACTTTTTCTACCAGGAAAAAATATTTTTTCACAATTTACGAAAATATCGATGAATTTACATAAAAAAATGAAAACATACAGACAAACATAGAACCTCCTCCTTTTTTTAAGTCGGTTAAAAATTGAGCCGTCGTAGGACGCCTGGCAGATGTGAAACATCGAAACAATTTTGTATAGAAAATATACATGAAAGGATGGTTTATTATAGAAAATAAATACGAGAATGGCATAATCAAAAACAAAAATAATATTCATATATTATTTAAATTAAACAAAAACTTTATTTAAAAAATACACATTATTTTAATACCATTATTAATTTCGTAACTCAAAGTTGTCTGTCTTCGTATCTTCACAGTTTCACACAATTGGTATCTAACTCAATATTACGTACATTATGTAATACCAAAGACATTACAATCCGACGTCGATTATCAGTTCCAAACGTTCGTTTATCTATGTACATCTGTTCGTAATGGTTCCTCAAACTATTAAGAAGCTAAAGCTACCTATTTGTTACGTTGGCACGTTGCCTCTAGGAAGTGTTAAATTGCGTGAATTTCTTGTTACCTGTGTATTAAATAAATACGTGTCTAATTATATCTGAAGGTGAAATATTGGTCAACGCGACAAAGTACGCGCGGCACATTAGGTACGAAAATAAATGTTAATGTGCTGCGTAATTGTTTTTCATATCTATTTTTTGTTCTAGGATGTGTACCGAACTAAATGTTTCTTCATACGTAAAATGCTGCTTCGCCTAATTTGCATTTCTCAATTTTATTTCCCTTGGGCGGGAAAACCAGTTCAGAATATATCATAATTTTTTTTATTATTATTATTCCCTTTCTCAAGAAATGAAGCAGCTTCAAATTTACTGCAACAAATAAAACTCCCGTTCGCTTCATTATTACGAAGCTCATGTTGACGTTCTGGAACGTTTAACAGATTCCTGTGTTGAGTAACAATAGTCCCAGACAAATAACAAGTCCGTCATCTCACGTCATAAACCATGTTTACAGCTACTGTAACATCGATTCCTCGTTTATATCCCGCATCCAATGGTTCGTTTGTATGTTATTGTGTTTACAATCTCGGCTTGTTTGTTTTCTTCGTCAGCTTTGCCGATTGATAGTTTTGTAATTAAAAAGTAAACTTATCTATTGTAACCTAGTTCCACGACCTAGTTGCAAGCTCGGAAGGTTTCTTGAAAATTTTTCATTGTAAAATTTTGTGGTTTCATCCAGCCGCTCTGTGGAAGTTACTGAGTAATTTTTTTATGTGCTTGGGTTTACGACAAATTTTATTAAAGCTTAATTGGATTTTGAATCTTTGTGTGCACTTCTGCAGTTCCAGATCCAGAAAATATATAAAAACCAATAATGAGCCACGCCAGATGTTTGGCGTCTCAGTTCAAATGTTGAAACTCTTTACTCCGGTAAATTGGCAGATGTAGTTATGGTTTAGCGACGTGTTTAAGCAATATTTTGTCCTGTAGGTTGAACACGTAGGCACTTAAGAAGTCACTTTTCATCAACATCATCAACGAAAATTACCTAAAGTCTCACAGGGAAAAGCGCTGCGACGTAAAACAAGTTTTTAAATACTACAAAAATGCAATAACATATTTCCGCACAGGTTTCTTGGGAAACTGGTTACTGTCCACAAACCTGTCTCAGTTTATTTCTACACTGTGGACTGTGGCATATCCGGCACTTCCGCTTTATTTTGTTCAGGTGTCGGCTGTCGTCATATCTTTCAACCATCTATCAACTTGAAACGACCGTCAGTACCTTCAGCCAATCTGTCAGGGTCATTATGAAATCTTCTTAACTTGGTGTCTACTGTTTACATGCTCTCTTGGCAAAGGAAAATAATTTAAAAAAATGTGGGCATTGCAATCACAAGGGAAATAGAAAGTTATTTTAAGAGTGCGATAGAACTACGACGAGAATAATTTATTTCCCCATTAGTCATTGCTATTTTACTAAGGCAAAATCCTTTGCCAAAGCTTGTAATTGTACTATACACGTTACTAACATATTTCTTTATTAGTTAACAAAGTTTAATATTTGATTTGGTCGCAATGCTTCCGTAACTAATATTTCTTTTAGTATTTGGTACATTTTCTTAGCTAATCCAATACCTTTGTTAAATAATGGCTGCTATTTTTTAAACGGTGAGAGTGGGCCATTTCGTTACAACCTAGATAGCATTCTCCGTACCAGATAATATGCAGATCTTATTTTAGGCAACAGTGACTAGAATTGCAATGCAAATGAAGGTACGTACAAGTACCTACATAGTGAGAGCAAAAGCACCAAAAGCTCATACTTGGAGCAGTTACGTAAGGCACGGTCGATAACTACGCTGCCGACGGTACATTTGTGCCCCGATTCGCGAAATTACGTGGTGACTGTTTCACCGTTTTAAATATCTGTTATTTCTAGCACGTTAGCAAGTATGTAATTTGGTGTTGGATGAAAATTGTATTATGTATGGCGAAGGTAACGAATTTCGGGAATCGGAATCAGTTGTAAATATAAGTTAATTACTAAAACCATCTCTACAAATGAATCTATTCATTTGTTTTCCTCGATTGCTGGAATAACTTTAGAGCACTTTACAGTTATGCTTACTTCAAGTGTAACAATTCTATTAACTACTTTTTAGTCTTTAGATCCAGAAGCGGCAACTACAGTTATTTTGAATACACATCTTTTTATGCAGTATTCTGAGTAAGAAGTTTCTTCTTCAAGTAGCTTGCAGTTGCATTTACTAGCGGCCGCATTACCACGTTTTCAATGCTCATAAAATCTCTCAGGCACTATTTACGATACTTTCGAGTAGAGTTATAACTCCCGCCTATTTTAGATGTCGACCACCCAGCTTTGCACTTACACTTACAATAAATCTATTCGGAAGGTAGTGAACTCGTGACTTAGTTTTCAAACTGGTAGGTGCTTAAATTTCAGCGGACTCAGGGCTGATTTCACCAATGAAACTGAACGCGATCAGCATTTCTAAAACGCTTTCAAGAGATGTCAGTGTCAAAAAAAAAATGGAAAATTGTGCACTGACAGCTCTTGAACGAGTTTAGATGTGCGGAATGCGTTCAATTTCATTGGTGAAATCCGCGCTAAGCCTCGAATAAAAATATTAAGTCTGTAACAAAAGCGATAGACAGAAAAGGGTGAATATCTACTAAATTGTACAGACTCCCAATTTTAATTAAAAAGTGACTGAAGCCTTTTAAACAAATTTTAGGTAGGTATAGAAAATGATTTAGACTTTGTAGAACATACGGATACTAAACGAACTGAAAGACACCCACACTCCCATGATTGGGAATGAAACTTGGGGTACCAAGTCAAGAAGAACCTTCTAAAAGAGATGTCACCGTAAACAGCAGTGAAAGTTCTTATGTAAGTTAAATCACGTATCTTTGAACGCGTTCGTGACAACCCTGGGCCGAAAGTTAACAGAATTACAGATACCGGAAGGGATACTGATTTTACTTTTTCGACGAAAAGTTAAGCGTACAAATTTCAATTCATTTAAGCCCGTGGAAAAGTGTGATAACATTGTACGATAAGAACAGATATACAATGATTTATTTAAAGAACACCACGACACTTGTGTCGTAAAAAACGTAAATAAAGATATCGTGGTTTACTTGTTACATATAACAGTTTACATTTCCCAGTTCAGATTCACGATCATTCAACTCTGTATGAATCACTATTATAGTGGAAATAAATTTTATCGCGTGCCTAATAAACATGCTAAATATAAATGCAAACAAATCAAATAGATTATTATTGGACTCATAGCTAGGAATAAACATTAATAATTTTCCTTGTAAATCACGTTTAAATATCTTGAATCCCAATTGCTTCATTACGTAGTTTGCTGAAACGGATCTATAATGACTGTTATGTGATACACGTATGTACTATGTTTGCTTCTCTCCGGTCGTATCCGATTGCCGTCCCATCGGAATATGAGAGTGAGGGAAGAGTGAGTGCAACTGTGTCTGTGCACACGTTTGTGTACTATAATATCTCCCGCGTAGATGGCCAGTCTCCGGTGACATTGGTCGCCATGACCGAAATTCGGTCTTGAGGATTATTATGTTTCATTCCCATTTATATTTGCACCCATAAAACTAAAACAGAAGTGCTGTCTGCTACGATAAAATAGAATGCAGATAGAACGAACGCACTGCATTATACTTAATCCACATATAAATGTCCCAGCTATAATAAGTCAAAAATATCTCCATCGTATAGATTGTCTCATTACTTAGCATCAGGCTGCACCCTCAAGCGAAGCCTAGGTCGGCGTGCGATGGAACAGCGCCAAAGCAATTAAATCGTGAGCCGCACGCGAGGGTTGCTCCGCCACTCTTGCGACGCCGCCGCGCACCAAATTGCTCTCGTTACTTGCACTTTTTAGGATAGCAATGCTACTCTGATCTTCGTGAAATAGAACATCTGGTTATTTAAATTTCAGTTTGTATGCCATATTGTTTTTCAACGAAATGTTGGTGAGTCAAAATCGGTTGAGCAGACTGTAAAAAAAGGTTTAGTTAAATGTCTAATCTTATTTCAAATGGAGTAAAGATGAACGTCCTTGAAATATATATAGGTAATGTAATAAACTTTATGCGAAGTTTTTTAACTTCCACCAACGGTATGGAAATTCTTCGGTTTTGTTATTATTTTTCTTTGCGAGTTCGAGAAAATGTATCAACAAAATTATCAGCAAAATATTATTTTTTGGGAAGGTAGGAATGGTGTATTACATATTTAAATATTCAATATCTAATATTATTCTCGAAAGAGCGTCCCTAACTTATGCCTCTCCTTACATCATACTTACAGGTGGCTTAAAAAATATTCTATTAGAACTTGTTCCATTGTCTGTAAATACATAAACAACAAGCAAGATGACCAAATTTAAACCGTGAATAGAACACATTGAACTCATGAATACATTTAAATATTTTAGGGACGAGGCAGTGGTCCCACACAATGGTTTGTAAATGATCTGAAATTTAAAACGAACCAAGTGTGTGCTGAATTTGAAAAGCTATTTATATTGTTTATGTAGCTCATTTGTCTTCGTCTCAAGTTGTGGCATTTTACAACTTTGAGACATATGTATCTGGTAACAAGAAAACTGCGCGTCTTATATAGTACATAATTTTTCCAATATATTGAATTTTCTTTCTTCTTGATACCTATGGCATACATTTTTTTTAGGCACTGTCTGACTGAAGAACTTCACCTGATATAATTACCTACTACAGCTACCATTGCGATGCTTCTTCCCATGATTTCAGGTATGACTCATTTTGTTGCAAAAATACTTGAGATATGACTCCGCAATTAATAATTTATCAGCTAAAATAAATCTTTTGAAACCTTGAACATAGTGTAAACAGCTTGAAATATTTAAAGGAATTTTAAAATATATATTATTTTATTGACGTATTATTGACGTATTACTTTAGACACTAGTATTAATAAAGACTACTCGTAGCCAATATGCGTAGGTTACAGGATTAGATTGAGATTTATTACTCCATTAGTAATCCCAATTCATATCTTATTTTTCTTAATTCAGTTACATTCGGTTCTGTACAGGGCTACAAAGTACCGTACCAAAGCAGTAAATATGCAACCCGATATAAAGGCCACATCCATTACTGTAATTAACCTTTATTACACTATCTAGACAGGGCAACAAGGTACCCCAATGCATTTTGCAGATAGTACAACGTGAATAAAAATGGCCGGATCCACTTACGATAATATAGTTTTGCGAAACCTATGGTAATAGAATTGAGCCCGCGTGGAGTTCCCGGAGCATAGCCGTAGTGTATGTATTCATTCCAAATTCAAATGTTTGTACTTGTACCAGTATACGCTCCCGTTCCACTTGGCCGAGTCTTCACACTGATTACTATGATACGAGAATAAGGAACTGTTTGTGTTTGTATACAGCTATTGTACACTACTTACGGGTTTGAATGCTCGGATTTCGAGATTAATGAAGTTTAGTAAATGTTTCTGTGGTTGAATTTTTCATTTCAAAGTAGTAACTTTGGACTTGTGTTCTGCGTGCTTGTGTGCAGAACACGTTTTTGATGCAGGACAGTAAATTATTGATCTTCGTATTAAATTATTGTTAAATTATTAACTAAACCCCTGTATGATTTATCTGATAAAGCTAATAATTTAATACAAACCAAAACGTTTACTTCCAAACCACGCAACTCAGTTGAATGGTCTTTGAAGTCGGCTGCAGATATCGAGAACAGCGCGCAGCGGAGAAAACTAAGTTGCATAAGCATTTCTTACGCTTCTATTTCCTTTGGAACTAAACAAACAAAGCCATAAGCATATGAAGGTAAAATAATATAACATTTCGAGCATTCCAAATTCATTTTTGTGTCTCCTCTCAACGATAAAGATATCGTAGGAGACACAAAAATGAATTTGAATGAACACACTTTGACATTTTACTTCATTTTGAATAGCTTGTGAGTCTCGGAGTAAATAGGATCAACTCCAAGATTGATCAAGGCAGGATTCTAAAACCACGATTTCTGAAGAAGTAATATATGAATATGCTTTGACCCAGTTCTGGCAGGAGCGACGCGGATGGTTCTAAAAGCCAGCAAATCATTTTTCTATCAAGGGTGCGCCGAATTGTTGGAAAATAAATTCGCTTCGGAAAACCGATGGTGGCAGTTTTAATGTCGTAGATTTGTTCTGTGAACAGGGAGGAGATTTTTACTTGTTACTAGGTATACCTACTTGGTATTTTAATTCTTAAGCGTATTGAGTGTCCAAAACAACATGCAATAACATGATTTAATAATTTTGTCTAAGAAAAAAGATAACAAAAGCTAGAAAAGATAGCTCTAGATAGCTAGAAACTACTCAAAAAATCTGTAAACAATTAGACGTGACAGCTAAAATACATGAATAATTTTGAATAAAACAAACATTATTCTGTACGGCCATTTTGTTTAACATAACAATGACTTAATTAGAACAAGCAAATGGTAATTGTTGTCATCAACCATCCCATTTCGGTTAAATGTAACTAATTCATTGCTGCCAATGTTACTATTTCTGAGAACTCTTGCCTTGTGTGACTTAATAGGCTTAACAAATCAATAGATTTGAATGTCTCAATACTGACTAGTAGCAAATGGCTCAAACACACTACAATTCACCCGGTCTATCTAATTATCTTACCGTGAGCCGGTGAAATGAGGTTGAAGTGAACTGTCATTCTCACCTGACGCTGGGATTGACAGCTCCTTTCAAACTCACTTCACCAAAATTTTCGCAGAATGGCAATGAACTGCTGGCCCAGACTGTATGATTTCTCTTGTAACGTTTGTGTGCAAGTAAACTGCCACCGAGACTTCAGACGAGCGTTGTCGACCCTTAGAACCCATTCAATATAAAAACTTGTGTATTCAAAAATGTTTTACTAAACACTTAGCAGAATGCTCACACTAAACACTAATCAAAGAGTGTATAGTATCTATTAGCGTCATTTATTTAATTATTTATGTACACACAGTAAAATAGACATCAGAATCATTATTACCATTAACAGGCTTTTATTCAATTCTTGAAGCCTATTGTAGACACATAATATTAATATTTAACAAACTAGACAGCAACTGAACCACGGTTCATAACTTAGTACCGCCACTACGTCTTCGGAAAATCTTATATTTATGACCAGCAGTATTATGAAAAGTGAAGCAATACACGTTTACTGAGGCGTGACGTCATAAACCCAGTTCAGGATGCATGAAATAATATTGGTTATAATGAAGCGTACAAGTGCTCGTAACTTATTTCGGTCACCGAATAGGTACATGTGTTTTACGGCATCTCTACTACGCAGTTTTGAAGTATTTTATTTTGTATTCAAATGAAATAAAATGACTGGTTTATTGGACATCCTGAAGTCCTCGCATGTGTAGAGAATAGCAAAAATAATTGTCAGTAAATATGACCACTTTTATCATTAAGAGTTTCTCTAGATTGTTAATTGCAGCGGTTATGAAGAAAACCAACATCGATTCGGTTCAGATATTTACTGACACTTTTTTTCGCCGGGAAGTCCTCTTCGATATAATCCGCCAAGTTCTCCGCTCTTACTTTCAACAGATTAGTGACTCGCAACGCAGATCTTATTTAGTTGTAAGCTTCTTTTCTTATATCTACGACACAAACTATACGCACCTATGTAGCTCAATTCGACGCGCAACGTGGAGGGATTAGCCAGTCAGCAAGGTTAATAGCAAGGCTGACTGTCCAGACTGCACGGGACATACCTCCTTAGGTATCGTGCTCGCTGCATCTCGGTAATAAACTGCTGGAGAAAGATGCTACTGCCATCTTTCCAAAAGGCATGTATTTAATCGAGCATCTGATCATTTTCATTTTCCGCTCCTACAAATATTGTTGAACACTAATATAATGATTGCCTCTTTTTGTGAACCTCAAATAAATCCTACTTTAGGGTTATAATTATTTATGTAAAAATACTAAATAGCCAAGCAACTGCGACCAACTTCGATGTAGCACTCGCCAGCAGCTGCCACAGTACCGCTCGCTTCGCTCGCCCGGCTCGCGCACGGTTCGTGACCAACTGTGAGACCATCCCAAAAGTAAAAAAAAAAACAATTATTTAAAAAAACGAGTTCATAATAATTAGAAGCGGAAAAAGATTTAAGAGGTTTTTTTTTAAAGGTGCAAATTTAGAAGGTCAATTAGTTTTTAAAGGGTCAGTTCCCTTTCCAAAAAATCCCTTAGTTACGTTTTATGCTATTTACAAAAAATCATAAGGAACTACATAGCCCGAAGAATAGCCAAACTTAAGTTGCAATAGGCAGAGCACATTGCTCGCAGAACAGCCGATTGGGCCGAAAGGTTTTAGAGTGGCGACCGCGTACCGGAAGACGTAGCGTTGGAAGGCCTCCCACAAGGTGGACCGATGATCTTGTGAAGGCTGCGGGAATCTGTTGGATCCGGGAAGCACAGAACGGACGGAAGTGACCGTGCTTAGGGGAGCCTTATGTCCAGCAGTGGACATCTTTCGGCTGAAATGATGATGATGATGAACTCGATCCACTGAAAGCGAGATAATATTTACCTCATCAGCATTATCGCAAAGTGACGTAGGAAGGAGGTATTGTTTTTGTTGTGCCACAATCCTGTTTTCTTTCGTAATATTCTTTTATGAAGCATTAAAAACACGTTTTTAATGACCCACATGTATGAAACCGGTATTTATAAATGCTGGAAAATTACAAGCGAAATGGCATACATACAGGATGGCAGGGACACTGTTATCATGGAAATGCTGTTCCATACATTTTGACCGTGTAGGTATTGCACTTTTCTATGAAACTATCAGAATCATACTGAATTCATGGTAACAGTTTTCACGTCGATGTCCCTGACACCCTGTATATTAGTATTTTGAAAATAAATAGTGTGTGTGTTCTGTTATGTAGAGCCGTAAGCCGGGTCCACATATGTGTAACATTTCATGTAATTTAACGTGTAACGTAACGCGAATTCTGCGTGTGGACGGCATTACAAGCATTACATCGCGGTGATCGATCGCCGGCTGTCGGATTTTAGCGCGAACGCAAAGGCTTTCGCAATGCTCGATTCCCGTAGAGTTTGTATGCCGTCCACGCTATTCGCATTACATTACACGATACATATTACACATTACAAACGTCTGGACCGGCCTTTAGGACCGATTTACACGGTGTTTGCTACAGATAATTTAATTGTCAATGGCATACAATAAAAGCTGCACCGTCGAAACGGTGTTTAGACGATGCAAGTTATTTGTACCCCGCAAGAAACTTGCATCGTGTAAATTGGGTTTATGTTTTGGCTTCGCGATTATAAAGGGCCGGGACGTATCGTTAACTTCATTATAGTTAATAGAAAAACACTAACATTTTGCTAAACAATCATTTGATAATATTAAGTAGTCCATTTAGGCATATGTAGGTAATTTTCTTTTATCCTATTGCAATCTGAACCCAGCCATCCAGTAAATTATCGGAAAGGTATGGTTCAGATTGGCTCAAAGCTGTTATTTATCTTCTTTGATGTACAATCAGACAAGCCTTAGAAAAGGTATGATGCTTTTCGAGAAATTGATACGAGACTACGGTACAAAGGGTTTACAAGGAATAGGTTCATGTATATATGTAATAGGAATCTAGACAGACTTTTTATCACAAAAAAGTAGAAAAAACTAATATTTTGTAATTCTAGGCATACCTACTAGTAAAATAAAATGATGTACGTATTACGTAAAATATGTTCATATAAGTAACTAGTGAACCTTATGACAAAAAACCGGAATGAAAAATAAAATACATTTTCGAGATCCCTCATTGCACATTCTTCTGTTGTTTTTGCTTCTTTACTCCGTAGTTTAGAGCAGATTTCTACCGTGTCAGTCCGCTGGGATTAGTCCGGTCTAAACTGCATCAACTCAGCTTTATTCAGTAAACAAGGACTGCAGTCTGCACTAAAAGGAGTAGAAAAATATAAGATTGTTGTTTACAGTATTAGCAGATGATAAGCTATTTA
This sequence comes from Xanthia icteritia, assembly GCA_949128155.2. NCBI lineage: Eukaryota > Metazoa > Arthropoda > Insecta > Lepidoptera > Noctuidae > Xanthia > Xanthia icteritia. The sequence goes on along the minus strand of OX421935.2, from coordinate 10,611,035 downwards.
CTTCATGATGCAAAGAGAAAAATATGACAAGAATATGCAAAAAAAATGTAACATATCTGACTAATTTGGTTTGCTAAAGTAGGGCAATAAATTAGGTGCTATTACTATGTTATGACGCTCCAGAAATACCTCATGATGATTCAAGGGTGTATCTTTAGAATTAGCATTACTTATCTTATCTTTAGAATTAGCGAAACCACGTAGGACTGAAAGGGACATGCATTACGCATGTCCCTTTCAGTCCTACGTGATGGTTTCGCTTAATATAAACACATCAAGAGTTAAGAAAACTGTTATGATGTGTATTGGCTTAAAGTTCGTAGCAGAAAAATACATAAGCACCACTTTTCTAACTTATATTATCAAAACATACTTACAAAACAACGTATATAAACTGTCCAATACATTTATTGAATTTGTAAAGTGGTCAGTATTGACGTAATTTTCCTCGTCAACAAGATTTCCTGCAGAAAAATAACTTATAAAATGTGAGAATTCTTGATTTGGCCAATTTTTCCGACGCTACCGATATCTGCGACGCGCGACGCGACGACGTGAGACTGCAATAACTAGGACTTTTGTAGACCGTACACATAAAAGAAAATTTCATTCGTATTTCAAAACGCAGCGCAGGTTGGAGGTGCAAAGGTGGACCGCAAACCTCAAGCGTTTATTGACACGAAAATAGTCGCTCGTTCAGGACTTTTCAGGAAGCTCTGCAGATAATTTTAAATTATATTTTGAGATGTCGAGGGATGATGAAAACTAAATTGATATTTACGTATGTGTAGTGTAAATATGAAGAAGTTTTGGTATGAAGAGGTTAAATGAGCTTTCGGTAACACTTCTTTAAAACTCCTGTTATATCTATTGTCCCGTTTCTTTCTTTCCACAATTATCTTTACTCAATTACCAATGCCAAAATAATAATAAATTCACAAAAAATATGCTCAGTTTTATTCTACGGAAGTTCTCAATTCTTCTGGGGCAATGAAGCAATCATATTTGATTTATATATGTAGCTTCTTCTCCTATAATAAGAAGCCCAATCCGACCAGATTTAATTTGCATACAATGTTTGAGATTTTTCATTATGCTAATATAAAGGAAATAAAATATTTTATAAAACTGCTGTGAATCGGAATTAACCACGTGTCAGGAAAAACCGGGTGAAGAGTGATTCTGCCTCACCGTGAAAACTTATATTAATATGTATTTTATGAGTTACTAGTTGTTGCTCGCGGTTTCGCCCGCGTGGATGTTGGAAATTATCCCACGGGAACGTAAGGTCAGTACCCTCTTACAAAGAAGAAGAGGGGTCGGGTTGTGCAGGTCACTTACTGTACTACCGGGATAAAAAAGTATCCTATGTCCTAAACCAGGTCATGGTCTATCCATTCAGCCGTTTTAGCGTGAAAGCGTAATAAAGAAAATAACATACTCACTTTCGCATAAATGATATTAGTTAGGATTTTTGCCATCGACACGCTAAGAAGCGAAGACCGAGAACACTTACTTATGTGAGCTGTCAATGGTGTCAACCCAAGCTCACTATAAACTCACTTCACTTGTTTTCAAGGTCACATTTTTTTTAGGTCAGAATACACCGGTACAGAATATACCGGAGTTATGGGACTCAAAAAAAGGTTGGCACAGAAATCTTTTACGTCACGAATAGGTTCATATAAATAAATAAATTAGGTTACCTAAACCAGCTATACTCTAAGTGTGTTCCGCGGAACCCTAGGGTTCCGCGATACCTCTGTAGGGGTTCCTCAAGAATTTAGAAAAAAAATCAAAACTCCTCTCTCTGGTCGAACGTTTTGACTCCGCGGCCGCGCGTAGGTATATTTATTTATTTATTTGTATAAAAATGTGTTACAATAACTGGTACAATATCTCATAAGTTTGGTATCAACATGTATACTTATATACTTGTGAGCGCGCAGTCCGTTTGATAAAAGCCGCCTCTGAATTAGACGATATATTATAGTTGTCAACAAGCGACTTTCGACTCTAACTTCAAAAAATAAAGTCGAGATTGTTTACAACGCAATTTTTATATTTCTCTTTTTATTTTTGCTTTTTTGTTTATCAAAGGCGCCGACTCGAGTATTTTCGAGAATATTCGAGATCGAGTCTAGGACTAAGTATAAAAGCGGCGATCGCGCATCGCGCCTCGTCAGTCAGTTGACGATTAGCGTTCGGAGCGATAAGTTCCTACCTACCTACTTACGAGCTCGCTAGCGAGAAACTAGTGTTCATTGTTCTACTGCCTGCTGTATTCTGTTGTCTCAGTTTTATACATTTCTTCATTGTACAAAACTTAGTCTCTTATACGCAGTAACGATTGTGCATTATTTAGACCCCACCACCCTGACGTGTAGCATTATAAATAAAGAAGAATGGAACGTTGGCTTAAAGGTGTTAAACGTGTTGCAACAACATCTTCTAATGACGCTGAATGTTCAAAAGCAGTACAGTATAGCAATCACCGATCCAGACGATGATGCCACGACGTCAAGCTCGACGGTTTCAAAGACGAAAAAAAGGAAGTATGATGAATCATATATCAGTTTCGGATTTGTTGATTCCAACGGCTCACCTCTCTGCATGGTATGTAGTAAACTGCTTCCTAATAGTTCCATGGCACCTGCCAAATTGCGCCGACATTTAGAAACTGTACACCCCGAGTCTAAAGACAAGAATAAAGAATTTTTTGTTCGTAAAAAAGATCAGTTATTGGAAAGTCAAAAAAATACGATGCATGTAACACAAACTATCAACGAAAAGGCCACGGAGGCATCATATTTAGTTATCTATCGCATTGCACAAGCAGGTGAAGCGCACACTATCGCTGAGAATTTAATAAAGCCATGTGTATTAGACATAACAAAATGTATGCTCGATGAAAAATCTGCAAAGCATCTTTCTACTGTGCCGCTATCAAACGATACTGTTTCACGGCGAATCCATGATCTGGCAAGCTACGTCAAACAAGAACTAGTTACACGTCTACAAAAAACACGATTCGCCTTGCAAATGGACGAGTCAACTGATGTCGCTGGTTTGGCTATCTTGTTGTTTATTGTGAGATATCCATATGAAAGTTCTTTTGAAGAAGACATGCTTATGTGTTCACCGCTGCTCACAAACACTACCGGGGAAGAAATGTTTAATAAAATAAATATATTTTTTGAAGAAAATAATCTCAGTTGGAACAATTGCATTGACATTTGTACAGATGGTGCCAAGGCGATGACGGATAAAACAGCAGGAGCAGTGTCACGAATAAAAATACAGCGCCTAATTGTAGTTCCAGCCATTGTATTCTGCATAGACAAGCACTTGCGATAAAGCAAATGCTGAAACTGAATTAATGAATTCATGGATTCATAATCCTTTTTTACCCAACTTGGAAATGCCCGAAAGTATGTCAAACGAGATATATGAATCTCTTTTAGAAATGTCATCAGACACAAGTATGGAGTCACTGTTCAAAACGACGCCTCTCAACGATTTTTGGTGCAGAATCCGTGATGAATATCCAATGCTTGGCAAAATGGCTCTGAATATTCTTCTCCCGTTCCCAACAACATATTTGTGTGAAACAGGATTCTCAACCTATGCAGCCACGAAAACAAAATATCGCAATAGACTGGACGCTGAACCTGATATGAGACTTCAACTGTCTTCTATCAAACCTGATATCAACCAATTGATGAAAAATAAAAAAATAGTTTCATACCTCCCATTAGTTAGATTTTTTCTTTTTTAATATCTTCTATTATTGTACTTGCCATGTGGTAAAGTAAGTAATAATTAGTAACTGTTACATTGTGCTTTTATTATGCTTATTAATAAAGAATACACTTTTAAAAACTATTGTTTTATTGTAGGGTTCCATCAAGTATTTTGCTTCCCAAAAGGGTTCCGTCACCAAAAAAGTTTGAGAACCACTGACCTAGACTATTAGCTGCTGCTGCTGTATTTCTATGTATTGCATAACATCACGCCTGTATTCCCCGAAGGGTTAGGCAGCGGTACCTATAGTACAATCACATTTCACCAGTTATGTTTAAGCCCCATGTAACAGAGGGCGAGCCTATTGCCATTAACCGGACATAAATCCAGACTCCGGGCTGTTACTGAGAAATTCCAAAAGGAAAAACCCAGTAAACACTTTGTCCGACCCAGGACTCGAACCCAGGACCTCTTGTTAAGCAGTAGCGCTTGCGACCACTAGACACGCGGTGCAAACAAAAATACTGCATGATTGTTCACTTTGACGATGTTTGTATCTTCCACCGTCCTTGTATGCGTAGGTTTATCGAACATTGCACTTACCGCTGCTTTAATATCTATTTTTTAATTTAACTTTATTCCACCCACCATCTATTTATTCTACATGCTTACAATGGTGACGTACTTCAGAGACAAAAATGAATATCGCAATTTTAGAGAAAAAAATGAGCATCGCAGAATTGTTCCCGCCCCCGCTTCCTGTGTTTCACAAGCTCCACAGATGATTTCGTGTGAGTGATACTACAGGCTGGTTGCGTTAGGAGCTTTTTATTACGTTAATGTTATAAAGGAACGACGTTTCTTTCTCTTGGCTTTGAGGTTTCTGAGAGAAACCCAGTGATCTGATATGAATTTGTAATATTTTCGTCGCTTCCTGCTGTTTTGTTGGTAGCTATTTTCAGTGATGACAGCATAGATCATGAGTGGTATATAGCTGTAGCATTTTTTTATTCAGCCGCAAATTCACTCGTTACTTTCAGCATTTTTCCGTAATGATAATTAGCTTTTTTTTACCGGTTCAGTCCCAGCGGCACTACTCATACTCATACGCACATACTCTGAAATTACCGCATTTTTTTTTAAATTCTATTTGTTTGCTTGATTACATAAATTTCACTATAAAACATATTTACCTAAGTAAATAAAGGTCACATATTTACAAACGTAGAATCTGAAACATGTATTAAAACCAAGTCATGCGTGTTTCAGCTTGCATAGAGGACCGTTTTATAGATTGTTCAGCATAGAAAGTGTTACGTCACAATTTCGGTCAATACACAATGCCCGCCTACTTACGGTTAGATATGTATTTCCCTAGTGATACAAATACATAGAAACAAGCGAGGATATTCTGGCATTAAAGAAAGAAAAGAAAGAAAGAAAATACGCTTACACTACTTACATTACTTTATATTGCCTCTTAGTAAGGTAGGTACCTACCTACTCTTACAAAAACCTGCCGGTCCTGTCTTTAGAGTTGTTCCATCTTCAAGAAAATCGTAAAATGCAAATGAAAAACAATAAAACTTCGGGAAATTGAAACGAGCGGCGTTGTTTACGAACATCACATAATAGGTATTAGCTTTTGTTCGCGGTTTTACCGCTTAAGCCTGAGAATTGGGAAAAAATATGTAGAGTAGGAACATAACGTTGACCTTTCCTGATGAAATAAAGAAACAAACAAACATGATTAAGATAAGCATCAAAATAGTTAAGTTAATTATTAAGAAGAAGCATTACTTCTTCTTTTCGTATCGTCAAGAACTAAATAAGGAAGGCTCAAGCTGTGACAAAAATATTTAACTGATCCTCTAACAACTTATTAACCTTTTAATAATGTACTTCCGAAGATCTTCATGTCTAAGCAGTTTGAAAACAAAATCCCGTGAACACGATGAACACATCTGTTTAACGACCCTATTTGCGTCGACCAATGAAACAAAAAAATACATAGTTATATTTTATCGTTTTTTTCTTTGTTGTTCGTGTGTTTTGTAGGCACTGTTACAATGATCCCAGATGTCTGACCCTTTTTGGACCAGAACAAAAGAAACAAAGATGAGAAAGTTTTTAATTTTATTGATAAAGTACTGTATTTTTTTTAATTTTCAAAAACTAGGGACACATCAAAAATCTTATGCGGCGATACTATTGGTTGATGAGATTTCTATAGCCGAGCGTGGCAAGCAGAAATAGTCTTTACGGTGCTTAGGTATGAAGTTCTTCGATAGTACGCTATTTTTAATTTAATTTAATTATTATGTAAATCATTAAAAATACCAGTTTTTTGTATACATATTGACATTGTTGAAAATTATATACAAAATAACGTGATTACTTTGTAAAGTATTATATTGTTTTAATTATTGTGAATGTGAGGACTATGTGGATATTTTATTTTTATTGTTTTTCCTCTTTCTTTATTTTTTTCTTTCTCAGTTAGTTTAAATGATGGTCTGGCAGTTTGAGTACTTTATGCGACCTACCCAAATGTCCTTTCTTTGGTATTGTTCGTCGAGTTGAGCTCCTTAAGTTCTGAGTTGAGCTCTACGATTACTGACAAATGCTTGCACTGACTGGACAGGTCCACTCAAATCTGTGTGGTTCTTTCCTCAAAAGACCATTTCAGACACTAATCTACATGGTCCTCATATGGCCTGACCAAGATTATGTCTGGACTTTAAAAGAGACTGTGACCTCTGAGTTTGTTTCGGTCTTTCTTATCAGAGTAGTCAGATAGGAAACGCCGAACTCATCTAGCATTTTCTTCTTTTTTTTAAATATTTTTTTTAATATGACGTGTAAAAGTGATTGCAATATCCTATTTACAGAATAAACAATTTCATTTCATTTAAATTAATGAACCTTCAAAAAAATTATTGGTTTCTAATGATGCACACTTTATTTAATAAATGAGTCTCTTTATAACTTTATGGCCTTATTGCACAGTTGGTCGCAGTTACTAAGCTAGGGTACTCGGACCAAATAGGTTAGGTTAGGTTAGATCTGTGACTAATCGCGCGAGAGCCGAGCGAACGAAGCGAGCTATGCGCGGCATTGGACGGCGAGCGCTACATCTAAATTAGTCGCAGTTATTTTCGCTATTTAGTATTTTCAGGACCCCAAAACAGGAATTGTTTGAGGTTCACAAAAAGAGGTGCATTCTTTATATTAGAGTGTTCAATAATATTAAAAAAAGGCAAAATAGGAATTATTGGAGGTTCGGTTAAATACATGCCTAAAAATATTAGCCAGTCAGCGAGCTGGTAGCGGAGCTGACTGATACGGGCTGTGCCGGACGTACATTTCAAGTATTACCACTCGTAGAAGCTATAAGATAAACATACGGTCTTACTCTAACTACAGATATCTCATATTAACCAGGGCTATTACATCCACGTATTTGTATTAGCCCCGTTTAATAAAGTCCACCCACTTACCGTCTGATATATTGCAATGTATAATATCCATTCAGCTGTCATATTATTGATCCAAGTCTGAATTTTATGACGGTAAGCAGTAATGTAGGGAGAAGTCGACAATTGAAGAAAAGTTCGATATGGGCAGTGGGCACGCCTTTGGATATAAAGGCTTTTATACTTACGCGTACAGATTGGTGAAACGTAATATCGAATGTAGCAGACGTTGAAACAAATTCGCCTGCCGTTTTTGTGTTAAATTTCATGTTTCATTGCGACGGCTTATTTGTGTTACATTACATGTTACGTTTCTCTTCTGTTGTTAAGGTTCTTCTTCTGTTTCTTGCATAATAGTAGAAGTAATTTTCAGAATAGTAAGTAAGATGGATAAGCGTAGACAAGGAATTGGCATCAGGTGTCATATAAAGCAATGAAGGCTGTTTTTCATTTATATTTGAAACAAAGCAAAAGATGGACAGTCAAAAGCCGTCTGTCAAAAGTTTTGAATAATGTTTAGAAATACGTATTTGAATAAGAATAAATAGGTAACAAAGTTATTTATATACCCGCTTAAAAATCGGCCCACCATAAGTGACATTATTAGAGTATTGTGGAAAAAAATATTTTACTAAACCGAATACAATAACTTTCCTTCATTGTTTGTTTATTATCAGTAATGTTCAATTCCTAAGCGACTTCAGTATATTTAATCGATTAAAAAAGAATAGAACGCAATAAAAGCCAGGCCTTAGGCAGTATCGACGTGGGCAGCCGCTTTGCCCATAAAAATCAGAATTGTTTGATAAAATTGAGTGCACTGTGGAGGACGGGCAATACCGCCTGCAGGCAGGTTTGAAACATCCTCGCATACAAAGCCACATGTTACAATTGCCTTTTCTAGTTGTACATGAAATATACGGGTGGATTGTTTTTCCACTCGTTTTTTTTTTCGATATTGTGGGCTTGGGTGCGTTAATTCTTTGGTTGATTCTGAGGATACAGCAAAACAATTTAATGCTTTGCTCAAAACAAGTAGCGGTGTTTTGTATGATAAATCAACCCGTAACATCTGGACTAATCTAGTTACAAGCTATAAATGAAATAGTGGTAATCCATACTGCAAGATTTTTCTTTATGTTTGATTTATGATGCCACGAAACAAGCCGTCATACACATTACTTACCTACAGGTAACACGCACGCAGTGCGTACGCGCGGCGTATTATTTTTCGGCGAACTAAGTTACTAACTATTTCATAAGACTAGAAACTCAGTGTAACATTTTTATAACCATTCAGACAAAAATCTTCTATATATTTGTGTAAAGGCCCCCAATACACAATACCCTACTTTTTATAATACACTAAAAATTCACGAACACTCCGAGTAAAAGTCACTAATTTAACGGCCGGTCGTTTTTTCGAAAGACGAATGGGAGATCGTGACAAATTTTGTTTTCTACATAAGGGGCCTGTTAAAGTTTGTGTGGGGCGTACCAGCAGCATCGGCTCCCGCTTGTTACGTCATCGCCGGGTCGATACAGCGGCGCACCCTGCGGCCACCCGAACAAACGCTCCACAACGACAAATTCACCAACTTTTAATACTTTTTACATGCCTCTTGTTATCAACATTTTTCTGCCTTTATTATCTTATAAATATACTCGAAAATTGTATTGAAAACTGACCCAAGACTTTCCATAGTTTCCTTTCTGTTTGTGTTCGGAACTTCGAAAGGGAAACCTTTTGCGTTATTTCTAACTGTTTTTTACTCAATCCGTTTTTCTTTCTTTTCAGGTAAGTTTGGTTCCCGTTTGCTGACTTCATTAGTGCTTAGTGAAACAAGAAGTTATTAGCAGCAGACGAAGAAAATGTTGACGCAAAAGGCCACTCTTCTGACGCAAAAGGTACTTAAGAATAATTTCGGCTTACACATTTTCACACGTGGTGAAAATGAAACAAAGTGCAAAGTTTTGCGGAAAAGTGGACAGCTGAATCACATTGGGTTTCATTACTGAAATAAATCTTCATAACAAATTGTAAGAATTTTCTACAATATTTTAAACGTATGATAATATAATAAAATATCCATGTCATCATTAAAATTATAAAAAATCCAGCTGCTCGTTTTAAAATGATACAGGTTTTAAATTGTAAACGTTGCTTCACAAACAGTTGAAAGTGCACACGATACTAACTTTTGATACTGTGAATTGCATTTAATAAAATGAATATAGTAATGAGCCAGCGTTTATGCGTTTACGTCACGTGCACAAGGCGCAGAACTTTCCCACAAAATACGATGCTGCGGTATACAAAATAAAATAAAATGCACTTTGACTGCAATGCAACAGACGGTCTTTATGCAATCAGTATTGAATACATAGTCTACATAAAAGTATTTTTTAATTATCAAAATATAAGGAAAATTGTGCAGCTGCCGACTATTTTTGTTTTGTGCTCGTGATTATAATATAGGTATGTAGACCTATTTTGTTTTATTTTTCTGATTACTCGTGTTATCTTTTTGTATGCACGTGTTTCTGTGACAAATAAACCTATTTTTCTTTTCTTTTTATTACAAATACATTTTTGCTAAACAAGAACATTCGCCTCCGAAGACCACGATTCTCAGATAATCAAAATTACCTACAGCCTTTGTGCAAATTCAGATGCACGATCCTACATCCCGATACCATCTTCTAATAATAATGTACCACATTCGTTACAAAGACGAATGTATATAAGCAAGCAATTTGTTGCACATACATTTAGGGGCCCCATCTGCTGTCAGGTGTTTCAATTGCGTAGAGAACACATTTTATCTCGAGGGCCAACTTGGAACTTAACTAGACAGAGAAGGCATGTTTATGTCTAGATATTAATCAAAGCAGACATTCGTTGGTGGAGACGGGAAATATGTTACTCAGGCTTTGCGCAGACTAGTCAAGATTGCCATAAGTCTTTAGTTTAATCGCTCTTTGAAAACAATGAAATTTGCAACAAAACAGGCTTATAATCAAAATTGACAAAAACATTACAAAAATCGACTCCTTTTTCTCCTGCCACCATAAAAACACAACTCTTCTGTCTCTCGAGACAAAAATACTTTGACTGTTGTGTACATACTGTCTTATACGATATCTAAATAATTTCAGTCTCAAAACTATGTTCCAATGTGACAATTTAATTATACGGCGAGTATTTACTTAGTAAATGCTTTTGCAGAGCTGAAAATTTACCGCAAGTTTAAAAAGATAGCTCTTTCATGAGCTAAGTTAAATTGAGACGTTATTTTAGCCGGCGACTGGAAGATATTTTCCGCTTAGACTTTTTTATCTTAGACATTATTCTTTGTAATGATAAAGTGTTTTTATCTGATGGTTCAGATAAAAACACTTTATCATTGCAAAGAATAATGTCTAAGATTAGTTTTAATACAAAATAAACATATCGTTGCAAAAGTTTTGTTAAAGTTAAAATATTTACTTTAACAAACGTTTCTGTGACAAAAGCTGTTAACAAAAGAATTGTTTTGATTTTTTGATTCGATGTTTTTCAAGAGTTAATTCGCTTGATTACATATGAACGGCTTGTTGAACATTAGAAAGCTGTTTTTTCAGTACACAACACTTATTCACTCGTTTACGGCAGAGACTCCCATAGGAGACACGTAAATGGGAAGCCCCACTTAAATGTCTCCTATGGGAGTCTTTAAAGTCCTAAAACGAAGCCACTCAATCTGTGTCCACTTGGCTAATGCGGAAATTAGCTGTTTATACGATTTACTTAACAAAATCAGATATTTACATACTAAAGAGTGGTAGAGTTCTTAATTAGCTGTCTAAACGGTTTTAGCATTTCACAAAATAAGATACTAAGACTGGAAACGTGTAAATGAGCACTTACTTAATAGTAACTGCCGGTCTATTCTGTAATAATCTCACGGTGAAAACTTAGGTGAAGTGAGCTCGGAGTGAGCTGTCAGTCCCTAGCAGCAGGTGGAATGACAGCTCACTTCAAGCTCACTTCACCTAAATTTACATTTACACGGTGAGATGGTTGCAGAATAGCACTGCAGTAATCTGTTGTTGAAAGACTGAGTTCACTAATGAGTGAACAAAGCTAAACTGGTTCAGACTGCCGTCAGGCGGCGACTGGTCATCGTAATTCAGTTACTGTCACATCTCCGTGACTGAAATCTGAAAATCTGAGGAAAAACAGCATGAAAAAAACGTCGACCGTATTATTACATTTGAATGGTTTCCGGTGCAGAATGGTTGGCCTTATCTCTTCCTGTGGGCCAGGATAAGGTAAAGGGATTAGCAAAATAAATAAGCTGCAGCTTCACTTCAGAATTCACTTTTTTAGCACGTAATATAGTTTAAGTAGTTATGGAGGTAAATATGTCATGCACATATACAGCATATCCTACTATCCTTTCTGTGGGATATTATATAAGTGAAAGTTGCTAGTTCTACTATAATAATTAATAATATTCTATTATAAATGTGAAAGTTTGTATGTTTGTGTGTTTGAATGTTTGTTACTTAATCACGTAAAAACGGCTGAACGGATTTTGATTAAATTTGGTACACAGATAGTTTATAACCTGGATTAACGTATAGGATACTTTTCATCCCGGTTATACGTTCCCGTGGGCGAATCCACGGGCGAAAGCTAGTTTAAAATTATAAGCGAATTAATTCTAATTCAGGCAACTTATGTGTAAAAGTTTAGTACCTACAATGATTCTACATTTCTTCAACGCCATTCAATTTATTCTTACGGAAACTTTTCAAACTTCTTAAGAGAACTTCGACCACTTCGCCGTGTTACGTCTCACTTATCATTAATTTCATTCGTTCCTTACAATTTCTTACTCATTTTCAACATATTTTTTATGTTATAGCTATACATTATTCCTAAATCATTTTGACTGCCTGGTTGTTCTAGTCGCAAGCGCGACAACTCAGCGTGAGTTTCTGCGGTCGAGCAGTGTTATTAAGTTTTTCCATTACGAATTTTCTCAGTAGCAGCCCGGAGTCTGAACTGTGCCTGCTTGATGGCTAGCGTTATGTTATGTTATTCACACATCATTAAATCAAGATAACACACATATTTATGTTGCGGTCCGGATGCGTCGACGACGCGGGGTCCCAGTGCCAAATATCTGCCACCACAAGTAACTGTGTTCCACAAGGGATTAAAACTATTTGCATGTAATTTAAATGTCATTATAAATATGAACATTTTGATATTTGTTTGTAGTAGTTTAATGATTAAATTTTGTTCAGAGATGCATCCATGTTAGTGGGTAAGGATACACAGCATGATTCATGAGATCAGATGCATCAGGAAATCGAAACTTTTAAAGCTAAGTTTGTGTAAATTTCTTTAGTTATTAAATGTCTTTAGTTATTTCATTTTAACATCTAGTGTAATAAATAGTTGTATGTGAAAGCTGGGTAAATTTGTTTAAAGTATTGTACTCGTTCATTTAAGTCATTTCCCATAAGAAAATGGCGTTGCAAGATATAAATATTACTAAAGAGCCTTGTATTTTATTTTATTCAATATTAAATGTCACACAATTTGTGTCCGACTCTCTTAAGTTAACAAAGATATTATGGTTTTAAAACGGATCGTTTCTCACTCACCAATGACATCGCTCGTGCGGGTGACCCTACCTACTAGATAATCTATCAACTTTTCAGGCAACATCCGTTAGACGAGAGTTTCAGAATTTTTGAGCACATAGGTAGGAAAGTTTCGACTTGAAAAGGTACAATATTATGAACTCATAAACTATAATTATAATAAGTATTGTGCCAAATACAGCAGGTACTTAACAGTTTAACAGTAGTGCTCAATTAAAGCGTGAAATCGTCATAATTATAGTTTCCTCGCCTCCAGCCACTTAATGTGCGAGTTTGCCAAACTTAATGAGCACATAAGTACACTCATCAAAATATAACAGGGCAAGACTAATTATTCAAACGATTATGACTTTTGTTGATTTATGTTTAGTGCACTTCATGCATGAAATATTGGTATTAAATTTTATTAATAACCAATAAAATATAATTTTATGTCCTGCGATGTTAATTATCATCTATACTTAAACATAATTTTCAAATTTTACCTCTTTATGATAATAAAGAGGTGCTTTGATTGTAAGTTTGTATGTAAGAGGTAATCTCCCGAACTAATGATCCAATTCTAAAAAAAAATCACTAATCACTATCTAAAAATCTTATACCTGAGTGCTTTGCTATAAATTATATTTATATCATCATTCGTAGTAGCCGAGCTTTCATAATTTTTGTCTAGCAAGTCGGAATGGAATACCTCTTAAATAAAATTAATGAAAAAAAAGTATGGCAACCTGCTATCTAATAGTACCTAATCACGCAATATATTTTTATCAACGATTACGACTAATATGTTTCATTTTGACAGTTCAACAACATTCATTGCGTTATTTACGTTGTTGAGCAGATTTTCTTTTCGAACTTTTGAAGCCCATTGCTTCAAAAGCCCGAAAAAAAAATATTTTTCAAATTAACTATCTGTTTCAAATCGATTCAGATTCTGATTGATCGTGTATAACGCAATTAGGGAAGTGGTCCGCCTTAAACAAATCTACAAAAGAATCCGCGACACCATATTTTCTTTAAAAATATAAAACTGGAAGTGTTACAATGATTGACCAACAAACATACCTGAAAACTCTTGTAGAAAAAAAAAAAGATTATAAGTAAAAATCTTTTTAGTACCTACATTAAAAGCTTGTTTTTAAAAAGATCTTACCTTTTTTTTCAATTGTGCATTAAAACAAAATAAATAAACAGGAAAAAATCTACAAAGTCTTAGACTTTTGTAGTAGTTCTGATAGAAATACTTCAAAAGTCCCTTTTATAAATCAACCTGTAAACACTAGCCCTTTTTTTTCAGTTGTAGGTTGGTACGTGAAAATGATTCGATTACTGGAACATTTTCACTATATTTTCGTGAACTCAATTTGATTTACGTGACCCGAGTAGTTAAACGTACGTACAACGTTAACGTAACATTACATTAACCAGCTAGAGTAAGCATATTAATTTTAAACGTTACATTAACCAGCTAGAGTAAGCATATTAATTTTAATACACGAGCAACTTTTAATCAATGTCGATTTACATGAAAAAATATTTTAATGTATTAAATTATGAACTACCTAGCTATTTAATAATTAATGTAAATTTATATTTTTATTCAAAAAACCTGCGATTTTAATTAAGAAAAAATCATTAGTAATTAAGTTAAATTCATAAGTACAACAAACAAAATACACTCACAAATCACCTTAAACACAAAACCCACCACTATTACACCAGTATCTTAATTACGTAATACACGATCAATCGGAATTTGAATCCATTGCATAATAAGCTCGAAAAAAAAATTGCTCAACAACGTAAATAACGTAATGAATGTTGTTGAACTGTCAAAATGAAACAAAATTGTCGTAATCGTTTACGAAAATGTGTTGCGTAATTAGATAGCAGGAATAGGGATAGTATAGAATTGCCTTCAGTTAGGACTTTGTACGGAAGAAGAACTATTCAGTTTGGAAGCGCAGCTTTATAATAAGTTACCGAAAAAAATAAGAGATTCTTCATCAGTGAACATTTTTAAGAATAGTTTAATTTTGTATTTGGCTAACCAACAATAATCAAATAATCATTAATCACTTTAAGTACTCGATAGATAGAACTACAATAATTATGTTTATTTCTTAAGATATTTTGTATAGTTTCTTATATTTAAATGAACTATGTAGGTATGTTCTTTTGAGAAATAAATTTGTTTATACCGAAGTATTATTTTTCATTGAATCAAAAGTTGATAATGATAATAAAATATCAAAAAAAAAAATATAAAATTATATAAATTAATATAAAATTGAACTATCAAAATGAAACCCATTGCTACTGTGAGTTACGCAATTACCCCGCAGTTTTCTTTATCTATGATATTTTTGAGGGAACAAGGTTCGATACCTTAAGAAAAATGTACCTGATAAACAATTAACCAATTATTTACTGGTGGTAAATAAATGTTACAAATACACACATTATAAATTAATGATACCAGTCAAAAGGTTTTGTATCCAATAATTTACAGTACGGTGACTTAAAAAACCGTAATTAGTAAATGTCAACAAACAATTAATCGCTTTCACTAAATAAACATAAAACTTGAAATATTAACAATGCAGTATGTACAAATTAAATATCTAAATAACTTTTTTAATTGCCACACTGTAAAGTCACGAGCCTTTGGTTTATTATCTCTGTAAGGCATACGACTTCCTCAGAGATAGCAAACCTTTGGTCTGGAGTTAATTATAATTCATAAGAGAGTTTATAAGACACGATTTGGTATATATATTTTTATGACTTAAATTATATAGGTATCTACTAAAGAAAGATCGTGGATAGGTTTATCAAACACTATAATTGTAGCGAAATTTCGGTATACATAACTGTACATCCATGTTCGTTATATGAATATCTAACAATGATATCTAATATCAATTTCGGTAAGTACATAAGTGTGAATCACGTTAGCTCACTGATATGCAATCACTTAACTGTGTCGTTTATACCAGTTATTGACTAAACTGATGTTCAATTAGATACGGCTCGAAAATGACTATTATACGAATATTTCTAATCAGTTATTCCCTCGGGTACGTTTTTTGTAAATGTTTAAACTATACCTATGACAATTACGATGTTAATACAACCTATGTAAATACTGATATAAACTGTGTTAATAGGTAAGTAGGTAATAGGTAGGTAGGTAGGTTAAAGGATTGATATCAGCAGATAAGAATCATAACAAACAAATCGCAATCAAACGAAACAATACTACGTATAGTACTGTATACACGATATAGCAACATTGTACAACGTGCAAATTTTTGACGTTCGGTAGGCATATCGGATTTCAATTTAATGTAAGGTTTCAGATATCAATAGCCGCTTAAACAGTAATTTAGTCAAGGACGGTGACATTTGGATTGACATTATAAGGTTGCATTGCGATAGGTCGCGTGGATCGCAACGTCAGCGGCGACGAGTGTCATATGAGTGATATTAAAGTTATTAACGCGCGAGGGATGATTCAGGTCGGTGCGCTCATCATCAGCCAGGCGAGGAGACGAGCCCGACGTCCGTCGTGCCAGGGTCTGGGGCCGGGTCGGCTCCGCTCCGGTGGGCAGCCGGCCCGCTCCGCTCGGCTCGTCGCCGCCGCTATCGCCGCGAGCGGGCCGGCCCGGCGAGCTAGCGGGCTGCACGCACAGTCCTCTCCTAACCGCGAGTGAGCGCGCTGCTGCCGCGGCGCGCCCTCCGCACAGTCAGGCACATGCCTACGAAATGTCACCTACCTACATTTCCCGATAACGTCCGATTAGCAATTAACACCGCCGAATAGCATGCTCAGTGCACGGCGACGTTCGATAGTTTTAAACGTTCTATTATTAACAGTTGTATCTTTTTGTCGTGAAGTTTTTTCGAGTAAGATTTTAGTTTTCGCGTAACGATTACATATATGGAATGTGTTGCTAATTCATAGCCTTGACTCCTCAGAATAGCATTTGTTTTTTGGTGTGTTTTTATTAGTTGCGTCGCCGGTAATTATGTCTCCTCGTGTTTGTGTGTACATTGTTCGTAACGCGTGTAGTTTCACTGTGTTTCTTTCTCGAGTAAAGCAGGAAATAACCAGTAAACGTTATTGTCGCCTGCATTGTTTTGTTAAACATATGTGCCGATAAATATGCCTCGCTTACTTGGATTTGAGAGTGACGTATAGAATCCGGTTTTTGTTTACGGATCTGATGCTGTTGCTGACCTTGCTGGTAAGAATATGAGACAGTATGTGCCGGCGTTGATGCAAAGTGCCAATCGGAAGCCTTATTTATTTTAGGTTAATTCAAAAACCTTACTTTGTACGAGTGGTACTTGTATAAAGAAGCATCAGCCGTCGTGATACGCATGGGCGAATGACGAGAACACACGGCTTACCGTTCGCATCTAAATGTGCAATTAACTACGCGCTGGGTTTTATATTCTATGAGGGAAACGAAATCTTAAGACAAGTATTGTGCCTGATAAGAAATCCCACGCGCGTTTTGTCTATTTAGCTATAAAGGAAACTTTATCTACGCAGATTACTAAGTAGTATCATATCATGACAATAGTAGTAAATAAAGTGGCAAAACATTACGATTTTACGACTTAATCATTTGCCTGACAAGAATGGCAAATGACGCTGTCCTTCTGTACCTATTGTTTATCTAATTATAAAATGTTGTATGTACGTCTTTATGTAAAGTAAGCATGAATTATGATAAACCGTAAAGCAAAAAAACTTAACAATTTAAATACCCTCAACTGGACTGGCAAGTCATATTATAATTCATTATAATATGACTTGCCAGTCCGACAGTCACACCACTATGCTATCACTGCTCGTCATTAGCTGGTCAAATGTCTCTTATTAGTGTCGAGAAGAAACAAGCACATCGGCTTTCTGCATCTTGAGATAATTCCGTCAACCTCACGAGATTTCTCTTGATCATAAATCTGAGGAATTTGAACTGGCAAAAATATATTTGAACATCAATAAGAGATAAATAAATACTATTATAATAATAAATAATTGACAGTGCGTAGGTACAAACAACACAATTACACAATAGAATCGTTAGCATCATTATATATATATATATAATTATGATACGCAATATGTTTACTCACTGACTGTTTTGGCAGTAGGTAGGTATCTTGACCACGATCATAACTAATAATGTTAACTAATAGATTAGAAATACATAATTATGTACAAAAATTAATGACATAGATATAACGTAATATAACTATACTGTAATACGATTATACTTTTTTTTTTCTAAAAGTACTGGCTTAATTATACGGTGACTGGCCTTATAATTAGAAAAAAATGGAAACAATTTAGAATACTTGTTTATGTCTGATAAGGATAACACTATTTGTTTCCATAATTCAGGCTGGTTGCTTATTCAGACTACAAGAAACAAGACAAATTGTGATTTGTAAAATAAGGTCGGTTATCAGAACTATATCATCATTTTATTCTCCTGCTCTTAAGCCTGTCCCCCACAGGCGCGTTTTTATTGCGTGATACTAACGCAAGCGTTGTTGCATGTCTGTTTTCAGTACATTTTGTATTAGGACGGCCACGACGGAACGACGCAATAGACGTAGGACGCTTGCGTTCCTCCGTCCCGCGATATTCCGATGTGCGTTTTTAGAACATTTTGTATTAGGACGCATGCGACCTTACACACACCTGCGTTAATAACGCTAGTACGATGTAGTGCCGGCGAGGGGGCCTGTTAGTAGTGTAGGTTACACGCAAACGTTACAAATATCGGACTATAAAAAAGCAGCTGTGTGCAAGGAATCGAGTCGCATTATCGCAATAACGCTTGCGTTACTAATGCGCGATAAAAACGCGCCTGTGTTGGTGTCGCCGCAACATGTCTTTTTCTTCCATTCTCCTTTATTAGCCGTCATCTCGGTAGTCACTCCCTTTCTATCCATATCACCTTTCACACAGTCCATCCATCGTTTCTTTGGTCTTCCCCTACTGTTATAGCCATCGACATTCATACTCAAAATTTTCCTCACGACATTTTCCTCATAGAACTACATATATAATTAAGAGGGAACAGAGCCTGATAGGAATTTTAAAAATAGGTATTTGAAGAAACTATTGCCGTCGTCTTACCTCAAGTCTACCCTCGTAGAATGCGATAGGGACAGCTGCAGCTCAAACCAATTATATCACAAACGAGATCGACGTTTCGCCCAATTTTTTCTCCTCGAAAACTGAGCCGATTCAATTATTTTTTTCATTTTTTTTTTTAGAAAGAGTACGTCTAGGTTCCTGTCATTTTCTTTTATGTTAAAAACTTTTTGAATTTTGGTGGAAATTGGTAGTCCTCTAATTACGGCGGTAAAAATGGAGCATTTTTGTAATTTTTGGAGAGTCATATTTTCTTTACCGTTAAGTTGCTGAAAAAAAGAAATAACAGGGACGTGTCTACAGCAGACCTTGATTAAAAAAAAATATTACTCTAGAGGCATTATTCAGGAAGAAAAAAGGAGAATACATTTGTATGGAGAATCGCAGGCCCTGTTCCCTCTTAATAAAAATCTAAAATTCATTAATTCACTGACAGCCAAAGCACAGCCTATACCACTGGGTTTAGGAGCATGACATTTTACACAAGAGTTCCTTATATAACTAAAGTGAGCACTAAGGAAGGATATTTAAAAATTCATTCACTAAAGGGGTTCAATATAGAGAACGATAGTATAGAAATTCGTAACTTTAGCCGGAAGGAAATCCCACCAAGCACATGGCTTGTATGATATAAATGAAGTAGGTACAAGGTAAGTAGTTCCCCCGACCCACCCCGTCGCATTTCATTACCTGACCGCGCTGTTATTTTGTTTTCAAATAGCGTTCTTTCAGACTTTTTTTTCTTTTTGCTCGGCTCCTAAGGGTCCTAGCGTGATAGTGATAATAAACAGCTTTCCTCAAGAATTGGGGTATCAAAAACAAAAAGATTTTTTCAAATCCGACTGGTAGTTCTAGTGATTAGCGCGTTCAAACAAACAAACTCTTCAGCTTTATTATTAGTATAGATACAGACTAATTTAAAGATCAGTAAACTAAAAGATCAGCCTGTATCCCGTTCGTTACGTCACAGTCGTGACGTAGCCCGCGACATGGTAGCCGGACGAAGTAATTGCATTATTAATAAGCGTAAAGAGGATAACCCGTAGAGTTTGTGATAAAAATGTTATGTATGCTCTCGTCACGGTTAATAACAAGAATATTAAACGCGTTTTTTTATATGGAATTGTAATATAAATAGGTAAGAACAAGGCTGCGTGCTGAAAAAAAACTGTGAATTTATTTTACAGCTCATTTTGTTTTCAGATCGCACAGACTACTTACTGTAACTTATTACTGATTTTTCTGTAACAAAATTAATTATTTAATAAAATATTTATAATATTTAATTATTATCCTAACTAATATGTATTATAAACGCAAAAGTGGGTTTGTTTTTTTATTTGTTGGTGTTTACGCTTTCACGCTAAAATGTCTGAGCGGATTTGGATGAAATTTGACAAATAGGTAGTCTGGGACCTGGAGAAGGACATAAGCTACTTTTTATCCTGGATCGCTAACGAAGACGCGGGTAACAGCAGTAGTACCTACAATTAATATTAGTCAGATAAGCAGTCACTCCATGTTAAATACAGCTTCATCCAGTTAGACTGGAAGCCGACCCTAACTAAGTGGGGAAAAGGCTAGGCAGATAATGGTGGTATTAGTTACTTTACACCTTAGTGTATACATATGTGATCTTACTGAGCTTAGACCCTGTCCTCACTCAGACGAATCGATTTTCTCGTTAGCCTTTGGAACACGTTACCACTTTCTAGACCTTAGAATTCAGATAATAACTTGCGTAGTAATTCTACGTAGTACCGTTAGTAGGCGACGTAAGTTGTGCACAATTGTTTAGTTTAATTTAGCAAGCATTCGACCTATTCAGAAACTAATCTAGGTACATGGTCCTTACATGATCTGACCAAGATTATGTCTGGACTTTAGAAGGGACTGTGAGCTCTGAGGTTGTTTCGGTCTTTCTTCTCAGAGTAGTCAGATAGAAAACCGAACTCATCTAGTTTTAAAACATATTTTATTTTTGACGTGTAAAAGTGTTTGTTCAAACCTACTTACAGATATAAAATAATTTATCATTTGTGTCATAACAATAACAAAAAAAAATGTTACAAAATAATAGTTACTTACTCAGCAACTCACATGATTGTCTCAAATCTTTTCTAGGTAACAGATTAACGTTTCTTCTCAGTTTGCCCCTAACAGATAGCTAATCAGTGATAAATGGCCTCCTTAAATCCTAATTAGTGTCCTTTCTGTACCAATAATCATAATTCACGTACTGAGAAGAAAACCAATTCGCCGCCGCAGGGAGTATTGATAAAATCAAATAACGGGACCTTTTGATTAAAGACAAAAAGACCTACGATCATCCTAAGAAACGTGGGCAACCCTATTTTAGGAACTCATTTTAGCATTGGGCAACCCTATTTCAGAAACTCATTTTAGAACCAATTATTTAGTGTAATTTATGACTCATTCGATTTTCAAATAGTGAGACTTTGCGAGTTTTTAATTAGAGTGTAAAATAGCTAAGCGTTTTCACATTTATAGTCTTACTGTGCCTGCATTGTAGATACCTATAACACAATCAGAATTCTTGTTTACCTACACTGTTGTAGGAAGGCTGTAAGTAGGTAAAGTCAGGGGAACTGATTGGTAAGCAAATTGACTACCAACTTAAATTATCCGAATATTCAATTCACAACAACTGTAATTCTTTGACAGTTGTGTGAAATTGATATAACACGGAAAATTGAGGTAGGTATCCAGTGCGTATTGTAGATTAATATAACCACGTGAATCGGTGTATTTGTATATTATCGTAATTTTAAATGTGTTTAAGCTAAATTTGATTGTCATTTAGAAACAAATACGACCTAGTTGAGAGTTTTAAGATATAAATAATACCAATTTTAGATTAAGTTTTTATATTATCAGATACCTTCTTATCAAAGCGTAATTCAACGCATAATCTGTTTTAATTTTTGTTAATGCAACGTTGTTCAACTAAAATATTAATAAGGTACACATATTTGTACACCAATTTATTATAAGGCTAAACATGATTGGACTATAATGTAATTTATTATCATCTTGCATGCTATTGTATGTATATACCATGTTTATACAAATAAATAAATCTTATCTTATCTTATCTTATAAGATTTCATGATAAAATAATTAAAATTAACAACATTACCGGCTATGAACCTGTACTTTCTAATTTTGGAACAATTATATTCTAGAATTAAATTTTTCTATGTAAATTGTTGTTTAAAATTATTATATAGTCTGAAACAGAATCAGGCTATTTTATTACTTTATAATTCCTTTTTCGAGGTCTATTTTAGCAGCCCACACACTAATTTGTTTATTTATTTAGGTAGGTAGATACCATAATTATTGTTATTCACTAGCTGCTGCTCGCGGTTTAGCCCGCCTTCTAATTCATTTTCTAAAATAAAATTAAGTTACTCCTTATGACATCAGCTATCTTCCAGTGAAAGTCCCGTCAAAATCGGCTTCGGAGATTAGACGGAACAAACAGACAGACAAATGTAGTTCTATGTTTTTTTTGATAAATTTTAAATAAATTTGATTGTAAAAAGCTGTTATATAAGACAGATTCCGCACTGAAATTAATTTTATTTGTATGTAGTATTTATAGAAGATTAAAGTATTACAAAACGTGTTTTCTGGCTTAAATATGACGTGCAGATTGTTCCAGACTTAAATTACCAGCTAAGATAGCAATACCTACCCACACAGTAAATGTATACTATCTATACTTAGTTATTATAGAGAAGTAAAAGTGAGTTTGTATGTAGGAGGTTTCTTCGGAATTACTGATCTGATAACAAAAAATCTTTTACTTATAGAAAGCGTCATTTTTGCTGAGTAGGTACTAAAGGGTATGTTTCATGTTAAAACAAGAAACTTCACGCGAACGAAGTCGCGGGGAAATGCTAGTATCTTAGAAATGAGAAAAGTTCGAGATCGCTGATTTTTTATCTCTGTGGGCGTTTAGTTGACGTGATTGCCAATTAGCTTTTAGTTGCAATATGCATTTTGCGTTATTCGATGTATTTCTCATTATAAACACCTGTCAACAGGATAAATTATATTTTAGAATGAGAAAAGATAACCGTTCATTTTTGTTCCATGATTTATTTTTTATAAGAATATTTTTTTTATATTTGACCAATTTCATGTACTATTTCACATAATTTATTTAAGCCCGTAATTCCGTAGTAATTTTGACTAGGCCACTTATTGCCTAAAACTGTCAATGTAAAGTCAGAAATTAATTGTTTATCAAATTTATTACCAACTATGACAGTTGTATCAATATGCCTAGCGTTTTCCCAACTATGTTGGGGTCGGCTTCTAGTCTAACTGGATGCAGCTGAATATCAGTATTTTACATGGAGCGACTGCCTATCTGACCTCCACAACCCAGTAACTGGGTAATACGATCCCCCTTGGTAATACTGGTTGTCAGACTTTCGGGCTTCTGACGACCTGTAACGACTGTCAAAGATCCACGAATGACAGCCGGGACGAACGGCTTAACGTGCTTTCCGAGGCACGGAGGAGTCTCGGTATGTAAAGATGGTCACCCATCCACGGACAAACCCCGGCAAGCATAGCTTAGCCTGATGGATCGACCCGTGCGGTTGTTATTACTTAGCCACGAGCTTTTGGCAATTTGACGTAGCGTGCCAATTTGACAAGCAATTAATTTCCTTGTCTGTTCCTACTTCTACATTACTATGAATTTGACACTAAGATATAATAAAATACACACAACGGCTTCTTGTCTCATTAATCCCAAGTTTCCGTCCCCACGCGGTTAAGTCGAGTGCCAACTAATCACTGGCGTGACCGCCGTTTGATTAATTATCCATGTTCAGGTGTGAGAGACGTAAATGATGGTAATTTACGTGTTCAATCTAAACAATCCTTATCTTTGTAGTCAACACTTGTGACGTGGGAAAATCTGTGTGAACTGTGTGAACGTCGTTTTAATAATGGTGAAAGTCTGTGTAAGTATCGTGGGGTTAGAAAAGATAATAAATAATCGTTTTATCTTAAGCTGGTAGGTTGTATAGTTCGATTCAAACTTAATGGCGGCTCGGAAGTTAGCTGCTCGCTGCGCAGTACCGCATCCCTCACCCCCGCTGACCCATGAATTTGTTACTGCGCAGCGACTTGCCTCGTGTTTCGAGCCGCCATTAAGTTTGAATCGGACTGTACCTGTATTTTTTTTTCCTACTTTCCTACACGAGTCACTACATTAAATCATACTGTGTTCTACAAGTTATGAATGTTAAAAAATATTATCTATTTACTTCCGTATTCAATCATATTTTACATACCTATTATTATGTATTTAAGTCTTCGCCTTTGTTTGCAAAACATATAGGCAATAGAAAATAGAACTATTTGGCAAACATATTATGTGTCTGACGCGAAGGTTGATGTTTTGGGTTACAATTCTAGTCGTTTAACCCTATGATAAAATAAAGAAACATTTCCAACAGTATAAAGATCAGCATGTCAAGCTGAAAAGCTAGGATAAGAATAAACAAAGTGAGTGCGAACGCGAAGACAAGTAAATCAGAAATGCATTTACATTCTGATTTACTGCTCGTCGTGTTCGGAATATCTCTGTCTGAAATATACTCGTACACTGGGCTACAAACAAAACATAACTACATAGGTACGTAATGAAACTGTCACACAGTATTGTAATTGTGCAACTAGACATCACCTAGATTACTTTTATTATGTTTGCGCTGCTGCATTAAAACTTACGTTAACATAATCTTGGAAATGAGTGCATTACATACCTACATAAAATATGTGCTCATACTGTGGTACAGTTTGAAATTTTTTATGAAACAAAATTTAAGTTTAAGCTAAAATTACTTTTTAAGAATGCACGTCGACGGCTCGAACTCGATGGCAGACGTGACTGATATGCATGTAATTAGTCTAATTATTTATTTATTTAGAATTTATTTATCGAGTCCTCTAGTTTTTATTTATATATTTATAAATTTATTTAGTGAATTATACAATAATAATAATAATAAATCGTTTATTTATAAAAAGGGGCACGTTTACAATAAGTAACTTAATAATTAAAATAGAGCACAGTTGCTTATTTGCCTGAACTAGGTTGAACCTGTGTTTCAGGCTAGGAAGTGCATAAATACTTAATGTAATAAATTAACAATGAGTAAATAGTATAAACTAAATTAAAATTAGGTAAATCTAAATAAAATAGCATGTTAAAGTATAAACTAAATTAAAATTAGGTAAATCAAAATAAAATAGCATGTTAACAATTCTATTTGCAGACAAAAAGTAGATCTTCTGTCTGTGCATAATCTATGGCTAGTAAATATTCAAGTATAATTTTTTTACAGCTAAAGTAATTTAATTTATAAATACTAAGTTTTCTATTTAATCTATTGTACAGAAATGCGCCTAAGAATGTAAAAAATCTTTCTACAAAGACATGTTTTGATGTTGTATTATATGTGCATACTATATCATTCCGTCTCTTGTTAGTATTGTCAGCAGTGTAGGTAAGCATGGTGTGCTGTTTTAATACTAAGTGCATAATGAAAAGTTGGCGAACAGTCAGCACGTTGCATGATTTATATAGCAGATCTGTGGGAAAGAAAAAGGGATGGAAGTTTGCTACCTTTAAAATTGATCTCTGAGCTCTTTCAAGAGGAAGTAGATTGGTTTTTGGTGCACCACCCCATGAAGTGATGCAGTATTCAATTATAGATTGACATAGGGCCAAATAAACTTGTTTGATTAATTTTGAATCTGCAAATGTTCGCAATTTTTTAAAAACATATATTAATTTGCGCACTCTTTTAACTAGACTTTCAATATGTTTTCTGAAAGACAGTGTGTCGTCCATTATTACCCCGAGGTATTTTATACTGCTCGTTTTGAGGATAAAAGGGCAATTACACATGTTGACTGAACGATTTCCACATTGATGGGCATATAGATGAGGGTTAGTAATGTTAAGTTGAGGCTTGCGCATGGAGAAGTGAATGTATTTTGTCTTGTCAGCATTTAATGTTAGTAAATTGCTTTGAAGCCAATTAGTCACAGTATTAAAACCTAGTTGAGCAATTTCGAACAATTCGCTACTGGTTTTAGCGGAAAATATTAACGCCGTGCTCACAATGCTTTATAACGAAAACAACAGACCTTTGGGCGTATAGATATTATGGAAAAACTACTGAATGAAATAAATAAAATATTCAACATTAAATTATTTGAACTTTTGAATAAATGATCTATCTCTGTACAGTTTCTATTTTGCCATTGTTTTACTACATAAGTTATTTATTTACGCCCAAAGATGAGTTAAAATTAGTGTTAAAATATGGAAGTTTCGAAGCTCATAACTTCAAACCAATTCTGCTCCCATACAAGGCTAGATAATGACAAGACAAATTGATATAATTTTTAGTTTTGAACGTACACTGTCAAACAGACTAGTAATCACCATACTACTTTTGTATGGAAGAATGACCGACTAGCGTACCCTTAAGTATCCCAATTCGTGTAAAACATCTTTCTTAATACCCTTTTGAAACGCTTAAGGTATGTTTATGCTGCATCCGCGGTGCAGTTAATGTGGAACATAATGTGGACCTTCATAAACTTTTTTCCTTGAATTTAACAAAGAGATTGTAATGTGTGAGTTTTGTGACTGTTCAGGAAAATTGTAACCAATATCGTCGGGCCTAATGTTTTTAGCCAATTGCTGCGTATTTTAGCATTCGATATCGATTTCTTCGTCACACACAAAACGAACAAAGTTACATAAACCATTGAATCGTTCACATTCCATTGCACTTTTTTCCAATCGTCCCAATATCGTTTGCCGATGACGCCTCTAGTAGGTTCAATGGACTGTGAATCGAAATGTGAAACTTTCAGACGCAAAAGGACCAAGGGATAGATTGATACAAGTAATATCTGTACCTATGTTTAATATTTTAGTTTAATACGTCATAAAATCATATTCTTCTCTTCTTGTTCTCGCACACTATTGTCTACATTTCTTTTCTCCTTTCTCAGGTCTGCTGGAAGAATTTTCTTAGAAAATAAGCAGTACCTTTGTACTCAATATTTATGTCGTATCTGTATCTATTTTACTTGTGTACATAAATAATAAAATAAATATATGAATAGAAACACTCTACAAATTCAATTTCACCTCTAAATGTTCCTAGTTTCTATTATGATTTAACCTAAGCAAGTTCTCTGACACCAACCCAGAGGCCAGGCTTACTGGCACTGTTATAGGAGATCTTAATTTATCGCGGGTTACTGGCCAGCAATAAATATTATTTTATTTTATGTTTTGAATTGATTAATTGATTTGATTATTATTATGATTATTAATTCTCGGTATACGGGCCATGAAACGACGTTCAATGATTTTTTGTAACCAAGAGCTTTCCGAAACACCCCATGTATGTTCAGCGATTATTTATAGTTTAGGAGCTAGACAAAATGCTTTCTAGATTTTCAGTCATAACATAACTCTTAAAAGTCATAATTTCTCAAAAATGATTAAAAGTCATCTAGCTCCCGTCGTGGGCTGTATAAATAGGATAGAAAAAATGGTCTTAGTCTGAAGGACCACTTTTTCCTTCTTTCGATGGAAAGGACCAATAAGTCCTTATGTTTAGTTTGAAAGTGAGCTATTAACTGCTACAGCCCATTCTTTGCACATGGCGGTGTTTGCGTTGAATCTAAGTATTGAAGTTAGTTCTACATTGGCATGATGAGCCGAGCATATCTGTTTAAGCGTACCTACCTAAGTAATTACGCTATTTGATTCCAGCTAACCGGCGCGCGGCGCGGCGTGGCCTTCTTCGCGCAGTTGTAGATTTGGTGTACAGTCATGAGCATAAATATGTTACTGTGAACAGTTCGGCAATAATCCGATATTATTGCATTCTAAAAGATGACACATCATTTTGTAGCCGAAGAACATATATTTTGTCGTCGTTTGTCTCGTCTGGTTTTTGTATTCCTTCGATGTTATTTGTGCTGCCACTCGTATATGCCTTCCAAAAATGATCACTTATATTTGCCGTCATCTCGACAACAGATATTAATGCATGAATCGTGAAATCAGATATTATTGCCGAGCTACAGTAATATATTTATGCTCGTGACTGTACCTAAGCAGAGGGTAATATTACAATGCCCATCTATCCCCAGACTGTTTTTCTCTCAGCTATTTGAACAGTAAACCCCGGTAATTAACCCAGACATAATTATTCCTTTACCCGGCCTAAAGAAAATTTGCAACTGCTTCTTTTAAAAAGGTTTATCTTTCTTAGACTTATTTGCCTTACCTTTTTGTGTTTATTGAAATGTGAACTTATTATTAAGTATAGGGGCTGTGTTTGAAATTTGAATACAAGTCCCTACGGCGACAAGAATTTGTAATTGAAGATTTGAGATTGGCCATCGGATATTGTTCATGTAGGTTTACAAAAACATCTTTATCTGAGTAACAAGAATTCTGTTTGTGTAGTCAACTATTTAATTTGAATAAATGAAAATAAGATCAGAAATAGCATCAGTTGGTTTGGTATATATATAACATTCACAGATCATTTTTCTTTTTGTGCGCCCAAATTAGAACAAAATTCTTTGATATCCATATAACACAATAATGAGCTTTGAAACAAGATAATGAAATATGAAAACCAAAATCCAATTATATCTATCTAAATAACATATTTTAACATTTACTGATTAGTGATTACGTAGCTTCGTTAGAAAAATCAGTGAATTAACTAAATAGGCATAGCTTAAGCCTCCTGGAGCTATAAGAGAAAATAATTCCTCTTTAGGCTCAATTTAGCAATTTTTTTTGTACAAAGTATAGTGAACTTTATATCAACAGTGTAACGCACAAACTAGATACGAGCCAAATAACAAGTCACACGTTTTCTGGAGAATTCTCGTGGTTTCTCGGTACTTCCCGCAGTTACAAGCTCGTATCTAGATTGTACGGTATACAATTGACATAAAGTTCATTTTTATATGTAGGTACAATATCATTACTAAAACTAGCTTCCAATCCATTCCGTGGCTATATAAATTGAGCCTTAGTTATTTTATTACGTTGTTTAAAATGGAGCTTTTAATTAACTAACTACAGATTTATGAGAGGCTAATCAACACAAAAAGTTAACTTGGATTTGACAGCTTGTAAGCTGTTTTTTGTGTTGAATTACCCTTTCAAAAACTGCTTGCTCGACTTGTCATGAAACTAAGGCATGTTGTAAGGCCTACCTAAATCTGAAGCAGGTTAATAAAATCAATCAAATCAAATCGTTAGAATATCTTTCTCTTGTATATCTTGAATTCTTTAGGCCTATCGTCCGCGACGCTACTTTAAAGTAAAGTAACCAGTTACAAACTCAATTCACGAAAGAGTTGGTGATTTGAGTTTGTAATTAGTTACTTTGTAATAGCATCGTGGTAGTGTCATGTGCCGAAGTCCAGTCACGTTACCTAGATTAAGATAAATATTAGACCATTATGGTCAGACCTACTGCTGTTACATAATTATGTAGGTAGATAGACTACTGACCACATCACAAAACAAAATTTATCAGCTTGATCACTTTTAAGAAGAAACTGATGTTACTTAACATTTCCATAATTCCATAAATGCCATTCACAAGAATAATAGGTACCTAAACCTATACAGAACCAGAGTGTAAACAAATCGTAAAAAAGATTTTTATAGATGACACTTTCTTGTTTAAAATTACGATAAACCAAACTAAATTTATTTTAGATCTTTACGATAGTTTCTTCTTTTATTAATGTGTGTTAAACTTTATAATTTACTCATAAACTACTCTTCGTAATGTAACTGCTTGACCACAATTGTTTTGTTAGATTTATAATAATAATATAATATTTTGTAATCTGTCTATTGTAAAGAGCCCAAACTCTAAACGTCAATGAATTATAACGTTGCTAAATTAAAGAGTACAACTGTGACGTAGTAAGATAATTGAAGTGACAGATATTACGTTTAGTCGCGTATTGGACAGCTATCTCGTCACGTGGTTTCACTACCTATTCTATGGAGTATAGTCTCTTTTATTAAGAAAGTTCCCCTCTTTTTATGATCTGATTGGGGTTAAGGTAGAAATATAAAGAATTTATTGCGAGTCCGTAATTTTATAGTCATTAAAAGTTTAAATGTTTCCGTCCATTTCATGATCATGATATATTTTGATTTAACTTTAGACGATACCGATATTGTTTTATGCTAATCGATGCATATCAATACTTGAAAACTTAAGCTCAACTTAGGATTTCAACTAAAACTTAGACAACTTTGTAACTATATGAATAATAGATCAATAATATTCTGGAGTTGACGAGTTTCAGTTTATAGTTCATGGAAAATCTTGGAATACAGAGTAATGGAAGAATGTAGCATGTATTATGTTCAACCATAAACACGGGTAATTTGAGTGGACTTTAAATTCATGTGGATCGCGCCACATTGCCCTCGCGCATGTCGTGCATTGTGTCGTAAACTCGAACAACAACACTTTGATGGTGTCGAACAAGATAACGTGACGCACAAATACACGCTCCAGATCGTTTTAACTTTATCTCCCTTTTCAACTCGCACGCCTGTCGGTAACAGTAAAAACTCCGTCAGCTGAAACCAACCATACCGCGGCCTAGTAACGATCCACATTGGATCCCCGACATTAGGTACTTCTCAAAAGAACTCCTAACTAAATTTACATTTTTATTTGACGATCCACGTTAACGTGTATGACGTTAACGTGAGTTAAACAGAAGTTAGAAGTAAAACAGAAAGTTGTAAGGGTTGCTGTTGTATTAGAACTCTTCCGATTTATTTAAGGGACTTTCAGTATTTACGGGTTGTATTAATTCGGGATTTATTTTCACGAATTAGGCTGACCGGTGTGCAGGGCATATTAGTCGAATAATAGGTATTATAAAGAGGAAAGATTTGTATTTTTGTTCGTAATGAATATATTCTTCTTTCACCAGGAGAATGATATATTATGACTGAGTAACATAGGCTATAATTTATAAAAATCATGCGGGTGAAGCCGCTGGCGGAAGCTAGTATCTAATATTATTATACTCGTCCCACGCGTCATGACCTAAAAAAGCATAAAAAAGACGGTTTTGAACTCATAAAATGCGTCTGTTTCTTTTTGTTCCGAAAAATCAGAATTTCATTCAACTTTTTTGAAAATTAATTAAAACAATCAATCTGCCTAGCTTTTTCCCAACTATATTGGGGTCCGCTTCTAGTCTAACCGGATGCAGCTGAATACCAGTATTTTACATGGAGCGACTGCCTATCTGACCTCCACAACCCAGTAACTGGGTATTACGATACCCCTTGGTAAGACTGGTTGTCAGACTTTCAGGCTTCTGACGTCCCGTAACGACTGACAAAGATCCATGAATGACAGCAGGGACCAACGGCTTAACGTGCTTTCCGAGGCACGTAGGAAATACTCACCCATCCACAGACCAACCTCGGCAAGCGTAGCGTAACCTGATGGATCGACCCGTGCGGCAGTTATTACTTAGCCACGAGCTCCTCCTCCTCGAAAGTCAATGAAAACATTAGCTTATAAGTCTATAATAACCATTTCTTTTAAATATGCTGACTTTCCACGCTTACGTGTATGACGTAAAATTAAACAGAACTTACAAGTAAAATAGAAAGTTGTAAGGGTCGCTGTTGTATTAGACTTTTCCGATTCATTTAAGGGACTTCCAGTATTTATGGGTCGTATTAAGTCGGGATTTATTTCCACGAATTAATATGGCGGATGGGTGTGCAGGTTCGACGGATTTCTGCTGAGTTGGAAGGATTCGACGCTCGTAAATCTGAATCAAACGTTCGCATTTTGACGAGGAATATCCGAATAGGAATCGAATGACCCTTTTCAAAGTCGCGTCAAGCGTGATAAAATACGTATCTAAGTGGATGTGTCGTCATCATGTAAGCATCCGTGCGAATGATAATTATAGGTTTTTATGTCAATTGTTATCTGCTTTATAAATGTTTAATTAAGTTTTATTTCTGCACAGATAATTAATTTAAGTCCCTAGGAAGACTTTTCCAAAGAGGTGAGGTGAGGAGAGGCTGTGTAATTTAGTAAAACTAACCTGTAATGGTTCCACTGTGCAGGACAAACGCATCTTCTCATCTAAAATCGGAACTATAATTTATCTCCACGCCAGCTCAGTTCATGTTAATAACCCGTACCCTAATTACGTAATGCACAATCAATCAGAATCTGAATCGTTTTGAAACAGATTGCTAATCCATTGCGTCATAAGTTCGAAAAAAAATCTGTTCAACAACGTAAATAACGCAATGAATGTTGTTGAACTGTCAAAATGAAACAGATTAGTCGTAATCGTTTACGAAAATATGTTGCAAAGTCAAAGTCAAATAATTTATTTTAATTAGGCACAAAAAAGGCACTTTTGAACGTCAACATTTAAATAATAATTGATTCTAGTTGCCCCTTCCAAAAGGTAGTTTTCGTATGGAGAAGAATGGGCAAGAAACTCCACCGTTACTCTTTTAAAATGTTTTCACAAAATCTTGTATACATCAATTATATAATTATATGTGAAGACGATGCACCTAGAATAAGATTACTATACCACGTTAGGTAAAAATAATGAAAAATTAAGGAATGACAGATAAATTAATCATGTGATAGATGCATGGTGCTCACATATTTACAAACATTGTAAAATTATAAGTTATTCCTAGCATTTTTACAAGTAATATAACTCAGTGTGTGAGTTCAAGTAATCACAGAATGTAAAACCAATATTAAAAATATATATATATGTTATACCTACAATTAAATTAGCAACCAGTTAGATTTTGTCTATATTCTAAATTGGCCTATGGAGCAGGACCAGCATGTTTCCAAGCATTTTTATCTTGGATATAATCCTCACGTTGCGTAATTACTAATTAGATAGCCGGTTAGTCGTGTCAAGATTAATTTAGAAAGCAGACAGGCAGACGTACATATTTTATTAAGACAAGTCATAAAAACAAACAACAAACAATAAATATTGGTATTGGGGAATGGAATTTTAATATATTTACATATTTAGAGTCTCCAACAAAAGATATGTACACAATTTTTCAGATTTTGCTTCAGTATATTTTGAACAAGGAAAGGGTCAGGTGGTACCAATAGGTTTCCGTACCTATGATAATTATTGTACATACCAACGTTCATTTCCTCATTCAGATAACATGTTATCTACTGTGCGAGTAGCTATTACGTGTTGTTCAAAAATCTCAGGACATGTCGTGCTTTCAATGAATTACAATCGGCCATATTTAATAATTCATTTGCCCAGTTATCTGTTGGCTACAGATTGCAGTGACGTATTGCATTAACACATTTATTTAAATATTGCTCTTATTTACTGTAGCTGTCAATCTTTAGCCGATTTCCATTTTTTTTTTTAACACATCGTTCTAACAGAAATCTAGCATACTTTTCATGTAAATTATTTGGTTAAGTAAACCGATGACCTGACATAGCTACGCATTCATGTATATCCTCTTCTACTTAGGTAAAATCATCTTCAAAAAGATGTAGCTACACTATAGGTACATGTTTTGTGGCTTCACATTCATACAATATTATGGACAGTAAATTGTTGGCAATTCAATTAGTTCTTGTCAATGCAGGTACAGATCTTTTTGAGGCTGACTGTACTTTGGACGAAAATACCCACCTACTTCGACTTTCTAACTCCCTCGCAATTTTTATGACCGCTAATCTCCGTAACGACCCTAAAGACTGATTTTGATTGACACATCTTGCAATGCTCAATGCCTACTTGAAAACCGGGTAGGGCGTCCAAGTGCCTCGACAGGCCTGAGTAATCCCTTAGGCCGAAGGCCGAGGCCGAGTAAGATATACGACCGCGATAATCTTCACTGAAGGTTCATGAAAGCAAAATCGCTGAACAAGATACAACGTTCTCGGCGAAACGGTTTTTCGGTTGTCGCGACCGCGACGGGGGATTATCGGAAGGTGGGCAGCTCAAATTAGATTTCGAACATTCAAAGCTAATTGGCGTAGGATTTTCCCTTTTCGTCATTAATTCGAAAAATATGATAATAGTTTTGGAGTTCAGCTTTAACCTCCCACTTATAACATGTTGATAACAAACTTCACAAATGGCGGGAACGTGACCATAACGACATTTTTGTATGGTATTGTTATAAACTAGCTTCCATCAGCGGCTTCGCCCGCGTGATATCTTTATAAATTATAGCCTATGTTACTCAGTGATAATATAGCATTCTACTGGGGAAATATTTTTTTTAATCGGTCCAGTAGTTTTTGAGTTTATTCATTACAAACAAAAAATCTAATCTTTTCTCTTTATCTCTAAACAAATCATAATAACTGGACCTAGCTTTCAAAATAGTACTTTTTAGCCATGCTGCGGTTCACAAACATATCGTAATTAAACAGAAAACAGCCTACTAAAATGATATTTAGTCGCTTCAATTAAAAACTCCACACGTTAGAGACTGCCTGTCTCCTACCGAGTTTCGCACGAAAATTATTCGATATCGATTCAACGGTATCGAATATCCGAAGAGTATGGTTCGTGACTAGTAGTAGTTACTGTATTATATTACACAGACGATCTAATAAAATGTATTGTGATGTGTTGCGTTGTTACGAGACAGACAGAATTTATTTGTATTTTCAAGTAAAACTTCACACGACGAATAAAATAGCTAGTATATAAAAGTAATAAAAACTCAACAATGTATCTAGTTAATTTTAGCATAGTTTCGCGCTATATTTCATACCAAATAAGTCAGGAAGTATATTTTAAATTCCATAAAAACATATTTCGCAACAAGCTTTTTTCGTCTAAAGTTTTCGATAAAAGCAGCTGAATATGACCTTCACAAGAATCCTAACAGAGCATAGAATAAATGAATTTTAAGTTGTATATAAAATAAAAATAGTATATTGTTATTCAATCCGATTACAACGCAACTTCAAGGTTACCAATACCATACTAGATAATGTATGAAGTGCACACATGGGTACAAGCATTACTCACGACTAATATTTAAATAAAATACAAAATTTATTACATATCAGAAACTTTTATATCCACCACCATTCTTTTCCTGAAATCATTATACGAGACTGTCCTTTTTTTTTTTTTTTTTTTTTTTGGGTGGGAAATTATCAAATCAAATAACTTCTCCCGCTCTGGGTGGAGCGGGAGGGCGTGTCAGACTCTTACTGACTAAAACCCACCCGTGTTCCTTCCGTTGCCTGAACATTGCCAGGGGCCACGGTATCCCTTTCGGACTTTCCCGCAACCCCGGCAGGCATTGGTCCTATCGGACCCCTTCACTTGCTGACATCTCTTTGAGGCGCGCGTGGAACACAACGCGCCGTCGACCCGGGCCTGGTCCTTATCGGACGGCGAGCTACCCATTGCTCACCGTCCGCAAGCCCGCGCCTACGGTGGCCGGGAATCGGCCTGCGATTCCCGACGCCCAGGGCGTCTCCTGCGGCGGCTAGGGGCGTGAGGGCGCGAAATTTGCCTCTCCCTCACGCGTTCTGCCTCCTCCTTCGCGAGCATTACTGCTTCGCAGAAGGAGGTGACGGCCTCCCATGCCCTCTCGCTCCGTACCATGGCCTGGACTAGGGCCGGACGCGAGAGATCCCCGCCGCCGATCGCCTCCACGAGGACACGGCGATGCTCTGCCCAAGCCGGACAGACCTCCACCGTATGCTCAACCGTGTCCTCCGGGCGATCCACGCAGTGATGACACCCGGGCGTTTCCTCCCGCCTGATACGGAACAGGAACCTCCCGAAACAACCGTGTCCGGTGAGGACCTGCGTTAGGCGGAAGGTGAGGACGCCGTGGCGCCTCTCTAGCCACTCCTCAAAGAGGGGACTTATCGCCGCAATAGTGGCGTGCCCAGCACTGGGTTGCGACAATCGCACTCTCCATGACGCCATGAGATCTCGCCGGAGCTCTGTCCGCTGTGCCGCGATTTCTCGCGGCAGTGGAGTTACGCCCCGGCGTTTCGCCTCCTCGCGCCACTCCCAAATGTGCGCGAGGACTTTTGCCTCCAGATCCCATGGCGGTAATCCGGCAAGGAGGCTCGCCGCCTCACCGGAGACCGTGCGGTATCCCCGGACCAGCCGGGTGGCCATGACTACGAGACTGTCCTAGGATTTCTTTAAATTTTTCTTCAGGTTTTATATTGACGTGTCAACCCACCCACTTAATTTTAAATTAAGAACTTTTCAGTCAAAAATGAAGTCTAATATTTCTGAAGCATGTAAACATAGATAATACTATCCTTACGTTTCCAGCCAATTTAATAGAAACATATATTGGGTTTATTCTTTGGTGGATAGATCTTCACACTGATCAGAGTTCTTTTGCTGAAATGAAGTGAAATAAAATAGATTACTCAGTAAATTGGATATCAGAATCATTTTTACAACTCAAAAAAATAATTGAATGGAAATAGATGGAGTAGAAATTTTCTATCTGACTACAACATCAGGGGTCAAATTCTGTTTTAAAGTCCAGACATAATATACTTGCGCAAGTTTAAACCGAATTCATCCTACACACGTTAATGTATACTTGTGCAAGTTAAATTTTGCGCAAGTATATCGTAACGTGTATGGCCTGCATTAGTCTGAAAGCTATTATGAAAAACGTTTCAGCGATATCTCACTTTTTCATACGAATTCCAGAAACTCAAAAATGTGGATATGACTGCTATTTACGAGAATTAATGGACATCACGTGGTCATAACCAGACGCTATTAATTTTATGTGACCTGCGCATTTTATATTTCGTCTACAATAAATAGAGCGAGGAATTGCGTAGCAAACCTACGGGAGTGTTCAATTTTATTTTTTATTAAAAGAACGATCATGTTGCTATGTCACTTTTATTATATTTTATTATGCACACTCTTATAATTTTATTTATATGACAAACACTGATAGTCTCGCCTACACGCTACTAAACACGAAAATACCTTTTCCACGAAATGTGCGTGCAATGTTAGACAGGCATGTATCTTCAAAGAGGCATTTCCAAGGATTACGAAGGGGACGTCTGCGGTAAACATACATAAATCCCTTTTAATTTTGCTATATTAAACTTCCATTTAATTTAGGGTCTTCAATTTATCAAAGTCAGGATGAGAAAATTTTCTATTCGTACTGAATATAATATATTCTTTGTCAAAAGAGTAGCGTTTCCGCTAGACTTGAGCTCCGCTTGCATTCACCACGTCTTTCCTGCAGCCTGCAATGTATCCTAATAACAAAAGACTGTGTGCTCATTCCCCCACGCTTACATTTTCATCACAACGTAGTCATGAAAAAGTAATATCATAGTTCCAGTGCTGCCTCAAGCGATCGCACTTTAGGTACATCACTAGCCAGCTAGCACAGCGGGTTATCGAACTGTGAAATGGTCTCACATCATGCACGAGTGCCTTATTCTTATTTAAACTCACACATAGTGAAATACAAAATGTTTCGCAATACGTTAACTTGAACCCTTTTTACCGTTGTCGGATAACTTTCTTGAGTCTTTCGTTTGAAAGTCAAATGTACCGAGTTTCGAATTTCAATTGCTAAAACTATGAAGAACATTTGTAACATCTAGAAATGTTAAACTTTGTTAAGGTTGGGAATTGATGTAAATTAAGTTTGAAAATGGTTTCAAAATACTAAACACTGTTTTATGCTTTACTTATTACCTAACTGTAGGTATCTTCCTTCTCAGCACTGTAACTAAGGAAAAATGTACAAAAAAAAATACGCACAGATGAACATATAACCTCCTCCTTTTTTGAAGTCGGTTAAAATTAGTTGGAGTTATATATATACTTGTCTCACGCTTGGTGACTTATTACACTAAAAAAATACAACAAAGCAAGGCATAAAATGCGGGCTCTTTTGTTCTAAAAAAGCTGAATAGATCAAACTTTTTTTAAGTCAAAGAAAACATTAGCTTAGTCTTTATCAAGTATTTCTTTTCAATATTCTGACTTGAAGAATTTTTTTCTAAATCTACGATCTTACTTAGAATGTTTTACGACAGTCGTACTTTGTAGACTTTGTTTTACTAATAGCCACTAAAAATTCTGTCTGATGCCTCAAGTTACTGCATGTTTTATTCTACCAGTGTCTCATTACGAATTTACGTGTACATTAGTCGAAAATGCCTATAAATTGTGTTCATAACGCTTTATCTGCATTCTGCTGTCTCTTAAAGTTATCTAAAGCATTTATGGCTCGAGGACCGTAATAAAAACACCCGATCACGTAGTTTGAAATGGCCATAATCCTAAGCAACCGCCCCCGCCAATGGAGACCGCTAATCCTAACTATCGTTACTCGTGAAAGTGTTGGAATATCCACCAAATAATACTGTCTAGGAATTTTCAATACGACATACGAATAGTTACGTGATGTCTAAGTCCAACTTATACGACGAATTTCGCTTTTATTTTTCTAAATTACTCCCTTAATGTAATCCATTTGGGACAACGTATGGGTGGACCGACCAGTAGGACATTCCGTTCGATTTATGTCCCCTAACCTGAACAATGTGACTTTA
Organism: Xanthia icteritia; assembly: GCA_949128155.2. NCBI lineage: Eukaryota > Metazoa > Arthropoda > Insecta > Lepidoptera > Noctuidae > Xanthia > Xanthia icteritia. The sequence continues at coordinate 10,572,228 of OX421935.2, read as the reverse complement.
ATAACTCTGAATTAGGTTAATTCCCCAAATTGTGACTCTTATCCGGGACTCTTGGTTCGAATTTATCGCTGATTTCACATCAGCTTTCAGTGCCCCGTAAAATAATATTGTAATGTTATTCTGGGAAAAATTTGGAATGTAGTATTGATTAGGAATATTAATGTTTTATTTACACTTATTCCCCTAGTTTCTGGCGATTACGCGAAGCAAAGAAGCCGTATGTTAGTCAGTAGTCAACGCGCCATTTAATATTATAGTAAGGCTGCAAGACGTTCTCAGTTTGTTTCTTCGCAACCGTTTTGTTTTGTTCATTTTAACCGATTTCCCAATGAACGAATAAATCAACTCCTCCAACGGAGTGACGACACTTAACATGAATACATTTCCCAATCGATTTTTATGTTTAATTCATAAATTCGCTTTTTTCCATCGTAATTTTGGCGTTTCTCATGAATCGCTTTCTTTAAACAAATACTTTTTATCATATTTTGGCTGAAATCTTCCAGTTTCTATGTTATTTCTCATCCTACTTTCGTTGAATAACGATAATAAATCTTTATGAGAAGTCTTTTGTTTAAGTTATCAAGTCTTCGTCTCTATTTGCTGTTCAATAAAGCGTAATGACTTAATTGTAATGACTGAAAGCCTACAAAGCCGAAATTTTCATCTGTTTCTACATATACCGCTTAAATCCTGTGACCAAATTGTGTAAATATTTCCCCGCTGACAGATACAAAAGGGACGCTCAACATTTTGTACCGGCCAAATCCCTAACAGGTACTTATTTTTACAAGCGTAAGTAGGCACTCCACTTAGCGAAACGTAGTCTATAAAATTATATTATACGTTAACCGTGCCATTCAATATCTAGCACATTGTAGTTTGATACACAATAACGGTAATTCGATATCGTGCGAATAGCCACCGTATCCCTTGTTCTTGTTGCTATAGTAATCGCGATCTCATTATGGAATGTGGGTAGTAATGTGTTTTGTCTTATTATTATTCAATTTCCATTTATTTTAGGTGTGTTTTACGTATATTTCAGGACAAACGTCTCCTGAGAGTACCAAGTACAGGTATTATTTAAAACATGAAAATATAATTTGTGGAACACACCAGTGAGAGTGGTCTTGATAATAAAAGTGGTGAAAATAATATTTCATGAAAACTTTGCAAGTTTGCATTCTGCAATGTTATAAAATGCAGAGACAGTCGTTTTAATTTCGTAACATAAGTTTTTGATTTGCTCTGAAAATGTAACGTCATTTTCATAAAGCAATACCTAGAGTGGTTTCAGTTTTATTTCTTTCCCACTTTATCTTCACATCTACATTGCTTTTGAATTACGTTATAACGTCACCATAGTAATTTTAATAGAAGCCTTATTTACTCAATCACGCAGCTGAAATACAAAATATGTGGCTTAGTCCTACAGCTTTACTGTAATTGCTTCGTGGCATGTTACAATTATTATAACTTAGAAATTCCGAACATGTTACAAAGTCTACACGTCAAGTGAATCTGTTTACTGCTAAGAGACGATTTTTCAATCTTCAGATAACTTTTATCTGAGGAATAAAAATTGTGTTTTGACTGTTTTTAGGGTTCCGTACCTCCGAATGAAAAAACGGTTCCCTTATATTTTATAGGATCACTCGTGTGAAGTCGTGTGTCTGTCTGTCCGTCTGTCACATCCTTTTTGCTCCGAATCTAAAAGTTGAAATTTGGTACACATAGGAATTTCTGTGACCCACACGGACGTGTAAAGTGAATAAATGAATTTTGAATATGGCGGTCACTTTTGGGAGACAAATAAGATTTTTTTTTAAGTTTTACCAGTCGTATCGTGTTACATATCAAATGAAAGGGCTTACTGTGAGAGGCCCGAATATTTTTATTTTAAAATAAATAGTTTTAAAGCTATTTATGACTATTCCTCGCCCCTTATCTCCAATACTACGAAGCCTAAACTTTGAAAAAGTACAGAAAATGGTTCTATACTAATATAGATTACAGGAAAACCTATAAGAAGTCTATGGTCCTAAAATAACATGGTACATCTCTAATATTGTGCGTATAGACATACATTTTCATTTGGAAAGTATGAGACAATATGTTTTTCAACTACAATGTTAAGTTTGTTCTTTGGATAAATTCATCCCAAATATGGAACCCTTCATAGTGCGTGGTCCAACACGCACTTGGCCAGTTATTTATAGAAAATATGTCAAAACGCCATAGTTATTTATTCTTCAGATAAAAGTTATCTGATGATTGAAAAGTCAACCCTGACGTAGTTTTTCCCACAAAATCATTTTTTTTTTTCCTAGTATAATTCAATATGTATCAGAAAATTCATTTTATTATTCATGAGTGTATCTCCGCGTCAGAATCAAATTGTTGTATCGTACAGGGCAACGCTGTAACTTTGTACCCACCGCCTCCTTTATCACGAGATCATAAAAATGAATGTTAGTATTCCACCAACATTTTGGATTATGCAAATGAAGATACCAATAGAGCTCGTATTAACCCGGGATCCCTTTACTCCGTACTATATTACTTTTGAACCTGTTTGTTTATGGGAATATTTAAACTTTGAAGTATTTGAATTCAGCTTTGGTGATTGAGCCAAAACTTTTGTGTAACCAATTTAATTTTGAGCGATTGCGTAAGGGGTACCTGGATACCTAGTTTTGGTTAAGAGGTCAACTTTATTAATTAAAATATGTTAACTTTACAATAATTAATGATTATTCTAAAAGTTTCCGTTTAGAAAGATCTATCCAAGATACAAATGTAAGTTATGACATGTTAAATTGTACACAGAAGCCATTTTTTTACGATAAAAATCGCAGGCTTTGTATGCTCTGCAACAATTTATTTTTAATTAGTCATTTGGGACGGAGGCGCATCGGATATACAAAATAAGCTCATCGTGATCACGATGAAAAGATGACACCATAACTGTCATGTTCATTTTAAAGCTCATGCAGCCGGAAATTGCATTTTTCATGCCTTTGAATTTTCAGCTTTATCTTTTACAAAATGCAGTATTGCATTTCCAAATAAATTCGATATCTTTTATTGTAGAACTGTGTAAATAAACGTAATAATCATGTATCGTTTATCAAGAGGAAAATGTGTTAGATTTATAACACAACTGATATAAGTTGAGCTGCACGGTTACTGACAAATGCGTACACTGACTGACGGACAGGTCCACTCAAATCTGTGTGGTTCTTTCCTCAAACACCATTTCAGACAACAATCCCCACATGCTCCTCACATGATCTGATCAAGATTATGTCTGGACTTTAAAAGAGACTGAGAACTGAGTTTGTTTCGGCCTTTCTTCCTCACAGAGTAGTCGGATAGGAAACGCCGTCCTCATCTAGTTTTTACAAACCTACTTATATTAATAAAATCATTTATCATCACTACGATGTGTTTATTATTGTATAGTAAGCGTTCTTCAATAGTAACCGATAACTTATCTGAATGGTCTATTTGCTTGGCAGCGGTAAACTCTGCGGGTAAACTGTAGTTTGCATTGAAAAGGCTTAGTTTTAACTTTAACCGTGGGTTGGCCGCCTATTAGTTTAATGTGTAACTTTGTTAACAGTTAACCAAATACATTTTGTTAAACGTAGCTTATAAAACGTTGAAACTAATTGAATTACTTTCACTGGGGTACAAGCCGTTGTTTATCACGACTCACGACAATCAAATCTTCGTTTATCACTGTATATAGGTACTCACTGACTTGTTGACAAAGAAAAGTTCCATAGTAATTTGTATTTAATAATCAAAATAATATAATCATCGGTATCACAAGGATCACCTTATTTGGCATTATTTTATGCCGCCGTCGTATTTGAATATGACATTAAGTAAATTAGGCCCGATGACATCTTTCCAATTCTGAACTCAATTTATAAGCAAATTTTATAGGCACCAACATGGGAATAATACTCATAGCTACAAATATGCTACGACTTGAATATTGTTTTAGTTATTTAGGTACATTGTTTCGGGTCAATTGCTTTTATCATAGATAATAGTTACAACTTATAGGTACAACTATACGTATAGTGTTTGTACACAACACACAAACTTGTAACAGTTTACGTACTACAGTACGTACAACTGTAACAAGTTTGTGTTTGTTGTCCATATTTTCCTGAGTGATAGGAGTCGCCTATTGAATGTTTGTTCAAGCGATTGTAGGTACATGTTTTTCTATAAATAGTTCTGTTTAAACAACTTGTAGTATATATGTTTAAGATTTTATTTATTTAGGTAGTATATTAACCATAATTCTATGAGTACAAATGATCTATATACTATTTCAGAGCTCGTAAATAACAATTCGAATATGTAAGAACTCTGTCTCAAACAGATCTTCACATAAGAAGTTATATAAGATTTCTCCCATTCCGCGTCCTACTTTAGTTGAATAAACCTGTTTGTTTTCAGTGTTATTGAAAGTTTGCGTGTACGTACCAACGTACTAGCAGTAAAGATAAACAGTAACAAAACGATCGGGGGGACTTGTATCGCGATACGGGCTTATTTCAGACTATTGAACATATAAAATAAAAAGTGGATTTACATACAAACCGAGTGTGAAATCGGTTAGAAAAGCAAGGAAAGTAAAGAACGAATATCTTACCGAAATTCCTACCTGAATTTCGGATCCCTTTTGATTCGAAAGATAATCTGTAAAAGGTGCTGTTTCTCCGAATCTAGATGTTGTATTTGAATCACGATTGTAAGTAATCCTCGATCCTTCTGTTGGGTAATAAACGTGAAAGGTGATAGGGGCCAAAAGTAATGCCACGAATTGCTGCCGGGGCACAATTTCAGCTTAAATGCAATCAACTGCAGACAGGGGTTAAAAGATATCGGGAAATTTCTGAATGAAAATTCAAAGACAGTCGATTCGTTCCGCCTTTAAGATTAGCAAAGGAATTGTAGACAATAGACCGCCAATAAGGCATTCTGTTCCGATCCCATTCTCACGATTCTATGATTTGTATTTGTTACAGCTTTCGCAAAGGGGATTCCCTTATCGTGGGATTATGAAATATAAAGCATTTATAATACGTTTGTTATGAATCTTTCACGGACTCATTGGTATAGGGTTCACGACTGATTCCTGCAAAGGGGTAGGCGGGATTGAATTGTGTATCTTCATAGAATCAGAAAACATTAGTTAAGCGAGAAGCATGAAATTGTCTGCAAATAAAATATGCTGTGCGTGCATGTTTTTATAGAAAGGGAAGCAGAGAGGAATTGTGTTTTAAGACCCATTGCCAATATTCACTGTACATCCACATTTTGCCAATAATCGCCAGTCCCAAATACCTAGTAGAAGGGCGAGCCTTAAACGCTTTCACACCGCATTCCACTATTCCGGGTTGCTTGTAAGAATCTTCTAAGAGAAAATGTGCGTAAATAAAAGATATCAGTGATAATTTTATAAGTCGGCTAAATTTTAGGAAACAGACGCTATACTAAGTTGTTGTACTGGCGGCAATAATAACGTACCGCTGGAACTGCGTTTTTATCGAATGGATCATGAGCTGTTAAACTATCACAGGCGCCACCATACAGAATCAGTGGTTTAGTTATGTTTAGACATGCTGAACCCAATTTAACTGGAAAAAGGTTATGTGGATAGGCTAGAAGACCGATTCCGTGTTTTCCAGACATGGATTATCTCTTAAAAGACCTTAAGTTGCACCTAAATATATGGTTGTCCGAAATACATACACACCTGCCATATTTCTCACTCCACGACTAGACGCGAAGTCGTTATGAATGTAGTAAACAAAGTAAGCGATATGATGTTCAGTCATATCAAATCAAATAAGGGCCACACGGCCTTCAGTTTTATATCATATAACCAGAATATTTTTTTTTCAAATACCGATAAGTTATCCCCGTTTGTTATCCACCCTTTGGAAGGCCGGCTGACCCAAATGCTTAAATATTTGGGTCTTTGCGCAGATAAATTCGCTTTATTGAATCATTACTTACTTTTGTAATGATATCCTAACTTTTTTAACTTGAGTTTGGATTATTCGACCTTTTTCAAATAATTAAGAACCATTTCAAGTGCTACATAAATCAATCAACAACTTTGTTGTAGTAACTAACTAAAGACTGAAACAGACTGCTTATCATAAACGTGTCTTGACATCGACTGACGCATCGACGTCTCAACTTGAAACAGTGTTAAAGAAAACAGACAGTCTATCCCTTTATAAGGACCTTGGGAGGAATTTTGCCTCCCCGCCGAAGGAGCGGCCATCCAAATTCCAAATTCGTGAATATTGTAGTGCCATCAATCTTGGCTATGGCAGCGATAGTATAAGTAATTTCCCACAGGAACCTTTTATTTTAACACGCTATTTACTGCTTGATGTATTGGGAGAACTTGTTTAATCAAGCGTTTATATTGGAACAGATAAAAGTAGAGTAAAACAACGAACCTGAAAAAAATGTACCCATCAAAAACATAACATGTACAAAAATGGAAGTCTCGCAACCCAATTCTTCTATCGCAAAAAGTTGTGAGATTTAATGTAAAACCAAGTCAGTTAATTTATTCAGTACTGAACTTACGTAGCTATGGGAGCATCTATCCAACAACCTAGACATACATCTAGTTAACTAACTACATTTTATATTGACCGTATCAATATTACATTACATAATTTGAAGCTTAGGTGTCTGCTAGGTGCTTTAGGATTTTGATGATCGGTGAGTGAATGTGTCAGTGACAACATTAAGGAACTTTGACTTGCAATAGTTCTTAAACTACAGGTTCAAATTGACTGTAATTTGGAAATATACCTAGTTATATTATGCCCTCTTGATCACTGAAAATATAACATTCTGGCTTCGGCTTCTAGCTTTATCCACAACGAAGTTACAGGGGGTCGAAAAGGTCCTGAATGGCTTCGAGAAAAGGATGGTACTGCCGTGCCTTTGTTTGTTTTTGCTCGACTTCGTAGTCGACGTCTTCGTCGTACGTCGTAAAGGCTCGTACAGACCAGCGCGACGCGACGGCGCGACGCGACTCGAACAATACAATTTCTAAAAAAACTTCACGGTATAACAATAGCCGGTGTCGCGTCGCGCTGTCGCGTCGCGCTAGTCTGCACGAAGCTTAAGTCAGAACAGGCAGGATACATTTATTAAAAACCTTCGTCTTTAGGCTCTGTGGAATACGTGACGAGAAGACTCGACGAAGCTTCCCAAACCCAGTCCAGTCGAATTCTTCCGTTAACCTCCCGAAAAAAATCTCACCTGTTCCAAACATAATTATGTGATCATGCAGATCGACTAAATGTAGGTATGAAATAGTAGATTTATTTTTTCACGATTCAGTTATGGTTCCATGGTATCTACTCATCCCTAATGATGCGTACAATAACCCCGTTTCAGGTTTAGGGTAAACAAAAACTAACCTTGTATACCAGTAGGTAGGTATAATTTATTTGTTTCAATAAACCATGCATATGAATACCAAAAAACTCTGTCAGATGACTGACGCTCACGTAATCCATTATTTTATTTTTATAAAGATACGTAGGTATACATAAGCTGTATTACCGTGCAGTATTGCCCGGACGAACGTGCCTCCAACATGTTGGTAAACAAATTGAAACACCGCCACGGCACGTAGGGGCGTTCGTCCATTATTTATTTCTCCCTCGCTCCGGATTGACAACACTAACAAATCGGCCTGTGTGAATAATGTGAATGTGTGAATAATCGCACTGATAACGTTGTTCAAGTATGTGTTTGCACTCACTTCAATTATGACGTGATTAAAGGGATGTGCTCAGGTTAGCGGCTATAGAATAGAATAGAATAGATTTATTTATTTGCAATGAATGTAGGTACATATTATTAGGTGTTACAAAGTTTTATGGTTCCTTGTACATTCTACCTTAATTGGCATGCAAATTTACATTTTAAAAGAATTTAATAAAACTTATCATCTAAGAATTCTTGTACTGAATAATAACACTTGTGCAAAAGTAATTCCGTAACATGCTTTTTAAATTTAGTTAGTGGTTGTTCCTTGACATTATTTGGTAACTTATTGTAAACAAGTGGTGCCATACAAATAACACTTTTTCTTAAAAGTGCAGTCTTAAAGACACCCGTGCTTAAAAGATTTTTATATTGGGATAATATATCATTTCAGATAATATTATCTATTTTCATAATATATTTCTTTTCATTTATGTTTATATCATATAAGGTAAAAAAAACTAGTAGTAGTAAAGTAGTTATGCACAGTCAGGGAAATTAATAAATTGTTAAGCAAATTGACACCCTATATTCATTTGCCGTGTTATAGCCATTCCGTACAACTGTCAAAGAATGACAGATGTATTTCGAGTATACGGAGAATTTAAGTTGGTAGACAATTCGCTTATTTCTCTGACTACATAGATAGCTTGAACTGCACCTCTGTAGATTGTATGTTGAAGATCTGGGAATATTAAGGCAGTGTACACCTCTGCCTTTCACTGTGTATTACCATTGTTTTCTCAGAAATAACAACGCCTGTCATATTTTAGAGATTTCCATATATAATAGGAAACCTGAATAATACATAAATATTTTTCTAATGCATTATTATAAACTAGTAACAATATAAACGGTACAGTACACACCCTTTTTAGTACGCATGTACCAACGTATTTAATCGGGAAAATACCAGCTCACAGAAAGAGTAGTATTTTATACGTACCTAATTATCTTTTATTGTGTTTGGATAAATAGTCAACTAAGCACACTGGTCCTGTTGCCCGTCACGTAGGACACGTACAAACTGTAGGAAAATATTTTTAATTATGTACCAACGTTTGTAACTTCCGTAGGATACCATTTAAATATATAATGTAATATGTATACTTGTCTAACTGCTATATATATGTCGTAGCCAGATCTTAGAATTGATCATTTCATGAAATGGCCAGTTGACATTGGCCATATCGTTTAAACGTCAACGTTTAATGATATATCAGTCGACGTTTGCCCATGGGCCATATCATTAATTTAAGGTATCCATGGTGTAAGATGTAGTAAAAATAGCCAAGTAACTGCAACCAACTTGAAAGTAGCGCTCGCTCGGCTCGCGCGGTTGGTTACAGTACTAACCTTACCTAACCCATTTAGTCGGGAAAATTAAAAATTTAGTAGTCTAGTAGTAGTAGTGTAGTCTAGTAAATTTTTAATTTTTGAAAACGAATTTTAAGTGCTCTGATGTATTTCACGCCGCGGCAGCAGCCGGCGAGCGCTACTTCCAAGTTGATCTCTTTCCATAAACCCAATAAAAGTCCTACAATTTTTTTGCATGATCACCCTACTTTGTTTGATTTATTCATGCCGCCGCCATGATGCACAGCAAAAATAAAGCGACATCAACGCCTCTACCGGTGGATAATCTAACTATTTTACGATATGATCACTAATGTTTGGCCACATCATGAAGTAGTCGTGTGTTTAACTGTTCATATCGTTAAACTGGCCAAGCCACATCATGATGTGACCAGTCGTCGATGTTCATTTCATGAAATGATCAATTTTAAGATCTGGCCACGACATTTACATTACAACATCAAACACAAAATATATCGATATCGAAAAATAAATAAACTTTGATTTTAGCAATAATTGCTCTGTCGAACCCTATTGGGAACAATCGGAGTAATTTAAGGGAAAATCGTTTGATTAATGAACTACTTAACTCGAATCCCTAAACCAAGTCTCTGCGGAGAAATCGACGCTCGAACTGAGTCAACTGACTTACTTACAACCTCGAAGAATAAAGGTTCCGCTTCTTACGGAAAAGAAAGGCTTGGGAAGCAATACGTTAGAGTATTGTTTGTTGTTTCAATTTAACCACGACCTTGATAAGCGAATTGAAAGTGGAGTATGTGAACGTTTTATCACAACAATACGACGGAATGTTGTTCAGTGTGCGCGTAATCGCTGCAATGCATAACTCGCTGTGCATTTCCCTAAACTACAGTGTAAATGTAAAATTATTTATGGTTAGAGATTGCTATTAGCTATAGTAATTGTTTCCACGACTACCTATAATAATAATAATAATTTATTTAATACAGACAATACAATCCATTTGTTAGTATAAATCTTACATACTAGTGTTAGTAAATTATATTTGCACATTCTTAAATCATTAATAAAATCATAATCACAATACAATACAATACATTACATTACAATAATCCATCACTAAATCGTACATTACAATATTATGTCATACAAAGATCGTACCACTACCACATCACTTCAAGGCACGATTTGAAGGTAAAACTAGGGTCTTAGTCCAGTACCTAGGTGTAAGACTTTCCGCCCTATCGGCCACTTTAACATAATATACGTAAGAAACAAAGATAGATTTATTTGCCACAGAAACAAGTGGATACAAAAAGATAAATTATATTTCAAATTCCTTATAAATAATAAATAAAAAAATATATATATCTACGAGTACAGAACAGTAATAATCAGCAGAATATAATGAACCAGTTTGATAAAATTGTACGTGACCTTTTGCCGCAGCCCTTCCCTAGGTCAAGATCTTATTGGAACACATTTTTAAAGGGTGCTCTTACATTTGTGATTAAAATTGACGAGTCGTGAATAATCGACGACAATATCGTCGGGTCACGTCACGTACTCACGTACGAGTACTATAAACCTACTTACACAAACCTACCATGTAATAGGGGCGAAAAAATTGCCATCCACCGGGCACAAATCCAGACTCCTAGTGGTAGCCCACTACTGAAAAATCCCTGATGGAAAAACCCAAAAACACTTTGACCGACCTGTGAATCGAACCCAGTTCCTCATGCTCAGTAAGTAGCGCTTGCGACCACTAGATCAAAGCACCAATAACATAGCTTAATATGTACCAAATACACAGTTATTCAAACAGTGGACTCTGATAAGCTGAGTGATTATACCCACCCTGATTGGCAATTTGACCTGGCAATTTTTACTTAACCAGTCGAAGAAACCACTGCTGTGGTCAATTCGATTTGGCCAAACGATGCTAAAATTCTTCTGAACGAATTTGTTCTTGATATATCTAAGATAAGCGGTTTTCTCAAGGACATCTTAATGTTCTCAGTAACCTTGAAGGAGATTAATTGCTGGAAATTAGAAAACCATTTCACAAACATTTTTGCTAGTAAAGCGACCATCATTATCGGATATTCGTTTGCTAAAAAAGCGGAATGGGATAAAATGATATCACGGGAAGTAATTACTCTGGTCTGTCGAGCGGTGTGTGAAATTAATCAAAATCTGAGCGGGACACGCCGGCTGTTTACTCAACACGTTGCGGACTCCGTGATAAGGATAGCGGTTGAAGTAGCTCGGTGTCATTGTTACCTACCTACCTAGTACCTGCCTTTAGTCTCTTGAAAGAGGTTTTTATGCTGAGTATTTGCGACGAGCTAGCGTGGTGATCAATACTCGTTCTCTCTTTGAGAAGACATTTCTCCGGCCAGTATTATAATCCCTTTCTTTTTTTACCTCAACGGGGAAGCTCTTGTCCCGCATCTCACCTGGACGTAAGTGATGATCAGGTTGAAGGTGAAAGCGAGCTTCACCCGGAATGCTCAACCACAGACCAACTGGCTAACTTACCACTAACTGCCGAAACACAACCATGCTGTTAACATTGTTGTTATGGTGACAGACTTAGATAAGATGGTGGTAGCTACCCAGGCGGACTTATAGAACAAGCGTTATCAACAACCGAACCGAGCAGAAAATTTTGCTCCCACTGGGAATCGAACCCGGGACCTCTGGGTCTGAGACAGGTGGTCTAATCTCTGAGACTAACGAACGATAGCATATTTTTCTGTTGAAAAGCTGTCATCATGTACTTTTATCTGTGATGTTGATGACCATCGGTGATGTTGTTTAGATGCAATCTCTCAATCTACCGTCTCGATATTTGGACGCAACTTCAAAGACTGTTCAGTACAGACAGATAAAACGTTTTACAGCGTAAATAATTCAGTGTCACGTGAATATTTATTATTTCCCCTGCATTATTAATAAATCTTATTCCTTCTGAAGGAATTCGAAGCTTAAATCTTGTTCTAAATTTACTCTTCTAGTTTAACATGGATTTACTTTCAGAAATATTAAACCACGCTGGGTTTCTTTGATGTGAAATGTCAATTCCTACCTACTTACTATAAAGGTGTCAAATAAAATTATAATAAAAATCCTAACAGGTACTGAAAGTATCTATATTTTTGTATCAAAGGGTGTGAAATGTTACACTGTCAGAAAAGGTGAACAAAAAATCCTCGTAGTATGAGGCATAATATCCTTACATCTTTGTTTTTATACAAAGGTACACCACTAGAGTCTGGAATCCCTTTGATTATGTCTAAAATGTTGCTCTACCGACTGAAAAGAGCGATAACGATAATGTAATGTATTATGTACGTATGTTCGCTACTAAGGCGACAGCCGACACTCAAGTGAAATATATACGTTATTTATTAGCCCAGCCAGACTGTAGCCACAGAACATGCCGTAGCCCCAAGACTAATGACTGTTATTAAATAAAAGAAGAATAGAAACGACGTAGTCATAACAGCGAAATAGACTCATTTCATAAAGTATATTTTAAAAGACGGAGTAGATCCAGACACGGGCTTTCAAATAAAAGTACATTGAAAAGTTAACTCAAAAATAACTATACCTAAAGTTGTATTTCAGTTTATTAATAGTGTTTCTGAAGTCAAACAAGGGTAACCTTTAGATTAAAACCATTCTGGAGAAGCGGTCTGTTTGAAACTTTATTTCTAATTGTAGATCTAACTGATTTATCTGTAATTCCTAACTTTACAGACTTAGGCCTGTCTGAAGCGATACTCTAGAATTAATTTCAGCCATTCTGTATTTTTTTATTAAGATTGATACATAAGAACCGTTGTAGAATACAGGCATTGGATTAATTAAAACATGGACCAGCAATATTGGATTAATTTGTTTGTTTCAATAAAATCTGTCTTTTATAATTCCACTTGTAAACGTAAATGTTTACAAGATGCCAGCAAGTTCTGACAACCGACTTCAGTTAGCGTCACTACCACACTCAACAAGCCGTCAAGTCCAATGTTATTTTAAGATGCTTTAAAGCAAGATAATTTTGCTAAGAAACTCGAGAATCTAAACTCATGTATCAAAAATATTATGTTAACAAAACCCGTCATTATGATATTTTGCGTGGAAAATATCAAAGGAAACTCTACTGCATTAACCTCGTTAAATTCAGCGATTTTCATGGACATGTGTGTCGCAAAATCTAATAAAAAATCTCGTAGCGAATATGTAACGTTAGCAATACCATCGACACGATTGCGTCGTTTCAAACTGCATCGGTCCGCTATAAAAACGATAGGTACAGTCAGCAATTTCACGGGGCGGCGATACCCGTACGGTTTATACAGGCGTTCAGTGTCACCTGAACGAGAACTGTTTGCACAACGACACTGATTCCGTGTAATCCCAAACAAATATTTACTTCCATTTTACAAAAATATTGGATATGCATTGGATACTCTTTTTACTATTTGTTATGTCTAGTTTTAATGTTTTAGTAGTTTTAGTTTTTATTGTATAGGTACCTACTTAATTTTATGATCTCTCCTGGATTGTTATAAACGTAGATTGGCAAATATTTCTATATTAGTCAGCCGGATGGTGTCTTATTCGTTTTGGCAAGGTTTTAACCGTTTTACACTCTTTTTAAAATAAAATAAAAAACAGTCGTAGGTGTAATCAAACCTCTGCTGCCGGTTGTCGCAATGTCATTTTTACACTGCTATTAAAGTGCAATTTTAATAAATGAATAGCTTCTGCCCGCTACTTCGTACGTGTCAAATTTCTTGTTTAAACCTCAGGTTTTAAAGTAGAATATGTCATATGACAATCGGCAAAACTATAGCTTCCCAATAGTGAAAGATTTTTCAGAATCGGATCATTAGTACCCCATGATAACCCCCTACACACAAACTCACAAGCGGTCCCTAGAAGATCATGCGGCATGACATGCATTCGTATCATGCAACATGAAGGACCCTTTTATTTTTTTTTGGGTGGGAAATCATCAAATAACTTCAACAGCAGGAGGGCGTGTCAGACTCTTACTAACTAAAACCCACCCGTGTTCCTTCAGTTGCCTGTACGTTACGCCAGGGGCCACGGTATCCCTTTCGGACTTTCCCGCAACCCCGGCAGGCATCGGTCCTATCGGACCCCTTCACTTGCTGACATCTCTTTGAGGCGCGCGTGGAACACAACGCGCCGTCGACCCGGGCCTGGTCCTTATCGGACGGCGAGCTACCTATTGCTCACCGTCCGCAAGCCCGCGCCTACGGTGGCCGGGAATCGGCCTGCGATTTCCGATGCCCAGGGTGTCTCCTGCGGCGGCTAGGGTCGTGAGGGCGCGAAATTTGCCTCTCCCTCACGCGTTCTGCCTCTTCCTTCGCGAGCATTACTGCTTCGCAGAAGGAGGTGAGGAGGCCTCCCATGCCCTCTCGCTCCGTACCATAGCCTGGATCAGGGCCGGACGCGAGAGATCCCCGCACCGATACATGAAGGACCCTGTAGTTTGCATCTCATTCGCATCAATCAATACAACGGTCGGTCGATCGATCGGTCTTGCATGCATGACAGCAGCATGCCACATGATCGTCTAGGGACCGCAATAGATTTTACCTCTTTATAATATTAAGTATAGTATAGATTAGGGTTCTGTTGTACACCACATTTCCTTCGAAGCTTGGAAAAGAAAAACAATAAAAAAAATGTTTCAGCTGTCTTCGCAAGTCGTTAAATCGACTGACAACATCAAAACATTTGGACAGTTGTCTACGATTTCTTTATGTCTTGTTTCCAGAAAACCGTTTCTTTATGATCATTGTTTTTTGCTTTTGCAAAATATTTTGCAATGTGTAAAAAGCGGTTTAGATGATGTATCATAATACATTTTAATTACTTTATAGAGATACTAGCAGCCCGCCCCTGTTTCGCGTGGTTATTATGACTTGGCAAAACATCGAGATTTCTTTAATAAATGTAAGTTCTAATAAATTCTCTAATGAAAAACAAATTCTCTAAATGATGTTGAAAACCGCATTAAAATCTGTTGTGTTGTTTAAAAGAACAACGTCGTCACTCTGTGTGACCACGTTGTTCAGAGAGACGAAATGTGGCTATAATTTATAATTACATATATACGTAGATAAAGATACCTTGATGTATAGCTTACGTATCACATAGCTATAGTTTGCCAGGCTTAACGCCATTTGTGTACGGTAGCCAGGTAGAGAACTAAAAAAGGCGACAATAAAAATATCCGAGATAGCTTATACTCAAAAGCTATTTAACACCTACTATGAAAACAATGCTAACCATGGTGTATCCATAAAAAGGTACTAACGTGTAGATAGCGTGAAATTAGAGCTGCCACAGTTTATGATTGTGGCGAAATAAAATTTAGAAAAGTACCTCCTATTTTTCGTTGCTGAACAAGTTAAACATAGTAACCTAGGCATTCGAATTATGTTACGACATACCATGTTGATTTTTTGGTGGTTTTCTTTATATCATCTATATAAACAATGAAATGCTTTTTGTTGGTAAGCGCATCATTTCAGAACGGCTGGACCTATTTAGATTTTTTTTTGTTTTAAATGTTCGTAAAAGTCCGAATCAGGTTCTTAAGAATAAATTGAAAAAATGCCGGGAAAATTGAAAAACTCGGGAAAACTGAAAATGCATTTTCTATAGGAATTTTGTATGTTTTATTATTTGAACAGGACAAATTCTGTCGGGTCAGCTAGTATTCTAATATATACCAAACTATAAGCGTATTCGTAATCAGTGTTACTACGTGGTCCACAGATAATCCCTAAAACTAGTTTCGGTATTGTTGTTAACGGTTGAATTAACTACATTATGATGAGAATTAATGTGTTATCATATCACGTAGTACAAGTACGTACGTACCTACGTGTAGATACTGAAAGTGGTTCCCAATTTAACAAACGCAATTTGTGTTGTACGAGTAGTACACAATTTTCTAAGTAATTATTTTGTGTAATATTGTTACAATGTGTAAACAACGAAGCGAAAGGAATGTACGGATCGTAGCAGATGGCGTTCTGTAGTTTCTGCCTCCCATGGGAAGGAGGCGTCAGTTTATTATATATATATAAATATATTATAATAATATAATAATTATATTATTATATAACAAATAAATAAAAAAATATACGCGTCGACTTGAGAACCTTCTTTTTTTTCGTCGGTAAAACAACTGTCATTGTAAATCTCAGACCAAATAAAAACCAAGACAGAGCGCTGCTAACAATACAGTGAAGCATGACAAAACTACACCGCCGCTCTGTGCATACACGCTCACACGCACACATTTACAACCTTTTAAGATGACACTAAAATTAAACTACACCACACAAAGTGCACACATGTTTACGAAACCGGCTTCACTTCTCTGTTGACAGCGCTCTGTCTTGGTTTTTTATTTGGTCTGATTTGTAGATGAAGACAATGATGATTGCTGACGGTGTTGAATAAGAAATCGTTGATCATCATTTGTTTATTGTTACCTACTTAGCAATACTTTAATTGGGTTTACGTTAGGTAACCTAGATTTATTTAATATTTTCCGTAAATACGTTGGTCATGTGACCTAGGAACGGGAATTTGAGATTCAAATGGCAGGAACAATCCTATTCAAACACCTGCTATAACATGGGGAAACCATAATACCTAATGATGGATTTACGTTGCATACATTACCGTCAATAAGACTTATTATTTTCCTTATCTTTAATTACTATTGCTATAGTGCAACGTCATCAGAACCCATTGAATTTTAGATTGGTGTTTCCCAGCCTTTCATTTATACAGGAAGATAAATACAGAGCTAGGTACATTACAGTGTTTTGTTGATTTGGTCAATGTTCATAAGTTTAATCTGGTGGTAGCTTTAATAGGTACCTATTCCTACAGTGTAATTTAATCATTAATTATTTCTTCCATAACGTGTTCGGAGAATACAAATAAGTGTTATAAGGTAATCTGTGTGTCGCTTGAAAATAATTTACGTCTACTAAATGCTCAAACCATAATAAGTTAATTCATTGCTTAAAAAACGTAACAGTGTTTTCAGGTAACCACAAAATTGTACAAAAATCCAAGCGGGAAATAAAAAGTTACAACAAACAGCGGACAAAATTAAACAACTTAACATTATTTTGTAAAGAATAATCGCTTTTACGCAGCTCTGTGTTCAGAAAAACAAACCCTTAGATCTCTTAAAACATCTTTAAGGGCCATAAAGTGCTTTAGTCTTGTGTCATGTGTAGGTATGCTTTTTCCTGGTAATTCTGACGTTTCACTCATAAGACAATTATAATTAGCTCGTCGCGTGTTACTTTGCTATTATAAAACGAAGCTGATTATCTTGGCCGACGTTGTATCTTACCTGTTGTAGTACATTAGACGGTTCAAGTACTTGAGCAATTAATTGTAATGTTACAGTTTTTTCTACGCAGCAAATTGTTGATCTGTTTTGTAATTTTATTGTGTTTATTTATCTAGTTTTTGTATAAAATAGCTGAATATCTTAAAACTTAAAGAGCCGAAGTATTCTGTAAAAATCTCACCGTGAACATTTAGGTGAAGTGAGCTTGAAGTGAGCTGTCAAAAGGGTCATTCCCTCTCCAAGGTGGAATTACAATTCACTTCACCTAAGTTTTCAGGGTGACACTTTTACAGAATGTACCGGTTGATATTAGACGCTTCAGTTTTTTAATTCATTTATGTCTTTCATTCGGCATCTTTCACTCGAAACGAATCATTTAAACAAAAAAAAACAAAAGTAAAAAATTAATTTATTAGTGAATTCATTCAACGGTGTTGAATTTCGGCATTCGCCATCTTTTACTTGCGCTCCGAATGATCGAAAAATGAAACGAAATGAGCGGATGAACGTTCGTTTCCATGTAATTTATTCGTGGGAACATGGAAAGAAACAAAAATGATCGCTCGAGTGAACAATTACTCGAGTGAAGCGTCTGATATCAGCTTTACAACGTGCAAAACAATATAAAACAGTACCTACTATGTGCATGTTATTCATAACAAATACGATAAAACAAAACAATAGTTTGATGAATAAAACTAAACTAAAATAAAAGCACTTAGGTACTTACAACAAAAGTAGTTTCGGGTTATAAACGTTTTAAAAGATAAGAATTCCACTGATGCTAATGTAGGCACTTCACAAAACGAGGTCTTTCACAAATACCTAGGATTTAAAGACAGAAGTAGTGTTTAATGACGCGCCATTAGTCCATCGTCTTTGATCACAGAAGCGGACGTTTTTTTCAACAAGTTGAGCGGGAAACAGCAGATGATATCTACGATGTGGATTTTTTCTCAGTCTGAGGCCAATCGCAGAGAGGGCAAGGGAAATTAATTCTTCATCCGAGTGGGTGTTTTTTATTTTTCTCTGTGGTTACGTTTGACACTCCTATGATACTTACGCACAGTAAGTACCTACAACAAATGTATCTAAGTACCTACATTAGGACTGGCAAGATAAAGGTATAAATTAGGGTTTATGGTTTCTCGAGGTTTTTCATTTCTCGGGTCTCGAGAATTCTCGAACTCGATTTCTCGGAACTACCCGGGAAACCGAGAAATTTTCATTTATGTTTAATTCTGTTGTCTAAATAAAGAAAAACGTCGATAATACTCACATAGATTTATGTTTATTTAAACTGGACATGACATGTCGTTTTTATGAACCAAAAAGGAACTCAACTTGATTTTTAATAACTATGTGAATAATCACAGCACTATTTTCGTTCGATTTCATGGGTTAATTTAACTGGTGCTTGTAGTAGTTACTTAAAATGTCGAATTAAAAATCACCATTTTAAACATCACTTAAAACCGAATTTATAGCATTGTCAGACACCTGGCTCCTTATTTCACTGACAACATTTCCTGACATGGAAAACACTAGTTCGTTTTCAGTTGAAGTAGGCTTGACTGAAATCAGTGCTCTGACCATTTTTTTCCAAATCTGGAGACTTTGCCAGTTTTTTTCAAACAGCAAGAATTCTTTTTTTATAATATATTTTGATAACGTGTTCAGGATTGTTCAGGTAGTTCAACAGCGATATTAGTGTGTTTCAGCGATTTATAATTTTCAGTTTAAGCAAATCTACAAATTTGAGAGCTAAAGGGTCGATAATACTTTTCAATTTT
The DNA here is from genome assembly GCA_949128155.2 of Xanthia icteritia. Taxonomy (NCBI): domain Eukaryota; kingdom Metazoa; phylum Arthropoda; class Insecta; order Lepidoptera; family Noctuidae; genus Xanthia; species Xanthia icteritia. The sequence goes on along the minus strand of OX421935.2, from coordinate 10,552,827 downwards.
GTCAGCAACACATCGACTACAGCCTCTTTGGTTGATAAATTGGCATCTTGTCTGATTCCACAGCAAGTTTAGTTGGCGCTAATATAGTCAGAATTTTTTGTAGCACTTGAATAATAACCACCTTCCATTTCTGTGGGATATCTAAATTTTGACAAATGATTTCTCGAATTCTCGACTTTTCACGATCTGAATTTCTCGGAAACGAGAACTATGGATTTCCCGGGAATAAACCCTAGTATAAATAATTCTTTGAATGTTTGAATCCGTAGATACCATTTTTTTTTTTTGCTTTTCCGACTTGGATTCCAACTGCATAATTTTACTGGAAGTAATATGTAGATCGTTGCACTTTTCAGTTTGCTTTCAGTCAAAGGGACTACATTTGTTTGACCTAAATGTAACGAAGAAGACTTACATTCGTACTTATACTCGTAGTTTATTGCAATTCATCACTTTTACATAAATGTCTATTGGGAATTTATTCAATTTAATATTTTCATGAAACAAATATTCGTCTGGCCAGCACGCTGTCGCGTGAATGGGTACTCATTAGTACGTTGTAATTATATTTTAGGCTCGTTAAGCTGTCTTTTTCAGGTTCACAATAATTTCAACTGACCCAAATTTACACAAGTAAATTATGGATTGTTAAACATATGTTATTTAATCACAGAGCTAATAGAAACAAAAAGACTGATTAAGCATAAAATATCCAGGTTTCTAAAGATGAATTTCAAATAAAATACAGGTTTTCCTGACGCGTGTAACTTGAACAAAGAACCTGTGAAGTACAGAACAAAACTTAACATCGAGTAATGGTCTTCACTGGTAGCAGTGCAGACACATATTGACCCATCTTTTATTTTCGCTTAACAACGCGTAAACAACGCAAGTCATAACAATAATGGGTAGTCATAAAAGTGTTAATATGTACGTCTGTAGGCATATTGTAGGTGCGCTTAGCTCGGGGATGTTTCCCAGTCAGCCATAAAATAAAACGAGGGTCCTCAACGCGGCGTGGCGTGTGATATCTGACGTCATCAGGCTATGGACGCGTCATTATATCTGGATCATCCCGTAGATGGGTATAAGTTGCGAGATTTTCCTAGAAGTACCATAAATAATGCGGACAGATCCTATGTTCAAGAGAACTGGGCGTTGTGAAAAGAGTTAACTTTGTTTTTTTAATTCTCGAAAATGATTTTGGTTATGTCATGTGTGTCTAGTTGTTATGTAACAAGAGCCTGTTTGCCTGAAGCCTGAAAAGCTGGAGCTAATTCAATTGATTTTAGCTGCATTTTCATACTTAGGTACAACCACTTTTGATTGGCCCTTTTTTATCCATCTCTCTCTCTTTATTTGTAGCACACTTACCGCAACACAAGCTATGAGGACACAAGCAGCGGTCCTCAGTAGTTTTATATCCTCCTGGTCAACCATCCCCTCTGGTGTACAGCAGGGCTCCCCACTCGGGTCTTTTGACTTTTCATTAATGATATCGGCGAGTGATTCAAACATTCTAAATACCTAATGTTTGCAGATGGCATGAAAATCTATACATCAGTTAGAGCTTAAATGACGCTAGACTTTTGCAGGCAGACATATTTAGATTAGTAAGCTATTGTAGAATAAATTAAATTATCAGATCATAACATATCGAAATGCTTAGTTATCACCTTCACCCGGAAGAATCTATAAGTCATATTTAACTACTCAATTGCAAATCAGTCTTTATCTCGAACTCATGTCACAAGAGATCTTAGTATTCTTCTGGACAGTAAGCTCACCTTTGAGTGTCATGTCAACCATATGGCCAGAAAGGCATCCAAAGCCTTGGGGATTCATTATCCGTAATGCCAGTTCGTACAATAAAATGAAAACATTGAAAATTTTGTATTGTTCTTACGTCCGCAGTCATCTCGAATATGGTAGTCAAATTTAGAATCCGAATTATGCAGTGCATTCAGACAGATTGGAACGAATACAAAGGAAATTCGCGAGATACTTAGGTTACAAATTTAAAATCCCTGGTCTGAGTTACAATAAACGACGCGTTCGATTCCACTTACTTCCATTTGTAACTTGGAGAAATATATCTGTCATGCGGTTCCTATTGAAAATAACACAATCATGCATTGAATGTCCGGAACTTGTTTCTAAGCTGTCTCTGAATGTTCCACCTCGACATTCTCGTTTGAGAAATCTTCTTCTGCTCCTTACGGTCGCACAGTTTTCCGTAGCAATTTATATATGATTCGCTCAGTCAAAGTAATTAACCAAATTGCTACGAATGAACATTCCTCAATCGATTTGTTTGCAGGCAGCTTAGCGTCCATTACTGCCTACTGTTTTATGTAAACACCATAATATTGTCTCTGATGCATTCTAATAACGGTTGCGCATGCATTTTTCCAGCAGGTACTTAATTTAATTGTTAATTAATCAATTTTAAAGGTCTCAAGTTCGAACCCAAAGGCACGCACCTCTGACTTTTCGGATTCATGTGCGTATTATATAATTATCACTTGCTTCAAAAACGTTGAAGGAAAACATCGTGAGAAAATCGGCATGCTTGGCCAAGTCAGATGCCCATGGCCGGCCCTAAAACTCTTACACCAGGCTAATAACACGAAAATAATCAATTTGTAAAACAATACTCTATTGCTAACTGTGGAAGCTTGTAAATGGCTTGTCGTCCATTAATTCATTTTTTTTTTTTTTTTTTAAATAAATAATGTTTATTGAATAAAACGTTTACAAAGATTGTACACTTAATCAACAGTAAGATTTTCCAAACAATATTATAGTGCCTAAAATAAACTAAAACTAAAATATGTTAAGAACAGGTTCAAGTAATCATGGTACGGAATTACAATGTTAGGTAGCGACCCGCCCGATCTAGGTTAATTCAAACCTGTGTTTCAGGCCATCACTTTACGTTTCAATTAGAACGGAACACTAAAATTTAAAGTTAAACTGATATAAAATAATCTATTAACAACTATGAGAATAAGCATATTGGTACATTAATATCTAAAACTAAACCTATGTAAATATACAAAAGTAAATACTTACGAGTAAATAAATTATCATCATGACAAGATTTCTAGAAGTTTTTCTGTGTCTGTGTAATTGAGTATCGCTAAATGTTCTGATATCATTTTACTACATTTTTTAAAACAGACACTATAGAAGGTTAGTAACTTGTTGAGCTTATTATACAGAAAAGGTCCTAAAAACACATAAAATCGATTAGCAAACGCATGTCTAGTTTGAGGCTTTATGCAAACCAAGTCCTTCCTTCTCTTGTCGGAAGGTATTGGGTCAAAGGGAAGTGCAGTGTGCTGGTGTAGTACTATGCTTAGTATAAATAATTGCCGTACTGTTAGTACATTACATGCTATGTAAAGCTGGTGCGTAGGAAATCTAAAAGGGCGAAAGGTAGCAACCTTTAGAATTGCTCTTTGAGCACGCTCTAGAGGGAGTAAAATTGTTTTTGCAGCACCACTCCAAGAAGTTATACAATAGGTAAGAATGGATTGACACAAAGCTAAATAAACCTGTTTAATTAATTTAAAGTCGGCTATGTTCCGTAAATTCTTAAAGACATATATTAATTTGCGCACTCTAGTACACAGTAAATCGATATGTTTACGGAAATTTAGATTGGAGTCAATAGTGACACCTAGATATTTTAAATGGTCAGCTTTAGTTAAAGTGGGGCAGGAACATGCAGTGTCAGCGTACGCGCTGCAATTGTGTGGGTAAATGTTTAGATTAGTAAGCGGTATGTTAGTATTTCTCATTGTAAATAAAATATATTTTGTTTTATCTGTATTTAATGTTAGTAGATTATTATGAAGCCAATTAGACACAATGTTAAAACCATTCTGAGCATGTTCATAGACCTCAACTCTTGATTTAGCTGAGAACAATAGAGCGGTGTCATCTGCATAAGAAATTATGACACCATTTTGGAGTAACAGGCGGCACAGATCATTTATATAGATTAAAAATAACGTAGGGCCCAAAATGCTGCCTTGTGGAATTCCAAAACCACTATTTTTAAGTTCAGAACTTGTATACTGATTAATTTTTATACATTGCTGGCGATCGCTAAGATAATCAGAAAATAATTGAAGTTGTGCTCCTCTTATCCCAAGTGTTTCTAGCTTGTGCAAAAGTAAAGGGCATGAAATAGTGTCGAAGGCCTTGGCAAGGTCTAGAAAAATCCCAATTGTGTGCATACCATTATCTAGATTGGTACTGACATAATTAGTCAATTTGTGTACTGCTTGGCTAGTTGATCTTTTGGGCCTAAAACCAAATTGACTATCTGAAAGTAGTTTGTTATCTTCTAGATATTTTATTAATCTACTGTTAATGATTTTTTCTAAAATTTTTGACAGGCCTGTTAACACTGAAATGGGTCTGTAGTTATTCACACAGTTTTTGTCTCCAGACTTAAATACTGGTGTTACCACAGCTTTTTTTAGTAATTTTGGGAAAATTCCTTTAGATAAACATAGCTGAAAAATGTGTGTTAGCGGAGGGGCAAGTAGGTATTTAAATCTTTTAAGTATATTATTAGGTATGTCATCCCAACCAGTAGCACAAATATCCTTTAACCCGTTTATTATTCTTACTACTTCGTAAACGTCGGTATCTAATAAAACAAATGAATTTAGTGTAGAGGATGTTGTAGTCGGGTTTTGACGGGAAAAATTACTAGAATTTAAAGATTTTTCAGCCAAGTTTTTACCAACGTTAGCAAAAAAATTGTTTACTTTATTTATTGCTTCGGATGGGGTTGTCTCTGTTGATAATAGATCAAATGGAGGTTCCGGATTTTTCGATCTAAATGTATTCGTTTTTATAAATTTCCACACAAGTTTACTATTTTTCCCCGCCTTCTGTAATTCATTTTTATCATACTGATTTTTTAGTTTTTTCAAAAGATTGTTACAGAAGTTTCGATACCTTTTATATGTAACAGAAAGTATTTCGTTATCAGGTGCGACCTTAAGTTTTAGATGAAGTTTGTCTCTATGTCTTATACAACGAACGAGACCGGGTGTAATCCAGGGTTTAATGCAACTATACTTTCTAGGTATTGTCTTAGTGAATGTGTTTTTCCGTATTGCATATTGTAGCGAATCTATGAAATACTTTAAGGTAATATTTGCATCGCTGGAATTATAAACTGGGTCAAAATTTATACCGCGTAAGTCATTTTCCAGGTTTGTCATATTGACTTTAGTGTAGCTACGCATGCAGTTTTTTTTAGGTGAAGATATTTGTAATGTTAGTAAAACAGCTTGATGATCGGTAAGCGAAGAATTAGTAACCAATGTTTTGGATGGATTTTTTGATTTTAGAATAATGTGGTCTAAGCATGAGCCACTCTGATGCGTGGGGTGATAGTGAGCTGGTAAAAGTCCATGAAATGAGCAAATATTCAGATAATTATGTACATGGGTATCGGTTTTCCCTGAAGAAATGTTAATATTAATATCGCCTAAAAGTATTATGTTTTTAAAAGATGATATGTTTTTTAAGTTTGCGTCAAGGGAATCTAAAAATCTATCCATATTTTGAGAAGGAGGCCTATAAATAGCCATGACTACAGTATCGGGAATAATTTTGATTATTAGGCAATTACTATCTTGGGATACAGGTTCTTCTTTGAATGTTCGCAAATTATTTTTGATATAAACTACTAACCCATCGTTTTGGTTTATGTTTCTGTCAGTTTTATAAGAATAATAACCGTCAAGAGATGGTAAATTGACTGTCTGTTTTGACAACCAACATTCTGTTAGGACAATAATATCACAGCTTATGTCAAGATTCTGTAACAACACTTCAAATCCGTTCATGTTTCGATTTATGCTGCGAATATTCTGTGTGAGCAGGGTTAACGTTTTTCCACCAGAAGGAAGAAGGTGCTTACAGTCCTCAACATTACAGATTTTAGATTCCGACACAGAAAAACTATCTAGATCATAAATAAGCTGATTTGTCATTATAGTTATTACTAAGTGGAAATATAAATAGAGGATAAGCTACCTGTTTATGTGCTAACTAAATAAAGTATTCGGTGGCGCTCTTAGGCGCCGTCATAGTCTATTGAATTGATGTAGTTGATCTCTGCATATTTGCGCGCCGGGCAACTTACATCACCAGTTGGATGGTCACATTTCCTCTTGAACCGTTTGCACGTCGCACATTGAGCGGAAGAAGATTTGCTGCTACATTCCTTGAAGGAGTGTCCAGTCTCTCCACAGTGGTTGCAAGTAGGACTAGATTCCCGGCAAAACTTGGCTGCATGTCCGAACTGTTGGCAATTGAAACACCTGGTGACTATCGTGAAATCTCTCACAGGGCACGATGTCCAATTTATAAAAATTCGGCTTTGGTTTATGATGATTTTTCGAATGCTAGCAGGTAGTTCCAGGATGTAGTTACAGGTAGGAAGGTCTTTTTTACCCGATTTATGGCTCAATTTGATGATCTCAAGGAAGCACTCACGGGTTATATTTGGCAACTTCTCTGCAAGGTTCTGCTCGTAAATACAATCAAAGACCTCCTTCTCTGTAAGGGTTACGGGAACACCAATGACAGCGACCCTAGGGCGGCGTTTAGAAGGTTCTTCTATTGTTAGGCCCGATGATACCAGTTTTTCCGAGTTCTTTAGCTTGTCAATATCGCCTTTGTTTTCGGTGCTAATCAAGACGCCCCCGTTTTTCACTTTTCTCAGGCCACGGACATGGAGCTTAAGTTGTTCGGGGGAGATTATCTTTTGAACAAGCGATTTTGTGTCGTCACTCGTTTGGGTCTTATCGTTAGGATAGATGGCAACTGATCTCAAATTAGCAGGACGGATGAAGTTATCGGAACCTTTCTTCACCATGCTAGCATATGAGGTATTTTCTGAGGGATTCATCTTTGCTTCTACGACCTCTTTGAACTGCTGGAGAGAGTTCACAACGTTCTGGTGAACCTGTAGGTGCTGGATTGTGGTATGGGCCTGGATTGTTTTCTGCTTTAACGATTGGTATAAGACGGCCATCTGAGAAGTCCCACTTGAAACCTTCCGGCAAAGAGTGGAGACACGAAGCTTCTGATCTGAGTTCATTTTCCCATCACCGACAATACTGCAGACTTCGTTTAAAATTGTATCAATAGATCCTAACCATTTCTGAATCTCCGGCGTACTGATGACTTCACTCGGCAACTCATTCTCTTCGGGTACTGGTGGGTTTGGGTCACTCGGGGGTAATAGTTCAGTAGGCGTTGGTGGAGGACTTCGCCGTAGTAATTGGCTACGACCAAACGGGCTCGATCCTAGCTGAGACATACTACTAACACTTTATTTATTGTTTATATAAATTATTTAGTCCATCTTGCAACTTCGGTAAATAACACTCTTGAAAGTCGGTAAAAACCTACGTCACACGCGACACACTTTACTTTTATACTGACGGCGCAAATAATTTAATTTATTTGTCGTAATTGTTTATTTCATTATACAATAAATACAAAACACACGACCGCTTACTCTCGCGTCGCGTAAAGCGAATCAAATCATTGTTACTTCTGTATTGATAGGTGTAAGCCACCCAAACACAATGAAGTAAAAATGAAATACAACAACACACACGGGATGTGCTACAAATAATATGTTCCGTAACAAAATATCGCCTTCTCGAAAGCCTTTTAACGCTAGGAATATTTGGTTACAATATTTTGGATAGGTCGTGACATTTCAAGCGCTCATAACTGAAAATACACAGTCTAACTTTTTGTCTACACAAGTTAACATTCACTTTTATGTTGACAAAATAATCAGCGTTTACTACCTCTAAAACTGAAGCTTTATTTACCACAACATTTGGTATATTCGACCTCGATACGGGAAACGTGCAGCTAATATATACAGTGTTCTTAAACAATATGAAATTGAAGGCCATTTACAAATTTCCACTGCTAAACACTAAAAGTAAAAACGCACCCGCGCTCAATTTACATTGCCAGTTTTTGTAATGACTTGTACATAGCAAAATAAACTGTATGTCAATTGTGTAACGTACAAACTAGATACGAGCTTGTAGCTACAGGAATTACCGAGAATCCGCAAGAATTCTCCAGAAAACGCGCGACCTATTATTTGGCTGTTATAGTTTGTACCTACGTTACATTATTGACATAAAGTTCTTTATGCTTTGTATAAAAAAAGTTGCTGAATGAATGTCACTCGCACTTCAGCTGGTCTATTCTGTAAAAATCTCACCGTGAAAAAGGATTGACACTATTGACAGCTCACTTCACCTACGTTTTCATGGTAAGATTTTTCAGAATAGATCGGCAAGTCTTTTGTCTATGTGACAGTGACAGTTAGTTTCAGCCAGTAGTTTCAATTTACTAGGAATTACGAGGTCGACTACACCTTTTAGTAATTTCCCTGCAACATAAACAAAGCAATATTCTGAAAATGAACCAATAATAACTAACTAGGTGACTGAGCATTGTATGAATTGTCATATTAACTGACCAATTTTGTAGTTTGTGGCATGTTATTCTAAAATCTAGTTGGCGAAATAAATTGAGTTTGCTATTCGGTATTAACAATGTAATAGCTAGATAACCCTTTATGCATCACTTATTTGTCATACACTCGGGAGCGTTTAGGGCGCTTATACACGGTGCAAGTTGCGTGAGCAAGTAAAAATGCGAGTTACACGCGCGGGTAATTCATGCGACGCAAAAATTACTATAGACTAGCGTATACAATACTAAACTACGCAGATTCCTGTACATTCGCATACCACAAAGACTATGTACAAGCTCCATTGCACCATTTAACTTGATTGGCAAATTATATTAACTCAACTACCTACAAGTTTATAGCAACGATGAACCTTGAAACTCCACCGAAGCGGGTTCAGGGCTCGCGATTCACTTTACGAAGTACCCCTCAGGGAATTGATATTCATTCTGCAACCTTCTCCGGCAAATTTTCACGTTGATTTCAAATATACCTACATATTTTCTTTGATAACCTAAAAAATAAGGATAAAACGGACTTCAGAGACAGGAAAATTATTGAATGAGCAATTTCCTGTTGGCCAATTGATTTTTTATTTTCGGCGTCTTGAAAATTCTATGATTAATTTTTTGCGCTTTATCAGTTTATGTCATATTACTATTAGTATTAATCTTTATTAAATCACATTACAATGGTCTATAGTGTTAGTAACAAAATAGCTTAGCCTTTGTTAGTACTAAATAATTAAAACAGAACGGGTCTGGTTTGCAAGCGCCCACATTAGCGGGCTGTCTGCCTGGGTGGCTACTGATTGCAGGATAGTGTTGGGACTGTCACGCAGCCTGCGGAGTAGCGAGGCAGATTTCTTACGCCACAGTGCATCGAAGCTGTCATTGCGTGCGTCTGCAAACATTGCCGAGGCACTACAGAAGCGCGGCAATGGCAACAATACCCTGTACGCGTTATTATATTGGATACGCAGAGCATTGTAAGCCTTTTGGGTATATATGAACCACAGGGTTGCCGAGTACAGTGCTGTGCAGTATGCCTTAAAAAGGGTTATTTTAATTGCGTCTGTACATCGAGAAAATCTACGGGCCAGCATATTCGCCCTAACTGAAAATGCTCTGCGCTCGGTCTCTAGATCCATGTCATCTTTCAGGTTATCAGTAACCAGATGGCCCAGGTATTTAAATTTATATACCCTATTAATCCGGTGACCTTTCATTAGGAGAGGAGGGACAGTAGTGGGACACTTGGTGCCTGACCTGAAGACCATGAATTCTGTCTTACTGCTATTATAAACTAACCGATGAGTTGCAGCGTACGATTCACACACATTGAGTAGTTTTCGGAGAGCACCGATCAAGGGAGCCAGCAGCACCATGTCGTCTGCGTAGCTAATACTGTTAAAATTAACTATCCACGTAGCAGCCGACACGTGTGAGCCGACGCGTGCTGAGTCGCTCAATCAGAGCATTAACATACAGACCGAAGAGCAAAGGCGAGGACAGGCCCCGCTGCCTCACCCCGCACTCCAGCCGGCATGGCTCCGACAGCTCTCCCGCCCATCGCACCTGCGCTGCATGACAGCGCTGTCTCTTCTAGCTTTTGCCAGAGATGGTATGGGACAAGGTCAAAGGCCCTAGACAAGTCAAGGAAAACCGCATAAACAGGTGTAATACCTGACAGCGTGCTTCGAACTAACAATAGCAGTCTCCGTTGACAGCCCAGGTCAGAGTCCAAACTGGGCATCGCAGAACCGCACATGCTTATTTAGTAACAGACAGAGAGCTCCGATTATGTAAGCCAATAAGGTTGCGAAGTCTTCAGCTAGGCAATAAGATCAGGGATTATGGCGAATTCCATTCAATTTAGCATATCCAGTACATTGCAGTAAGGCTTCTGTATCCTCAATTTTAGCCGACCACGGTGGCATTTAATTAAATTAGATCGCGTTACATGTCCAGCCACTAGGTCACTGGGTGCTAGAGAGTATGGCGTTACCGAAATGTCTGCAGCTTAAGCCATGCATAGGTTAATTTTGACACGCGATAGTTTTGTCATGATATTCACGGTTTTCCACCATGTATCAAATTAAACCGAGTGAGTGTTTATGTCTGTATAAAATTAAGAAGTATTTTAGTTTTTATTCCCTGGCTTTTGTATGGGTCAAAAATCACATCAGTCACAACTTTTTTTACCGCGCGTCGAATGGCGACAGAATGCGACAACTGAGCGACGGATTATGTCAATCATACAGATTTAACTGCCGTGACATGTTACGTATGGCAGACAGAAAAATCGTCAGTGCGCGTCACGTCAATTAGAGCCAACCACTGTAGTGGATTTAATTTATTCTATATACGCTACATGCCAGTGGTAATGGCCGCGACTTATGACTTGTACTCGTACATCGAGACTTCAAACCCTGACTTTGTGAAATAATTTTCATCACCACTGCTCTCAAAACGGTGACATCGTGAAAAAACCGGCATGTTCTAGAACTAAAAATTGTGTGACATCTACTAATCCGCACTGGGCCTGTGGTGGATTACGGCCCACTCCCTCTCACAGAGATGAGGCTTGTGTCCCAACATTATAGGCTGATTATGCTACGCTGCATGTCCGAATACTAGGTCGTATAGGCTTTGCTGTAATATCTTTTGAAGCTTAAACTAATCTCGTGTGTAGGAGAGTATTCATTTTGTTAACAAAAATATCGCTCTTTTTAATGACCCGTGATGACAGAATGACAACTGAGCGACGGACCACATCAATCATGGATATTACAAAAAGACAAAAAAAACATACGCTTGTGTGTAACAGGCCTAACTAATCAGTTGAACAGTAGTGCGGTCGTAATCTTATCGTGTTTACCGGCCATTTAATTAATAAATACACGAGTGTGCGCTTTTACGGACAACTGCTTACACACAACAACGGCTTTAATCTCGAAAAAAAAAAACACGAAATTTCATAGTGCTTTTTTATGCATTATCTTATATTTTTGGACTTCTATTACTTAAACAATGGTCTAGCCTTATATTTATATTGCCTCAGTTTGACTAACTCAGTATACCCAATAACGGTTCGTAAATTGAATAGGAATCGGGCATATTTGCATTTTACTGTTGCTTTGTTTTTGTTGTTACTTCCGCCTTGAACGTAGATCCATTAGAGTTCAATGAAAGTCAAACTACTATGTTAGCTATTACAGTTAACGAAATAATTTGGCTGCTAACTTCCCCGAGCATAATAACTATCCTAATACAATCGCTGATGAGGTATATGTTGAACAAAGTTGTTACACGGTGTTGTGCCCCAGATGTTAATCGACAGTAACTACTTGAATTAACAATGTTAACAGATTAATGGCGAAGCGAAACTGTTCACGTTTTATGTTGGAGCCTGGGAACAGTTTTGTTGATGGACTTATCTAGCGAGGCTTGATAGAACCAACATGCAATTAGGCTTTGCTTGCAAGCTCACTCTGACAGGCCAAGCTTTGTCTAATTTTTACCGTCACATTTCTTTATTTATATGACAAAACACAAATAACAAACGCTGGCCGCACAGTTGCTGGACTAAAGTGGAACTGGGCTGGCCGCATCTGTCTCATTTTGCAACAGCAATATGCTCCTGGAAATGACTACGCGACAGGCCCAGAAAGAGATGGCGGGATGAGCTGGACTCCTTCTTAAAGGATTGGCCCGCAATGTCAGTAGACCGGGAAAAGATGGAAGGGAGGCCTTTTCCCTGCAGTGGGACAACACAAGTTTATAATAATAAATAATGACAATAAATTGCTTGCTGCACTTACAGTTTACACCAAAGCGTGCAGCAAGCCAATAATATAAACTTTAACTAAAAAACTTCATCAACACACATCACACACTATCTTCTTCTTCTTCTTCACATGGTTCAATGCATCGATCCTCGAACCTCGACTCAACCTTCTCTGACTCGCTGGTGGCGAACTCTGAAAAATAACAAGAGCATAAGAATCTTGTCTTGCAACTTTTACATGGAGGGAGTCGCGAGCTTAGCTAGTCTTAAATAAACAATTTGGTGGATCACCCATCAAAATGATCATGATAGTAACCGCTCAAGCTCCAAGGATAGTAAAAGATTGATGGATTTTCTGATCCCAATAAGCTACGTTCCTGTCCTTGTATTAAGTATGGAATTTCCCGAATTTTTCCAGGCAGCTGCGTCACGAATTTTTAGATTTTCTGAACTCTTTTTCTCAACGCTTTTTCCAACCTAAGTCCCTTACTTTTTTTGTAAAGACGTTTAAGCTTTCTAATTAAGAAAGGCCACATCAGTTTCATTATCCTCAATAGTTTAATGCTCATTGAATTTACTTACGTAGAAACGCTGTACCTTTTAAATAACTAACAATTTAGAAGGAATAACTTTTTTTTATTTTCGTTGTATTTTTTTGTCATTTTACTCCATAGAAGGGATCGTGGGACTATTTTATACACCAAGCTCGACATTTTCCAAAAACAAAAATGTATCACATAACACGTTTCTTTTATTAAGTTAACAAAAGTGATGAAAAACCTTGAACCTTATAGGTACTACAGTGTTCGATAGTAAGGGCCACGGCACACTCGTAACACCCGACCCCGATGCTTGCATGCTCATTGGCCAATTCACGAAATGTAACCAATGAACACGCCAACTCCGCGTCGCGTGGCCCCGCGTCGCGTGTCATGTCTGGCATGTCCCACGTCTGTTGCTAGCCTAAAAGGGCGTGAATGTTATGTGGCGCTCAAACAAAACAGTCATTTTACAGAAATGGAGAACTCATAACCATAGTTATGAGTTATGACACATCCCGACAAAGCGTCTATTTTCGTAGACATTAGTCAGCATGACATATGATGTTGACAAATGATTTCATGTATTGTCAGTCTTGATATCTTGAGACAGTACACTCAGTAGTATCATAAATTTTCTGACTAAATTAGACTCGACCTTTATAGATTTACACATCAAGCTATACATTTCCAGTTTATGCCGATCTCGCATTGTATAGGATTTCCGTACAATGCGAGGTCAGCTTATACTGGAAATGTATAGCTTGATGTGTAGCCTTGTGGACGATCACCTTCTGACAGCAAACTTTTGCCTTTTTGCCTGTGACACTAGGATCACTAGATTTTGCTAACAATTTCGTCCGATTAGAAAAATAGACACCAAAATCTGCGACAGTGACAAGAGCTAACTGGCTGTAAATATCTAGTTTATCTCAGCCCATACAATCCAATGCACATTGTTTTGCTTGGGAACCATGTCACCGCGTTTTCGCTAGTCTGTAGTGTTCGCTTAAATCAATTACAATTCCGTATTCTCGTCAGGTTTCATGAATTTTGACCGATTTTAGGCAACTTTAGGCCGAAATAATAGTCGCTTCCTGCGTCCATATAAGCTTAGCATAATGATATCCTGTATTTAAAAGCTGCTATGGCTTATGCGTCATAAGCCAGACGTCACCCCCACATGAATAATAATAAGAGTTGGTATAGGTATTTCTATTTCCGGCTTGGATACTATATAGAAAACTGTCTTGTAAAAGTTGTCCGTGGATTAATCATCATCATTTATTTTTGTAGACTGTGAAAGTCAAATAATTTAAATAGAGTAGGTAAATACAAGCCTTGTCTGAAATTAAATAAAAATGAAATTTTTGACCTGTCTGGTGCATTTAAAGTGCTCTAAATTAAAACCTTTCTAGTTTAAACTTTTGGCAATTTTAATATAGGTAGTTTAGTTATTGATTTAAATGATTATGAAATAAAAAGTATCTTCTTCTTTTCGTATGGTTAGTGGCTAACCTGGTGTCAGAGTTTTAAAGCTCTGACTTGGCTTCACATGCGGTCGAGAAATACTTCTCAGGCATGGCCGGCTTCTTCGTGATTGTTTTTGTTACAAGTGATTTTGGTACAAATGTCAATACAATAAAGTGTTTCTAAAATAAATTTCGATCCTTCGAACATACTTTGTCTATAGAATCACAATCCGTTAAAAGCAAAACATCTTTGAATGATCCAGTTACTATAAATTAAGTATGAAATATTGATCCAGTTTCCGTTACTGTTTTGATAGTGGAAAAGCTGCGCCACATAGTGTCCGCAATTCACGGTCAAATGACTTCACTGAAACGTTATTTATGAAAGAGTAGTTTTGATACAGTTAAGTCATACCCCGTTGCCATCATTTTCATGACAGCCGTGACTGCGGCCATTGCGCTCTTCTAGGAAACCGTAGCCATACGACTATCCGGATGGAAAGAGACAATAAAAAGGGTACACGTTTAAATAAAAGCCATAGTAACAATAATATCTACCTATTAGCATTTCGTACGCAACCGTATTCCACAGATGTGTAACAATATTCTCATCATATTAGGTATCCCCCAACGAGGTATATTTACTGAAACACGTCATGTTTCAGTAAATATACCTCGTTGGTTGTCATCACGCCTGTAACGTCAATAATATCATTATCTGCCTAACTCAGCTTCCAATCTAACCGGATGCAGCTGAATATCAGTATTTTACATGGAGCGACTTCATATCTAAAATTCAAAATTCAAAAGTCATTTATTCAAACTAGGCTGAGAATCAGCACTTTTTGAACGTCAAAATTACATAATACAGTCCCCCAAAACGCCCACCCTTCACCACTTCCTAGTGCTTTAGCTGGGAAGAAGAAGTGGCGCAACAAACTCCCCAGCAGCACAGCTGTCTGTTCAGTTAGAAAAAAATGAATCTATGTAATAGTATGCAAAATGACATTTACATTACGCAACACAAAACATAATTTAAACTATAAAATTAATAGCCATATGACAGCTATCTGACCACCACAACCCAGTAACTGGGCAACACGATACCCCTTGATAAGACAGAATGTCAGACTTTAATCTGAGTACCCGTAACGACTCTCAACGATCTATGAATGACAGCCGGAACCAACTGAGGCATGGAGGAGTTTCACTATGTCTATGACTACCTCAGTAACCGTAGATTAACCTCAGATCGACCCGTGCGACTGTTATTACTTAGTTACGAGCTAACTTTAATAATAAAGGGTAATTTAAAGATGATTAGACCAGTAATTACCTGAGGTTTATCTAAACCGATACCAAACTTTCAGTTCTAGTGGCCTTATCTTTCAGAAACTAAGACAATGCTTAATAACCTCATTAATATCGTTAATATTGTAACTTCCAAGGGTCGGTATTACCTGTCGGGCTTAGACCAGTTTAATTTTTATGATTTTTTTATATTTTTTCTGATCTTTCTGATCTATGTGACAGATCCCAGGATTAGCCCAATCAATAACAACATCAAACATCGCTAACGAGCATGTAACTATGATTTGTATATGTTATTAGGTCCCCTCAGAGTAGTTTATACCCAAGTTTGCAACCCTGAAGATCTTGTGCTACTCCCATGGTCGTTCGAAAAACTGCGAAATTCTGGCACTTGTTTCAGTTTTTTTGAAAAATATACCTTAAGGACACGGTCTCGGTCTATTGGTTGCGAAGATACAGCTAGTCAAAGATGAACTTTTTTTCCAAAGTGTTTTTTTTTTCGCTTATGGTAAGCGACATGTGGCTAAGGGGTTAGCAACACGTCGAAATCTTACAAAGATTGGTGTTAATTTCGTTGCTTAGTTTTGCTTAAACAGATTTTTCGTTTCGTATCTAGTACATAGATAAGAAATGATGAATGAATATGAATCAGAGTCTAGCTCATCATTTAGCCTTCTATACATGAGGTATTTAAGCAAAACAGTTTCGCTCAGTGTGAGGTCGCCATACACAACGATAATAATACACTTTATTGCTTATTGTTCCCAACTCATTCTGAATGCTAGCAGCAACCTCCTAATTTATCCGCGGGTTTCGTGACAGCCTATTGTATACATTTTCATTAGGCCCGCATTTAAAACAGGTAGATAATGAAATGGAATGATGATGGCGAATTTAACATTAGTTTGACCATCTCATTTTATGTTACTATTAATAAAGTATCAGATAGTAAAAAGTTACGTGTGGGCGTGTAATTGCATCTGTTTATTAATTAACTAGGTGATTATTAAGATTGAAATGGTAATTAATGTCTGGAAAATTATAAATTACGTAGGTAGATAAATCTTACATTTGATCTGGTGGTTGCCATCGAACATTTTGGTTAATTAATAATTGAAACTAATTTGATTAGTTATTATTGTTCATTTTGATTAGTTTCTTTCTCGTACCCACTTGTATACCATTTATAGTTAAGTATTGACTTCAAATTAAATAACACTATTTTCATACTCGGATGTAGCTAAAACAAAAATATACGCTTTTTAATCTTAGTATACCATCCTAAAATAAACCAGGGTAAGGCAATATCTCGCGTTTCCCGAAAAAATATTAGTGTGTTCAAACGCCTACCAATATAGAACTGCAAACAGTTACGTTTGTGTTCGTGCCGCGTGACTGTCAGGCGCTTTGCGCACGCGAAGGTCTCGATCTCCGATTAATAGCACACCGAGGTTGCCCTACCCGCCCTTTATTACCTCTCCACCCTCTTCGAGTGCCTGCAAAATGAGCAATGTTAAGGTCAAACGACGCAACTCCTTATAAGTCCGGTTCCTCCATAATCCGCAGCTAAGGAAACTTTGATCAAATCCGAACTTAGAAATCAGCAAAAGTTTCAGCGTCTGGATTCGAGATCTTAATAAGATTTCGTGCTAACTTTGCTTATCGAGCCGTGCCGTGATAAGATTGCATTAACTTACTAATGATGTCCGAAGTAGATAGGTAATCAGTTCAATCAATAATTCAGTGACAATGCAATTATAGGCATTAATTGCATATAACCGAGATTATCACATTATTGAGTGCTAAATCGAAAACCCAACTAATTGAATACAGGCTAACATGAGTGGCAGCTCATGTTAGCCTGTATTAATAAAGTATTGTTGTTATACTTGTTAACCAACAACAAAAGAAAATCACATACGTCATAGCTAGGACAGAAATAAATACAAGAAATATGTGGTTGACATCAACGGCGGTCGATCGTTAAAATCCAGAAGAAAATTATAAGCAGTGGGGTGTGGGCTGGGTTTATATTACTTATCATAAAAATACTTAGGTACGTAATTAACATTTAAGGTATTTGGGCTACAATCACGTGTCATTATTAATGCCTATAATTGATTAATGAGTTACGTAATCAGAATATGAATACAGTGGATAAATAGGTAGGTATGATAGGCGTCTTTCTTCCAAATTATCTATCGTTAGGAATGGCTTCAGTAAAAAGTGCGATCCAGTAGTATCTACACCATGCTCTTTAAAAACAGCAAAAGTAAAATCAAGCATTCCTTGCATAGCCACAAATCCATTTCCAGTAGTCACGGTACAGTGACACAAAAAACAGGTGGCTATAACGAGAAAACAAAAATGGTGTTATATTCCTCACACAGTATTATGTCGTGTCCTACTTACGTCAGGCGTTGACGAGTCTTGTGTTCGTATTCATGACCACCTCCTCTTGAATAGCTTTTTGTCCTCGGCTACCCCAAATTATTTTCTATTGAATTTCAGACTGGACTCTTGAAATGTCGTTCATCAAACTGTCAAGTTTCAAAGTGACAAGTTTTGTGTACACTGGTTTACTTAATATTGATATTAGTTTGTAACTACGCAAGCATAAGTTTAAATGCCATAGGTTAAATGAAAATAGTCTTTAGGGACCGACTGCCATATGCCCCTAATGCTAGTCATAAACAACCTGCGTAGCGAAATAGCTCTTCAGTTAATAGAGTACAATTTAAAATAATTAGTGGAGTAGGCATCCGGGTGTTATAGCACGCGTCTCGCAATCTAAATTGTATCAGCGGATGTGTCGTGACACACAATTACATAATAAATTTGCTCACACAATGACCATTATTGTCTTGCACATAAAATAATAATACATCTATAATTTAATAGTGTGTAATATAAGGTGCTATTAAATACATCCCGTATTTAACAGCACTTTAAATTTGATGAAAACATCTATAAAATTGTATATCAGCACTTAAAAATAATAATACATCTATAATTTAACATTATCACTTTAATAAACATGAACCAAATTTACAATATATATATATAAACTATAAAGTAATAATGTCATAAACAACATAATTAAAATTCCTACAAAAATAATGGTTTGCACTATAACTGAGTTGAAAACCAACTCCGAAACCGAAAAGTATATTTTTTTCCTATATAATCTGGTAGTTTTTGGCACTCACCGGCCGCTGCCACAGCACCGCTCGATTCGCTCGCTCGGCTCATGCGTAGGGGGTCACAGTTCTATCCTAACCTAACCTTTTTTGCGAGTTAAATTTATAGTTCATAATTCATTACATTAATTTTAAAGTGCGTTTTTATATTTCCCTTAAATATGTACACACAAATAATCTGATTAATCCAATCACGCAATCTAAATAGTTCTGTAGAATATCGGCAAGAAGAAGGCAAAACAGAGGAAGAAGTTACTGACAATATTTTTTTTTTACAATTATTGCTTTAAATCAACTGTGCTCTAATGAATTTCTGAATCGAGAAAATGTAGAATAGCAAAAAAGTAAATAGCAATAAAGCTACATATTTTCCCAGTGAGGTTAAGAGCTAAAAATATACAAATATGTCAGTAATTCGGTGTAAACTTTTCCAGGCTGTTCCAGTTTGTAACGGAAAATATAAAGATGCTGAGCGTTTGAGTAGGTCTCCTCTGAGCTATATTGACGTTGTTTAAATAATACAACTTAATCAGAATTTCGGATATTATTACGCATAATATGTAGGATATTCTTAGAAATAAGTACGCAGTATTTTTGAAAGCTGTAAGAAAATCAGCAACTTAAATTAAACATAGGTACGGGCGGCGGGTGGATTTGTTCCAGTTGTCTGAATCACTGCAAGTTGTACCACTGTTCTGTGACTAAAATATATTATTTTTATATGACATGCTCTTTTCATGCAGGTCGCTCTGAAATCACAGCTGAAAGTGTTGACGCTTTGTTCAGGTGATTGACATGACATGAAAGTAGGGGACAAACTGTATAGTATGAATGTGTGATGTGAAAAGTTTTGACCTAAAAGGATTTGTTACTCGTTCATTTACAAGTTGAGTGCGTTTGGAACTACAAATGCATTTGAAAATCGTATTGGTCGACTCTACCTGTACGCTTATTTCATGCTCTCAATAATATAGATATTGGATTAGTTTACGTGCTGTTGTTCCTGTGTCTTAATAAAGTAATGGTAAAAAAATTAACTAGTTCAGTTACGTTTTGGAAACCCAACATTTATGAATTCACTATCATTCGCAAGATATCTCGACATAAATCGCTTTGAAAATACCTAGATCGCACCTTTTCAAATACCCGAAGTACCGACATCTGAAATAGTGCGGATTACTGTCATACCTCATAGAAAAGCTGAATTTGTTTACAAAGATTACCACGGTCCCGCTTCAGATGCCATCTTTGAATGCGACCGTCTCTAAAAGCGGCAAAATATTCCGTTCACATTCGCCGCCCGCCCTATTACGTGCACAGATTTTTCACAAAAAATCTCATCTCCAATCGACCCTCCTTAAAGTGGGTCGTAAGCCTTTGATGGAATCTCTCATAAAATAAAGCCTGGAGAAAGTGCGAGTCAGAGTATCCAAGGTTATCTATAAGATGAATAAATTTTGCTGTCTCCCATCTGAACAAAAAATATTTATGGGCCAAAGTCGAAAGGTGAAATAGTTGGGTGCTCCGAAGTTTAAATATAACCATCGTCGTAAAGTTTAATGTATCCTGTAATTACTTGATTTTTAAGCGGTTTTAAATTTCCCAAGGGACATTACGCGTCAGAAACTTTTACTGTTATCCGGGATAGAATTTGTTAATGTAAAAAGTTAACAAGGAAAAAGACATCGGTTGAGAGCAATCATTTTGTGAAATGATTTTCACAAAAGAAAATGTTTCAAATTAATTCTCAGTACTTAAATTAATTTTTCCGGCTAAGCTAAAGTATAATTAGATAGGTACGTCTACCTGGTACATAGTTTAGCTTTAGAGCTTAGTAGCTAAGCAGTCTATAGAATCTCCTTACTTCTGTACCCACTGCTACTAACTTAGTCGAATTAATAGCCTTATTGACGAAGATCCGACTACCGGACTTTTATGTAAAAAATATTTATCCCTATACTGTATTCCCTTGCGTTCAAAAACAAACTGAATGTCAATGTACTGTTAAGTATCGAATAAAATACTGAAACTGAGATCAGAAACTAAGGCATGAACTTGCTATTTTTTCTCGCTCAAGAAACATACAATCATCAATTAAAAGGAGTCCATCTCATTTTCCACCATTTTCCTTCTCTATTTGTTTTAAAACATTTAAATATAAGTATATTTTGGTTGTATGTAAGCAGTTGTTTAGTAAATAACGTTCCTAAAGAGGTCGCGGTCGCGTCGCGGCCAGGTGGTCGGCACTCCGCCAACAGATGGCACAATAGTTCCGCTCAAACGTTGTGGGGAGATTATCTATATTTCTTTACGCACCCATTGTTTATTGCAGCTAGAGGTTTATTTTCTCACGTATTTCGAACTGAAATAGACTGAATTACCCACAGAAAGATTGTACATTTGAATACCCATTTCAGACTTTTTCATGTGAAGATGGTAGTCACTAGATAGTCTCGACTACAATAGACTCCTTATTCGCTATTACTCCTTACAAAAATATAGAATGCGTTTTTAAGAGCGTTTTTTTCTGAAAGTGGGCAACGTCGTATATAGATGTCAAATATTTTGCTGTTTTGATTAATTTGGCAATATTACTGTATGGAAATAAGAAATGTAGCTAACTAGCGAACTAGAATATTAATAATGAATTGCAATTATAACACTGAATTTGATGTTGTAACCGTTTTAGATGTAAAAAAAGCATTTGGAAAGTTTTCAAATACTTTTTTTACATCTTAAACTAAATATTCGCTGTTACGATATTAATTATTGTATTTCATAATTAATATTTTAGTTCACTTGTTAGCCACATTTCAAATTTCCATACAGTAATATTGGCAAATTAATCAAAACAGGTAATTAATTTGACAGCTATTTGCGACGTTTCCAACTTTTAGGATAAGCGCTCATAATATGCACTGCCCTCAAAATTTTGTCGTCATATTTTTTTATACGGGCCCTAAATTCAATACCCATGATTCCATAACGGTGTTTAACGATATTGTATTGTTTAAATGTCACAAACAGTAGCCTCAAACCAAGATTACTTCCGTTAAACTACGTTTTAGAGTAAAGGGCTCTATGACTTTCTATGCAAATCGTGTATATCTAACAGAGATTAATAATGTTATCAAGGTGGGTAGCAACCTTCACCCGTGTGTATAAATAACTTCATAATACTGTGACCACCAATTTGCTTGCCAACTTACCAAGAAAATCTAGCTCACTATGTATGTAGGTACATAAGTCAAGCCACCAGCCACAAATCTACAATATCAATTGTGTATTATCATTAGAAAACAATTAAACAGATACTTCCTAATAAATATTAAATGTGAGTTTGCAAAGCAATATTTTAATTTATTTTTAGACAAAAAATATGTTACTAACATTAACGAGCCACTGAAAGAAAATGTTTATCATTTCATGAGCCAGAGGGCTTTTCCTGTCGTGTAATTAGTCTTTACGAACATTAAGAAACAAAGCTTTGTCCATAAAACATTATCTTTGATGCGGTAATTTAATAATAATGACTTACATTAGTCCAATTTGTGTGTAGCTTATACCTTCGTAGCTTATACCTACATATCTCTAAGTCATGAACATATTACATACAAAGAACATCAACCAAAAATAAAACTCTCGTACAAAAGCAGGCCGCAAAAAAAACAACTTTTATTATATTTTTATATCTCGTACGTCGTGATTACGTACAGTAGCGATTAGAGAATACCGTCAAGGGTGAGAGACATTAAGGGCCGGCGACCTGGCGAAGCGCCGCGCAAGTGGGTTTAATTGCCATGCAAATATCAACATTATATGTCTTAAAATAAGGTCATAAATAAATACCGTCGGACGCGATCCTCTGTCCGCTCTCGGACTAAATTAAGTAATCTATTTTCAATTTTATTTGTACAAGTGCAAGGTCGATATTTATTTGACAGTGAAAACCACCCTCCCCTACTCTTCGCCAGGTCTGCGCCAGCCCTAAAACAAATCCCTTTAACACGGGACCTAAGCGGATGTAGCGATGAGGCTTCTCTGCAATGTGCCCTTCTCATCGCACCTCCAATGGGCACAGAGATCATTCAAGATTCCGTTTAACGATCGTTTTATGAACCCCATCAAACGAATCATAAGCTGATAGTTACAAATAACCATATAATAACGTAATAACGTTTCTTTTACCGCAGATTATGACGTAATATTATTTTCGGTTAACTAATGGCTATGGAGACATAACAAATTATAGAATCTCTTCATCTAATGACCACCTTAGTATGAATGTAACAAGACGTATGAATTAATGATGTTCTAGTGAGACATATTACCAGTCGGCGCAACTAAGTAGACGAAAACATTTCTGATTGTACCTACTACAAGTCTGAATACAGCAGCACATTCCAAAAATATGAAATCGTAATTTTTGTTAACTTGCTTCAAGTTGACGAATATTACAAAAATTTCCTTTCCATTTCAGGTGACGTACATCAATCAAACCGAATTTATTACTACGAAGCGTATTGTTGAATTTTGATATACGATTTTTGGATCTACAAACGTTTTAGAGAACGCAAAAATGTTGGTATTTGTTCTTACTTAGGGGCGTTTAAAGATAAGTGTTTGTGATGAGTCGACACCAGCTGCGCGTTCCGGAAGTGCGCGTGAGTGGTGCGCCGGCGCAGGAAGAGGACGACCCCCCCACCGCGCTGCACCCTTTCGCGCTAACGCTTGCATCTATACCGAGAAGAAGACACTCTTGGATATGCGGGTAAGTGAATGAGACGTGGATGGTGCTGTATATTTATTGATGACTAGGTTTTATCGGTGATCCTGCTCCGCCATGGAGAAGCTTGAAGACCTTTCTTTTTTCAATTCAAAATCTATGAGAAAGTTATTTGCAACCCTATACATTTCATTACCCTCTAATTAGGTCTACAAAAATTAATTTACATTTTAACAAAACCTAACCATGAAAATTGTAAAATCTAATTACCTTTCATCAACTTCATAACTTAGCATTATTCTGAAAGGCTAAAAGTACGTATCTTTGTGCAAAATTTTGACATCTTTCAAGTTCTTTCGAACAGGTAATTAAGTTATTTGATTAAATAACACCGTGTTTTAATTTGCAGCTTTATATAAATACATTTTACGATAATCTTGTAAAAGATAAATATAGATTGGATCAGCTTATTATCGTTTCAGGGAAGTCTTAAAAGTCACCTCAAGGTGAGGGTTTATTGCACGGCAGTGAGTGGGTTATCCAGTTGTCAATGTTTTGAACTTCAAAGCTAACTCTATTTATAAAAATACTAGCGAGCCGCCCCTGCTTCGCAAGGTTTTTACGACTTGACAAAAAATCGAGATTTCTTAACTATCTATAAGTTTAATATTAATGTAATAAACACATAAACCTACCGGAATACATTCTCTAAATTGTGTTGAAAACCTCATCGAAATCCGTTGCGTATTTTAGAAGAACAACGCGGACATACAGACAAACATGAAAAGCGACTTTGTTTTATAATATGTATAGATTATGATATTTAGCTTTCACCGCTAGCACAGCTGTGAGGCAACAAAGATAAAAAGCCAGACGCATAAATAAATCTAATAGCTATTTCTTATATTTTGATAACAGAACCCCGTTTAGTCTCTCTGTATATTATTATTATTCATATTTCTCGCGTACAAACACACTTAGATTAGTTTCGCTTTATACCTACAGCATAACAATATCGCTGGAGTATCGTGTCTATATTGAATAGATATTTTCAGCAGTGAGTGGCTATCTGTAAGACAAATATCAGTTAATATTCATGAGGGGCTCTGGCGATGGTCTGTCCCAGGAATTAGCACAACAATGACCGCCACGTAAACGCTCATCCTCGCTAACCTCGACTATTGTACTGAGATCACTGTCTTCAACTGTTTTTGTATTCCATTGTACCCGTCGACGCTTTCACTAGAATTGTCCCATGAATCATTGTAATACAGTCGCCGTATTCTCCCCAAATTGCCTCCTGGCTCCTACATAACTTTATTATTCATCATGTACTTACTTCTTTATTGAAAAGTAGACGATAAATTTAAAAAACGTTAAAGATATCTACAGAAACTGCGCATTGGCGAAGAAAAATCACAAAAAATTCAGGTTTTTTTCCTTTCTTTCGTCTGTCAGTGATATTTCATCACGACATTAGAGGGCACATTGAAGGAAGCCATTAATCCGACATTGGCAGCGCTTATACGTCGTTCTTCACACGCAACGCTTTATCCAATATCAAAATATTTGTATGGCGGATATAGCACGTTATTAATATAACATTTTGCAGAAAACGGGCGAGGCTACCTATCAATATACCTGTGGTCTTAGTTATAAATATCCCTGAATTTCAAATAAATTGCGCAGATCTGTTTGTTTTGCCCATTCGGGATGAGGAGAGGTGAAGTTAATCGGTTGGTCCCTGAGAACGTATTGTGACAGTACCTATGTGTGTGGAGTCAATCAATACGCTCACGGGGAAATAGCTCAATCTGGAAGCGGGAAATAGATCCAATTAAACACGACTTTGCTGTCTGATTGCTCTCTGTGCTACTCCTAGCTCGAATGAGAATGTGGAAAAAAATCTATAACCCTTAACACTTTCGACTCCACCCTCTTTTCATAGAACTCATACCCCATGCCACCATACATTTTGGAAGTGAACCCTCTGGGAGGGTTGCCGGCATTACGTTTGCGCTAAAGTTAACAATCGCGGACGGTCAACGGCATTAGGTTTAAAACGTGTTATAAAACACTGTAAAACGAAGTAAAATTGTGTTTTCACGGGGTCTTGTCGCTATAAGTAGTTTTCAACTTTTTATTTTTACCCTGAACAAAAAATATAAAAAAATTAAAATGTTTGTTTTAAAACCAACGCATATACTAATACATCTTATTAAAATATCCATCAGATTTTATTTTCACGGTTTATAATTCGCTAAAGAAATCTACATTTAAAATCCGCGAGGGCGGATCCCATATGAAACTAGGTGAACCCTCCAGGAGGGTTCCCGGCACTGAACGCATTAATGAAGTCAGTCACTCTTACGAACATATTAAGTGCTTAAAGCAAATAAAAATTTCAATGAATGTAAAAAAAATCATAATTCGATTAGACCGTTCTTTTTATTGTGTAAGTTCAGTCGGCGGTACATTTAGCGTAATTACATCGAGAACGATCAATCGAAATTTGAATCGTTTTGAAACAAATTGCTAATCCATTGCTTCATAAGTTCGTAAAAAAATCTGCTCCACAACGTAAATAACGCAATGAATGTTGTTGAACTATCAAAATGAAACAAATTTGTCGTAATCGTTTACGAAAATGTGTTGCGTAATTAGATAGCTAGTTTGTGCATGTCCGGTTTCAGTTATGTCCTTATAAATTATGTATGGAGCCAACTTTGCCTAGATGGTATAGTCAGCAACAACTTTAGTTTTCTAAATTTTTGTTTATTGAGCAAAAATTATTATTAAATCCGGAACAGAAGTAAAATTTATAGAATAATAACTTTTAGCCACTGTGTAAAATGCTAAAAAGCAGATTATTGAATCATTTTGTGTTAGTTCAGACTTCAGATGATGTGTAAAAGTAGCAGTGTTAACTTCTTTTTCTGACCGTACATGTGTACGGTCAGAAAAAGAAAAACACTACATATTAATAAAATAAAACTTTCAAGCATCGTTAACTTTTCTCCTTGCTTAGCTCTTAGTCCTGTGCAACTTTCTTAATGAAGCTGTTAGGCTAGTATAAACACATATGTCTAGAATTTACTGAGGAACCGATTTACCGTTTTTACTGAGGAGCTTAGCTCGCGGCGAGCCCGACCTTAGGGTTGCGCCCTTTACATCGCTTTTGTCTCAGTCTCTTCAGTCTGAACTCAAAGGCTTGTCTTTGAAGTAGTCTGTCGACCAGCAGACCTATTGCGTGACACTTGCAATGATATTATTTTGTTAAATGTCTTATACGTTCAAAATATTGTATGTTTTCGAAATCCACCTTCTTGACCAATAAAATAATATTGTTCAATAGTAAAAAAGTGCGTTTTTGTGTTTCACAATAAAATTGTGGGTCAGTTTTAGACAAGGACTGAAAAGCCATAGATTTTCAGAACATGATCTGGCAAATGTACAACTTTATGTGATGATAGCATTGTAAGTACAATATGTTTCCACTTTTGCGTAAATAGGTCTGTATTTCTGCTTGTACTTGTTGCGATATAAATTAAATTCAGTAGGTAATTTTGTTACTGATAGGATAGTGTTTCAAATATCTGTCGGCTAACACACAAACACTTGAATGAGGACTATTAATTTAACAATTCTATTACAATAACTAAGTAATTATTGCTGAGCATCTCACTGAGAATTAAACTAGTTAATATTAATTTGAACGTTGGATATATTCTTGTTCGCTACTCAAAGGCTTATTCTATCAAAGCAGAGCTACTTTTCATCTTATCTTTGAGGTGCCAGTTTCGAGTTAATAGCGTTTCCTTTTCAAAAAACAATATCAAAATGAAGGTAAAATAAGCTTAATGTTCATAAGTTTTTACAAGCTCATACCGTAATATTAACGGGGTTCCTTCATCTGTTTCAGCTCTGAAGATTTAATGCATTTAGAGAATTTAGGAATTTGAAATTTCAAGATGGTGCTCTTGGAAAAAAGTCCTAAGATAACCTAATCTGAACACCTATATCTACATCTACCTATAAGGACAAACTACGAGCCCTACGACCACCTTTCACCGGCTTCATAAGGTTCATAACTCATTCGTTGGGCTTGGTATAACCTTTTATAACAAGCTACCCTCTTCTTTGCTAGATTTGCCTTTTAATGCCTTGACGACATGGTTGGCGCAGTGGTGTACTGCTGCGCTGCGTGTCGCGGGTTCGATTCCCGCACGGGACAAATATTTGTATGACCTACAATTACTTGTTCCGCGTCTGGCTGTTTGTGTATGTGAGTTTAAATGTTTGTAAACGCACCCACAATACAGGAGAAAAACCTAGTGTGGGGCAAAGTTTTTATAAAAAATAAAAAATAAATGCGTTTAAAACTAAAGTAAAATCCAACTTTTGTTCAAAGGCATACTATTCTATCAACGACTACTTATTTGACTTTATAAGTGAATTTATTATAATTTTATTTCAATTTATTGTTGACATAATTTACTCATTACAATGTTTTTTTATGAGTTGTATTGCAATATGTGGTTAGCTAGCGCTATTTTCTATTAGAAAGTTTATCCAGTCAATTCTACTTGCCAAGTTGTGGCATTTATTCTACTGTGAAAATGATCCCGTCTGAAGATCTAAGTGGATTGACCGCATATACCTACACACAAAGTGTCCCTTATCCTGATCAAAGTTGACCGCGCTGACTTCATAAAGTCGTCAGAAGCAGTGCATCTCACGTGGCAAAGAATAAAGAAAATATAATTAAAAAACATTACACTCAGACATGTTTACTTCTATGAAATTACCTTCCTGATCTTTGTGATTCTTTTTCTCTTGGATAGTGTACTTAAATGTGGCGCTGTAATAACTAAGAGGGTAGTAGCAGCTCTTTACTTTCCCTGCACGTTCCTAAAATATTTTCCTTTTGTATGAATTATGTAAAGCCTTTCGTTATGTACTTCGCCTTTAAGATTGAGTTTTACTTAGGAACAGAAACGTGACCACTGAAATTTATACCGCACGGTGTTTATAATGAATAAAACATAGCCATGCTCTAAGTATGGACAGATTGGTTATCAGTCTAATTATTTTTCGGAATTAGATTTCGTGTCTACAAAAATCCGTAATAAATCCGTGAAAAGCTAGCTTTTCCTATCAAAAATAATAAAAATGATAAAAACCGAGTAGGGTTTGATGTTTATTTTTCCTAAATATTCATTAAATTCATTTGGAATATGAGCCGTGTGTGTTGGCTCAGTGGGCTACTCACGTAAGTACCTACCCACATTTTAATTCACTTACCTGAGCCACCCACTTCAGGCCCGCTTTACGACTTTACGCCTGCCTTGTTAGTGCTACAATATATTCAATTGTCTTGCCGTATTCCGGCCTCCCGAGTTTCCCCACTCAGTTTAATGTGTTTACTTATTTTCATTAATTTTATTCCACCAAAAAGTTACCACAAGCAATAAAGTGTAGGTAATTTAACGTCGAGAGAATTAACTTTGTAGATCGTAAATTGTTGGTTTTGTCTAACGTCAATAGATGGCCTTTCATTTCATAAACAAAGTAAAGTCTAGAAATAAACTTTACTGTTTAAGTTGTAAAGGGTCTGCAAAACTTATTGACAGTTTGTTCTCGTAAAATGATTAATTCTGTTGGAAAAATAGTAATATCTCAGATAGCAAACTCATTAATAAATAGTGGTTGAGCAGGAAAGTGCCATCAATCAACTGAGGTTTAATGGCGCTTATAAACCCGCTGTAGTCATTATTTAATTTAAATTACATTACAGTTTAAGCATTAAGCTCATTTTTATTCGTCTCCGATATGGTGTTAGCTCTAACATTATGATGAGCAATATTACGTGGAATTGAAAGCAGCATTTACCTACAATCCAATCATGAAATTGGAAGGCTTTTGTTTTGGCAATCCTGTTAAAGTAGAGGTTAATGTAATCCCTGTCGTAGGCATTGCTACTAGTGAGTAACTAAGTTAGGAGATTGGATTCCCTAAATCGCGGTAATTTCTATGCCAAATCAGATGAAATGGATTCGATCATTTGAAGCACAACAAGCCCTTTGCTACTGGTACCATATTATTATGAGAATAGGTCAACATATTTATCAGAATTTGTAAGTCATTTGTCAAGGCGCCCGATGCTGTCTTCACTTGTTAAAACTGACAATGTTCGTGAAAAGCGCTTATTAAAAAAGCGCAAATTCTTGGCAAGTAAAATGTACACAAAGTAAAGTGCTTCCCTTATCCACGAGTATCTGCAGAGGCGTGATAAAAGTAAGTGTACACGTCTTAGACTATAATAAGATTTCAAAATAGTTGTTATCAATCTTTGAATCTAGCATGATGGGCTAGAATCATAGCCTCTTTAGTCACAGTGGAGTATATGGTCACAACTGTATACCATTTGGACAATATAATTTCCGTTATTATGAGTAATCAACGCGCAATAAGTGATAAATAAATGACAGGTACGCATATTAAGTGTGACAGTGCGTGATTCTTCAAAGATGCGGTTTCAAAGACGGCGACATATTTGAAACTCTGCCACGAGCTATTCTCGTCCCCGGTCGCGCGTAAACACCGACACGAAGACGATATTAGATATTATTATATCTAGCATTAATAAAGTAACGTACAATTATAATCTTTACTAGAATTTCAAAGAAATGCTTCAAGATTTAGTGGGTTAGATATAGAACAGTTGCGCTATTAACAAGTCGAATGCCAATGCCGATTTAAAGTGGCTCCGTTCACTGAATTTCTGCAGCTTCTTTCAGAGTTGTAATTTCCAACGTAAGTCTTGCAAACTTTCTTAAAGGCTACCTTTGACAATTTCAAAGACGATCGGTAACCGGCACAATAAAAACATTTCAAACTGTATTCTAAATAATAGAGTTTGATACGAACAAAGGTTGTGAATCTCATCTAAAGTACATACATCTTTTAACGGGTACTGTGTTAAATGTTACAACAGAATACCTTGTGATATATTAGAATTAAATGAAAGAAAATTTAAAACTCATATAAAAAATACACTTTGCAAACAAGCATATTACAAATTAGAGGATTATATCCAAGATAAAAATGCTTGGAAACATGCTGGTCCTGCTCCATAGGACAATTTAGAATCTAGACAAAATCTAACTGGTTGCTAATTTAATTGTATAATATATATATATATATATATATTTTATATTGGTTTTACATTCTGTGATTACTCGAACTCACACACTGAGTTATATTACTTGTAAAAATGCTAGGAATATCGTATAATTTTACAATGTTTGTAAAGA
Organism: Xanthia icteritia; assembly: GCA_949128155.2. Lineage (NCBI taxonomy): Eukaryota > Metazoa > Arthropoda > Insecta > Lepidoptera > Noctuidae > Xanthia > Xanthia icteritia. The sequence goes on along the minus strand of OX421935.2, from coordinate 10,521,926 downwards.
TGTGAGCACCATGCATCTATCACATCTGTCATTCCTTAATTTTTCATTATTTTTACCTAACATGGTATAGTAATCTTATTCTAGGTGCATCGTCTTCAATCAATCTTCGTCATCGTCTTCAATTAATATTTTGTATACATCAATTATATAATTGATGTATACAAGATATTGTGAAAACATTTTAAAAGAGTAACGGTGGAGTTTCTTGCCCATTCTTCTCCATACGAAAACTACCTTTTGGAAGGGGCAACTAGAATCAATTATTATTTAATTGTATTTGAATTTGTGTGGGGTAAGCACCACCACTAAAAAAAGAAAAATAAAAACATATTACACAAAAAAAATAACCGACTTCCAAAAAAAAACACTGCATAGTGAAAAATACCTTTAATTTACGAAAATTCTAAACCAAAGACACCGACTTCCGAAATTAAAGTTACCTATTTATCTCTTTGTACTGTTTTTTTTTCTCATTTCAATATGCTTATTGGACATTTTTGGAACTCTTGATATTGGATATGCCAAATTAAACTTTAACTATCAAACAGTCTATGTAAGCACTTTGATGAAACTGCTGTAGTTATATAAAGTTTATACTGTTACTTACTTTGCAACAACATAGTACGGTCGAAAATGGAATACGTCGTAAGTTCGACCGAACAAAGTTGTTTCTGCTGCTTTCGTGCGTAAATCACAGCTTCTTACTAAAAACATAGAAATTTTAGAAAAATATGACATACCTAGGTGCGTCTGTAAATATATTACACCGATCTCACAATGAAGAACAGAGATTAATTTTAGGAAATAGAAAAAAGAATCTTTTTCACGGCATTTTCGTCGCTTACCTCATGAGTCATAAGTATCAACGACAGTGAGTAATATGGTCCATATTTTTAGGTAAAATGTTGTAAGTGAGGCAGGTACATGTCACCGGCATCGCGACAATGTGCTGGTCGTGGAGTAAAGTGGCGCCTCGATGTAAGATGTGACGGTTTACGCGCCCAGACGCACGCGCAGTCCACGCCTCGCCTCGACCAATATAAACGTCGATCGAAATTAAAACATAACGAGAAAGTATGCGCGGGACTTTATCTTATTACAGATGTGTTCCAAACATCTGAATTTGCGCATTTCGTGGTTGTGACCTCGTGGAGTGAGTGCACTTTGTGAACACATATGACGTGAAACTGTGATCGTGCTATTGTTCTCTGTGATAATGCTAATACTGTGATAGAAAAGTATTTTGTAATATGCTTATGGTAACGTAGCAAAACAACTTCTGGCAACAGACGCGTGGGAAAATTTATTTATTTCTGTAATTCAAGAGTGTTTTTCAATGAAAATAATTGAGTCTTTGCGATAGAAATAAGTACTTTGAACCATTTAAAATTAGAATTGACTACTAAGTCTTTAAATACGTTCTACGATTGCTCAGCAATTAATTGCTCAATATGTCTGAATGAACTAGGGACGCAAATATTGACATGAATGGAATAGAAGATTATTGACTTTTTGCCTTAGGATGGCCATCTTTATTGACCGTCCACTTTATTCCAGAACAAGAGTATATGCTTAAAGACTATTATTTACGTAACTCCACATGACCTTGGGCACATAACATAAGAAAGTGACAGTGAATATCAACCTTTATAACACAAATTTTCTGGTTTTTCTCCAGAACTGTTATCAAACGCTTTTTTGAAGAAACTTTAGCAGTAAATAATATTTTCTTAATCTACTTTTTGTTGTAAAGTAGGCCCTGACAGATGAATAATACAATAATGTCTTATCTGTTCTGTAAAAAGTTATGTAGCAAACCATTATTCACTCTAAATACATAAGTAGAAATACGTTTTCGCAAAAAAATTTAGTTAACATTACATAAATGGAACACTGGAACAGTGCGTTCCAAAATCAGTTGAAAGTATGTAAAAAAACGATGTCAACTTGAATGACCAACTTTGCCTTTTAAAAAGCAATAACAATATATGTATTCAGTTATGTTTCTCCGAACACAAAGGCGTATGAAAATTGCGTCGAATTTTCGCAGAGCAAAACAATGGTCGGAATGCTTGCCAATTTATTAACCGAAATCTACTGATTGAAAAAGTTAAAGAGATAAAGTGACCATAAATTTAATTTTATGTCAATTCTGAAATATTACCCGTAAATCTCTACTGGACACGGGTCCCCGTTCCCCAAACGTAATTGGGGGAAATTGTTATGCTTATAACCCCAAACAGTCTTACTGGTGACAGCAGTTCGTTATTATTATCAGACAAAGGGATCTTGCCTTGACCTTGGCTTATCCTTGTGACAAAATCCCTTACGTTTTTGCTTGACACCTACTTGAGCTGAAAAACATTTAAAAAAAAATATTTCTTTAAAAAAATGCTGGTCACATTTCATTAGTTAGCTTTATTTACATTATTTGTTGATCTACATTAATTTACGCATTACTGCGTTTCCTCCGAAGGGGTTGGCAATTTGGCATTACAACAAAAAAATCAAAATCAGGTTATAATAAGTCCCTTTTAATAGGGGGCGAGCACATTACCATTAACGCGTAGTATTTTAAATTACTACCGAAATTATCAGTTATGTTTGACAAGCAATTTACTGTAGAGCGAATAATGATATTGCGTTCGTTAATGTAATCAGGCTTTATAAGCCATAGCCCAGCTCTCCATATTATCAGTGTTCAACAGATAATTTATTGGTAGCCTACCACATAATGTAAGGCAACAATAGACTTTTAATACACTCAGTAGGTAATGAGTAGATAGACGTAAGTTGTAGGAAAACCACCAAATATAACATCCAAATCAAGAACCAAATTGACCATTGTTGTATAAAACCCTTTTAGTAAGCGAAAACTACTATTCTTCCTTTATAAAGTTACTTTGAATATTATTATGTATTTGCCTATATTTGTTGCTAGGATTAGTGTAAATTTGTCCTACACGTGTATCTATTGCCCTAATTACGATAATGATTGATAAACTAATCATTATTTACTTACTGTTTATAGGCAAAACAGGTTTCTGTTGTGACGCAACTAAGTATTGATAGTCTGTTATGAATCAGAATTAAAACACAATTAAATTAATTATAATTAATTTATAATTATTATTATTCTTTTTTTTATACGTTTTACGTATCTCGGCGTTGCGCCGGATTTATGGGTAGTACGGGCCGAGGCCAAGTGCTACCCCTGGAAATTGATTAAATTATGATGAGATGATGGTGTATTCGGATATTGTGATGGTGAGTGTGTCTGTTCATGAAACTGTGTTTGTGCGGTGGTTGTTGCACTCGTGTGTGACGTGACGATTGATGTATCGTTGTCATTTTTCAGAAAATTTCTGACAATCCTGCAGGTATTCAAAATTGCAGCTTTCTGAAGAGTCTGATATATATAAGGTGGTAAATCGAGTGTTTTTAAAGACTGGTGGAGCTGTTTAGGTAGATATTACACCTGTTGTTGACAAGACTATAGGAACTATGGTGACATTGCTAAGCCGCCACATTCTGCTGATTTCTATTTTCTTTATTATTATTTTTTTATTAATTATCTCACCCTTAGCAGTGTCAGATGTGAGACAATTAATTTAAATAAAACATTCAATACTAACGACTTCAGTTCGATGACTTTTAGAAATATGATAGGTAAGTACCTAACTTTGATCTCCTCATACTTAGATAGATAAAAGTTACGATAAGCTTACCTAGAAAGTTTTAATTTAAGTGTGTAAAACATAGACAGGAAGGTACTTAGTTAGGGTCATTACAGACTGGACCAAGACCTAACTGTTTGAACTTATATCTGCATCACTGCATTCATTAAGCAAACAATGGTCATTACTTCTCTTTATGAGCCCTTTGCTCTGGAATGAGCTGAATGTATACCTGCCCTCAGCATCTGTTAGTTTATTAATCTTAATTTCTTTAGTTTGAAATATTTGCATCCACAAACAATTTAAATAAGCTTTCTAGGTCATATTTCTGAATACCGCTGCCAAAATTCCAGTTGTTTTTATACAAAATGTATGAAATGGAATTCGTTACAATAATTTAAGAATAATCTGTAAATGCTTTACCCGTTTATTGATAAAGTAGTCCCACTTTCCAGAGAAAATATTTGTACAAAGTCTAGCTGGACGTTGATGAAAACAAGGCACCTGAAAGATGCTAAACACCATTCAATCATTGCCTACCTATAGGGTTGCCAACCCTACTATATAATATAGTATCCTGCTATATTAGCGGCCTTAATACTATATTTCTAAAGAAAAAACATAGCAGGCAAAACTACTATATTTTATTTCAATACAAAATAGAAATAGTTTATTGTCCAGGTAATACAGTAAGCGAAAAATAAATAGCGAGATGATCGCAATAGGGCCAGTATTAATCTCATAAAAGCTGAATTAATGGTATTTTGTAACCATATTTTAGAGTCTGAACATACTTAGTTAAGAAAATTAAAAAAAAAACTTTTAATAATAAAAATATATGCATTTTAAAGAATCAAAATGTTTTTGAAACATAGGTACCTACTATATTTCTTCGTCATGTACTTACTATATTTTTACAAGCAATGGCTTCGAAAATACTATATTTGATATAAAAAAAGTTGGCAACACTACCTACCTATCTGAAAACATACCTACCTACTGCTGAAAACAAGGAACAAAAATGATTGACCTAATCACCCCGCTTGCGTAACATAAAAAATGACAGTGACAGAAAAGTTGAAAGGAAATCGTTTGGCTTGGTGTGGGCATGTGATGACGAGGGAGGAAACGCGTGGTAAGAAGCTAATAAATGATGGATGGATTTTCTAAGGAATGTTATGAAAGAAAAGGGAGTGAAAGATAGCGTGACGGTTGGCACTACGCACTGGAAGAAGAAAACGGCTTGCGCCGACCCCAAGTAAATATGGGACAAGGGCAGGCAGATGATGATGCAAAACATTTAAAAAAGGCAATGCTAATTGCTTATAAAAAATTCTAGATTGTATTTGCACTCATCTGTCATGCCTATTCGGATAGTTCATGAAGAAGAGATGACATCCTAACTTCCTAACTAATCCTATACTATTAAACGAGCAATATTTGTATATATATATTTGTAATCACGTTCTCGAAAACGGCTCCAACGATTTCAATGAAAGTTGCAATATAAGTATTTACGGGGGCGAAAAATCGATCTGGCTAATTTAAGTCTCATATCTGGGAAAATTCGTTTTCTCCGTATTTTCACCCGAGCAGAGCTCGGTGGCCCTAAGTTTAGAACAAGATGGCTACCTTAGAATAAGGACATGGCAGCATGGAATTTAGTATGTACTATACATAGAATTAGTATAAACTATTCTATACTAATAGATAAATGAGCATTCTCTATTTTCACCCGAGCAGAGCTCGGTCGACCAGGTACTATTTATTATAAATGCGAAAGTGAGTTTATTTGTCTCTCACGCTAAAACGGCTTTCGGATTTGGATGAAATTTGGCACATGGGTAGACCATGACCTGTGTTAGGACATAGTATACTTTTTATCCCGGTATTCCCGCGTGATCGAGACTTATGCGGGTGAAACCGTGGCGCGCAGCTAGTAAAGAATATAATTTAAAAATCTCGACTAATTAAAAAGTTATGCAACAACGCGAAATTTCGCGGGTATTCTGGTGGTAATACAAGATATACCAGGTTATAGTTAAAGACAATTGGGTCTTACTTACCTATTTGGCCAATGTATAGGATATTTACATCTCATTGTAATCTCAACCTTGGCGAAAAACAAGTAAGTATATAGGTAGATAGGATATTCAATGCTGAAAATAGTTTATGAACTACATAATGTTTTTGTTTTCTTTTCAGTCGACGGTACCTACCTCATAATTTATTATATTTCATAAATTCTGAATTATTTTCCTTTGAATATTTTATTCCAGAAATAATAATTCTGTTACAGTGATTCGGTTTTCCATTGAAACCTACTCACTAATGCTAGTCAGTCTGTACCTAAGTAAAAAATATAAATTAGACAAGGTAGGTCTAATTTATATTTTTGTCTTGAAAGAGAACCTTATCTACTGTAAATTACGACACAGATTTGACCTTTGATTTTCAACTGGCATTAATATATTCAGGTGGTAACTTAGGCTTTAGGATTTAAGGCCTATTCTACCACAGAATAAGTTCTAGTTTCATTATCTGTCAGAAAATAGAATAGAATAAAATAAAGTCATTATTCGTCCTTTTTACAAGCTTTTTTTTGCACTTAAGCTGGGGGCCTACCACCACCTCTTTAAGCAGTATTATTTTAATGTTACTTCAGTGGGGGAAAGAGATGGAGCAATACGTCCTGTAGAGATTCATCTCTTTCCCACAATAAAGTAATATTAAAATAATACTGCTTAAAGAGGTGGTGGTAGGCCCCCTGGTCGTTTTTATACGAGGGTGATAAAACAGGAGCTTAAAGACAAACAACCCGGATTGTTTACCTCTCTTTAGGCGGAACGAACAATGAATCGACTGAATGACTCTGCCAATCAAACATACTACAAGTAATACTTATAGCACACAAAGGATTTGGTGCCAAACCTATTTGTCAAACAAAACGTCGTAATAGTTGAACGTATTTAAATTAAGGTACATAGGCAGAGTTTTCCCTAGATAAGTTGGTTATATATTGCAGTTTTCTTTACCAAATAGGAATGATATCTGGTTAAAAAAAAGAAATTATATTTAGTCCGTCAGTCAAATAATAAAAAAATATTACAGACGTATTTTTTTGCTTCATTATAGTAATAATAAAATACTTAAATAAAACGCATTAAAGTTGCGTAGTGGGGCTCGCTACGTCACAACTCAGTATAAAATCTACCAAGGCATGACGTCATACCACATTTTAACCCAATGTATCGCCGTAATATTTTGAAACAAAAATAAATAAATTTTATATAAATGTCATCATTTCTATTCTATGTATGAAGATTAATTATAAACTATGTTGTATTCATGATGTTTTTAGCACTCGTTTTATAAAAACTGAAATATTAAAATGCGTAATGGGACAATGAAAATTTTAGGAAAATTAATGACGTTTTCAGAGCACTAAGTAACAAAATATTTTTTTATCTCATACAGCTGTCATTGCCTAAACATATTTCGGTCGCTGCCAAATTACACTTTTTTTCACTGATACTCAATTTGAACCTCAGTCAACAACTTTTCAGAGGTTAATAGTAATAAATGGCATTACTTTTATTATGAATTTTAACTAAGTTCTTATTTACCAACAGTTAAACTCTGAAGGTTATTAACATGATGAGATGGGAAAGGCTATTTCTTAATTAATAAATGACGAGAATATTATTTTATAAGTAGGTAGTGTGTAGAGTAGGTACTTTACGATGTACTGGAGTCATATGTTCCTTATATATATTTAACAGAAGACTTTAACAGAAGGATGATACCTATTACCTATGATATACCTATTTAAAGCTAGAAGTCTAGGACGAGCCTTTTCTAAAGCCGCATTAAGTCTGTCAATATATTGAGGTATAAGTAAATCTTTATCCTCAAGCTAGGAACACGTTCTCAATAACATTACACTTAGCCTTTATCTTTTAGTTTACAATAGCAAATACAGTCAGGGTAATTAATTGATAAGCATATTTACATGTTTCGGCTCACTTGCGCGTTAACAGCTAATTCTCTTTAGATTAACCCTGGGTTAGGTGTTAACTCAGAGTTATTTAGCTAGTCAATTTGCTAAGTTATAGCCATTTTATACAACTGTCAAAGATTGACATTTGTTTGAATATACTGACAATTCAAGTTGGTAGTCAATTTGCTTAACAATTCATTTCCCTGACGTTATTTAGATAGATAGGAAAGTACTTAGAAAACCCGTAATCTATTTATTTATTTAAATATGAACTATAAATGGGTTACGAAGAAGCTAGCTTTGTTGATTGATAAATAATTTGGCATCTAACATTAATATTGATGATACAACAAACAGCTTAACTATACTAAGGTACACACGGCTACACATCAAGCTATACATTTCCAGTGAGGTCAGCTTATACTGGAAATGTATAGCTTGATGTGTAGCCGTGTGTACCATAGTTCAAAAAAACAATATAAAGGTAACACTTTTTTGTTTTCAAAGGTCGATTTTTACTAACACTTACTTTTTCTGCTGACTACACAGTTTGTCCAAAAACACTATCTCATTGTATTTATTCAGTATATAAAATGTAAGTTCAAAAACTAATACCCGACTACTGAAAAATCACGCTCTAAAAAGTATGAAACAAGAAAATATTTCGGACAGAAATCAAGACATAGGTACAAAAACGCCTACAAAATTATAATGGGATTTAATGTGACGTCATATTGCCTATAACCAGCGAACGATCAAGACGCTTCCAACGATACCTCATTTGTCAAATTATATCAGTTACCTAGTTTAGAAGTTATGAGGTAACAGATGAACATACATACATACAGGTCCAAATCATAACCCTCCTTTTGGTTTCGCCGTAGTCGGGTAAAAATGTAATCATAATGTGACAATAGTTTGTTTACAAAGTCGGGTTTACGTCTCGTTCCGAAATGAAACGACCTCTCTAGGGGACAAACTAATATGTTAAGGGACCTATTCCTCGTTTCGAATTTCCTGTAATCAAAGACTGTATATTTTAATATTAAAATAAACATAAGACTATGAATATTAATGTTGTTTCTGTATCTTACAGAGTAGTTGGTAGGTAGGTGAAGACAAGATAGGTACCTATTATAATAAATTAGCATTAAAGAAGGCAATATTTTCAGCTATAAGTAAAACTAACATTAACCCAATAAATTTACTGTTTTCTACGAAAATCTAAACACTATTTCTTAAGAAATGTTACAAAGGATTCTTTGGTAAAACTTGCTAAATTAATTTGACCACAATTTTATTTTTTAAGAAAGTGAAACGTCGTTATTGAAATTACGAAAATTAATAAGTTTTGTTTTGGACGGTGGTTTTTGGTTTTCGTCTAACTTCTATTTCCAACACTTACCTACTTAATACCTACCTACCAACATTTTTTTAATGTTATTTCTATAAGGAAAACGTTATTCAAAGTTGCTTAGTCTTTAAAAATTACGCCAAAATATGTTATTTTGCTACTCAATAAGTTACCACAATATACTTTTCTGCAACCAGTTTCTTGCAAACTGAGCGACATAATGTGACGAGATTTAAAACAGCGACATCTAGACTTCAGTGCCAACACCTTTTGCCCTCAAAACGAACTAAGGGACTATGTTGCCAATCGCAGAGACAGACGAGAGCGCCACCGCGCGAATATCGATGAACGCGCGCCACCGGCGAACCCGCGACCGCGTCGTCACGGCTGAAATGCGCGCCGTGCGACGCCGGCGGGGTTGGACCGTGGTGGGCTCGGAAACTAGGTAAGTGCGAGCTCTACCACTAGATGTCACTTTAACCAATTTTCGCATGTAATAGAAAATTATGTAGGAGAAAATATTTCTTACTTTTTATACCCAGGTTAGGTATAAAAATTAATTACATCGGAAACCTGAAATTATTAACGGTATTAGAATATAATTAATGAATAAAAATGTTTGTTTCAACAAAGATTCTAAGAGGAGAAAAATATTAACAAAATGGAGCCCGCAAGCTAAATATTCAATTAATGTTTAGTTGTTTATAAATAAAGCTAGCTTTTTATATAAAATGGGGCGTGAGATAAATACATCGTTTTTCTTTATCAACGTCCGACTTTACCTATCTTGAAGCAACTTTGGGTAGCTCCGTAATTGGCAATTAGTTGGGCCCCTGGGGCATGTTGAGCACACTACAGCAGTTTCATCCGCTAAATGTTTATTTGAAAAAGTTTCACATCGGGAGAACAAGTAGCCATGGTCTTAAATGTTAAGGATCTACTGGTCTGCTAGCGTCTACGTAATTGTGCCGTGTATAATTTTGTTTATTTTTTTCTGTTTTTTTTTTATATTCTCGGATACTTTGTTGGAAGTTCCTTTTTATACAGGATCAATATTTTATCGGTTTTCCATAAACAAGGGGTGCCCAAATTCTGGGTAGAAGCAAGGATTGTTATTCTCGGCTTATTTCATTTGTTTTCATTATCTTTGGTGTTTACCATACCAGTCTGACTCCTACGCGGTTCAACGTAGTTTGCGCTTAGGGCAATACACATGCTTGTGCAAAGATTATTAAGGCTAATATCTTAGGGTAAAGGACCTAGGTAGATACCTGGTTGCTGTAAAAACACAGTAAATTTGCAGCGCTCTGTGATAATACAACTATGAAATGAAAATAGGGGTTTTAGTGTTTAATTTAATCAAGTTGTGCAACAATGTTTTAGTACATATTATGGGCTTTAAGAGGGAACAGGGCCTGCGATTCTCCATACAAATGTATGGCCCTTTTTTCTTAATAAATAATGCCTCTAGAGTATTTTTTTTTTTCCTCAAGCATGCTGTAGACACGTTCCTGTTATTTCCTTTGTTTCAGCAATTTATTGGTAAAGAAATTATGCCCTCCAAAAATGACAAAAAATGCCCCATTTTTACCGCCGTGATTAAAGGACTACCTAGACAAATTCGAAAAGTTTTTAACATAAATGAAAAGGATAGGAACTAAAATATTCTTTCTTAAAAAATATATTTAAAAATTTAATCGGCTCAGTTTTTGAGGAGAAAAAAGGGGAAAACGAAATGTCGATCTTGTCAGCTGCAGCTGTCCCTATCGAACTCTACGGGGCAGACTTGAGGTAAGACGACAGCAATATTTTCTTCAAATACCAATTTTTCAAATTACTCGCAGGCCCTGCTCCCTCTTAAATTTAATATATTTAAAAATTGAGTTATGAGGCCAATTTATTCACTTTGAAAATACATGCTTACCTACTAGGTTATCTAATTATTAGACATGGTTAGTTATTAGTCTGGCTAACTTTGCTAGACCTCATTATTATTCTAGCATTTGATAGAATAATAATGAATAATATAACTATCAAAAATCTAACAAAGGCCGAAGTTGTTACACGCTTTACTTCACATAATCTTAAAGGATCTGGAAAACATTTCTCAGCCACAAAGTCGGTAAGTTCACTGACGCCTGTCTAATACAAATATGAATGTATTGAACTATTGAACATGAATGATTTGTTTTTAATAGTAAGTAGGTTGGATGGGTTGGCGATTTCAGACTTATGAACTAAGTCCAGGTTTCCTCACCGATTCAGTAGATAATGTCCAAGATAAACTCAGAAAGTACATATGAATTGAAAAAGTGACATTGGTACGTGCCCGGATTTGAACCCACAACCTCGTGCCTGAGAGGCGAGTCGCTCAGTGGTTAAGGCCAACCCGTCTTAAGCAAGCGTGGTGATCAATGCTCGTGCCTTCTCTGTATGAGAAGAGTCCTTTGCATAATTATGTCTTCTGTCTAATTGTCTAGCGTTCAAAGCTTAGGTAGGTTCAGTGCGGTTTCCGAAAGCAAGGTTCTGGGCTGGACTGATAGAACAGGCAATGTGTTACGGGATTGTTAGTACTTTGCAACAAATATTTTTGAAGTGAAAACTTCTTTAGGCGCGTTGAGCACTTTTTGTATGAACTCGCGTCATCGTCACCGAACGCTTTCCATGAGCTAGGTATATGTATACTGTGTATATATGTGTACTTTTTGGGAGAACAAAAAGCGTGGAACTCGCGTCATCGTCACCGCACGCTTAGTTTTCACTTCTATCGGCAGGCCCCAAAGACTGTCCCGCATGTTTTTTTTCCTATACACGATCTAATTACACACATAACATAACATCACACCTGTATTCCCGAACGGTTAGGCAGAAGTGCACCTACTCATAGTACACCCACATTTCGCCAGTTATGTTTATGTCCCATGTGACAGGGGGCGAGCCTGTTGCCATCAACTGGGCACAAATCCAGACTCCGGGCTACTAGTGAGAAATTCCAGATGGAAAAACCCAATAATCGAATCATGATTTAATTGATTCATTTTAAATGTCGACCATACCCTTATCTATTATCTGAGATTGATAAATTACATAATAACTCAATCTAAATTCAAATAAAGCAAAACGAACTGTTAAAATACAAGGAAACCTTTTATTTCTTGTGAAAATAAAGAGAATTGAAAACCACTCGAGAGAATCCTATTGAATAAATTTGGGAAGAAGTTTTGTTAAACTAGATTCTTGTTAGAAAAAAAGTAGATCCTGCGGGAATTTAAACGTCTAAACTGCCGATATATGCTGCAAAAATCTCACCGTGAAACCACGGCGAAGTGAGCTATCAATAGTGTCAGGCTCGGACTCTACCAAAGCGGAGACGAGAAGAGATGTTTTTCACCGAAGTTGTGCAGTGATGCGTTACTGGCTAGACTGGAGCGGAGATGTGTGCTGGCTAGAGCGGCTGGTGGGTTGTGTGACGCGGGAGGAACTAGCGTCGCCGCTCACTGCACGCCGCTCACATCTCTTCTCGACTCCGCTGCGGGCCGTCATCGCCAGCTTGCGAGGCACATCTCCGCTTTTTACCATCACCCAGCTCAATCACGGCACAGCACATATCTCCGCTTCGATGAATAAGATATATCTCCGCTCAGTGATATCCACTGAAGCTGAGTGGAGACGAGATGTGTGAATAACGAAATTCTATATATAATTTTTTTTTTTAAACCGTTGCCCCACACTAAGAATTCCTCCTGTATCGTGGGTGCGTTTTAAAAACATTTATACTCACATACACAAACAGCCAGACCCGGAACTACTTGCAGGTCATACAAATATTTGTTCCGTGCGGGAATCGAACCCGCGACACGCAGTGCAGCAGTCAATCGCTTAACCGCTGCGCCAACCGTGCCATATTGGTTGTTTAAAACACGTCTCCTCTCCTCTCGTCTCGTTTCCGCTGTGATGAAGTTCAGGCTTAAATCCCTAGCATCAGGTGGAATGACAGTTCAGGTCACCTATGTTTTCACGGTGAGATTTTTACGGATTATACCGGCTGGAAATTTTTGTAAGGTAAGTTACATTTTAGCAAGTAAAATGGGGGTGAACCTTATTTATAATAAGATAGGCAGGTATCCTATGAATATCTACCTGTAAATAGGTCATCTTTGAATAGGGACTAGAGGCTATTAAATTTTTAGTTAAGGACAGTCCCTATATGTATGTAAGTACCTATAAATAGCTCATCCTTGAATAGGTACCGTTATGTTCTTCAAATCAAGATGGTGAGAAAGACATGTTATCCTACCAAACTTCAAAGGACCTAGAGGCTATAAATGTTTTAGTTTAAGGTACATTTTTATAAAATCAGTTATTATCGTTGGCAATTTTGGTTTTAAAATGGTTGTAGCGAGGCTAACAACCTGTTTCATTCTTGATAGTAATACTAGCGATCTATTATATTTTTTGAAAATTCGGAGGTTCATGCAATAATTTCGTTCCTCAAGCTTTGCTCCGAAGGGTTTATGTGTATAATACATTCATATTAGACTTATATTAAGTAAATAAAATATCGGTGTTTTGTCAAGTCTTTAAAACAATGCGAAGCAGGGGCGGGTTGCTAGTGTTAAATAAAAATAAAACATATAATGTGGGGGAGAAACTCTACATAGTGAAAAACAAAACAAGTACCGAGTAATTTTAACAACTTCATAGTAACTAAACCCTTTATTTAAGGTCAATGACCGGACAAAGTAAATTGATTAATTAACAATCAATCACCAGCCAGCCCCGGTTTCTGGAACTGTATTCAATAAAATCTCTTGTCCTGTGATTTGATTTGCTATTGTTATTAATTTCAATTGATCGCAACATCTAGTATGATGTAATAGCAGCTTTGTTTGTTGGTGAGATTTCTCTTCGGGTACTGGAAATAAAACTTTTATTAGCTACATTAACAGTTATTTACGATTTTATTGATCCTCTAAAAACTTTGTGACCTGCTAATGATGTACACTTTTTTAATAAATGAGTCTCTAAAATCTTTGTGGTATTTGTGTGGTGGATTTTGTACGATTTTTTAAACAAATGAGCCTCTAAAAACATTTTGATATTTCTAATGATAGGTACACTTTCTTTTAATAATTGAACCTCCTTTTAGCTCTAGCCTTTTCTCAAAGTTGGTCGCAGTAACTAAGCTAGGCCTAGGTTGGGTCAGAACTGTGACTACGCGTTGACTAACTAGCTGAAAAGTTTATCGTGAAAATGTCTGAATTAAGGTAATATTTATCAAGTGTCTGCAACGCTTTAAGACTGCGAGCTTTTTAGTATTCTTACCACATATTTAATTGGCAAAGTAACCTTAGATAGTAAAACACGGTACTTGCTTTTATTTCAGTCAAGTTTTAATATGTCGTTGCTAAGCCACAAACAAAGAGTTATATATGTATGTATGTGTAACACTAGCCTAGATGCGTAGCAGTCTACGCGGCATAGCAGTTGCACTGCTACGCCGCGTAGACTGCTACGCATCTACCCGACTACGAGATATTGACATATCATCTACAATATTTTTTGTCATCAATATGTCTTGCCATGAGTTCTGCGGTCTACCCAATTCCATTAATTCTGGTCTTCATTCGAGGCTGTTCAAAAATGCATAATTATTCCTTGCACAAAAGTTGCAGCGTTAAATATTCTCTTTCTACCAAACCTTCTATCCTATAAGCTGCAGAATACACAAAGAGTAAAGATAAACTTGTCCTCTAGAATGTAGACAAACCTTAAACAACCTTTAACATTTCATTAAAACAATTTTTCAACAATGCAAATTACTTTTGTTACAACATTTGATCACGGCAATTTTATAACACGGCAATTTTTTTTACTGTAAACAGGGTTCGTTCATAAGCATTGTGTATGTAAAATCAAAAGTCATTTATTCAAATTAGGCTGAGAAACAGCACTTTTTGAACGTAAGATCACTCGCATTCAGAACAACTATATTGAGGTCAAAGTACCCCAGCAATTGGTACAAAAATATGTTCTGCGTAGGATTTGAACAATTCAAACCATAGCTGATTGCAGTCAATCACTCAGTTTCTGCGCCAATTCAAATGCGCTTGTAGGGAATAAAACGATCAATATTTTCACTATTGTTCCAATGAAGACTGACTGACAATTTTGGTAATTGTAGAACAGTCTTCCCAGATTACATTCATGCCCGTTGCGATATCTACTAAAACATCGAGAAACAATTATTTTTAACAAGATTCTCGGAAATCTTCTTCGTGTCACGTAGTCATGAATTCTGAACCCTAAAATTCACCCACACATCGTAATCGCACGAGCAATTTGGTAAATAATTCCAGCATAAAATTTTTATGCATACAAATGCTCGTTACTGATTCCCGATAAATGTTATTTTACTTACTTTGCAACTAAACAACTAAATAAATATGTAAATTTAAATCAACTGCTAAAATTTTTCAGGGAAAATATAGACTACCGAATATTGCCGCCGCAAAAGCTCCAAAATTAAACCGCATATTTCCATTACAAAATGGTATAAGTTCCAGTGAGAGTGGATTATTCGCAGTATAATTTTTTCACCCGCACCTGATTGCCACATTTGCAGGAGATTTTCGTTTCGTAAATTAAACTTTTGCTCTTTGAATAACCTAGAGATTATTCGGGAAAAAGAACCGCGGAGTTTTTCTTTAGAAGGTTTTATGTCGAATTAGTATTATCCTATATACCTATTCATTTTTGTTTCAAATTTGTGTTCATGAAAGGTTATATCCGTGCACCTTTTCATTCGTTAACACATAATTTATGAATGTGTAGAAGGAAAACCAGAATTAATATAGCTTTCCACTTCGGAATAGAATGAAAAACGTAGCAATAGAGATATCGATTTTGAAGTACGTAGACATAATGCAAAATTTAAACAGAACTTACTGAATTTATAATATCTTATAATTTACCAGATTTATCTTCTGAATATGGTATGTTTCAGTTTATAGAGCAAGTAAGAAAACTCTACAAGGGTAAACATGGTTCGAAGCAGTCGCGTATTGATATTAAAAAAGGTCATTGAATTTTCGTTCAAAGCATATCTTGTTTACAAACAAGAAAATATATGCACGAGTCTCTCAGATCATACGAGAATGTTCTTTTGTCTTTATATTCAGTACCATTCGGAGAAATTGAAGGCTATAAAGTATTCGAAGTAACACCCTACTCGATCAACAGCTGCAAACTTTCCCTGCAATGTTTTATCTTGTGGATATTGTTAACGGTTCACTGACTTCATATTCTTTATACTTACTGCGATATTTGTTTTTGATTTTGTTTGTGTTTTAGTTTTTATAAACACGAAATACCTACGTTTTTGGAAGAATAGGCAGAGGCACATCAGTTCTCTCCGTTCTGTAACGGGCCTTTCATATCCCTGGATTGAATTTGTTCTTATTTGTTCAATAATTACATACATGCTCCGTGGCAAATCATATTCTACAGCGAATATTTAAGTAACCCGGAAAACCTTTGCCAAAAATTTACTTAACCTGAGAATCAAACACTCGTATTCAGTTTTGTCAGCCAAACCAATAAGGTTAAAAAAATACATTTTTAGACGAGGTCGTTACGAAAATATCAAGGTTTTTCTGTTTTCCTATATCTACAGGGTGTATTTGTCGAATTGGATTAAAAAGATTTATTTGTTGGGCCGTTGGGATTTTGGGATTATACAGAATGTTCGTTTTATGGACTTTAACCATACCGTTTCTATAGCGATATTTTTGTTCGTTTTTGTTTATTTCAAGAGATAAAACTGATGTAGCTGATACACTTCATTCGGTCACTTTCTTCCAAAGAGTAGGGAGAATAAGACCAAGTATCGTCGCGTGTTATAGACATAAGTACCTACCGACATTTTTATTTCTTCATTCATGAATATTTTTATTAGATACTACGCTAGCGCCAGTGACCTTTCGGAGGACTCCTTTAATAAGATCTGAGTTTACCTATACATTCATACATCGGCGCCTCCTTGCCATATCATCTTGACGAGTAACCCGTCTGCTCTACATATGATTCCACAGACTAATTACTCAGCCACCCAACATAATTATAACTAGTGGAAAACTGACTCAAACTGGGGAGACAATCGCATTGTCATACCTGACGCGTTTCCACGATTCGTCACACCACGCATGCTTCAATAGTTCAGGCGACGGACGATAAGCAACTGCCCCGGGCTTTGGCAGCGTGCCCTAACGGATATAGACGGAGACATAATTACGTCGTATGCCGCATCACATGCCCGCTTTGAACAGACAGACATTGTACATGAAATAGAATATGCTTTATCATACACCAAAATTAATAGTTAAATAAATGAATAGACACGCTTAGAGAGAAAACTATTTTTTTGTGATAAGGAAGTAAGATAAACGAAACAATTTAAACAGATTCCATCAGAACGAGTAAAAAACTAAACTGCTTGTTTAAAACACGCCAAGTCAGTCATCCTCAAAGTGTGTTCCGATGAACACGCTTTGAGGTGTAACTAGGTCGGTGGAGGTCTGCCCGGCTTGGGCTGGGCACCGCCGTGTCCTTGTGGAGGCGATCGGCGGCGGTGATCTCTCGCGTCCATCCCTGGTCCAGGCCATGCATGGTACAGAGCGAGAGGGCATGGGAAGCCTTCCTTCTGCGAAGCAGTAATGCTCGCGAAGAGGCGGAACGCGTGAGGGAGAGACAAATTTCGCGCCCTCATGCCCCTAGCCGCCGCAGGAGACGCCCTGGGCGTCAGGAATCCTCGGCCGATTACCGGCCACCGTAGGCGCGGGCCTGCGGATGGTGAGCAATGGGTATCTCGCCGTCCGATAAGGACCAGGCACGGGTCGACGGCGCGTAGTGTTCCACGCGCGCCTCAAAGAGATGTCAGCACAACTGACGGGGTCCGCTAGGGCCAATGCCTGCCGGGGTCGCGGGAAAGTCCGAAAGGGATACCGAGGCCCCTGGCAACGTACAGGCAACTGAAGGAACACGGGTGAGTTTAAGTCAGTAAAAGTCTGACCCGAAAGAGCGGGAGAAGTTACATGACAACTTACCAGCAAAAAAAAAAAGCTGTAACTAGATTGTGAACAATAATTGTATTGTTATCATACTGATACTGCTAAATATATATATGTGTATAAGCTCAATCAATCGCTGTCACTCCTTGTTGCCTACATCTTTCAATTGTCAGAACATCTTGTTTTTAGACGGATGCACTCCTTGCAGTTAATTAAGGTTGTCTAAAACAAAAGCTAGCATGTCATTGTTCTAATGTCTCGTAGATGATTCTGGTTTTGTCTTACAAATTACAGACTTTAATATTCAATGTATGTGCTCGTTGAATCTACCCTTTATGGCAACAAATCCCCCAACGACCCTCGCGGCTAACAGTTCAAATATTATATAGACGACACATTAATATTGCAGTCTTTGAATTGAATCCAGTTTCCATTCCAATCCCTTGCTTATGGTACTTCAGTGTAATTTGTATATTTCTGAACAAATTTCAGATATTGCAATTATTCGAAACACGAAGTTATGTCTGTAGACAATTATACTACAACGACGACTCATCTAATGTGTGATATCGAATACACAGGATCGGATAGCTTTTGTCCAAATTGTCTCGTTGGACGCGGCCAAATTGGCAGTGAGTCACTACCTACGTCCCACTGAAACAGCACACAAAAGTACAATGAATACCAATAAGCATCCGAAAAATTGGCATTCTCTCTGACACTATAAGTGCGATTTCAATATTAGCGACTGCATGCAGCTGACAATTGTACTGTCGTGCACTGCTGACGCGTTGTCAAGCGGTTTCCGCGCAGCATTGTATTTCCCAATTTGAAAGCACGCAAAGTAAAACGAGCTCTATTGTACATTCTTTTCTTATTGTCTCAGTACCAACGCAGGGTACGTAAAACAAATAGTTGCTTAATTAATCCGAGCCTCAGTAAATAAAGTGTTCATCAACATTAACGAAGCGTTGACGAACTCAATTAGTAACGAGCTAAGGCTAATTCGACGATTAGTATTGTTGCAAGATGATAATGATAAGACATACAATTTGGCAACTAAACTATTATCTGAATGCGCAGTGCGCCTTGTTGGAAGCGAACGCGGACATGCTAAATTGCCCAACTTGTTCGAATGTTGTGCATGCAAATGATATGTGTTAATGTATTTTCGAGACACGATTTACTGGCACGAGTCACCACATCGTCTGTTTCGGACACATTCAGAAATTTCAAGAAAATAAACCGAGATTCCCGGGCGTTTACAAATATTTGGGCGGACCAACGCGACAACGAGCTCTGTAGTAATTGTTTCAGCACTTAATTTTTTCGGGAAATCAATCTGTTGGTGCTTTTATTTATTGCAAACTTTATTTTATTTTATGTAGGAAAATTGCTTCCGGTGCTTCTGGTGTAGTTTGATCCATCTAAAATTCAATATCAACTTTTACCTTTTACACTTTTTACACCTGGTTGATCACGTCCACCTAGAACGTGTCGAACTTCATTCGAGTCCATTGCACTGCTCCTTTTACCGAGAAACATAGCTAGTTGAAAAGAGCAAGAGGTATTGAGCCTGTAACTTCTTCAAACTAGATCAAAAGCGAAATCTCGAATTAGGTACGGTGGTTTCACACGAAGCTTCACGACTACTAAGGTAACCCAGTACCATAAAAGAAGAATTCTAAACTGCATCACCACTATAACGAAGTATCTGCCAACAAGACGTATCCTATAGTCGTCACATAAACATCTGACTCACATTTTAAAGCAATTAAATTGAACCAATAAATCAATCTATCAGCGGATCTCTCTGCAGAACATAGGCCTCACCAAACTTTCTTAACAATCACTAAGAATTAAATAGATCAATATAGACGTTGATATAACTATTGGGGAACAGATTGAATAAACAATTATACGCGTGCACGAACACGAACACGAACACGTGCACGCCACTACTTGGACAACGCACTGTGAATACGCAAACATGAATTAAGATCATACTGGTACTCTACTCGTCGTTCCGCATTCCATTCCAATAAAATTATTACGTCTAAGAATAATAGTGTTGAGATTTGGACTAAGATCGACGTGGTCAATTTGCGATCCAGTTATTCTGATACCATGCCATTTCAAAGGGTGGTAGAAATAACGATTATTGAAAACATTAGCCAATGGACTTTGGGACTAGGGGAAGACCAAAGAAACGATGGATGGGCTGTGTGAAAGATGACAGAGCTAGAATTCTCCCTCTGTGAATACCGAGATGACGTCTAATAGAGGTATGGAAGAAAAAACATGTAGCGCGGAACCCAAATAAATTGAAATAGGGCAAGAAAAATGATTAGCTATTGGACTCTGTCTAAAATTGCTGTTTTATACAATTCAATATTTACCCGACTAAAATGCATGAAAACGAAAAGACCCGTCAGTAAAAGTAGTTTATTTTCATGAGCACTATCACCCCTTAAAATAGTTTGTTCTATTTAGTTAGACGTCTCATAATCGATGACTTTAGGCGTCCAAAATAGAAATAATACAGTACAATCATTTCGTATTCATATTTTTGTGCCACAGACTCGCATAGAGAGCTAGTTAAGAAACGTCATCCGCCGTTGATGGCTGCGCACGATTGACAGGTGCCTGCCACGCGGCTGTCAGTGTTACAAACATTGTTAGCGGGAGGTTTTAAATGCAGTGTTATTGCCACTCTGTTAAATCTGTAATTAGCGTTGTTTTGTAAACTAATGTGGTTTCAAAATGGCTATTCATCTGGTCTATTTTGCAATTATGTTTAAATTCGCAGATTTCTATTGTACCTAGAGGATCCTATTAACAGCTTAGAGAAGTAGCAAAATAAACCTCTTTTGTCCGATTTATACACTGCAACAAAGTATGCTAACGGTGAATCAAGCGATAAACATAATCAATTAACCATTTTACATTCCTTGACTTATCATTAAAACACGACCAATTCATAAACAATTTACTCAAATGAGTTTGCAAATAAAAAAGCATTTCACTTACAAATTAGTTGAAGGGCTGTAAAGAGGGTGGATTTTAACGACGGGGCTGTCCAAGACAGGCTATTTGAATCCTGCCCCAGGGATCGCACAAATCCTACCCCATTTACAAACCAAAGTCTGAAACATAAATTATTGTGCTCATCAACACTGAATTTTTATTCGTGAAACTGTGTAGACAATGGTCGTAAATAATTCCCATTTAGAAAAACTCGCTCAATAGCTTTGAATAAATTATTACATCTTAGCCCTCAAGGAAAAATATAAGAAAAACAACGCAGTCTGCTTACGTCCAATGCAATATTTGACGAGACTGTGACAGACACATAAATAAATTCTAGTCTATTCAAAATACTTACGGTCTCCTAAATTGGCTGATACAATAAGAGGCCACGATTGGAATTGACACTTCAGCAAACGGATAAGGATGGATTATGGATGCACTTATGCCTTGGAAGGTAGGTAGGCCTTTGGTGTGGGTTGCAACGTGTGCCATCACATCTTCCTAGCACAGCGGGCTGTGCTGGGGCTGCTGCTGCAGGTGCGGAAAACCTCAAACGGCGCAAATACTCCAATCTTATTGGGACTTATATGTTTGAGCCGTTTGGGGTTGAAACACTAGGGCCATGGGGTCCGAGTGCCCACTTAGTTTTTCAATGCTGCCAGCCTTTTGGGCACTTTTCCTGTTGACAGCGATGCGGACGAATTTTTTGATGCCCTATAATTATTCCCCCCCCCCCCACTTTTTTTTATATACTTGTACATATTATTATTATTTTAAGTCTGTTAGTTTTTAAATCATGTAAATACGTTTGCAAACGGATTGATTTATTGCAGTAGGTACCAAAATTTATGTAGTAACCAAAACCTTATTTTGTGAATGTATGGTGCATCGTCTTTCTTTAGTCATCACCTCCCACGAGTTGAAGGAGGAAGTTTTGCCTACGTAAGTAAATATATCTTTTCGTGAAAGACAAAACCGCCGGAGAAAAAGTATCAGAACGAATTTTATCTGAACCTTATAAATTGCTCAAAGTTTGAAGAAACAAAAATTCCGATCATATTTCCAATAAGTTTAGTGACCTACATCTGTGACGTGCGGGCTGCCCGGGCAGGCGGACACGCCCGGGCATTTGTTACTATAATGCCCAGGTGTCGGTGTTAGGCACCTGCCCCACCGCCGGCGATTAACAAGAACCGAGTAGAGCTAGCAATTAAAAACGAGTTGGCAAGTAACGAGCAGCGAGTGCGCGACGGCGAGGAGCGATTACTCGCTGGTATGTATCAAGCGTGAGTCTCTCAGCGAGTGTTCTGCCCGCCAAACGAGTGTTGCTGAGTGAGTACATACACTCTTTGATATCTCTTGTCGCTGCGACAAACGAGTAATCGCCAACGGTGTGAATCATTGATCAACTATTAATTGTATCTCATTTACTTCGGACATCGATCTTTTGTACATTTCTTAAGCGAGAAAATCTTTGATAGCTAGTCATTTCCTCGCCGGCGGTGGGACAGGTGCTTAGTGCCCAGGTGTCAGTAAAATTAATACAGAAGTGAAATTCGAGACTTCTGCCGAGTTTTTTCTAACACAATATATATAAAAAGGGATGAAAAAATTTCACACAGTGAAATATGAAAGTCAGATGCGATAATATCTTTGTTGGTACCGTGATGCTCGTTTTATTGTCATTGAAAATAATGTGATGCTCGCCCTAATAGGTTTAATAAACCCGGTTTTGGGGATAACTGCTCATTAATGATCACAAATTAATATTGTGTCATGGTGCTGTAGAAATTTATTACTTACATTAATCTGTAACGTTTTCAAATAAAGGTTTAACTCATAACATAACATCACGCTTGTATCTTCCAAAGGGTTAAGCAGAGGTGTACCTATAGTACACCCACATTTCGCCAGCTATGTATGTGTTATGTTAGGTTTAACTCATTAACAAAAATGGAAGGAAAATAACGAATACAATTTTTCTCCTTACTGTTTCTTATTTAATAAAAATCATAAAAAGTTGAAAAGCTTTTACAGAATGTTTAGTTTGTAAGTAATAAAAATACTTTTCATAGTTAATACTTTTGGGAACTGGGAATTGTATGAAAATTTTATACATACGGGCCGCCACGCTCCAGGGATCAGCCCGTTTATGTAGATTCAGTATTACCTAAGCTGAATTTTAAGTTCCAAAACTGTCAGATTGTTTTTCTTGCGATAACGGACCGGCCGGCGGCCTTTTGTTCTTTAGAAATGCGGCATTTAATACATATTGAGCGATTTTATACTTCAGCGGCATAAAGTAGATTTGGTATTAATTACATTATTATTTAAGTGACGCGTTTATATAAAAACTAGCTTCTTCCGCGGCTTCGTCTGCGTTTGCCGAAATAAAAAGTATCCTATGTCCTAACCCAGGTCATGGTCTACCCATGTGCCAAATTACATCCAAATCCGTTCAGCTGTTTTAGCGTAAAAGCGTAACAAACAAACAAACTCACTTTCACATTTATAATATGAGTTGATGCTACTCAGTGCATAACATAGCATTCTACTGGTGATTTTTTTTTATCAGTCCAATAGTTTATGAGTTTATTAATTACAAACAAAAATACAAATCATTTCTCTTTATAATATTAGTGTAGAAAAGCGTGCTAACAACAATAAGAAAGGTTGACATCGTTTTGCAAACAGTACACCGATAGGAGCAATCCTGAAAGACGTGCTTTCGTCCCTAGAAGCTGCATTTATAGTTTTAATTAGGTATTGTTAATGCGTGTTGTAAGCAGCTAATTTGTGATTTAATTAAATTAATTTTTTTAAATGGTTCTTTGTTTTTATCTTTTTATTATGGACGCTTTTAACGTCCACGTCTTTCTACATTGTTCTCACATGTATAATTTCAACATGAATGATGTAACCAATATTATGTTTCAATTTTTTTATTTAAAAGGTACCTACTACGCTTTGGAATGGGCAACTAGCTTCATATTTCTAACTGACCGACTCCTTGACAATTCAAAAGTGCCTGTAAATGTTTTAATGGAAATAAATGCTTTGAGTTTGAGCTGAAATGAATTGTTACACTGTCTCCTAAAAGCCTCAGAATAATACGTTTTCCCTTACTAAATTCGCAACTCTACTAATTCCACAATTAGTTGTAGTAAAGGAAGCGTGTAGATAGCAACGTCCTTCTCTACATTTTATGACGGCCAGGTATCTGATAATGGTCGATGCGGCATAGTTTTGCTCTTTATGGGGGACTGATTCTGTTGCATCAAAATTTCATCAATCTCTAGACGTTTTCGACCCGAACGACGCCGACAACGGTTCAAGGAATCTTTAATCTTTATTTCCCGCGGTGCAGATTTTTGTTAAATCCTGGAATTCGTTCATATTCCGCGTAATCATCTCATCTTCCTAGCCTATTCCCAACTATGTTGGGGTCGCTTCCAGTCTAACCACGACTGCCTATATGACCTCCACAACCCAGTTACTGGGTAATACGATACCCCTTTGGTAAGACTGGTTATCAGACTTTCGGGCTGCTGACCACTCGTAACGACTGTCAAAGATCCACGAATGACAGCCGGAACGAGCAGCTTAACGTGCTTTCCGAGGAACGAATTCGGCGTAATTTAATATTTATTAATTACTGGCCCAATAAAACAAATATTACAAAAGCTCTGTCATAAATAAATTCCCAATAACCTGATGAAAAGCGCACGCTAATCGATTTTTCGCTCACCAGGTCTTTTCATCGTTCAAGCTCAAGCCTTTTATAATAGCAAGCTACAATACCTGTTTCAATATCGCAAAATAAGCGCAATCGGGTAGATTATTACCCAAGATTTTTCCTTCGTGCCTTTATCGTAAAAAGGACATTTATTAAAACTTGAAGAGAATTAGTCTATAATCTGTCTTTGATAAATAGGAAAATTCCATACTAACTACATTGCTTTTGATTTCATGCATGAATCATCATCATAATCATTTCAGCTGAAAGATCATCATATCAGTCCACTGCTGGACATAGGCCGGGAAACTAAGAATTCACGTTTTCTGGTACTCGGTCGCCACTCCAGAACCTTTCGGCCCCATCGGCCATCTGTTACCGACATACCCTGAAGAATTGCCAAACTTAAGTGGCAGTGGGCAGGGCTACATTACTCGCAGAACATACATGAATGATGATAACTATTTTTTACCTTGACCTATCACAACACAGATATAAAATTAATAATATGACCTATGAATAATATGACCTATACAAAAACATTCGATTTACCAAGCTCAATTATGTTGAATGGAAATTGATGACCGATGGAAGATATTTCTGAATTGCTTAGTGGTCAATTAAACCGTTAAAGGTACATTCCGTGATACCGTGGCCCCTGGCAACGTACAGGCAACTGTAGGAACACGGGTGGGTTTTAGTCAGTAAGAGTCTGACACGCCGTCCCGCTCCACCCAGAGCGGGAGAAGTTATTTGATAATTTCCCACCCAAAAAAAAAGGTACATTCCTGCCTCAATCTTTGGTTAAAGCTGTGACCGAAGTTCCACTTTGTTAACACTGGCACAGCTAAGTTTAATATAGACAACAACACGATTAAAGCATAGTTAACCCTCACACTATCAGAATTCATAGACTCGCCAAAGTTAGTTCAAACCAGATATTTTTACTTTCCGCCTCGTTCTATGTCCCCGCACTAACGACTACGGAGTTTAAACTACTAACTATCTTAACTACTGTTTTAGATAGCTCGGGATTTCTGTAACTATTGTCATTTTAGTCATGTTTATGCACACGCACTACTAAATTCAGCAATTAGTTGCTAGATCCGCAGGAGAACCTAGATAACAAAATTAAGTGGCAGTAGGCAGGGCACATTGCTCGTAGAACAACTGCAGATGGGTTCGAAAGCTGCTGCTGAATGCAAGAAGCACAAAAGCAGTCGCAGTTCCGATGCTTGGAGTAGTATGTCTAGCAGTGGAATTTTTTCGGCTGAAATGACGATACACGCATTGTGAATATACCATCCATAATCATAATACACACATATTTTGGCAGTACAAGAATGACATATTACGTTCATTCAATGGCATTCTGATCGTAAAAATAAGGGCATCAAGATAGCTTAACTTAGTACCTTAACTTGGTTCCATTTCATTCTCTATTGAATACTACATTTCTTCAGTACATTGCCATTTGTTCAGCATTTAAAGCAGTCATAATACTTTCCATATATAGGTACATAGGTAATAGGTAATAGGTAATACGGGCTGGTTTCCGCAACTCCACGTCAAAGCGCGTATTTTGCGTATGGGTGGGAAAAATCTGTTATTCGATCCACCCCAGCCCCTCAAAGAAGGCCAGCAACGCCTTGGTGTTACTGGCAATCTCGCGTAGGGTACCTGGGTTACCGAAGTACTTTGCCCTGTAAGTGGCGACCACCGGGCAGTTTAACAGCACGTGAGCTGCTGTCTCGTCGTCCTCCATGCAGGCTCTGCAGAGCGGACTGTCTGTAACTCCTATGACAAAGAGGTGTTTATTAAATGACCCATGGCCAGTTATAGCTGCAGTAACCGTACGCAGCTGCTGTTTAGTTAATCGGAGAACCTGTTTCGTGAGGCGGCCATCGATTGAAGGCAGTGCCTCCTTAGCCTGCCTGCACTCACCTTGGTCCGACCATAGTTTGTGATGCTGATCTCTAGTTCGTTTCCTTACCAGAGTGCGTAGGTAACCGAAGGGGAGTGGTACAATGGGTTCGGGCCCCACTGGTGCCATGTTCGACCCCCTTCTAGCAAGTTCGTCGGCTGCATCGTTCCCCAGCGAACCGCTGTGTCCTTTGATCCATTGAATGGTTATGTTATTGAGGTCACCCACCTGGTTAAGGTTCTGGTGGCACTCGTATATCAGCCCAGAGTCCACAGTGTGACTGTTCAGCGCTTGCAGAACAGCCATGCTATCTGAGAGTATACGTATCGAGTGGTCCTTAACTTTCCTAGCCAGAATTGGTGAAGCGGCAAGAGAAATACCCAAGCACTCGGCCTGGAACACTGTGTTATGGACTCCCAATGGTGTAGCTATGTGGATGTTGAAGTCCTCTGAGAAGACTCCAGCACCTGTACCACTACCTGTTTTGGATCCATCCGTGAAGATGCGCAGCTCTGTTGGGCGCAAACCCTCACATCGGCGATCCTCGTGAAGTTGGATTTTGTATTTTTTATCGAAGATAAATTGTTTAGGTACCCGGTCATTAATGGCTTTCGTAATGGGGATCTCCTTGCTGAAAATATAGGTACATAATATAGATTCATACAATCTTTTAAACCAAACTCTCAATTTTTACAAGCGGATGAAATCTTTTATGGAACTTACTAAAGAAACACGCTTTCAGTTGAATATTTTGGTTAGACTTAGTTGTTTTCTTTAAATTTTTGTAAAGAAACAGAGCCCATCTGCCAATTTTCTCACGGGAAACGTAAATTATAGAGTAAGAGCTTTTCAAATTGAAAGGTACAATTAATAGAAAAGGTACAGACATCTGCATTAATTGGGTACCTTTCTTTAAATATCTAAAAAGGGAAGCAAATATCTAAAATTGTCTTAAATGCAAGATCAGATCGAAAGCCTCCAAGTTTATATACTTTTTTAACAAGGTTTCCAAGTTCCATAAAAGTGACAGATTGTTAGCTTCTATAATTATGTCTGTCACTGCAATGATCCATCTGTCTCTCACTTTGATTTCAGTTTTTTTGAATTAGAACTGGTTTTTCTTTGAAAAACTGAAAAACACACTAATCTATATTTTACTTACGCCTATATTTTTAACGTTTACAGATTTGTGTGCCATATTACGGCTAACAGGATACGTACTTAAATTTTTTACGACGCCCAGTAGAACATTTATTATTGTATTTGCCTACCTTATCTCCATGTGTTATACAAAAGAGACCTTTAAAAGCAAAATGTAAGCACGGTAGAGCAATTAAAATTAATATACTAAAACCTAGTAGGTACTTAGGTACCAAAACTTTAATATTTATGACTCAATTTTAAGTAAACACAACACATAAGGACAATTTACATAAGCTCAGGTGGAAAACTGTTTCCATTATAATGTTATCAGTGTTATTTATTACTGTTTTTTATAGTACCGTGATAGCAGCCGGTAGATATAGGTACTTTAATACCAGTTGTTTATCGATGCTCAGCTGTTATCTGTCTCTGCTGCTACCTATTTGAATGTGTAAGCTTGTGTAAATGATAAAATCGGTATTACTGATTTGAGTATTTGTTTTATTTAATTTGTTAGTAAACATGACTCATTTTGTGATAACAACACAACAGTGCATATGCCATATAGGGATATTCGCTGCCGTTGTTATTGAATTTTCGGTATGTGTATAGAATGTTATCATTTACCCACAATGCACATCAAAATATTCACTGAGTATTTGGATTCGTCAATTTTACAGAAGGCGTACACATGATCCATCATCGGCCGAACTATGCTTGTACGTCGTCGCGTCGGTTGAACTCGGCCGATTAAACCAAATATGTATAATTATATAAAAACAAATTGAATGAGTGTACACCTTATCGGACGTCATCGGACAATGTCGGTTGTAGTGGTGTACGGTGTGTGGCCTAGCTCGGCGGGACTAACTGCTGGCACTATAATCCAATCCACTCAAATCAGTCACACATTAACATAATAAACAGTTACGTTTCCTACATACACAAATTAACCGCATCACAAATTTACCCAAAGTAATTAGCAACAACAAACCTCAATTTAACTAATAATTACCTAAACGTGAAGCGTAATCGGGTCAACCGTAACAAGGAAATGAGAGGTCAGTCGACCCATTTATTTTTAAAAGAATCCCGACCTTATGGCATTGTTTTATACTCTTTGATGATTTAGTAACATAAATAAGTAATGGGCCCTTTAATTAGGCAGTAACGAATTTTTGCCGGCTCTAAATTACGTCCATTGCGAAACATTTTCAGTTTGAATGTAAAACAACAAAAGAACTCAATAAAAAGTTTACAAGCTTATAGCCTGTAGACTTTTTATTGAATGTAGATCTCACCAATAGCGCCCGGCTATAGTTTTCTAGAAGAGCGGCGGCCGCCACAAAGCGTCTATAATTTACCGGCGAATGACGTCACTGAAACATTATTAATGAAAGTAAGTTATGTTGTAAAGTCCAAACCCCGCTGTTATCATTTTCTTGGCAGTTGTCACTGTGGCCATTTTGTGGCGGCCGCTCTTCTAGGAAACCGTATTTTAACAGATGGACAATTAGTGGAAGTTATGTTTTCTTCATTGCACTCTGGTTAGGTCAACAACAATGGTCCGGGCGCCAACATGTCAGTTCAGACTGACTCTACATTGCTCTGATTTATTTCATTCACAATTTAAAAAATTGTCAACATCGTCCTTTAAAAAATTAAGAAATTCATGGCTGATAATCACGATTATTTAAATACATTTTTGCCCTGCATTTATTGCGTAATCGAGTGTAACAAACGCAGATGCTTCGCGAACATGAAACAAAAGCGATTAAAATAATGTTTAAAGGAAGGAAGCCTTTCTTAGCCATTTCTCTTGCAAATCTTTCGCTGTTAAAAGCCTTCTCTTGTGTGGAAACATCAAAAGACGGGGGCTTTGTTGTTCAATAAAGTAGATGTTTACCTAAAAAATAATATACAGAACCGTATCAAATTTACTAAAAGTTAAAATTGCCGGAAGCTGTTGGGATCAACATCAAAATTGACTTTTTATTCTTGTCATATACATATTATTACATAGCTATTGTTACGGTTTCGTGTGGCATAGTTTTAAGAACCAGACTACTGTAAACTCTTTATAAATAAATAGGAATAAATAAATAATAATATATATATATATATATTCATCAATTTTCAGGTAAATAACACCCATATCCAACCATAAATTAACAAATTAATAAGATTAATTAAAATACAATAAAATCAAACATCAAATAAAATAAATTAAATGAAAATAAATCATTTGAAATTATAATCAATAAAAAAATTAAATCAAATAAAATTAAAAATTAATTAATTAATAATTCCATTCCATTTTTTTCATTTTATTATTATAATTACTATTTTACTCAGCGTTACACACTAGCGAACAGTGCGATTTTAAAAACTCTACGTTGCTTTATAAACCACCACCCATACCTATTTGGGCCATTCAACATGATCGCTAGTCGGCTGGACTGCAGTTACATCAGTCACTGCAGCGCCATTTGTCATGGGATGGCGCAGCAGTGATTGTTGTATTTACTTTCTTTTAATAATTTGTTTCACTGTGTATTACTAACACTAGTCTATAAGAATATTGTTACTAACAAAATGGACACCATGATCTGAAAACAAATTAAATTGTAATTATTGTAAAATTGTAAAAACCATGTCAATCCTGCATTTTCACTGACATTATTATTATTTGCTATTACCACTTACATTTGCTTACAGATGGGAACTCAACACAACAATGGAGTCACAATCTCCACACTCAGAGACGTGACCGAAAAACAAATTAGGCACCACCACCAACAAAAATAAAATGCTTTTAAACTGACTATTTTGACTGACAGGGTCCAAATACATGTCGATTGACGTGAAAGGGTTTGAGCGTTTTCATACATTAATTGTGTTTGGTGGAATAAACGCTACAATGGTAACGCGAAAACCACTCGTGTAAAAACACGAGCTTTATCTAATCAAACTGTTGGTATATGTTATTTTAACAAATTAAGTTAAGTAAAACACTGCCATTGGTTCCTTCAAGGAGAAAGTTCATGTTTCAGAAAGTTTCAATTTGTTGATCCAGTTACGTTACGAGCACAAGTTCAAAGAACTTTGCGAGAAGGAAACATACTCTGGTTTATACAAATTTAAAATAAAAAGGAAAATTATGAAAGCTTTACTTCAGAAGCAGGTTTTATGAAAGCGAACGAAAGCTTGAATAATGTTCAAAGCTGAAGCATTTATAAAGTGAATACTTCACTTCATAAACCATCGAAATATGATAATTATACTTTTTGTTGAACAACAGTTCTAAAAATATTTTGTCGTGCGTGTAAGCTGATACGAACTATAATTATTTTAAGTTAGATGAAGTAACTATTTATTCATGCATATAAGAACTTAGTCCTAGTGACTAACGAAAGGGCCTCGATAGTCTTTATATTTCGGTACACAACAGTCATATGTCATATACCTATAATACAGGTACCTTAGCTTACCCCCAGAGAATGCAAACGCGCCCTTAATACCTTTTTATTTGACCTCCCTAGCCTGTTAATTTATTATAATTAAGTGGCCTGTGGCGGTGTTCCTTATCCCACACTTAACTTGGTGATGGCTAACCTTGGAAGCCTATTCTAAAATTCTGAAACATAAATTAAGTTGCCATGTCTTATTTATCAGAAAGAAAACTTGTGATAACTGTTGTTTATCTATTAATACATTATACAGTTGTACAGCTATTCTTGTTCGTGTTACGGCTTTTGTATATGTCGCAGTAAGATGGTTGAAGCTGTGATATAGTTATATCCCTAGGGATATAGCTATATACCGTAATATAGTTATATGAAAGCGGTTCATAACTGTCTTACTAGGAATATAACTATGATACGAGCACGATCTAGTAATATAACTTTCAGGGCACTCCGACAGTTATGAACCGCTTTCATCTAACTATATTACGGTATATAGCTATATTCCTAGGGAACTATATCATGGCTATAACCATCTTAATGCGCCATATACATTATTATACAAAAATGACAGCGTAACATAAACCAAATTTAAAGCAACAAGTGGAGGTTCAACATAATCGAGTTTTGGGAAGCCGCTTCTACCAGTTATCTAACATATTGGGATAATATTTCCACCAAATTGTTTCCTTGTCTGTCGCGTCCTGCAAAAGTGTATTACTGATATTTTCTTTCTTCAATATTTATATAGAGTGCCTCGTGGGTCTGTGGTCGCGAGCGCTATTGCTGAGCTTGAGATGTTGTGAAAGCTGTGCTTGGAAAAGTGTTATTGGGTTTTTCATCTGGAATTTCTCAGTAGCAACCCAGAGTCTGGATCTATGCAGGCACACATTACATGGGACTTTACCATAACTGGCAAAATGTGGATGTACACGTAACCCTGTGTGGGCCACGGTAACCCTTTCAGACTTTCCCACGACCCTGGCAGGCAACGGCCCTAGTTGACCCCGAAAGTTGTACTGACATCTCTTTAAGGCGCTTGTGGAACAAAACGCGCCGTCCTTATCAGACGGTGAGCTACCCATTGCTCACCGTCTGCAAGCGCGGGCCTACGATAGCCGGGAATCGGCCTGGGATTCCCGACGCCCAGGGCGTCTCCTGCGGCAACTAGGGATGTGAGGGCGCGAAATTTGCCTCTCCCTGACGCGCTCCGCCTACCTCCTCCTTCGCGAGCATTACTGCTTCACAGAAGGAGGTGACGGCTTCCCATGTCCTCTCGCTCCGTCGTACTATGGCCTGGACCAGGGCCGCCACCGATCGCCTCCACGAGGACACCTACACAGACCACAATCTGAAAACGATCTGCTAAACTACTATCTTCCTACAGCCTGTTTTTGTCACATTCCTTATACGAATAAGTAGTAAATGATCTCAATGCTAGCAAATACCTGTCTACAAAATGCTACCTAAATGCCTCTATAGATAGCGGCACTCAATCCATAACCAATTCAAAATAACGGAAATAAGTATCTAAGGATCTACCCACACGATCGACACCTTTACGCTACCAAGAAAAACAACTTCACACACCATAGAAAAACTATCTATCAAGAAAATAAATGTGATCTGCTTTCCCAGTTCCCAAGTTGTTTGCTTCAAGAAATATCCGTGCGAGAAGACCTCATTATACTCACGGCTGTAAATCTTAGTTATAACGACGAGATTACCGAGAGAATCTTCAACGAACAGACGAGCTGAGTTATTATGTTTGTAAATAACTTATTTCACTACACCAACATTCAATGTACTTTCAAAAGAACTAAGAAAATACGTATTTATCTTTCTCCGATAGTTTTCAACACATTTTTACTGGATATAAGAAAGCCTTTCAGGATTATCGATGCCAAAACGGATGATAAGTGGATTCTATCTACATAAATACGTTGGCAAAACTTGGATTCCGATTATGCGTAAAAATATGCCAGTCAGAAAAATCCATAACACGTGTAGGTGTCAGCTTATCTTACAGACGAGACGTTCCAATACCTACTTGGAAAATCTGACAAGTTCGATTCTATTTTCTCTTTTCTTAAGCGATATACTTAGAAAACAGATCTGTCTATAAATATGTAAATTTTATTTTTCAGGTAAGTACCAGATAACTGCAATGAATCTTCGGCGCTTTGCAATCAATTACTGCACATGACGTGAGGGGGCGCTTCATTGAGGTAAGCTCTCGATTACAGAATATCTCGTAAATCAAAATATGTCTTACGCCTATATTCTGCTGTTATATAGTCAATCAAGTCCCGGAGAAGACGACGTTGTTTATCTGCTACATATTGCGTTAGAATGTCAATTTTACGTTTTATTGCGCTAATAAAACATACTGTAAATCGAATTCCAACAACAGTTGAATTTCTTTCCGTTTTTTAAGGCACACTATCCATGTTTTCAAATGCTTTTCGTCATATTGAACTAAGTCTTTGAACATCTGCATAGGTTTGTTTCAAACTTGCAGTTCGTTCACTTTGTCGCCTAATTAAATGAGCTTAAAAGGGAAACCGTTTTTACTTTGAAAACCACAGACGCAATGAACCGACGTGCTGAAAAATTATAATGCTTTTGGGGATTCATTGCGGCACAAAAATGTTATCGTTTTGTACATTTTCAACATGTAAATCTTTTACGTTGCGTATTGAAACAATTTACTTATTTGACCTTGTCGGTACAAAAAATCCTTAAGTGTTTGTGGAATTGGTATTGGGCCATTTCCTTTGTCGCGGTAGACGGTAATAAAAGTTGGTCTCATTTATGAGATTATTTCATTTCATATGCGCGCCTGTGTTCAACGCAAATTGCTCGTAAATTCGAAACGTTGACGACAACCCCAAGATTGTGCTAATTAAGTAGTTCGCAAAGCTTTGCCTCGATCTTAGTGTGGAATTGTCTTAGGGTCAAAATTATATACGAAAATGTATTATTTTCCTTGTTTGATTTATTTATGGCCTTGTATTATTTTCCTCACTCTTTCTTACTATTCGTCCACCCCTATTATTATTGCGAGGCTGACCTTTCCGTGTTTCTGTTCGAGATTATCTTATTTGGTTGGGTTCTCTCTTTGATAATGACAGCGTCACGTACGATCGAATATTGCAAAAACTATAACAGTCGAACTTATTATTATGGTCGATGTTTTTGCTCTTTTTGAACATTCTACTACATATTGTAACAGCGAATACATTTTCGTCCTAGGTCAAATATATTTTTGATATTCTGTTAGCTATGACCTAAAGTGGTGCCGTATAGAATATCAATTAAAAACCGGCCTAGAGTGAGTTGGACTCGCACTCGAAGTGTTTCGTACCACCGTACATTATTTAGCAAATAAATGAAAATATTAAACGTATACTATTATTATTTTTCATCTTGAATTTTAAAAATCGCAAAGATTGGTAAAGTTATTTTTGCAGTTGCAGTAAATCACCCATATTTAAATATATACTTTATGAATCGGCGTTTTTAGTATTTGTTGATTAAACAGTATACATGGTACATAATATATAGAAGTTTAAAATTCCTAACTTGTTTAGTTGTTGAGCTCGTACAAAAATGGTCTCAAACTGATAACTTTCATGGCCCCATTTTAGAAAGAAAAAACAATAACCCCCTTTCATTTTTAATTTTATTATATTTTTATTATTTGTTGTTAGAGTGGCAAAATAAATGCATAACCTGTGAAATGTTCAACTGTCTACCTATTACGGTTCATGAGATACAGCTCGCCAACAGACAGACGGACAGTGGAGGCTTAGCAATAGGGTTCCGATTGATCCTTTTTTTTTTTGGATGGAAAATTATCAAATAACTTCTCCCGCTCTGGGCGAAGCGGGAGGGCGTGTCAGACTCTTACTGACTAAAACCCACCCGTGTACGTTGCCAGGGGCCACGGTATCCCTTTCGGACTTTCCCGCAACCCCGGCAGGCATCGATACTATCGGACCCCGGCCGTTGTGCTGACATCTCTTTGAGGCGCGCGTGGAACACAACGCGCCGTCGAACCGGGCCTGGTCTTTATACCTTTCAGGTACGAAAACCTAAAAATAAATATAATAAATATATGTAAATCTGCACGTTTTTGGTAAAAGCTAGTAGTAAACAACGTAAGTAGCTATTAGAAAAGCTCAGTTATTATAATAAAAATAAAAAATCTTTCAGTTTCAAATCCAGCAAAAGAGCAAACAAAAGTTTTCAGGTTTCCAACAGAGAAGCAAATATGAAATAATTGTATTATTCATGTAAAGGATAACTACTGCGCAACAGACTGAGTATATTAGAATAAATGTTTTCACTTTTCAGTGTAATACGATCAGTGTTTCTATAACATAACATGTTTCACATGCAGGTTTTGTGTGACGTCAAGCTTTAATATATAAACATAATATCTTATGTATGATATTTTACAATCCGGTGGGTGGTTGTGTGCTAAAACATTGATTTAATTCTATTGGAAATCTGCTGAAAATTGTGATTGTGTATTGAAAATGGTGAAAAAAGCGTCTTACCACCTAGGTGTCTACAGTCAGGAAAATTAACTGTTTATCGAATTGAGTACCAACTTAAATTGTACGTTTCGAATTACAACTGGCATTCTTTGACAGTCAAAAATTCAAAATATTTTATTTCACATAAACCTATAAGGGCACTTATGAAACGTCAGAAGCTAGATGCACGGTTCCAATTGGTCGTTTCCTATGGAGAAGAGCCGGCAAAAAACTCCATGGTTACTCTTTTAAAAATAAATGGTATTTATAATGCTTTCAAATTACAGAGTTAATAGGTATGAGAGGACAGTGTAGGCCTATCAACAAGTACCAATACAGTACAGTTGTATGAAATAGCTAGTTACTACGATTACTCAAATAGGTAATCGTATTAAGTATAATCAAGGAAACTAATTATTTATTTAATTGACACACCACGTCAATTTGCGAAGTGCGAACTTGTATTATATAATTGCATAGCACAGGTGTGAGTACTATGTACTAAAGAGCTACCATTTACCAGGTAATATGTCTTTTATTGACATGAATGTGCCCTGGCGGCTGTGAGTATGTCATGCTCACTCAGATGACTCGCTGATGGTGGCGCGTGTGTTGGATCATTAAGCTCCCTTCAAAATGGTTGAACTGAATGGTGCTGATCCATGCGTCATGTTCGTGATTGGGCGCCGTCAGCTGGGACTGGTCATCTCTTAGCTGCCATGACTTATTTTAATTTATTTTAAATCTTGGAATGGTTATTTGTTTTTTTCTTTTTATTACCGACGCTTTTACAAACGTGCACGTCCTTCTACATTGTTCTCACATGCGTAATTTCAACATGAATGATGTAACCAGTATTTTGTATCAAATGTTTGATTTAAAAGTGTGTCCGTGGAGTTTCTTGCCCGTTCTTCTCCATAGATACCTACTACGCTTTGGAATGGATAACTAGCTTCATATTTCTGACTGACCGACTTCTTGACAATTCAAAAGTGCCTGTAAATGGTTTATATGAAATAAATGCTTTGAGTTTGAGTTTAAGTTTGGTGATCAGCTTGTGCTGTGCAAAATAATTATGTCAATTTTGGGGAGGCCCATTTAGGACTTACCAAATGTGATCGCAACGAAACAACTATGGGCAGAACCATGTTCTAAATTAGCATTGTAACAATTAATTAACTCGCGTGCTCCTGCTCATTGTCTTGTAATGCCTTTTTTGCCTTAAGTGTCTCAAGGAGGAAAAATACTGACCAAAACTCTGAAAAGCACGCACAACATTTTGAGGAAAACCCAAACGCATTTTCTGGATGAAAAATTCAACTCTATTCAAGTATGGTCTATGGACAATCACAGCAGAAAATTTTAGCTAAGTACTGTATTTATAAATCCTTCTATCTTCTTCAAATAAATCTTTTGTATACAATTCAGTACTATCAGCAATTTGTGGGGATTTTCATGTAAGAATTCACTCGATGTCGATGCTTCGTTCGCAAATACAGGGTCGAACATAACATACATTTATGTTTCCACCCCTACAGTAGCTGTACAACGTCAAGGATAGTTTTACATAGAAATTCAATAAAGTTTCATATTTACAATTCGTACTGCTGTGTTTGGTACATAAGAATACTAAGTAGTTAAGACAACATCTTGTGGACAAACATGCTGAAAATATGCTTACAGATTTTAGTTTAAAATGTTCACTCGTTTACACTGCGGGGTAATTGCGTTACAGACATAAAATGACAATCGTAATGCCTTTCATTTTGACAGTTAGGCCGCGTTCATTACGTCACTTACGTTGCTGAGCAGATCTTTCAAACCTATGGAGCAGTGGATTAAGAATTTACTTCAAAACCCTCGGATTGTGAATGTGTTTTACGCAATTCGCGTGCTGGTTAGTATGCGCTGTAACATTAGCCCGTATTATAAAAAAAACGGCCAAGTGCCCACTACACCACCACGCACAATAAAGGGTTCCATAATACAAACTTAACATTGTAGTTGAAAAACAAATTCTCCCATACATCGAAATACGTCACGGTCAATTCTCCAACTGCAAATATAAGTTCGTAATCGCAAAACAAATATATTTTTATGTGATAAAACTACGATTTAACGCTTCTTGCCAAATTTCATTTCATGCTTTGATTTATTTGCGAGTATCAAAATTAAATGGCCGCATTTTTTTATTGCGTTGACTTAGAATCTTGATTTTTTTAGAGCTTCAAGGGACCGTATACCGACGTATTTGATATTAATTTCAACTTGACTTGACAGACTGACAGACAGATAGACGGACGGACAGACGGACAACTAAGTGATAAAACGGAACCCTTATAGGAAGGGTTCCGTTTTTTTCCTTTTGAGGTACGGGACCCTGAAACCTACAAGGCGACTTGCGGGCGCTTATATCGTAAATAAGAAAACAGAGCTCACATACTGCGTGTTGACAATTTCAGACCATTAGCTCCAGATTTCCACAATATTAGGGCCGAACGACATTTATTTGCTAGGGGCGGCAAACGATACAACTATTTTCGTGTAAATATTGTCTCATTAAGTAAGAAGAAGGGTAGGTACCTCGTTGCGAAAGCCGTGTCGTGTTTCGTTTCGAACTTTATTTATTACATCGACATGATCAATATTTGTTGGTAAGTATTTTACGTTTGAAAATATTTTGATAAAATTTTCACCATAATAATGATTTCTACAATCTTAAAATGAAA
This sequence comes from Xanthia icteritia, assembly GCA_949128155.2. Taxonomy (NCBI): domain Eukaryota; kingdom Metazoa; phylum Arthropoda; class Insecta; order Lepidoptera; family Noctuidae; genus Xanthia; species Xanthia icteritia. The sequence continues at coordinate 10,483,257 of OX421935.2, read as the reverse complement.
TACTTGTCGGTCGAGTGATGTTTCTGGTACTGGACGGAATATCCCTCAACTTCTTAAGTACATACTAAGCCATTTGGCTTAAAATGGGCAGTAAAGCGCCTAATGCTTGTCGGTAAGTTGTGTCAACTTCAGAATATGACAGTTGTTGAGCCATTTACGTGTCTAATATCTGCAAAGGGGTTCATGGTCGCAGTGGCTTATTAACCTACTCACAGTATTTACGTAGACCAAAGCTTACGCTAACAAAATTAAGGAAATCAGGTAGAATGATGAAAGGTTTCAGAATTCGCAAACAATGGTTTTAGGGTAAAAGGTATTTTAATCCGAACTTCGACCGGTATGCTTCAATTTTGAAAATAATTTCGCTCCATTCATAACCGTTACGCCTACATTCTCCGTACTTGAACATTGGAGTATTGTTATCCGGACTTAACAGATGATCATGTTTGCTGCATATGATAATCCCCCTTATTACAATACGAGCTGTAAAAAAGAGACATTTTAGCTGTTACTGGGAAGGCAAGGCATCAGTGCTTTGTCATACCAGTGACAGTTGAAACGTCTAATCGGACACACGATGGCTCTATACTCCAAAGGTTTAAATAGTTAAATAAAGGTAAACAAATAAAACCACATGACAAGACCGCTGTCAAGTAACCGACTAAACGTAATACCTATCACTTCAGTTATTATGTTACGTCACAGTTGTACACTTCAAATGAAAAAAATCTCTAATTATTAATTATACAGATTACAAAATATTTTAATATTATTGTAAATCTAATAAAAGAAAGTGTGCTCAAGCAGTTACATCTACGAAGAGTAGTTTAAGGATAAATGATAAAGTTTAAAATGCATTTATAAAAGAGGAAACTATTGCAAAATCTATAATAAATTTAATTTGGTTTTATAGTACTATTAACAAGAAAATGTCATCTATAAATACCCCTTTTTACGATTTGTTTACCTTTATTTAACTACCTAAACCTATGGAGTATAATATTGGAGATGATTGTTTTACGATGACGGTGGTGAGCACTAACCATCAGGTAGGTCAACGGCTTATTTGTAATAATGGGGAATTTGTCTATCGCCATATTATAACCAAAAAACCAATCTACCTAGCCTTTTCTCAACTATTTTGGGGCCGGCTTCCAGTCTAACCGAATGCAGCTAGAATACCAGTATTTTACATGGAGCGACCGCCTATCTGACTTCCACAACCCAGTTACTGGGTAACACAATACCTCTTGGTTAGACTGGTTGTCAGACATTTGGGCTTCTGACTACCCGTAACGACTGTCAAAGATCTAAGAATGACAGCCGGGACCAACGGGGCACGGAGGGGTCTCGATATGTAATGGATGGCCACGAACCGAACACGACCAGTACGGCTGTTATTATTTAGCCACAAGCCCTCGCTTCTCGCCATATTATAACCGTACCATTTAAAAACCTCAACGACTACTAAAAAAAAACTCTGAAAAAGAAAACCTGATCAGTGGTTCATTCCACCACCCAATACAGACTTGGTGTACAGGCAAGTAGTAGCAAATTCAACCAGTAACACTCCTACCTAATGATTTGTGTGTGTATGCGTGTAGGTGGGACCGTGTTCCTGTGTGCGTTCATCCGAACAGCGCACACTGCTCACTGACTCTGTCAAGCATCCCTTATTCAATTTCTCTATCTAAGTGAATATTTTATGCCTATTTATAGTGTTGGACCCTCTGACAATTTTGTCACGTCTCTCATGATGGTTGGGACCTTAGATGATAGAGGGTCGCTGCTCGGCACGTGGGCACTGTAAAAATATTTGGATTTCCTCAATGTGGTTGATATTATTATTACCATATCATCAAAAAATAATAGAAAAACACCCATTTCCTCACTTATGCGACGATACCTAAGTGAAAAGTTAAGATTCATTCAATACGAGAACCAAATAGCAAAATAGCCGGATTCTTGGATGTATGTATGTAATGTAGGTATGTTTAGTAAAGTAATTGTTAACTACCTTACAAATTAATATCGTTCATAATTCAGAGAACTTCATAAGCCAACTGTTTGCAAAGATTACCTAATTCATATCAAAGGTTACACCATACATTATTAAACAGGCCGTAACTTAAACACAGATGCGGGATTTTAATAAATAAACAAAAAGGATACTCTGAAGTTAGTCTCAAATGTTATTCTTTAATTTGAATAAAATCATTATTGTAATTGAACAATAATAAGTTGTAACTTGAACTCAATTCGGACGAACGAACATGTTTTGCGCTCATTACGCTTTTGTTATTTTTTCTTTAATTTAAATACGTATGGCCAAAGATAATCCTGGCTGGTTTTCATTCAGTATTCAATGGACATGTCCGCCCAATATCTGTTAAGTTATGAAAAAGGACGAGTTTTGCCATGCGTATACGATGTGAGTCCCTCCCCAACTATGTACAAGTTTGATAACTTATTACTACTTACGGGGCGAAAAGTTATAACTTATGCCAATACAAAAGCGCTATGAAAGTAATATAATATTTGCTTTCGTTTGCGAAAGGGGAACAGAAAAATAACAGAGGTCTATAGGGGAAAGACAATATTATGTAAAACAATGGATGGATAACTTACATGATCATTGTTTTCTAAGTAAATAAATAAATACATTTTATTTTATTTATTTTCTATTTGGGTTAATGACGATGACGATAAATAAAAAGAATTACCTATATTTTATTTTAAGCGAATGAAATGTTTCGTTCAACAATTTTAATATAATTCATGGTCCCAACACTTTTTGGAGAATAAATTAATCATTAGCTCGTATTTCAGTGAACAAAATTAAATTGAAAGATCTGTGAGTAATTTGTCTAAGCATCGAGTTTGTTTGATTAAGACTTGTCTACAGCTGTTGAAAGGTTGGATACGAACCAATCCAAATTCTTAAATTTAAAGAAAAACAATGAATTTAAATCCAAGTTCGTTTTCCTTTCAAAATATCCACATTGTTGAATCTAATCTTAAGGTTATCGTGATCAAGATAATCAAGAAGCTCTCGAGTATTTGCGTCTATATTTAATTGTAGCAGCGACAACAAAGAACAAAAATTAATATTTTTCGAACATGGTGTCGCTTTGCTATCGCAAAAACTGTCGTGGATCGTATAAGTATCGGAAGTGCAGTGCGCTGGCGTATCTGACGCGATTAAAAATAGCTCCACTCAAGTTTAATTTAATTGAGTGATACTTAAACGAAGATAATTCATGGGATTTCAATCGTTATCGCTCGAAGTGCATAATGGTGGCGCGGCCGATAAGCGCAGGCCGGGCGAAGCGATGGTGGCTGTGCTGCGGCGGCGGCGGCAGTCACAGTCGGTTGGCACGCGCGGCCACACGCGCCTTCCGCCGCGGGCCCACGCCCCCGCACCCCCCCGCTCCGCGTCGCACACAGGTAAACAAACAGTGGACCTCCTCAACACACTACATACCTAGTACATCCCATCACCCCTCCTAACCAAACCCCGAACCCAGTTCTAGTGCTCGAACTTTGTCTCCACAAAAATAAATAAACATCTTATTTATTTTAAGTGCCAGTTGCAGGTTTGGATTGTTAACGAAAAATTTTCAGTGTTTTGTTTTCGATGATTTATTTTTGTAGTGCCAACTAATAGACGTGTATGACATAATCGACATCTACAAATAATTCAGGAAGATGGCTCACCTTTAGTAAGTTCCAACAACAGTCTGCTTTGTAACTAATTAGTTACCGAAAGAACACGAGGCACGGTACCTGCGTGCAAGACAAGACATGGGTGTTCAGTTAGAAGCTGATCATAAGTTAATCAAGATTACAAGGGATTACGAAATGGATCTCTAATGAATCAAAATTTAGGAAAAATGAGAAACAAAGATACAGCCATCCCCAAAATTGAAAATAGAAAAAAGTCACAACGTAAAAGAATTTCTTCATAACAACATGCGACAAAGGTAAAAGTTAAGAGGATTTAGTTTTGTCACAAGACTAAACAACCCTCTTATCGGTTCGGAGGCCTTGAGATGAGCCTGAATCCCACCTGCTTATCAAGATTAATGAGATGTTTCGTTGCGATAACAACATATATGTACATGAAGTCGTTGCAAACAAATGGTGTAATTAACAATACACAGAGAAGATACAATTTCCGCACCGCATTTATGGATTTACATGCAACATTCTAAGGAAAACAACAGCAAGTTGAACACAAAAGAAGTGTCATTAGAAAGCAATCATGTGACACTAATCCGTCGCCATGTCGTGACTGAGGAATTGACAACACCAGGCTGTAGCCAAACACATACATAATATTGATAAGCATCAGACTCGCTGACCATGTCAAGAAAATTGCTTTTAATCTAACCAATTGGCGGTAAGCTCAGACATTAAACTCAAATATCTTGTTACTCAGAAGGAATGTAGAGCAATCAATGCCGAAAATCTCGTCACGCCGAAAGGGTACTCACTCAATAGTGGATCGGTTTTCGTGAGGTAATTTGAATACGTATCGAAACCACTACCGGCTGGAATCCTTCACACAAACTTTGCGCTCCAATACATCAATTGGCTGACGGATTTCATATTTGCAATGGTGAGAGTCAATGACATTTCATCAGGTTTATTCATTTACTAAGTGTTCTCGACTGTGATCTTTGTTTTACTCCTCTAGGGGCTAACATTCCAAATTGCCTCCGTTTTGTCTGCTAAGTAGGTCAAAGATAATAACTCATAAATTCGAGGCTTACATTTTTACCTTATAAGCCTGCAACGACTTCGGGATTAAAGGACAAAGAAGAGAAGATTTTTCTTTTCAAACATACGCTAAACGATTGAATGCAAATCTGTTGTTTACTAGTCCGTTTGATCTTGTTTATCATTGTTTTGAAACATACTGACACGATCGCCAATGATAATTAGAGCTGATAGCACCGATTGGATTCACATTAACACTAGTTTACATTCAGTATCAACATTTGTTATATTAACATAGATAAACAAGGTTACCGAACAATACACTGATAAATAATTATAATGGTGCGATAGATTGGCTATCGCTTAGTGCCTATTAATACTCCTAAAAAGCGAATGGTTCTCTTCCCAAACGTCGGCAGGACATGGTTGATTTATTGATCGTAAATTCATATTGCTGGTAGTGTTATCATCGTAAATTTTATTATTGATAGGTGAGGCGGTTGATGCGTTTAACCTCACAATACCTAGACATAGCGGGATCAAACGATAACTCGTTGATTTTGTTACATTGTTTGTTCTGCGATCTTACATTTATACTATTCTCCCTATATTCCGATAAATATCAAAAGTAAACAATTGACTGCTAACTTCTCATGTACTACTCTATTACCATAGAAAATTAAAATTATTCTTTAAAATCAATGAAAATTTAGTCGGTCAAAGTACCACAATATTTTTCAGTAGCCATGGCAGTACATGAAATAAAAACAGCTGTTCGGCCTTGGCACGACACACTCATCTTCCATAATTCTTAAATTTTTGGCCGCAATACGTAGGTACACAGTTAATTTCATTTTAACGAACATATTCGATGAAATTATATTTTTAATCGAAAAATGGTATGTTCACTGCAAACAAAATACAGATAATACTTTAACCCCCTTTCAAATATTAAATTCGCAAATTTAGCACAATGTGTCCCACAGTGAAAGATATAAATGACAGAGGAGTGAAATTAATTGTTTACACTTGTCATGTCTTTTGGGACTCCTCTTTTCAAGCCCTTTGTTAACGCATATCCCAGGATTGCTGTACAGTATTGTTGCTAAAAAGGCAACACACATAATATTTAAAACTTTAAAAGAGCCAAAATAATATTACTAATCGTAATATTTCTGTTCAGCATTATTGTTAGACAATGCTCTTATAACTAATAACAAAACATATTTTGCACATGATTTCTTTCGACTTCATAACAAACCAAACAGAATGGCAGGACATGAAGGTCATGTTAACGTCTATCCAATTACTAGCTACATTACCTAAAGGTTAAACAACAAAATAAGTCACATAACAAAGTTTTATTGCATTTTGCTCAGCGAAACATGAACATGAAACGAAAATTAATCTCGTATAAACGTTTTCGAATAGAAATCACAGCTATTGCAGACATAAACCTCTATTAAATATTTGCGACTGTATTTTAACCACTTTGGTTTTCACAAACCTGCTTTTAACAGTAGTATTTCAATTTATTCGCATCCGAAAGAAAATAAAAAGTATAATGTTCCCCTTGCGCAAAGAATCTCATTATGTATGCATTATGACGTTATTTAAGGCTCTTTTTTCACAAGAAAAACTAGCATAGCATTTTGAAGGCCTTCTTGGACAAGAACAATCACTTAGCTTTGCTTACTCACTCGCCTTTTAAGATACAAAGAGAAGTGAACCCCTTTCAACTAAATCAATCGATAAACTCACTTAATAAATGATGGTATCTAAACCACTAACCTAACCAATATGCAATTATGTTGATGCGAAACTTATCAAACATCGGTGGTTAATTCCAAATTAGTTCGATTTATAACCGTAATGTAGATAAATTCATTACGTCTATCGCTATCGGTACTACGTGTCCAAATTTAGATTTTGCAATCTTTACGGTTCCGAAATTATGATAAAATATTATATGTTTCCGTAGCTCTGAGTCTCTTTTTATGACTGTCTCTTTGACCTAACAGATGTCAGACCTCGCAAATGTTTCAGCCTTTTCAATAGAAATATATTTATGGCTAGAATTTCAGTTCATCAGCATTATTGGGCTCTGAAAGACCGTCTGTAATTTGTGTATCGTTTACCAAACTGTACCTAATGTAGGTAGCTACTTACTAAAGAGCCTCTCCTCTATAATGTTCCAACTTTCATTTTTTTTATGAGAATAATTCTAATAAAATATTTTTTTTTCTATCTCCGTGCTTATTCGGACAAAATCTTATCCTTTTATTTTAAATTAATAATCATCACTCACTTTAACATTTATACTTAATATGAATTTACTATAACGTTATCGCAATCTATAGCGCAGGCCACCAGGTTCAAGTATTCAAAGTATGCAAACACGCGGTAACTACATGAACGAAGCTAAACGAACTTAGCTTCGTTCCCAGTGAGGCCTGCTTTTCAGACGTCCTTCGTTTATCACAGTTATCTAGACACAAGTTTTCTCATCTTATACCTAATCACCTTAAAATATGTGTAAAACGTTTTCGGTTTTTCTGGCGCAAGAAACAAATACGAAGATTGTTGGAAGATTAGCAATGTACATTTGTGTATAAGTAGTTTTACATTACATTCAAAAGATAATTAAAGCCAAATCTAAATAAGTAGGAACTATTTCACGGTTTCACTGGATCAATCTCATAATTTTCTTCTACTCGATCAAATAGGTTTCCCCAACACACAACACATATTAAAAAAGTTTCAGTAGGCATTCTCAAAGGAGAATGTCACCACGACCGCACGCAGACCGCATTTGTGTCAAAACAAACAATGGGATCGCTCATTTTTCGCATTTCCCAATAGTTGAGAAGATATTTACGAGGGTCTATTATATTTTGTTAGACCGTAGTCGTGAAGGAATGTAGGTAGCTATCTACTTACTACATAACCATTCGTAGCTTTTTTAGTCTGCGATTATCCGTAGGAATACAATTTCTGGTAGATGTGATGCGTATGCGTACATTTTCCGCTACCACGCTTTATTTCTTTATCTCCTCTTGAGTTTATCGCTGGCTGAATTATCGTGAGTGTTGTCTCTGGGTTATCATGCCATTTATATTTACGTGACATTTTTCGCGAGTGAAATTACAATATAATACATAATTGTACAGATTATTTGCCGTAGGGCACACTGATATGGAAAGCAATCCCCCAGATGAGTCTTCACTTTCGAGATTGCTCTCTTTACCTTTAATTAAATGTCTATTCCATTTTCAAACTTTTTACGAGTATCGCCTCGGCTTACTATTCAGCTTATCATATTAATCATTATAGTACAGAATAAGCTAAACAGTTACAGAGTTTTCGTCTATTCTCGAGCAAAAAGAATACTTAATCTTAAATAAATTACAAATCAAACTCCCGAACATTTCCGATGTAATTTCTTCTACAAGTCTTTTTGTACTAACGATTCTCAAATACGAAGCAGCAGGCCGTATTTAAATTCATATAATTTTGATAGCAAATTGATTTAGTTACCTTAATATACCAAATATTTGACATTTAGAAACGTAGGCATTAAATAATCGCTTCGTTCACTTATACGTTCAAGATTTTATCATTTATTTTAGTTATAAATAATTTATAAGTAGCTGTATACGAATTTTAAATGCAAATATACATACAAATTTGAAAATGCATCCATGCTTCTAAGAATCGGTTGGATTGTCGTCATATTTTTATAACTAAAAAATCTCTGCCAAACAGCAATCATAAAACTAAAAGAACGTATAATGACTGAACATATCGTGTAACAAGCGTAAAATCCTTCTCAATCACTCTCCCGGCATTTGTCACAGTTGCTTTCAAGTGTCATTCATGAAAATATACCGCCATCGGTGAAATAACCTTGTGAATTAAATACTATTTCATTATGTTGTGTCCAATGGCTTAGAAATGTTTAATTTATTCCCTCTGAAATGTTATGCTAGGATTTAAAGTTTAGCCTGAATTTTTTTCATGTTGACAATTGCACTTTCGGTAATAGAATTAAATGTCTTATGCAAGATCTTCTTATAAAGAAAATTGTCAATAGCACACAAAATTCTGACTACACCGTAATGTGGGTAATATGTATTTATATTTTACCGCTGGCAATCCTGACAAACACATGTAAATGAGGCTGATTACCAACAATACCTATATGCTTTTCATTACCACTGGTGTACAAAGAGCTTGTTAGTTTGTATGGGGACTTTAATGATATTCATTTTCACGTGGTTTTGTCGTTCGCTAACCAAACCAGCAAAGAAATGGTTCCATATCGGGAAGTTACCGCCTAATGTACGGTTTCGTTATGAAGTGAATTGTGAGATCACATCACACTTTATATAACGTTAAAGAAAACTTGCTTTGTGAGCTGTAAAAAGATTCCGATCCCACATATTGGGAATTCCTTTTGTCATCTAGGTCTTGGAAAATAAATTTCTCAGTTTACGTCCGATGGATGGACATCAGGGTCAGAATTGACACGGTCGTACATTTTATCACTTTCCTTTTCCGGTAACTACTAACATCACAGAATATGGACGCTCCCCGAATTTTATGTTTACTGATACTTCAGGCTCAAAGATGAGTCATCGAGTACAAAGTTTCTTAGTCAACAATAACATGTAACTAGTGTGAGGTAAGATTTTTACAGGTGTTATAAACCTTACACCTGTTCATACATGCGATGACCTTACTACTTGTATGTAGGAGCAAGATAGTAACGTGACAACAAAATGTATGTTGCTAGTATAAAGGCTGGTTGGTCGTGGTGAATGTTACCGACTTTTACCTTATGCGCATATGTTAATGAGTGACAGGGACGCTCATCGCTATTCAATGCAAATCACGATTATCGGTGTTCTATAATTCACTTAATTGTGACAGTAACGCTCTTTGTCAGCTTCGTTACAGCAGATAGGTAATATATTCACACATTACCGTCACTGTGGACAGTTAACGAAATTGCTTTTGAAAGTGAGTGAGTGTCAAGGGACAATTGAACGCTAACCGTATTGTAACAATACAATAGGCTCATTGAGCTATTTACCACCGCGTGAAGACGTCTACGATACATTGGTTATGGCTTATCCTTAAGAAGTACCTATTCGAATGTACATTGACATGTTAACTGCAGACACAATAGTTAAACAACCGCTGTGCATTATAATGCACTGGCCAGTCAAAGTTTTAACCGTGGAGTTTCTTGCCGGCTCTCTCCATAGGAAACGACCAATTGGAACCGTGCGCCTAGCTTCTGTCGTTTCATAAGTGCCCATGTTGGTTTATGTAAAATAAAAATATTTTGATATTTGTGTGATTAATTTTGAATAAAAAAATGTTCAAGACATATTATTTACACAGAACTTTTATATATAAAGCTAAAAACATGTTCTTATAATAAAATTGTTTGTATGACTTTGCGATTTTCTTCGATCTTAATGAAAAAGAAAATCAAGACTCCAGTAAAGGCGATAAATATTGTTTAGTAACTACTTCTAGACTCCAGTCTCGACCCAATCTATGTAATTAAACTTTCATGAGTATATCAGTATTTAAGCCTACCTACCTACTCACAGATTCTAGTCTATCTAAGAGCATTAACGAACTACGAAGTTTTTCTAAGGGATAGGTAAAAATTCACGTTTTCCCTCGTAAATAGTATATATTGAAGTCGATTCAGAGGGCTAAATATCAAATGAAACATCCGTTTTTACCAAGAATAGCTCGCAGTTCATTTAATGGCTTTGACAAGTTTAGGTTAATTCATCGATTGAGTCATCTGGTATTTGTTTTCGATTTCATACATACCAAGCGTACACCTGCTGTATTTCAGTAAATTGTAAAAATAAATGTTCTTCAGTTGTCGGTAAAGTAATTAAGACACATGGGTCGAGACTTTTGCAAGTGAATTCTACAGTCGGCCCGCGAAACTCGGGTTATTTCAGATTTATATATTTCGGTAAATATTTGACGCGGGGAACATTTTTGTCTCGGAATATTGTTATTTGCGGTTGCAGTAAAAAAGTTGTGTTTCCTCTATTTATCGTTTATAAGTATATTTAGAACCGAATTTATCCTGTTTAATTAATGGAAGAGAATATATATAAAATATATCTCTTCCATTAATTAAACACGATAAGTTCGGTTAATTAATAAAAAAATGGTAGGTAACCTCTATAATTACCTTAGCGCAAGGAAAACCATTTTAGGTACGGTATATTCTTTTTAGGTACGCTTTCTACCTAATTTACTTAATGCAAAAAATTGAACTCCTAATAATATTAAATTGCAAATGTTTTAAATAAAATGTGTTCTAAAAACGTAGGTACACATATTTTAATTACGCGCGCCGACTGAAGCATCCACCTTAAAATAACATATTAGTTAAACTATTCAACAGTATTTATGTCTGTCTGCAGATATTAAATTCACCGTCTCCATTTTCTCGGCTGCACGAAAGGGATTAATTATTTTTTACGACGGACCGTGTATGTAGGTAGGTCTGCAGGCTCCATTGTATCAGAGATTCACACTCAGAACCCTTTCCCACCGTATCTCCATTATTTCCCGAGAGAACTTTTATGTTATGCATATTGCAAATTGACTTTCTTGGATTTAAGATTCTAAACTAAGCTTAAAATGCAGTGAAAAATAATTCATATTTTTTCGCAACGACGCCAAAATAAACGATCTCATTTAGAATTTGATGATTGAAAACGAACCATAAAAACTTATTAATAACATTTTGGCACATTTATCTCTTCTAGTTAATTTCATGATAAATTCCAAATATTTGGTAGCCATTGGGACGAAAATCTTTAGGTAAATAAATATATTTTTGTGACACTGTGTGTAATGAGAACAGACATAATATCAAAATCTTGAATATTTTCTTATTATAAGTGAGTACGAACGAAATTATAGGTACAGATTTCCTCGTATTTCGTTCATTGTCCGGCACTGTCGCTGGGCCTTCATTTCTTAAAATATACATACCTACTATTGTAATTATCTGAAAATAGAGATTGGCAGATTTTCATTAACACATTAAAGATGAAAACTTACACCAATTCAACAAGAGAAGTTCTTGTTCTACGTATAGATGCTAGCTAGCTTTTAAAATTGCTGTTCGCTACGATTAATATTAATTACACAACAGCAAGAGAGAACATTACAATAAATTTGTTTCAAAATAACCTTAATCAAAGTCACCGTAACGTTATCCTAGGTTCTGGGTAATCTATAAATAAATCGACAGTGCACTAGCTTCTCGATGGATTTCCCGGTGACCAGAACATTGTAAGTTAATGTAAAGCAGTTCATAAACATTTTTCTTTTTGGGTGCAAAACATGTCGTAAACCTTGATGCGAAATAACAAAGTGGTCAGATAGGAAACGCCGAACTCATCTAGCATTTTTTTTTTAAATGTGACGTGTAAATGTGATTCCAATATCCTATTTACAGAATAATCGATTTCATTTAATTTCAAAAAAATCTAATAGGTCTGTGTATTGCCCACACACATCGCAAACATCTTCCAGTTCAGGTCTATGGCCACAAACGTGCTCAATACATACCTAGGTATCACATATTGAAATATCTCACGAGCAATCTCTCAAGATGCTTAGTTCAGACCTAATGCCACAAGAGTATTAATTGAAACTTTTCTGTGAAAGCAAACCGAATCTTTAATACGGTGCACATATTCATAGGAGGAATTTTCTGCCTGAAAAAGAATTTAAGATTACACAACTAATCAAGCAGAATTCTCAAATTCGCAGCGCTGCTGTGTCTACACAAAACAACCAAATAAAGACTATTGAAAAACGTGAGAAGTACCCTTAGATGGTGTAAAGAATAGATCAATACGATCACGTAAGACTAGCAATGTGTTTTCTCAAAGCAATCAGCTCTTCGCTTCAGTAAAACAAATAAAAAACCGTGAAAATAAATTGTATTTAGGATTGTTTTCTTACAATTCCTTAACAATTCGTAAAACATAGGTACCAACGTAAAAAATCTTCCTGAAATTATTAGGAAACGTTCATGAAAACAGTTTCGGTTAGGTTATGTACCTACCGTACACCTACTGGTACAAAGTTGTTCTGAGTTCATCGTGTTCTTGTTATATTACATCCATCAAATAATTAATCGTATGTTCTATCCTCCATTAGCCCAGTCTTATAGCCATAATATTATTATCGTTGACAGTGCGCTAAGTGCCCTTTAGTGTTTCGTTTTTAGGGTTCCGTACCCGAAGGGTGACAAACGGAACCCTATTACTAATCCTACGCTGTCCGACCGTTAGTCTGTCCGTCAGCGGACTGTATCTCATGAACCGTAACAGGTAGACAGTGTCATTTTAACAGATTGTGTATTTCTATGTTCGTTAAAGCAACAAATAATAAAGTTAATAGATAAAGGCGTTCCCCATACATGAGACGTGTTTTTTTCGACGTTTTTTGCTCGATCTTAATACGGTATTTGTGTGCGAGTTCGACTCGCAATTGGTCGGTTTTTAATTTTAACAGCACCTGGTCGACCGAGCTCTGCTCGGGTGAAAATAGAGAATGCTCATTTATTAGTATAGGATAGTTCATACCAATTCCATGTATCACACCATATTTTCCATGTTTCATGTGTACATTCTAATTCCATGCTGCCATGTCATTATTCTAAGATAGCTATTTTGTTCTAAACTTTAGGTGACCCAGCTCTGCTCGGGTGAAAATACAAGTGAGAAAATGATTTTTTCCAGATATGAGACCAAGCTAGATCAATTTGTCGCCCCCGTAAACCGCCATATTGCAACTTTCATAGAAATCGTTAGAGCCGTTTTCGAGAACGTGATTACAAATATAAATATATATAAATATTGCTCATTTATTAGTATATGATTAAAACTGTTATACTGTGTACTGACTAAACATACGGCTTTTTCCAGGATTTATTTTTCTTATGTTGTGTTTTATCAATATTAACCTTTCCTGGGTGAAAAACATACTTGGTCAGCTTCCAGTCAAAGCAAAGCCGCTTAGTATACTTATAACGTTTTTACACCTGTATGAATCCGGTGTCCCAACTCGAAGCGTTTTCGTATTTTTCAAGCCTATTTTAATCCCCAACGCAAAAATAAGGCGTTGAATACGGCTAAGTAAACTAACTACATAAATGGTGCTTATCCATTTTGTATTATAAAATATAAGATAGGTAATATTAATAATAATACTAGTATGTTTATACAAAAATGTAATAAAGAAAATAATAATACATATAATTATATTATGTATTATTATATATACACACGCAGTTTATTCTAATAATAATATAATTTATACGTAAATAATGTTATAAAGGAAATAATAATACCAGCCTATTATTGTCCCACTGCAGGGAAAAGACCTCTTTTTATACAGAAAAGGCACGAGCATTGATCACCACGCGCAAATATAAGATGTGTTACGAAAAACGTTATGACACGATGTCTTTACAAAAAAAATAAAAATTAAAGTTATAAAAAGTATTTTTTCTTGGATGAATCCAATACCAACAAAACAAAATCGAATGGTTTGCTGGTTATTTACTTACCATGTTACGTCTAACGCTAGTCATAAGAGCAACTGATACGCGCAGGTTATTATTGTGACGTCACACCACCGTAACCACGTATGCGTCGATGATTTATGTAAATGTAACGCTGCATGTTGACGTTGTATGGCGACCTACTTCATAGCTTTAACAGCGGTGTACCACAATATTGATGAAGCTTCCAACTATTGTTTGAATTTAAAGACAAAATACCTAATAGTTGTAGGATCACATGTAACCATAAAATACATATTTTTTTAGACAAATGTATAACTAATAGTCGACTGTAGTTACATAAAGTTACAAATATTTCAATCAATTAAAAACGCCCTGCTTTTTAGTGCTGTACTGTCTCGTTACATCGCTGATGAAAAATAACTACTTAACTACACTTACACGGTGTAAAAAAATTAAGTTGTTTCATACAAAAGTGCAATAGGTACTTACAAAGTCAAAATGTATAGAACAGCTGTTTTGTTTATTTCAACGCTGGTGGGTCTTGAATCATGTTAGTACTAAAATGGTAACAGTATACGCGTCAATGTCCCTTACACCCTGTATTTAACTACTTGGACGAGTTCTACTAAACTCGTAATACTAAACTGCCTCTAACTATAAAGCCCATATGAGATTGTTCAAACTAATCCTAACAGATAGGTAGGCGGATTTTGGTGCGGTTTGCACGACCACATGAAATTCGTAGATGTTATTAACATTATAACAAGATGTTGTACCTACAACTACATTAATAATACCAGCCTATTATTATCCCAGTGCATACCAAAGACCCCTTCTCATACTGAGAAGGCACGAGCATTGATCTCAAGACGGGTTGGCGATTTTAGACTTATATTAGGTAACTATAAGTCCAGGTTTCCTCACGATGTTTTTCCTTCACCGATGTTAGTAATGTCCAAGACTTGTCGCCGTTAGCGTACCAGCTGTATTAGAACCTAATGGCTTGGCACGCGATGATGGCAAGAGCCGGACGGCATGTCTTTGCCTTTAGTGTGGGACGCAACGTGTGTCAATACTCTTGCGCCATCCCATCTTCCTGGCTCAGCGTGCTGTGCTGGCGCTGCTGCTGCGGCTGCAGAAAACCTCAAACGGCGAAAGTATAATAACCTTATAGGTAATTATATTTTCGAGCCGTTTGGGGTTGAAACCCTGGGCCGTGGGGTCCGAGTTCTCATGGTTTGTTCAATGAAATCTCAAAACGACTGGTTGACACTTCCCGTGATCCAAGGGCTGGCTTTTACCTTGGCCAGAGGCTAAGCATTGCCATACAACGTGGCAATGCGGCCAGTCTCTTGGGTACACTACCAGTCGACAGTGATGCGGATGAATTTTCGACGCTATATTTTAGTTTTTATAATACTTAGTTAGTTGTATACACATAGTTTAGATAGTCCCTAATTGTGAGCCAGAACCGAGATGTAATAAGGACGAAAAAAGTCACATTGACATTGGTTACATTATATTTATGTACCTACTCGTACATGTATATGCCAATGCAATAATGGATAACATTCCATTACGATCGTAATTACTTAGGTATTACGTACACAGTAATAACTATCTTGACCTCTGACATGTGCAGACGCTGCAATCTCATTCACATAATATGCTGATATATCTATAACACTTATCTTTACTTCGTAAAAAGTTGGCAGAAACATCCCAGCGCTGATTTGCTGAATTCGTTTTCTCCTCTACTGATCGTTATTTCTCCTTTACCGATCGTTATTTCTCCTGATAAATTTTATATTGTTTATATGGATTTATCTGTGTATCAGTATTTATTCTTGTATTTTATAGTTATTTTCGTGCTATCTATCCCTAATTTTGCACCTGCCACATTTTCTCTCTGCATCACGCTATTAAGGTTGACTGGTAGAAAATGCTTCAGGCATTAAGAGGGAACTGGGCGTGCAATTCTCCATACAAATGTATTCTCCTTTTTTTCTTCCTGAATAATGCCTCTAGAACAATCATTTTTTTTCATAAAATCAAGATCTGCTGTAGTCACGTCCCTCTTATTTCCTTTTTTTCAGCAACTTATCTGTAAAGTAAATATGACCCTCCAAAAATTACAAAAATGACACATTTTTACCGCCATGATTAGAGGAGTACCAGACAATTTCGAAAAGTTTTTAACACAAATGAATGATAGGAACCTAGACGTACTCTTTCCTAAAATTTTAATGTAAAAAATGATCAGTTTTCGAGGAGAAAAAAAGGGAAATATGAAACGTCGAATTCGTCAATTTCATTTGTGATATAATTGGTCTGAGCTGTAGCTATCCCTATCGCACTCTACGGGGGCAGACTTGAGGTAAGAAGACGGCAATAATTTCTTCAAATACCTATTTTTCAAATTCCTCGCAGCCCCTGTTCCCTCTTAAGTCCGCCTGCGCCTTTGTACAGTTTTTTTTTACTTATGCATAATAATAAACGTAAACATACTACCGATAATGATTTCCGTAGCCATTGTACTGTTTTACACACGTCACTTAGAATAATCGATAGGAAACTCATTTGTCAAAATCAGTTGTGTTAGTAGGTTAGCATAGAGGAAACTAACGGAATTATGTTGGCACCTAACTATTCATTATACATAGTTCAGTTTACTTATGTTTGAGTTAGGAGTATTACTCAATTAATACAACTAGTGCGTAGTACTCGTAACCGGCATGCGGGTAACGTACACTAGTGGGACCACATGGATGAACCTAAACGAAGAAAAAGGAGTATGTAAGGGTTTCTGCCTACCCTCTTGGCAAGATGGCGTGAGTTTATGAATGTATTAAACTAACCAAAAATTCGTTATATCAAATATTTTTTTATAAATCTTACCAAGTACAAACAATAAGTGTAAATGTCGTACATTTATAGACAGCCTGCATTTAAAAGCAGTAAATGAAAAAAAAAATTACTTAAGACTTAGAACTTCTACACATTTTAATCTTGGTACAGAAACGCAAACAAACTGCTCTGTGAAACTTTACGGCATTATTGACGCAGGTTGTTTGCCTTTAGTTATAGTAAAGTTACTAACTGTTTCTTTAAAATATTTTATTCTTGAACGAATAAAATAGTTTAAAGAAACAGTTAGGGACTTTGTGATTTCGCAGAAAAGCTAGGCATAGTAACAACTTTCAGACTGTCTAACTTTTCTGAATAGAGGTTTTGATAACTAAGCAGAAAGTTCTTAGTTCTGATTCAACATAACAACTTTTTCGTTAGTCATTCATTATGCCAAAGATATCTTAAGTGCGAATAAGAACAAAATGCTTTCATTTTATTAATATTAAAGAGGATTCATGATTTTTCCTATGGCCGATGTAAGCATCTGAAATGAAACTCGCAATAATTAGGGTAAATTTTGTAAAGTAACATCATTTGAGAAGGCATTTTTAATTTCGTGACTAATATCGACAAGTTTTCATCGCTTTATTTATGTCATAAATGAATCATTGCTTAAATGGAACGCAGAAATGGATTTAAAGGCCTCAGTTTGAAAGGCAACGGACATTTAATTAATCAAATTGTGTAGCTTCATTAATTATAATTTAATCAGTGACACTGTGAAATGAGACTGAACTTTTAAAATAAATATTTGTTGACACATTCTCTGATTACAACGGAAACATAGTAACTCATACATACATACATAAACTCGGTCATACACGCACGCCGATTGCGATTACTACGCACCTGACCTTTTTGAAGAACATCACCAATAAGGTCACGATGTCCTCCTAGGGCGTCCCCTCCCGGCGTGGCATGGTAACTCAATATCATAAATTATTAGTAGGCACCGGTAAATATTTAAACCAAAATAACGTACAAAACCCATCGTTTTCGTCTTCCCCGAACTTTGTTGGAGTCGGTTTCTAGTTTAAGCAAATGCGGGCGAATATCAATATTTAAACATGGAACGACTGCCATCTGATCCCGCAATTGAATTTCTGAGCAATACCGATAAATATTTTACCGGGAATTTCATATATAATATTATATATTTTAACTTCCCTGTAAATTTAGCATATTATTTTATTTTGTGCATATATTCACAGTCTGAACGTAAGAATTACTACAAGCTTTGGCCGCGGCTAGGCCCGCGTGGATGCCGGAAATTTCACTCTGAAGCACGAAGATGTATAAATAGCCACCCATCTTGGACCGATCGTGGCAAACGGATCTTGATATCACAAGCTCCAAATCATTTAAACCAAATGTGATTTCTCCATAAGCTTCTCCATGTTCCTATTATTTTAAAAACGGGAAGTCAAGCCAATATATTAGCAAGGTTTATTACCAATACCAGAGTTACTGTTGTTGATCGTAATATGTTTATGCCCACACGCATTGTTCACGATCTAGCTGTAAATCAAGGGACCTGCCGCCAATTTTGCTCTTAAAGAAATGTCGATTACATATGGAACAATCTGCCTCCATATACACGGGTTAGGTAATAGTTAAAGGCAGACCGTCCATCACAAGTCCGAATCTAACCAATTTTGTCGAATAATAAGTTGGAACCCTAAAAAATCTGGAATTTATTATCTGTTTCCCATCTCTTGACTCTTAAAGTCTGAAAGCTTTCACTGAACCTGAAGCAGCTTTAATATTATTTTCAGACCAATTTGATCTTCCAACTTGGGTAAAAGAAGAGCTCGGTTTACAAGACTTTACGTAAAACGTTTTATTTTAATTAATTTCATTTCTACACTAGTTTATTCCAGTTTATTATAACCAGATGCAGGATCAAAGAGCAGCTTCTATTTTTATTACAAGCTTTTTACATAAGAAAACTGTGTTTTATGAACAATACAATATTCTCTTAACTAATGAAGCATTTCGTAACACAGTACTGAAAGAACGGTCGCAATCAGATTATTGAAATTAATTGCATAATATGGAATTAAGCAGTAAATGATTGATACTCCACCGTTAATTATACCTACGTATTGATTTCGCACAACGTATAATTAAACTTACGTATAATTTGATAAACATACTTAAGGTTTTTTTTTTTTTCTCTGTGTTGCTGGAAAGTCCGAAAGGGATACCGTGGCCCCTGGTAATGTACAGGTAACGGAAGGAACACGGGTGGGTTTTAGTCAGTAAGAGTCTGACACGCCCTCCCGCTCTACCCAGAGCGGGAGAAGTTATTTGATAATTTCTCATGCAAAAATAAAACAAAAGGTTATTTTTTCTTGAAATAAATGATTTGACATATGCCACAAAAACATCGTTTAGTATAAGAACGAGCTAAGTTCTAAGAAATAAGAGCTTTTATTCAATTAATTAACGAACGTGTATCAGACAGGTTTCTCTTGTTCGAAAACTGTAATGAAAATTAGTCACGAGCAGAAAATTTTAGATAATACATTTTATTCAAGTGAATAACTTTATCCCAGGAGATAGTAACTTTATTGCAGCTGCATATCTCGAGAGAAAACTGACGGTTCGATTGACTATTTGACTTAAGGAATTTATTATTCCTTAAGTCAAATAGTCAATCGAACTGATATTGACGTCGCCATGAAACACGGGATGTTATTAAATTCAAGTGATGTATTTAAGAGGCATACCCATACTTGTTTGTAATCAGTTTAATTTTCGCCAGAAACCTGCTATTCAAAATGTGAAGTAGGTATTTAGAGTTCAGTACAGTCGTTACCGTCAGAAGCCCGAAAGTCTGACAACCAGTCTTACCAAGGGGTATCGTATTACCCAGTTACTGGGTTGTGGAGGTCAAATAGGCAGTCGCTCCGTATCGCAACATAGTTGGGAAAAGGCTAGGCAAGTTGGTTGAGGTATTTAGAGTTTTATATCAAATTACGATATCGAACTAACTGAAAAAGGCCTAGTAGGGCCTTTTTCATTTTACAACAATTAAAGACTACCCTTAACGTCAACCCTTTGTAGATTCCAAGAAAGCGTCTGTCCTTCTGAAAAGACGCGGCTCAACAAAACTCCCCAGCAACACATTGGTCTCGACCAATACATGTCGGAACTATCAATTTTACGAACACAGCTGCTGTACACATTCACTCTAATGAATGAGATCGCTTACTCATTATTGAACGGTAGACCGAAAAGGTTTCTACGTGAGCTATAAATAGGGCTACACAATACAATAGGGATTATCTGAAAAGTAAAAATTTGGGACGGACTTCTAAGGTATATAAAAAGTGTCTTAATTAATTCGAATTCTGAACAGTTCAATTTTCTTCTCGTGCTTATTTAGGTATGTACTCAATGGCTGCTTAAATCGCTTCACATCACGATCTATCTTAATGTTATAATATGTATTATTTGAACACTAGAGCATATTACTTTAATATTGTTATATATTCAATACAACAAACGTGAAATTGGCAATCATTTCCCTCTAACAGCTCTTATTTGGCAAACCTATAATAGCAAAGCCATCTGTTCTGAACATAAAGATAAAGATAACTGTTAAGTGAAAACGTGCAACATTATTGCATCATCACGAACACTATATAGACTTGCTTTTTCAGTATCTACGATCTAAATACCAGTGTGTACCAGTCACGGATGCTTTTATGTCGAAAAGACAGCCTGTGATATTCAGTCTTACTGTCGTCACTGTGGTTACTCTCAAAGCTTTGCCTAGAACGGCATGACTTTCAATCAAGCCTTAGGTTGTATACCAATATAATACAAGGCACAAGATATATCTTTGATGTGTGTTGGTATGTAAATGAATTGGGGGCCTTATGTTTCGGCTTGGTCCTTTAAAATTGGGAGTACATGCAGCCAATTTTAGTCGAAGTACGATCATATAATTTCGTTTTATAAAAATATTTGACGTATTTTCATGTTACCGATACGACTACCCATTTCATCAACATTGGACTTTTTTTTAAGTTCTCAAATCCGATTAAATAATGAGCATTCAAATAAAATAGCCATTATGTAAAAGTTTAACTTGTTACGTTTAATGTGAAATTAAATTCAAACAAACCGTTCGCGAAAATGGCCACACTGCCACAGGCACCTACAGCCGAGAACTCGCTACGTACCTTATTATTATAAAATATTTCATTAAAAAATTGTTTTTTTTTTACTATAACAATGTATTGTTAGTCCACTTAATAAATACAGCACTCTAACAAAGAATTTATATCGATAATATGGCTACGTACATTTAATCGAAATCAAAATGTCTACTGCACTAACAGACTTGTGGCAATCAACCCGATTAATTTGCGAACGATGTATATTATATCGGTTCTGATGTAAAGCTTAATCTATACAGGGTGGAGAAACACACTCGAATGAATGAGAAAACTACCTCGCATATTCAAATTGGCAAGTAACATTTTTGTCTTAATAATATTTATACCAGAAACTGCCTTTACAGAAATGGTGACAAAATGCTTTTACAATCGTTGGGTATGACACTCAAGCGAAAAAAACCTTTATAAAAAAGGTGTTGTTTTCATTAGTATGCCACCACACGCACGTCTATCGATAAAGCCAAAGTTCCCAACATATCCCTCTGACGAAAATATATAACTTTCAATTTTTTTTCCCGTTGCATTTGTTCCTTCCACCCTGTATAATTTTAATTGAATGCAATATGGCTGGCGATGCGATCAGCCGAGCTCGGACCTCGTTAATCGATATTAAATACATTTACCACTAATAGATCAGCTGATGAGGAAGTGACTCAGATTTAGGCCTCACTTCATTTACGAAATAACTTATAATAGCTTGTAGCATATTATATTGTAAATAGAGCTTTAACGATGTATTTTTTTATAGAATAGGAAGATCACTTTTTAACATTTTTATTTACAGCTAATTTCATTGACCCCAGTATATAAATAAATAGTATTTTTATACAAACAAATAATTACCCAAATATCAACTGACCTCTACTGAATCAAATATACCACTTCGATAAACTTTTATTACATCGGTCAAATCAAACTGACAGTGATAATAGGGTAGTAAAGTCTAACACGGAAGTTTCGCCCTCTGATATAAGAAAACTTGGATAGACAATCAACCCTCATGCTTGCCAAAGGCTTCGACAAATAGAAGGCTTACAAACCAAAACGGTTCATTCTTAGATGTTGTCCGTTAATAAATCTTCAAGGATTTATTAGCAACAATCGAACAGGTAATTCATGAGAAAGGTATCTGAGTAGGAGTTACAGCCTGACACATCAACACTGAGAGCAGTGGTGGCCCAGTGGTAACAGCCGCGACTTATGAGTTGCTGTCGTAGGTTCAAACCCAGACAGGCGCTTTGCTTTGTGTACATTATTTCATCACTCTCAAAACGGTGCAGAAAAATATCGTGAGGAAACCGTCGTGTCCTAGAACCAAAAATTCGAAGACATGTGACATCTACCAACCTGCACTGGGCCCGCGTAGTGGATTATGCCCCACTCCTTTTTCACTGAGAGGAAGCCTTTGTCCCACCAGCAGTGGGAACATTATAGGCTGATTATGCCACATCAACACTGTGACTAAAATTAACCTTAACCTTTTCGCCAAATCCAATTTACTCAGGTCAGGTGCAAACTCAAAGACATGTGCGTTAACCACAAGATTAGAAGCGACTACTAGAACCAATATCAGGGTACGTAAACCGCAAAATGAGTTGGCTCACTCGACTATAGCTATGTGCACTGTGCAGCCACGCTTCAGCTTTTAGCGGTAACATACGGTGCCTGTAGAACTGTAGGTACAGTGAAATGAAATGAAATGAAATGAAATTGTTTATTCTGTAAATAGGATATTGGAATCACTTTTACACGTCATCTTAAAAAAAATGTATTAAAAGGTAGCTGTCACAGTCTCTTTTAAAGTCCAGACATAATCTTGGTCAGGCCATATGAGGACCATGTAGATTAGTGTCTGAAATGGTCTTTTGAGAAAAGAACCACACAGATTTGAGTGGACCTGTCCTGTCAATGCAAGCATTTGTCAGTAGTGTGCAACGAACCTAGATGGAACCTAGAATTAGAGCCCGCATGGACCATGGAAAAGCGTTGGTTGGGGGTTGAATTACCATAACATCATGCGTGTATACCCCGAAGTCATACTATAAAGTCAGAGAAATTTATTGTTAAACAAATTGACTATTGACCTACGTCAACTGTCAGTATATTCAAATCACAACGGTTATTCCTTGACAGATGTATGAAATTGCTATAACACGGAAAATTGACATAGGATATCAATTTCCTTAACAATTAATATCACATGCACAAAACTTGAGAAATGTGGGCACTTACATTTTGTCAGTTTGTGTCTGCCCGGTCTATGGCAATAGACTTATTGCGTGGGAGGCAAAATACCTAGCCTAGAATAACGTCTTTACTTCTTTTTCAAGGAGTTTAAAGCTCATATTTGAATGAAACAGTTATTTATAGCCTCCTCGGTCTCACTTGGAATACTAACGTCCTTATCTTTCTCTGAGCCCATGAAATATTATATTTCTGTCTTTCTCGCGGCTATTTTTCACACGTTTATTATTTCAATAGACGTGTTGGTTTTATAATTTTGTAAGAGAGATATTTTTGCTTGGAACTCTTTTTGTATGCCAGGCAATCGTTTTGACGACATTATTATTCGAGGACTACACAATTTATTTCCGTTTTAAGCGCCAGAGATTTATCTTTTCCAAAATCCATACGTTCATGTGAACATCGCTTCAACTTCACAAATGGCTTATTCTAAATAGTTCCGGAACTTGAATAGCCCCACGTATGTATTGGGTCTTAAGTGGTCTATTCAGCAACCCTGGCCCACAAACCAAAGTTAGGGTCACGAAGGTCGCTCGATATTTATAATGCTTTCAAACTTCTCCTTACCTGAATAAAGGGTAGTCATTAAACCGATTTAAAGAATATGGGTTTGTTGAAATGTTGATGTATAAGTTGCTGTACCTTCTGAAACCATACTTTAGTAGCTCATAGCTAACAAATTATAGCCATGTAATAACCTGTCTAATAGCCTATAAAGATAATACTGCACATGAAGGTTAACCTGACTCGCAGACATGATGAAAGTTTAAAACAATAAAACCTTAGCCTTCTGGGTGCAATCAGTTTTGTTACGGTAGAACTAACTTATAACATCCTATTATTTTACCCTGATCCAAAGCGCCTACCAAAAGTTGATTTTGTCGACTTATTTTTTAACTTGTTTTTCAATCTAATTTACGTCGAACCTAAAATTACTCTCTAGCTATACATATAATTACCTAAAGCTAAGCCTAATTGATAGGCTATAAGTAAGCGGGGGCCAAGTTCAGGCGCAGGGCATCCATCAAAGTGTCGCGCTGTTATCGCAGAACCTTCGCCACAGTGATTTGTAGCTGAACGTTTCACTACTAATGTATAACTTGCCTTAATAAAAGCCATAAAACTAAGTAAAGTTTACCCTTCCACATTACATCGTAAAGTTTTTAAATTTTATAGCATGAACACTCATGCTATAAAATTTAAAAACAATCTCTTTAAATTGATAATTCACTTCTCCTGTTAACACCTTTTCATAAAGATATATTGATAATTTCATTTCATCAAGCTACTAGTCTTAAAATAAACCTAACTAATATTATAAATGCAAAAGTGAGTTTATTTCTTTGTCTGTTACGCTTTCACGCTAAAATGACTAAACGGATTTGGATGAAATTTAGCACATGGGTAAACTATGACCTGGATTAGAACATAGAATACTATTTATCCCGATAGTCACACGGGATCGAGACATGCGGGTGAAACCGCGGCTCGCAGCTAATAATAATAATATGTACATGTATCAAAAAGGGGTATAGGACATCAAAAATTAATCCGCATTCCTGTCAACGGGAAAAGTACCCAAAAACATTATTGAATTAGCATGGCGAATAAACCTGTCTTTTCTAATAATTGGATAACACTGTACCGAATGTTCCGACATTTAAAACAAATATCCCGAAGTTCCTGAACAGCTTTAATTTTCCGCTAAAAACTTTGTAAAGAAAGTCCCACGACACATTATTTTAAATGAAAATTTCAAGATTTTGACACTAAATGTGATTTATAAACAGTATCTTTCTCGCAGATCACATCTCGACATCAACTAAGCTTTTCTCCATTAATCTTAGAATACTTGGTTGAAGTTGAAAATGAAGATCCGGTTGGGACGACTCCTAATTTGGCTTTGACGAAGTGAATAGTAATCAACATTCCATGTACAACCGCGGACAATGGCGGTCAACTACTTCTCACCCCTATGCCCTTAGTAATAAGGTTGAAAAGTGGTCCACTGCCAATGTCCACGATGGTACCTATGAGCTTTATATCAGACAACTCAAGTATCACCGTAGGTACTTACGCTTGTTATAGAGATAAAATGAAACAAAAGAATTCTACAATATATCCATTTGTACGCCGGTGTCACACCGTTAAATTCAACTTGATATTACAATAGGCAGCTGACGTATCGACAAGCATCCGATATATCGAGCGTGACTGAATGAATCCGATTTTGTTTATTGGACCACAACCGTTCAATGTTTATTTGTTTTATTCGATTCTCTAGCACCTTGTACAAACCGAACGAAGTAAATGTAAATACATAAAGGACAATAGTGATTACATTTTGTTATATTTGCTGTTGAAACAATGTTATTTTTATGAATTTTGTTATGATATTAGACTTGAAATAAGAAGATTTAAATGCTCTATATTCCGATGCTCTGAAAAAATAAGAAGCTCATTTAAGTATTTTTTATGATGCAATAAAATCAACACATAGAGCGCTGGTCGTTAATCATTCTGAATTACAATTACACCACCCCGATACTCACACGCAAGCTTTGTAACAAGCATATCATTATCTTGATAATAACCAGCCTTTTAATAATAAGGTATAGCTAACACCAACTCTATACTTTCACAAACAACCCTTAGACAAACTTCACTTTATTTAATACTCTTTCTTCTCCAATATCAAAGTTCTAGAGTGTCTGATCCAAAGAAGATTAGCTAGATAGGAAAGGTTTTACTTGTGCGTGCTACAGCCGCTAATTGAAAACGCTTAGCCGTATTCTTTCCTTAAATCGCTGAAGGCTACAGAGATTGTTAACGGAAAGTTGGTTGCAAAAAGAGAAAATATAAATGGGAAAATTACACAGGTATTTTTTCAACGGAACCGCAAATCAACATCGGATATTAAACATTTGAAGCTCATAAAAAAGGCTACATTTTGGACGTATTTCCACTGAAACTAACTGTTAGAAAACATATTAAAACATGGAACAAACTAACGTTATAATTCCTTGCAAAACTAAACCAGTCGTCGGGTAGCAGTTTATTTTAACTTTAGTTATAATGAAGTGGTCTGTGTGCATCCGGCAGCTTTATTTTGCTCGACTTTTTAAGCGTATTGAGCGGAGTATGATCGTTAAAAGTGGTTTGTATCGTCATGACACGGCGAAAGGAAATGGACTGGGCTCGTAAACACTGGCCGGGGAATGTCCGGCAAGTCAAATTAGCGAGAACAAATTTGTGTTGTCATAGTCTACAAATGATGGACGTCCATATTTCTTGTTTATCGAAATAACAGAGACTTGTGTTAGTGAATAAAATCACATAACATCACGCCTGTATTCCCTGAAGGGTTAGGCAGAGATGTACCTATGGTGCACCCACATTTCGCCAGTTATGTTAGTCCCATATAGTGGCGGGCGAGCCTTTTGACATCAACCAGATGACAGACTACGCAGACTACGGGCTACTACTGAGAAATTTCAGATGATAAAATCCAATAAAAGTTTACCTAAATGATTAACGTGTAGGTATATGTTTAAAGTAGTGCATATATATGATTTTTTGTGACTACCACACGTAGTCTGTCTAACAAAAAGTTGAACGGAGTTATGGCGTCGCAAAAACGTATCTATGAGTTATAATAAACCGGTATTCTATACACTTTTGCGTTTAATTATTAGAATGTAGTTTTACTCATAGGTAAAAAAATTGCTACCAGTTTTTTTTTTATCCTTTAACAGTTTTGAAAGAAAGACCATCACAAATGTGTATTGCGTAGTATCCAAAGTTCACCTTTGTAAGTATCTAGTGGTCCTGAATGTTTACGTTTCTCTGGGGACCACTGATACATTACCGGCCTTATAATAGTTGCTTCATTATTTATTAAATCTAATTATGGAGCCAGCTCTGTCTTTAGCAGGCATGAAACAACGTGATTATGCATGCACGTGCCTGATGCTTATTCGGGATTAACAATTTGTTGTTTTTAATAACATTGTTACTTAAAAACTATTTAATACTACATTTTGAATAATAGCTCTCTTTGATATTTTCAGTTGCATAGAAATCGTATTTGTGAAATGTCTAGTCCACTTTAAATTAAACTTTATTGCAGACTAAGGTCCATAAAACAAAAATAATTTTAGCACATTCCACGTCTTATTTTTTTTGGTGGGTAATTATCAAATAACTTCTCCCGCTCCGTGTCAGACTCTTACTGACTAAAACTCACCTGTGTTCCTTCAGTTGCCTGTACGTTACCCGCGGCCACGGTATCCCTTTGTGATTTTCCCGCGACCCCGGCAGGTATCGGTCCTAGCGGACCCCGTCAGTTGTGCTGACATCTCTTTAAGCGCGCGTGGTACACATCGCGCCATCATTTCCCGTCCTTCAATATATTGAGAAAAGCTTAGCACATATATGTCCTAAAGTTTTGTGAAGCTTTAGTACGTAAATGAAGCCTTTTTTTTTTGGATGGAAAATTATCAAATAACTTCTCCCGCTTTGGGTGGAACGGGAAGGCGTCTCAGACTCTTTCTGACTAAAACCCACCCATGTTATTTCAGTTGCCTGTACATTGCCAGGGGCCACAGTATCCCTTTCGGACTTTCCCGCAACCCCGGCAGGCATCGGTCCCCTTCAATTCTGCTGGCATCTCTTTGAGGCGCGCGTGAAACACAACGCCTCGTCGACCCGGGCCTGGTCCTTATCGGACGGCGAGCTACTCATTGCTCACCGTTCGCAAGCCCGCGCCTACGGTGGCCGGGAATCGGCCTGCGATTCCCGACTCCCAGGGCGTCTCCTGCGGCGGACGTAACTGAAGCCTCAGAACTTTGAACTCGATAAAGTATATTTTTCATATTTTAATATGAAAAATATACTTTATCAGTATAAATGATTAAATTCTCTTCACTGCGATGCATGAATTATATATATTTCCACTTAATTTTCTACTCTACGTTAAATAACTCAAAGTTACACCGTAAATGCTCACTTTGTTTATTTAATTAAATTAAATATTTTAAACAAATTGTAAAACAGGAATCCGTCGTTTCCAGGTAATTTCGAATATCCCGAGACCATAGAATGTTAGTTAATCGGGTATTCGAGTTTCATTGTTTTTGATAATTACTTCGGTAAGCTTTTCTAAAGTAAGTACCTAAATGCTACAGCAAAACAATATAGTTAATTTAAAAAAAAAACGAATAAAATATGTAAAAAAAAATGACTAAGCATTAAACGTCTCTTTGAATTTCCTGCCTATCCACGGATAACTAATAAGTGAACAAAAATACTTTAGTCACAAAGCATAACATTTTAGAAGCTTTAAATTACTTCCTCGTAGGTAATTTTGTTTCATAACCCCTACTACCCAAAGGTCCCTTATCAATCTTATCATACACTTCATACAAAAGACCTAAATCTTTTTCATACTTGAATTAGTAATATGAGTTGAAACCAACACGCAAGCAATATTGGTGAAAGCATTGTACATCATAGCAAAAACCTCGGGAATGTTAGGGTGGTATTGCCCTGCGCTCTTTGTGTTGGGGCAATAATACCCTCCTATGTTTGATATCCGAAATACCTCGGAAGGTATAAAAGGCGATTTAATATTAGTTCTCTAAGATTTTGAGAGCGTCTGTGAAGTCAATTCGCCTAATTTAGGCAAACGCCATCTCAAAAGTACTCTTTTATATCTGGATTAAGCAGATTCGAGATTGTATGTGTGAAACACGCATACAGAAATCTAATTTGGGCATCTCGGCTATCGTACTCTCGTTTATATATATCGAGACATCTGTCGTGACAAATGAGCCCGCAATGTGCGTCGCGAGTCGACTCAAATAAGAAAGTTAAGGAGAGGAATGGCGTCGCGAACAAATTAAACTCTGCCGCTAAAACTTTACTGCTATTATTAAATCTGAATACGCGTTCGTATAAACACACATATGTACTAAATTTCAACTGTAAGCTCCATGGGGTAACTACTGCCCCGCACTTCACACTCTAAACGAGTTTTCCGAAGTTCTAGGTGATATTTCTCACTCGTAAACACTGGGGACTTGCCTCTCTATATTTTACTGTAATGGACATTTCAAGATACAGGTATGTTGAAAAGGGAATCATTACATTATAAGACATTTATTTTATTTTTTTACTGTACCTATATAAAAATGGAAAATCGTAATCAAGCCTTCTAAACTATAATTTCATGAGTAAGAAATATATTCAACATAAAGCTTGTACATTTTATTTCAACTACAAATTAATGTTAAATGACATTCGATAAACTAATAAATGCTTATTTGCCTAAGTTGTAACAAATTACTGTGCGTGTAAAAAGGTCAGCTTTAGGTTACGAAAATCTTAAAAATATACACCAAATTATTTCTATATAACTTCGTCAGAAAGTTCCATCATAATGTTTAACCTCGAAATTGTGCTTAGCACGCTACATTTCACCTTGAAATGTGATTTTTATCGATACCTAGATGATTTTATCGATAACATCATTTTAGAACCAAATCCAAGATGCTCAAAGGTCGACATAGTGCAATTTTTTTATGTGTACCAACATAATTATGATATAAATAAACTAACCTTACCAAGTAGAGAAATAAAATTAAAAAAACAATTACTGGTTTTCGAGAGTATGCCTCTCGAATTAAGTGCGGCATGAAAACTGAACAAGCTGTTACGTCCCAGATTTATATGACTAGCTCCTTCGTCCGGCCGCTCTATTCATATTTCATTTAGAGTTCCAAATTAAGCGCGTTTATCTTGCGAATTTCGAGTACAAACAGTAATCTAGAATATTCTAGCCGTTCTGGAGGCTATTGTTGAGCAAATAGGCCTCGTTTGAACACGAAGGCCGTGAAAATGTTCCGTTTTGCATGGCGAAGATAGCGAATGAATAGACACGCACGGTTGAGTCGTCCGTTACGTGTAAGGGGCGGAGGTCGCTGGAATTAGGTGGTAGAGATAGGCATCGAGGGACGGAAGCCGCCACCTTCGCGTGCCTGCATTGTTACGCTGCACTACGGGCTAAACATTTTCTACGTTAGTAAAGGTCTCGACGCAACCAAAGGTCAGGTTCCATAAATACATCACTGTTACAGATACGACTTTCAGTACTTACAGTAATACCTAACGCTGTAAGCAAGAATTGTATTTTACTTTTGTAAGTTTTTTATCTTGTTTTCTTTTGCCTGTTTTTTTTGCAAACTTTGCGTTGTATTCCGTAAAAAGTTTTAATGAAATGCTGATGAAGAGATAGATACTTGAATAAAGTGGTTTACTTGTATTTCTTTGTGCCAGCTCGCGTATAACTCGCCTCCACCGTTCATTATCGATACTCGATTTACGTTAGTAGGTAGCAATGAGCGGAACATTGACTTTAATATTCTTACTACCTCGTAACTTTTGTTTATGCCTATTGTAATTTATAACTTACTAGCTTTTGCCCAAGGCTTCGCCCGCGTGAAAGTGGGAATAAAAGATCTTATATATGAACCTTCTTCATGCAAAAATACGTATGCTAACTTTCATAGTCAAACGGTGTTGGAGTTTATCAATCTCATATAATTATACTAACATCGATGTTTATATACAATGCCATGGGTATGTATGACCGCCCGTATTTTTCTGAATATTCATGAAATAATATATCTATAATATTTTTCATCTTATTCAATTTAAATTTTTTGAGAAGCGTTTGTGACCCTGCTTTACATTTTTTGCCATTTCTCCGATGTTATTGGCTCGATTTGGATTCTGTTTATTATTTCCAGAAGCTTAACTCATAAGCTTTTTGAGAAATATTAAAAATAGACCCCCTTTTAAAGTTAATTTTCTATAATTTTTCATGAATTTTGAAAAAATACGGGCGGCCACATGCCCATGGGCGGCATTGTACATAGATCTAAAATCTAATCAGTCCTCCATCATTCTATGAAAATCAAACAAAGATAATATCTTAAAATGGCAGATCAGAACTACAGTTTTTAAATAAAGGTTAATTGTTAGGTTAAGGCCATAGGTCAACACTCAGAGGCTTTGATGTATTATTAACGTATGGTAATTGGTAATTACGGACTGCCGGCCCGACAGCCCGACAGACCGACTATTAATACCTGATATCAGTTACAACAGCTTCCTAATGTTTGTTAGATAATTCAGTCATTATGACGGAGACCATCTTTACATACCGAGACTCCTCCGTGCCTCGGAAAGCACGTTAAGCCGTTGGTCCCGGCTGTCATTCGTGGATCTTTGACAGTATTTACTCGTCAGAAGCCCGAAAGTCTGACAACCAGTCTTACCAAGGGGTATCGTATTACCCAGTTACTGGGTTGTGGAGGTCAGACAGGCAGTCGCTCCATGTAAAATACTGGTATTCAGCTGGATCCGTTCCAACTATGTTGGGAAAAGGCTAGACAGATTGTATCTAAGTGCGTTGGAACGAAGTGCCTCATCACACGTCATACTCTGCACACTTGGCGAATTAGTGCAAAACAGAAAAAAAAGTAACAAAAGTGTCGAGACGATCAATTTTCGATTTCATTCGCCAAGTTTGCATAAGGAAAAGGAACTTTGTTCCAACCGGATGTCCCACGACACTTCTCGTATATTTTTTCTCTTTCTATATATAAATGAAAGTTCTGGCTTCCGGCCCACCAGATATTAAGCAGGTGAAATTTACCTCATACATTTGAAAGGTAGGTCTTTAGAGAAAAACTTTGAATGAATTCCCAATAGGCATAATTTTTAACTTACTTATCTTCTGCTACTTGCAAAACTTAAACAAAACAAGTTCGAAGTTGAACAAACTTGTTTTGTACAAAGAGAGAAAGGAATCGAAAAGTTTGCAACCACAATGCCGTAAAAATTATAAGCTTTTTTTACATAAGTACGCAATATTTTTTTTATGAGATTGATTTAGGTTCTGCCTTCTTCAGTATTGTCGTTTTTTTTTGTACCAATACGTTTACAATCGCGTCTGCATAGCATGAAAGAAAATTGATTGTAAACAGTTTTTGTAAAGCGATAAGAATAAGTAAATTATCAAGAAAGAAATTCTAATCTTGAGATTTTTTTTTTTTTTTTTTTGATTTTTTTAGATTGTATCTGATAACTCTTGAAATAGGGCAACACTTGACTGACACTCGAAAATTCACGGCTAAACCTTGAAACAGATATTACTCTAGAAAATGTTAAAATAACTCAAAATTAAATGTCGGTAAATTTCGACGAAAAAACGTTCAGTAGGTAGGTAGGCTTATTCTATAAAATTCACTTCAAGCCTTACTCGAGTAGTCGTATCATAATCAAAAAGACTTAGATATATTGGCTTTACTCGTATCAACTTACCGGTCAACCAAAGGTAAATTCACACGCCAGGCGAGTAACGGAGTAAATGACAGCCGGCTTTGAATCCTCCTGACTGTTACTAAACGCTTTGTTATCTCCAAAGTGAAGCACCACAGTATGACAGCCAATCTCTTTACATAAACACATCTAATGTAGTTCCCTATACGTAGTCTGTAGTTATATATA
This sequence comes from Xanthia icteritia, assembly GCA_949128155.2. Taxonomy (NCBI): domain Eukaryota; kingdom Metazoa; phylum Arthropoda; class Insecta; order Lepidoptera; family Noctuidae; genus Xanthia; species Xanthia icteritia. The sequence continues at coordinate 10,450,023 of OX421935.2, read as the reverse complement.
TAGCACATAACTTTTGACCAGTTCCGGTGTGTGGAGTAGTTTAAATCATAATAATATAATCAATACTATTGAAATTATACTCTACAATCATTGTTTTACATATCTTGCTATAGTCCTACACCAACCGGGAGTTATCCTTGGGTGCCCTTGCATAGTGCGTACAGAGATTATTATTATGATCGGTTGGTGCCTCATTTCATTAAAAACGTCTAACGGGCCGCTTCAAATTAGCTTCGGCCCCTTAAATGTTCCTAAGGTAAAAAACGATAATCAATACTGTTGTATTATAATTAATAATGTATTGTAGTAATTCTACCCATAGGTCACTGACCCCAACGCCGTAAAAAAAAACGTCTAGGTAAATAATTAGATAGGTATATGAGATTCCTAAAGACAGACGTGATCCAAAACTGTCAAATTATGAACTGCCAAACATTATTCTTAAAATCCTATATTTTACGAGCATTTATCCAGTTTAATGTTTATTACCTTTAGTTCCAGCGCTTGTGAAATATAAATTACATCCTCGTTAACTACATCAATTCGAAATGGTTCATAAACTTTACTCGGAACTCGAAGCATGTGACGTGTCAAAGTAATTTGACTTATAATAAGTGACGGATTATTAATAACCCCAAAATATTTTTACGTTATTTCCACTTACGTCTCTTTTACTGTGCACCAAACAAAAAAATAACATACTCTAAAATAACTTTAAAAGTGCTTTTATTCAATAAAGGATTATATTTTTGGCTGGCGCCTTTACCCGACGTATTTCAAAAGTTATAAATAATTAATTTCAAAAATGCAAATTCATTCAATTTGTAAAAAAATACGCGAAGTGATAATTTACTACAAAATGTGTGCATTTAACTAGAGTACGAATTGTATTTAAGCTTTGTTTTTATATTTTATTGATACTTTGACTAAAGCACCATGTATCTATCACATAATTAGTTTTTCTGTTGTTGCTTCATTTTTAATTCTTAATTCTTTTTACCTATTGTGGTATAATAATTTTATTCTAGGTGCATCGTCCTCACATATAATTATATAACTAATGTACTTATACAAAATATTGTAAAACATTTTAAAAGAGTAACGGTGGAGTTTCTTGCCCATTCTTCTCCATACGAAAACTACCTTTTGGAAGGGGCAACTAGAATCAATTAATTTTTTTTGTAAATTTTTGACGTTCAAAAGTGCCTTATACGGGCCTACTTGAAATAAATGATTTGACTTTGACTTTGACTTTGAAAAGCCACATGAACGTATCTCACGTAGGTACGCAGGTATTCTATTTTAAAGCTCATCATTCTATAATACATATACATAGTAAAAATGCCAATTCGATGACCCGAGTTTATATTCAGCGGTGCGAGCAAACAAATACTGACACAATGAGATAAAAATACCAATTCGACTCGTCATGCGTTTTTCCGTAAACAATGATTTCAGCGAATTCTTGTTTTCCATATATTTTCCAGAACTCGTGGGTTTTTGATTCGCGGTGCAGCAGTGATAAAGTTAGTCAGAGGGAGCTTTGCCAATCATTATTCATAACGCCGTATGTTTATCGCCTCTCCATCGTTTGGAGTCATCGTTCGCGAATCTCCTTCTCCTGACGCATATTGCTATTTTCGGTAGACGTTGGCAGTACGGCTTTCGTGGATTGGCGTAATTAATCCTACAAAAATGTTTCATTTTGACAGATTTGTGTAATTAATTTAGTCTAGACACTTCAAATTGCTCTCTCAGAACTATCTAGGTGTCCTCGGTTATAATGTAGTGTGTGCACTTCTTTATATGAATTGACATGCATGATAGACAAACAAACTTATGAGTTATAAATAAACTCATGAATCACAATATTTCTTGTCAAAATAAATTAACAAAACGGTTAATTTGCCAAGACAGATGTAGTGTATTATTTCGGCCAAAATTTCGGGCGGGCGGCGCAGACGCAGTGCCACGTAGCGCTCACCGCCCACGCGAAGCTGCGCGTACGCAACAAAGCGCGACGCGGGATCTCCCGCCACTCAGTTCACTCGCGAGCTTGCGCAAGGAAACAACTCAGTATTTAAACTCACAGTGTTGTACCAAATTATTGGAATTTATTTACATTCTACACTTTAAAAGGTATTTATTTCGTTTCTGTGATTAGAGCTTTGTTTACCGTGTTTATTAAGCTTCTCAATATGTTTAAACGTAAATAGTGAATATTGTAACCTCCGCAATTTTATATTTTACCTGGAAATTACTTTTCGCCAATTCTTAAACACCAACAGTTTCAAAAAAAATTGGTAGATTTTTAGTAAGTAATCTGAAACGGCTCGTGCTTTTTTAAAGTCTGTATTAATGTTCTTAAAACATCATAAGGATTTCACCTGAATCTAAATTTTTGGTAAAATGATAAACTGGGGTACTTTTTTCTAACTCAAACGTTTAAAACTTAAACTCTCCATCGCAACAGTCACAAAAAAATGTGGAATTCAGAGACTAAATATAGGTCAAGTGAACTCACACAGGTATTCGCAAGTTTTTAATAGACTCGAATTCCTATTGTCGTGTAGCTGGGCCGGTGAGACAAGGCAAGGACGGGTTGACTCAAATGCCACGAAATATTTAGACATTCCTTTGTAAAATAAACGAAACTAATGTAGCTCACGGTGTTGATTTGCTGATTTGATTTGCAAAACTCCACAACGCTACACTGATAACTATGCGTTTCATAATGGCTGTTTCTGCTAACGGACTTTTGAAAATAATGCGTCAAATTCAGTACATTTAAACTAAAATAACCCCTTGAACAATCTGCCGCCATTTTTTATTGAAATTATGCATTAGGTAGTTACTTGCATTTCTTATCTTGCTATAGAAAGTTCAGTACGGAATCATAATTCGATAAACACAACGTAATTTCTTTAGTTCGGGAATTTTCCAAAAGTCTCTAGAAAGTGATTCGTTTATATTTATCTGAGCTATCTCAGTAAATAACAGAAACAGGCGACTCATGAATAAAGCACTCTCATTAATAGATACTCATACGACATTGTTTCTGCATATTTCTGTGAAATTCACGTCACAGAACTTTTGCTTTATCTTCTTTTCCTCGAAGTTTCAACCGTATTCTGCATTATTTTATGTTCAGGGTTAAAATTCCATTGATTAGTATTGTGAGAAAACAGCAGTAGTCGGCTGTAACGAAGTTATACCCCGAAATTCTCTAACAACGTAAATTTAAATGCGGTCCAAACATTCCGTCTGGCGCGGAGCCAGCCAACGCTATCAATTTCTATCAAACTGAGCTTTCTGAGTTAACATGCACATTGATAAACAGTATTACATTTCTCTTGCCTTTTTACGTTTTCCAAAACACCATTAAACCGTTTATTTTATGCATTTTATGAGAACTGACTTAGTAAACATGCAAACAATAACAAGAACTGAATGAGTCAGGAGTTTAATCAGGATTAGGAAACATAACGTCAGTTGGAAAACATCACAATAACATTAAATTTTCCAATAATTGTAGATCATACTATCAAGATGTCTGAGAGCAAGCAACTCGAAGCAGGTCAGCAGCTCGTCAAGAGGACCATGGATGAACTAATCCAACAAAAACAGACCACTGAAAAGGTGACCATCCAAGCGAGGCAGGAGTTCCGTGAACAGTACCAGGAGAGCTACGAGGAGGAGTTCGAGGAGGAAACCTTCACTGATCAGTTCGGAAACGAGACCACAAACAGGGTGGAGTCGAGCAGCGAGAGCAAAGAGCACTCGAAGAGCGCGGACGTGAAGGTGAAAGCCACCGGCCTGAACGCCGCGCAAGTGAAGGCCCTGACTGACTGCGCGAACGAGGCGGGACAACTGGCGCTCGACTCCAAGGCTGCTAACTGAATGTAATTAAATAAATTCCTACATTAGCTGGTGCTAGTAACAACATGGCTCTAATAAAAAAAAAACAATATTCTAATCTAACCAACCGCGAAACCAAATGTTCTTATTGATCCATCTTTAATTACGGTAGTTTCTTTCTAATGTTCGAGCAACACGAAAATCCTCAATTTTTTTTTCTGTCCTTCCTCCGAACCTTTTACCCTACAATTTACACATCCTTTTTATTACCATCGCTGGATTTAAATCTGTATGTTTCATGTGTACGTTTTGTTTCAGGTGTCTGCCTTATCCCGCGCGTGTGGTGGTCTCAAATAGTGATAAAGACTGTGTCCAGTGTTCCTTATTAAGTATTTTATTTTACCTATTTATGTAAGAAAAAAATTTATAAGTATGCAATAAATATATTTAAATGCATAAATGGTGTATTGAATAGTGTTGTGTTCGAATTACATGTGATAGTGAGGTTTTATAGGAAAAGGTTTTAAAAATGGAGGAGGAAGATGATGAAAGAAAAAGCCGACGGCCTAATCTCGCAACTTTTAGCTCGTTGAACGCACGAGTGGTCCATGCCTCGCTAGAGGAAGGCTACGTGCGGCAACAAGCGTCGTCAGAATCCGGCGATGCAAATACTTCGAGTCTTTCGGCAGCTCAGTATAGTGATAGAAGTTTTGCATCGAAAACGAGTACTTTCTCCCGGAGCGGTACTTCAAGTTCGAGCCAAGAAGAATGTGAGGTAGCACATACAACAATAACTAGCGGCCAATATTTGGTCGCAGCGCGGGTGGAAAGTGCCCGTTCTATGGAGAGTCTCCGTCCAAGCAAGGATACGTCGCCGGCGCGCCCCTCGAGCTCCTGCACAACCGTTCGCGCACATCGGAGCTCGTTTCTCACAGCGAGCGAGCGGGATGTGCGGGAGACGCGAGGTGCGCCGGCGCGCCGAGCCTTGTCCGGGGAGGACATGGGCTGCTCAGCGGAGAAACGACGAGGGTTGTTCGCCAGCACAGAGCGACGTGCCTTGCAACAACTCAGCCTGCCTCCCCCCGAGCGGCGTCTCACAATACTCAGTCCCCACAGCCCCATGGCTATCACGGAGTTGCAGTGGCCTTCGCCTCCCGGTATACGCGGGAGGCGAAAGAAAGGCATGGTGCTACCGAAACTTATACTGCCTCGTAGCGACTCGGATGCCTCGGAGGTGTTTTTAGAAAGGTGCCCATTTTTATTAATACTCATTTTTATTCTAAATTTTACTTTATCTCCGACAGCTACAGTTATTTTATGAATCAAACACAAATCAACGTCATATTTTCTACTCGTAATATTTTTTTGTTGAACACTGACAGACCATTAAAATTTTATAAACCCTTTAATGTTTTAATACATGGAGCATATCGTCACCACTCAAAGTCTTTACAAGCGAACATTCACATTCTTTACTGATGCTGATTTTATTATTAATGTCTAGTTCACTTGCAAAACTCAAACATGAAAGTAGGTACTTAAATAAATGAAGCCAAAAATTGGAATACACAGAAGATTGTATTTGCCAAGAGAAATACATTTAATAAGTACGGCGTGCGTCATTGGTGAAGTAAAAGTAAAACTCTTTACAACTGCTCGATGTTTATACGACTTTTTTGAGCGAACATGTTTTGTTTGTATTCAAAGCTTGTTGAAATTTAATTACAAACACAATGAATTATTATTTTGTTAGGCGTACTGCGTACCGACAGATTTATACGCATGTTGATTTTTAGGCTCATTTTGTGATTTTATGTTTATTACTAAAAGGGATCAGTCAGTCTTTACAACTCACAATCTGGATTGTACTGAACTGTTTTCAGGCTTGAAAAAAGTGGTACGTAACACAATTTTTCAACAAGGTAGACACACGTTTCATGATCCTTACGTTTTATTACCTTCACCTTTATTTTATGTTATCCTCGTAGTTTTTTCCTGTATGAAATATTCAGTAGCATGTAATATTCAAGTAGACGTAGATAACACGTGTCTGTCAGACTTCAATATCAAAGATATAATAACTATATTTTGACACCATGTTCTTTTAGATATAGCTGATAAAAATACTTGTAATTTGAAATACGTGAAGCTTCTAACTTTTATAATCTATAACGTGATGTCTTCTTATCATTTCATAGACTGCTGAAGAGCATGTGACTATATTAACTAAATTTTTTTTTTTAATCCTCACGTCAACTACGATATCGACTCTGACTATGAATGACACCAGAAAAAAGTTGAGATAATTTTAACTTTTGTCCGTCTGACATTTTAAATCAAATTGAGTGAAACCTAATGAAAAATTTAATAGGTACCTACAACCTCAAAATCTTCCAAGCGATACATGGAGACGTCCTCCTCAGTTATGAGTCCATCATAAGTTCAAAAGTTTTGAATAGGTAATAAATGCTTTGGATTGGTTGCGAATATATACATGCCTACGTAAGCGACTTTTTCCATGGGTACGCAGAAACTACCTTTACGTGCTACGAACCTACATAAGCTGCTGTTTTAGCTTAGTCAACGTGAATCTCATCATGGTTAGATTACATGACTAAGCTAAAACAGTAGTAGTATTCGGATACTCGACGCAACCCACATAGAAACGAAAAAACCGGCCAAGAGCGTGTCGGACCCCGCACAATGAAGGGTTTCGTAGTTGGGATGAATTTATCCCAATGACAAACTTAACATTGTAGTTGAAAAATATGTTCTCCCATATATTCCAACTGCAAATGTAAGTTTGTACACACACTATTGGGAGATTTACCATGTTATTTTAAGACCTTCTTATAATCTCTTTCCTGTAATCTATAAGTATAGAACTATTTTCTGTATTTTTTTCATAGTTTCGGAGATAAGGAAATAAATACTTTACAGGTAAAAGTTTTGCAAACTGTACTGTGTGACATATCACACATTACAGTTTGCAAAACTTTTACTTTTTATTTTTCAATTTGCCCCTGAAAAGAGACCCACATATTCAAAATTCATTTATTTTCGTTACACGTCCGTATTTGGGACACAGAAATTGATTTGTGTACCAAATTTTAACTTAAGCGCTCCATTAGATTCGGAGCAAATTAGCTGTGACAGACGGATAGACAGACAAACACACGAGCGATCCTATAAGGGTTCCGTGTTTTCCTTTTGAGGTACGGAACCCTAAAAAACCTATTGTACACTTATGAACAGGTAAGTTTATAGGTACAATAGATTTGTATACAATGTGTTAACAACCCTTTTTTTTATTTTTATTTGATATGAAATTATCAAATAACTTCTCCAGCTCTGGGCGGAGCGGGAGGGCGAGTCAGACTCTTACTGACTAAAACCCACCCGTGTTCCTTCCGTTGCCTGAACGTTGCCAGAGGCCACGGTATCCCTTTCGGACTTTCCCGTAACCCCAGCAGGCATCTGTCCTATCGGACCCCTTCAATTGCTGACATCTCTTTGAGGCGCGCGTGGAACACAACGCGCCGTCGACCCGGGCCTGGTCCTTATCGGACGGCGAGCTACCCATTGCTCACCGTCCGCAAGCCCGCGCCTACGGTGGCCGGGAATCGGCCTGCGATTCCCAATGCCCAGGGCGTCTCCTGCGGCGGCTAGGGGCGTGAGGGCGCAAAATTTGCCTCTCCCTCACGCGTTCTGCCTCCTCCTTCGCGAGCATTACTGCTTCGCAGAAGGAGGTGATGGCCTCCCATGCCCTCTCGCTCCGTACCATGGCCTGGACCAGGGCCGGACGCGAGAGATCCCCGCCACCGATGTGTTAACAACCCTCATATTATAATAGGATATTTAGTTAGTAGGTACACTTAACCTAATAGTGTTTCAACATACGTACAAACATGTAAAAGGGGTCCCACTTGTCGAGCTACTGAAGCATTTTGAACAGAAAATCTCATTTACGCTTTCAACCTCTCATTCAACGTAAGAAACTCAAGTACGAAGTCTGTGGACCCAATGAAACTGAAACGACATACAAACGTATAACATGAAAGTAAAACATCTTTTATCTCGAAACGTATTTCGTCGTCTCAAGATTCACAAAAAAGGAAGATTACAGAACAAAATTGTTTTCTCAATCGCATTTATACCTCTAACGTCTAACATACGAACGAAAATATAACAATGGACCGTATTCTTGTGTATATTGTGTGGTTACCTATAACGATACACGTACCGATAGTTGGAAATCATCCAGAGCATTCCACAGTATCCTTAGTAATGATTAAACACTGCAACTAGACAGCTGTAGTATCAGAAGAATAGCTGTAGAGAGAACAACAAAGTCATTAAACATTTTGCTGTCAGAATAGAATGTATGTGATAAATTGATAATATATACCTATTATCGTCATGATTTCAGTCACAAGATACTCCCTAATCATCTTCCACGACTTGGAGCCATCACTAGCACATGACATTTAGCACGTCGTCAATCTTACAAAAGGGAGTGTGATTATAAAATCTGTTCCAATGTCACACACTGATTTTACAGCAGCTATTAACAGGAGCAAAAATAAATACTTGTTCGTATAATCGTAGATGACCTTTTCTTAAACAATTATAAAATAATTAATACAATTCCAAACAAAAATAAGTAGGTATATATCTGAAAACGAGATAAATGGGACTCTATTTATTTGTTCTGTTTACAGCCCCGAAGCTAAAGCTTCCAGCTGGAAACAATGAAGACTATTACAAGAAAACAATTGTCTACAAGCTAACACTACCTAATTGCTAGAATGGATTATTTTTATGAATGTTAACAGTAATTAAACAAAAAGGAACCGGGAGTAGCGCTTGCTGTTTAAAAAGATTGCAAGTGAAAATGGTTTTAGATGCTATACAAACAGCTGCTATTTCATTATACAAATTAGTAAGTACTTTAGTAAAAACAATGCAATGCAAAGGATTTTCGCAAGTACAATCAACAGTTTCTATTTCAAACTAGTTCTAAATTCCTGTAACATGTAATTGACATTTCAATATCAGAAATTAAACGCATCATCGCAAACCACGTCGAACGCTATGAAATCTGTTTTCATTTATACCCAGGCAAATGAGTTCATACATTTCTGCCGCAAATTGATTTATAACACTAGCAAAGATATTGAATGATAAGCTGATAAGTTATCGAAGTTGTAATTGATATGGTTATGAAACAATGTTACTCAGCATCTACTTATCTATTTTGTGATAACCCGTTCAAACTAGGTTGGAAACTACCTGATTATACTCGTACGAAATTGTACTGGATTATCTCTATATCTGCAATAGATAAGAGAGTGTACTAATAATTACGCCTGTCCACGTAATTTACACGTAGATATGAAACACCGATACGTAAAAAAAACATTCTAACAAGTGCTTGTCCCTGCAACCATTCATACGTGAAAACGAATTTTATCCAAGTATTTGTCATTTGTCATATTTGACTTTTAGTATTGATATTCAAATTGTGAGTGCAACTCCAGACACAGTCAATCAGTCTGCGCAAAGTCTATTGATTGATTCTGGACAATGTGGCACGTAGCACATGTGAAACTCAGGGGCTAGTAAAATAAGGACAAACTGGCGAGGTAAATGTCATGGTGGTTGACGCAATCTATTTGCATCCGACAGGTCCTTTGCACAGGTTAACATAGTGAATACACTTCTGAAAGTGTTTTGTTATCTGAAAGAGCCATAAAAGATAAAGATATACATTTGGATAGTCTATCAGTTTGTAGAGAATGAAGCCAAGTCATGCGTCAAGATTTGGAATAAGCGCCACAATCTACGTCACTGTAATTTCGAATGAATCACGCGTTTCGTGACTAATGCGCACGGAAAGTTGATAGTTATTTACGTTTCATATTACTTTCAACGCGTTTTCTTGTAGCTCTGTCTGTTTTGAAAACTGGTTGTTGTCAGACTAAATATTTAGAAATCCAGACGTCTGAGCAATATTGCGTAATGTTATGTCATTGTCGTGATGTTTATGAATAAGCAATTACCGTATCATCTTGAAAGCAATTAATATTTTAATCCGAAAATTGCTTTCAAGATGATACGTAAGACTACAAAGCACCGTGTTCTCATTTGAATGTAGAACACACGTATTCTAATATTTATAAGCTAGATTACTTATGTTATTAGTTTCTCTATATTCCCTACATTCACTCATTATGAAGCATCATCTATATAGTGTAGCTAAATATAAGTACTTAGCCGTACTATCTACTATGTAGTAGTTTCGTTTGCAGGTTACACTGAAATGTGGATTTATGAAAACGCAGTTAAAAAAAAACAGTAATATAAATGTGTTTATTGATTAACGAATCATTTTCATATCACACAATATAAAATAACCCTCTTTCACTGCATTAAATTAGGTTTTACAAGAACACCAGCATTACCTCGGACTCCCCCTTTTGCGATCGCAAATCCCCCATTACTTTTGTCTCACTGATCAAGCCATACAGTCGAGCTACACCTACCTAGCCACATTAACTGTGGTCTACGGCTTAGCGTGCTCAGCCAACCGTGCAGGGGAGTAATTATCCTAAATCCTTCTGGTTTTGTATGCACCTTCCGAAGAACGTCTTGGAATAATAAATGAACAGGTGTATACAGTAAACGTACATGCAAAACAATGGTCTTGTGATTTCAAACAGAATTTCAACGCTGGAACTGTTGATTTTATAGGTACAATAACGTACTATATCTGTATATACCCAAACATATTACCTATGTGTAGACTTAGTAAAAACAAAGATTTCCTCATAATTTCGATCAACAGTTTCTCCTAAACTGTTGATCGAAACTATGAAGTGCTTTGCAGACAGAATATTTTAACACAAACTGTTGTGGTTTGAATAATAGTTCAACATATTAAAATGTATGAATCGATACTCCACGAGAAAATCGGGGAAAAATGTTTTGGGAAGATCAGAGGTATAATACACCGTTATTATTTTATTAACTACACTACTGAAAGAAAGCCGTCATCTTTAATCAATTAAGGACCTAATTAACACCACATAAAAACTTAGTTACTGCCAATTGTCGCAAAAATATGGCAGTTAAAAGGTGTCAGGCATTGAACTGGCTATCTCTACTTATTTATGATAACACCGACGTAAGCCTAGTAGATACATCTATTGCAAGCATAAGCATAATCAGCCTATAATGTACCCAAAGCTGGGACATAGCCTCCTCTCGATGAGAGGGAGTGGGCCGTAATCCACCACGTGGGCCCAGTACCTACTGGTTGGTAGATGTTACATGTCTTCGAAATTTCTTGGTTCTAGAACATACCGGTTTCCTCGCGACGTTTTTCTTCACCGTTGTGAGAGCAGTGGTAATGAAATAATTTACACACATTTATAAAGTAAAGCGCCTGTCTGAGTTGTAGGTCGTAGGTTCGACCTACGACCTACAACTGGTAAGTCATCTATTGCAAACACTGTCGCAATCGTGTTGTTGGTGTTTCAGTGTGACGTCACGCTTCGTCATGAACAATCTCACCAATCACCAAAACATGATGGTAGACGCAATCTATGTGGTGGCTATACACACCTGTTAACTCGGAGAGCAATAAAAGAGTGGACTGTTTTTAGGCAATGGTTTATTGCCCTACTTATTACAAATTATAAAGATGTCATGTTTTACACACATTTAGACAATTACATAGTATGGTTTATAATTAAATATATACTGTAAAGTGGACATCCCTATTAGGTACTACCTATTTATCATGTACCATGCAACTGCTATTAAGAGTTTTTCCATCTGTAAGTCCGATAACACATTGCTTGACATGGAAAATTATAGCTATTCTTGCAACCACAAGACGAATAAGATTCTTGATATGTTGTGATATCTTGCAAGATGGTACAGCAGCGGAAAAATCTAATACATTTATTTTACGAAGTTCGACTTTCGAGAGACAGAGAAAATTCGAGTAACGTTCGAGATACATTTATTTCGGTTGACCACATAGATACAGTGATACAAGAGGGAGAATATGTTCCTACAAATATAAAGGTCACGACATTGTAGGACCGTACTTAGAATAGGATCCCAGATACAATAGGTATCACATTTTTCCCGATACTATCTCTTGAAGTTTACAAAGCGGGCGAAATAATGAGCAGTTTTCTCACAATATCCGACTGATACAAAGTGTTATGATGTCCCACAAAGACAATAATTATATTTTAGTATCTTAGTTGAATGGAGATTTATTTTCAAGGAATTTGGCGAATTATCATTCATCATCATTATTTCAGCCAAAAGACGTCCACTACTGGACATAGGCCTCCCCCAAAAACCGCCACTTCGACCGATTCTATGCCTCTCGCATCCAGCGGATTCCTGCGGCCTTTACAAGGGCATCGGTCCACCTTGTGGGAGGCCTTCCAACGCTACTTCTTCCGGTACGCGGTCGCCACTCCAGAACCTTTCGGCCCCATCGGCCCTCTGTTCAGCGACCAATGTGCCCTGCCCATTGCCACTTAAGTTTGGCAATTCTTCGGGCTGTGTCGAGCTACGTCGAAATGAAAAGAATCAGAAATGAAGAGATCCGCAGAAGAACCAAAGTAACCGACATAGCCCGAAGAATAAAAATAATTTAGCGAATAAGCGGCTTTAAATCTATTTCTTTTAAACAACCTATAATATTGAGACTGAAAAGAGTCAACTTAGTTTACATTGATCAGAAATCTGGCCTTGATAGACTAGTCTTGTAAGGCCGTGTCCTCGCCAAAGCGATCGCCCCGCGAACACGCAACTGTCGTGTCCATTTTGTTACGGTTTTCCGTACAAAAAGTTACATATGAACGCGACGATCGCGTGAAAACGTGCGAAAAACGCGCTATCGATAATTTTGGTTAGGACGCAGGGTACCTAAGTGTTTTTATTCTGAAAAACAACAATTATGTACATATTTATGAGAATTTTGTTTTCGATTCAATTGTGTCCACCGGGGGCTCAAGGTGGCAATTTGATATTAAATATTTATAATCCTCTTTATTTGCAAAAGAATCAATTTGATTTGCAAGTATAATAAAAGAGGGAATACATTACTTTGTTTTGTTTACTGTTGTTTCAATATTTGGCTGACTCTTTTAAAAAGAAAAAAGCGTCATTGTCTGAAAATGTTTTCATTGCCATATTTTTAACAAAATAAATTGGCGGTAATACATATCAGGCGTCAATATCGTGTGGAGTAGATCAGTTAGTATGTTCTCAATTATAACCTATTTTATATGAATTTTTGTATAAGCTATTGACCTCAAATGAAAGGATACACTTATTTATAGGTAGGTATATCGTCTGAGTAAAAGTTAAAAATACGAACAAAACTGAAAAAATAGCGGAAGTCATAAAAGCAAATACAAATAAAAAGCCCAGAATGATTTAAAGCGACGTTTTAAAAACTGCCGTTCTAAACTCCAGACCCTTACATTCCACTCTGAACTTTACGTGCATAGAACTAAATTTCAAAATCCCACAACACTTTGTGCATGGTTGCAGCAGTTCAACAATTTGTTTTCATAAATTATACGGCATATACACTGCACAATCACACGCACGTCGTTGCTTCGTTTGTGTTTCACATTATAAAGTGTGCCAAGAGTTACTCTAGCTTTTAAATTGAAAAAAAGCTTGTACCGATTTGTACGTGTTGACAACAATGGACGAACATTTAAGCTTGTTTGCCAGAAGGAATCTGACAAATGGAATGCACCTGCGGGGTTTCGAGCTTTCAATCACATTTACTCAACAAAAATTCACAGCTACAAAAAATCTCTGTCGCTTACTTACTAGCTACGCAAACATTGAAACATCTTCACATTAAAACCTGGCGAACAAAAGTCATTTTTACAATCCATTAAGAGGGAACAGGGCGTGCGATTCTCCATACAAATGTATTCTCCTTTTTTCTTCCTGAATAATGCCTCTAGAGCAATTATTATTTTTTCTTAAATCAAGGTCTGCTGTGGTCACGTCCTTGTTATTTCCTTTTTTTCAGCAACTTATCGGTAAAGAAAATATGACCCTCCAAAAATTACAAAAATGCCCCATTTTTACCGCCGTGATTAGAGGAGTACCAAACAAATTCGAAAAGTTTTTAACATAAATGAAAATTATAGGAACCTAGACATACTCTTTCTTAAAATTTGAATGTAAAAAGTAATTGAATTGAGGAGAAAAAAGGGGAATACGAAACGTCGATTTCGTAATTTTTTATTGTGATATTATTTGTCTGAGCTGTAGCTATCCCTATCGCACTCTACGGGGGCAGACTTGAGGTAAAAAGACGGCAATAGTTTCTTCAAATACCTATTTTTCAAATTCCTCGCAGCCCCTGTTCCCTCTTAATTCCTTGTCCAAATACTTTGGTATGTAAATGAAACATCGGATTGCTTTCGCTCAAACAAAATCACCTTTGTATTAAAATTAAAAGTATTTGAATTTTCAATAAAGTGTGCTGCAAACCATTTCATAATATAGGTGAGTACGCGCGGCGTACATAGAGCGGATAAGCTCTCGTTCAGGTTCAAAAGCAGGCTTCACAACCTCCCTTTGTGCCTCCCTAATGCACCTAGTATTAATTAGCTCACTTCACTCTATTGTAGCTGACAGGAGCTCAACACCTATTGTTTGTTATGGCGTTTATAGGAAGACTTTTGGAAATTTTATTCACAATAATTCGTACCTAGCTAAAAGAAACGCTACTTCCTCTTTTGTCGCTGGTATCTTAAAAGGAAACTGGGGTATTATATTGGATAATTAAGTAAATAACTTTACAAGGTTCTCGTTTTCTACAGAAACCCAGAGTTTGACGGCTGTAGTCTTCTATCTTTTACTAAAGGCCTTTGAAATGGCAGCACTATGGAGAACTACCGACATATCCCAACAGAATTTCGAACACAATCAAAGGATATATTTAAAAAAAATACAAAATGTTGGTGCCGTAATCGCGCTGAAAGCCGTGGAAAAGTCGTGACCGTGACGTGACCAACCTATCCAGCATTTTATTTGGAAGAGTGCTGTCCCAATTCAAAAAAAATGCTGGATAGGTTTCAGTTTCTGTTTACAAGTGTATAGTGAGATACTAGGCATACAGGTACCTACCTACACGAAGCACAAAACTAGGTACTATGACGTTGTTTAAAACGGTCTCATGTAAAAAACTATACATTATTTCACGTAAGCATATAATTATCATAGGTACTCGTAAAATCGTAAGGTGCGATGTTAGGACATCCAACCGTTTATTAATTTTATTTAATGTTTTTCCAATGATAAACACAAGAAAAAGAATGCATCGTCATCACAGCCTGTCATGTAAGTAGTTTACTTTATGTTTTGAAGTTAAGGACTTTTGTAATGGTTTATTTTAATATTTTTATGTGATGAGATGATATACCAGTGTTTTATAAAAGAAAGTTGAGTAAAAATGTACTTGTAATGAAATGCGAAGATATGATAAGATAAGATCATTTATTTCTGTGCTACAGTTTATACTTTTGCAGCTATCATAGTTTTACTTGTACTTAGTCCTCTATTATTGTTCCGAAATAAACTTTTTATTATTGTATTTATTATTCGTCCAAAAATTGAGTACATGTGCACACACGTCACACACATAGCATACGACGAAGCAAAGAGTTTACTTTTACCCGACTACACCAAAGCCAAAAGGAAGGGTTATGATTTTAGCAGTCTATGAAGGTATGTATGGATGTTTGTATTTACGTGTGTTCCACCGTAGTGCCTAAACTACTGAACCGGTTTTGATGAATGAGGTATCAATAAATTTGTAATAATGGTCCGGGTGACATAAGCTATATAAATTTTCCCTAAATTTAATATGTTGGACTTTACACGTCCAACGTAACATCTCTTGCGGGGCGGCTAAGCTCGGCCGCTTATGCTGTTAGAAAGATAAGACAGTTAACAGACATAGAAACCGCGCGTTTTTTTCTATTTTAGCTACTTCCACAGCATTATGTCGTATGGTATTTTACTGTGGGGTCGGGCTGCTGATATTGAAACCATCTTTATTTTGCAAAAGAGAGTTGTCAGAGCCATTTATAATTCTTAACGTCGCCGCGAATCTCTCAGGGAACTATTCAAAAGGATTAATTAACCTTGCCAATTTATTTATCAAAATATTATGTATGTAAGAAAAAATCTACATCTTTTTAATAAAATAAGTGATAGACATAATTTTAATACTAAAAATAAAGATAAAATAGATCAACCATTTTTCAAATTATCTAAAGTACATACATCTTTTCTGGGGTGCTGTGTTAAATGTTACAACAATATACCTTGTGATATATTGCAATTAAATGAAATAAAATTTAAAACTCATATTAAAAGTACACTTTGTAAAACATATTACAAATTAGAGGATTATATCCAAGATAAGAATGCTTGGAAACATCTGGTCCTTCTCTATAGGATAATTTAGAATCTAGACAAAATCAAACTGGTTGCTAATTCAATTGAATAATTTATATATATATATGTTATAGGCAAACTCCGAAGCTCCGGCGCTCCTAGGTTGGACTGGTCAATCCTCAGGTCAGACTGAATGACTTAGTCAAAGCCCAAACAAATGTAAATTTTCGGCCTTTGACTAAACAATTTTCGTCAAACCTGGGAGAGACTAATTTGGTCAGGCAAACGTCAAAACACAATTTTATTAAATCGGGGTTTGACGAGTCAAACTCCGATATAGGTATGAAGTGTCTTATCTTCGTATATTTGGAAGCATTTTATCATTTAAGCAGCTTTCAAGTCTTAAGAACCGCTTAACTCTGCCAGTTCTGACACCTGATTGGTCAGCTTACGTGATTTTCACTTTTATATTTGAGATGCTTTGAGAGAATGCCGTGTGGCATTCGCGGATTCTACCTCACTGATAATCTGCTCATACAACTGTTTGTTTTTTATGTGAAATGAACACTTATTTTTATTCAAATTAGAAATTTTCTCTTTAAACTTTACTTTTAAAGCTTCTTTATCCACGTTTTTAGTAACAACAACACCGTTTGATTCACTCATCTTCAATTTTACTCAATTACACGCCCGCACGCTCAATGAACGAACATGAAATGACAAAACAATCGGTCGGAACACCGCGAGAGACATTATGAACCTGTTTAAACATGTTCAGATCAACGTTTGACCGAGTTTTGCAGTCGCTTCTAGGATTGACTAGGCCAAAACCGAAACAGAATAATTTACTTTCGACGTTTGACTGAAAAGTTAGGAGCTCCTGGGTTTGACTAAAAATACTTCAGGCAAAGGGCGAAATTGAAATGTATTTCGGGGATTGCCTGATGGCTTTGGCCAAACCTAGGATAAACCAGTCCTTCCGCGAAGAGACTGTGTATCGGACTTTGACTATAACATATATATATTTTTTATTTTTTTATATATATTACATTGATTTTACATTCTGTGATTAATTCCTCACACACTGACTTATTAATTGTAAAATTTTAGGAAAATATTTAACCTTTTACAGTGTTTGTAAATACCGTGTATCTATCACATAATTAATTTATGTGTTGTTGTTTCATTTTTAGTTCTTTTACCTATAGTGGTATAGTAATTTTATTTTAGGTGCATCGTCTTCACATATAATTATATAACTAATGTACCTATACAAAATATTGACATTTTAAAAGAGTAACGGTGGAGTTTCTTGCCCATTATTCTCCATGCAAAAACTACCTTTTGGAAGGGGCGACTAGAATCAATTAATTTCTTTTGTAAATTTTCTCGTTCTAAATTGCCTTATAAGGGCCTATTTGAAATAAATGACTTGACTTTGACACGTAAATGTCTAACCTCGAAAAATATTAAATTAAGATAACCATAACATGTTTGATATCAGAAGAAAGTTCTTGACGAGCAAATTTCAAACATGTATATATTATATTGTCTAAGTAAATAAATATGTTTTAATTGTTAATTAAAAACAAGCAAAAGTGAGACTGCGCTACGTACGGCGCGGCTGTATAATTAATACCTATATTTACAATGAAAAGCATGATTCAAGTGATACCAACGCGCAGTTAATCAAATCATATTAATATCAAGCGTTACAATAGAAAAGTATAAAATAAAATAAAATGTTTAAAAATAACTGTAACCCGACTGCGGAAAAATGAAAGTGATCTAAAAAGTACGAAACAAGAAAATATTTCAGACAGAAATCAAGACATAGGTACAAAAATGTTCAAGATAAAGCCGTAGTCGCATGCCTGTATACCTACCAAGTGCCAGGAACACCATCAAAATTATAATGGCATGCGAAGTGACGAGACAAGACGTTGTTTCGAACGTTTTCGTACTGTTTTTTCCGCAGTCGGGTTACAGTTTTTTAGACATTTTTTTTTTTGTTTTAAGAATCTCCATTATGTCATTAGACTTGGGATAATTTCGTAGAGAATGCCCGAACACAAATTAAACAAGCGGGATTACAACATCAGATTTTTCAATCTGGATTCTAATTCTTCGGCTTTCAGCCAAACCCTATTTTTCTTCAGGGATTAAAAGTTTTCGTTCAAACGGCAATTAACCTTCAATGACTAGCCTGATTGAAGGCTTTTTGTAGAAGGTAATCGGGAATAGGGTTTTAATTTCCCGTCACATGATTATAAAAATTACAGTAATTTTGTTTGTGGTTCACTTACAAAGTGAATGATAATATTGTAATATTAGTTCGTTCTTTATTTTTTTATTAGTTTGATCTTTAGTATCGTTTTTTATTTTTGTCGATACCATAATATAAACGACCAGCCGTTCGTGCTCGGCGTCGTCCGGGTGAACTTCATGACTATCTCCAGTGGTTTAGGCTGTGCGTTATCTGTCAGGCTTTGTTATTGAGATTTTTATTCAAAATTAACATCAAAATTTTCGACTTCTCCGGTGGATTTTCCAAAAAAAAAAAACTTTCATACTAACCTTGTTCCAACAACTAGAACACAACAAAACAAAATGGTCGAGCCTTTCCGAAGCCAAATCTAAAAAAAAAAACAAAATTCTAAATATTTTATTTCATATAAACCTACATGGGCACTTATGAAACGTCAGAAGCTAGATGCACGGTTCCATATGGTCGGTTCCTATGGAGAAGAGCCGGCAAGAAACTCGTGGAGTTTCTTGCACGGCAACTTTCATATATGTGGCAATTGGTTTTTATTTATATAGACTGACAAGGTTGGGTTGATTTAATTGTTTAGATACAAGATAAGGCGCAACTTAAAGAACGTCAAAAGTATTAAGTCTTTTTATAAAACTGATAATACATAATTTCAACGTCTGATGAATCCTTGTTAAAGTTAAGTGCGATTAATTGCAGCTGCATTTTTAAACACGGTAGTAATCGTCGGCCAGGCGAACATAACGCGGTATTAGTCAAAGCTGGCGTCGGCGTCGGCTCATTCACTGAACGACCGACGCTCCTGAATATTTTACCGCGCTTGCTTTACCGTACCACCCGGTAGCGTGATTCTGCGCACGCAAATTTAGGTGGAAACGCTGTCTTACCCTGCGTTTACACCAAGATATGAAATATGTTTTCTATAAGTTGCGTCTACTGTTTTCTTTATCGTTTACACCTAAAACAAGTTGTGTAGACTATAGTTGTTCACAAAATGTTCAAAAACATGTACAAAATAGTTAATAACACATATCTGAAACAACGTCAATGCATGTATGATACATGTGTACGTGTATCATGCACGACGTGTTTTTGACAAGTATTAAAAGATTTTTTGAAAACATGTATCACTAATTATTTGTGGGTGCAAACGCGGAGTTAGAGGGCTTAAACTCTTCGTAACGCTATGTTCAACACAATTTGTAATTGTATAGTGATTTTATAGGTATATTAGTATTATTCGAAGCTAGTGTTGACTCATTCACTGAACGACCGATGCTGCTGAATATTTTACAGCACTTGCTTTACCGCGCCACACGCCACGGGATGCTGTGAAATCTGAGTACGCATATAAAGGTGGAGGCACCATTTTAGAGGGCTCAGATTTTCTTAGAATCTATACATACACACACACACTTAATTTCTGTCTTCATTGTCAATCTCTATCGCTTTCTGGTTGGCTGTAAGACACCCCAATATTGGGTAAGCTCGTCTTTATGCTCTCTTTGTCCTTGTACCCATTTATGTTTTTTTGTGTTTGATGTGTACAATAAGAAATAAGAAAACATAGTAACTAGTGATTGTCGAAGAATCTTTAGTCATTTATGGGATAAGACAAGTATATAGAGAGCCAACGAGATATTCGCATACAAGCCCTAGAGTGGAGTTCTGAAAAATCCTTTCTTAGTGCTTCACTGATCCCTCAAAGGACCAAACTTTAAGCTGCGCATAGTCTGTCTCTCAAACAGCCAGTTAAACTATCTCATTTATAGAAGATTATTTATTTACATCAAAAAACATTATCAATTATTATAACCTGTCCGTAGAACATGTTTTTGTATCCTATAATCACAATAAAATAATCCCTAATTTCTAGCCTTTTTAGACGGTATTTGTACCCTGGGTAAGCACATACGATCTACACAAAGCGCCCAAGGCGGGAACGTTACAAGTCGCTGTTTGACTACCCCTACCTCCCTAGAGCTTAAACATAGCCTAGATTGACGTAGAGACTGAGCTACCTTCGTTTATCTCGATATAACCATATTTAGTGTTTTGGTACCATAAATATATTTAGAGTTTGTGCCTACTGTAAATTAATTCTGATCGTTAGAAGTTTTATGAGGGCTATTTCATGAGGATATGTTTTGCCAGCTGTGGACAAGACAGATGCGAGTTTTTATTGTACTGTAAACATATATTTACTTCTTTGACCTAGCTGTGCAGACCTCTGGCAATGTACCAATTGGTCCTCTGAACTTGATAAAAATGGAGCTTGATTTTAACCTTTAGATCGATCGCAACAAAATGTAGGGATGAGTTTGCGTACCAAATGTTGCTGATACATGCACATTTATAACAAACTCAAGAGCCTTTGGAAGAAACCCGTAGATTTAAAAATAAATGTTGGCCGTCATGCTCACAGAAAGGTTCAAGGTTCACAAAATTAAGTGCGGAGTAGCGCTGAATATAAAAATCAATAGATATTACCGTTTATTTTACACATCTCATCCTAACTCCGCAGATGATTTTGGATGTAAGAATAAATTCAAGGATTTTCGCATTGGATTTGAAAGCTTAATTGCTAGAATGTATGATTTAGTATCACTTGTTTGGTTGGGTTTGTTTATTTAAATTGTAACTTGAGTGCCGAATGAGTTTGTTAAAACAGCTTTTATTTTAGATACGAAATAACTGTAACAAAATACATCTATTGTACCAGCATTTACTTTTTACAAATAAGTTTTTGTATCCATGATTTTACTCAGGAACCGGCTCGAATTATTTAAATTTGATCAATTTACCTTATTTCAGGAAGAACAAAAAATATCCTGACTTAATATTGCCGTGAAGACGAAATACTTAAATTAATTTCCCAAACTCAAATGGCGTGTATAAAATGTCAAGGGTATAAATAAGATCTTTAAAATCTCATGTCTACTACTGTTAATACAGGTTTATACTCAACTATTTTAGCTCTTAGCTGGATAAAAGCGGATTTTATGAGTTCCAACGATCCGAACTGATGGTATTAATATACAGTGCACAATTTATAGTACAGCATCGAGATAATATTCAACATTATTTAGTTTACTGGCAATGTCTTTATTTTATGAATTATATTCATCATTAAACCAACCTTAAAGATTATTAGGTCACTGTTTTTATTACCCTGCATTCATAACATAGAGTTTGAATAGGCCAATGCAAACTCATTTCATATTCAAATAGCTTATTTGCGCTATTAAATTCAAACCAATCAGGTCCAACAGAGCACTTTTTGCAAAATTAATGTTCTGCAAAATTGCTTTCATTAAAAATGTTCTTGTAAGCCTAAAATCAGACGCGGAATAATTAATCCCATAACCTAAGCCGCCCAATTTTAACGTTACTAAAGTGTCCACGGCTAATTAGCAATTACAGGCAGATAAAATTTTGACATAAGTAATGCATTATAACACCCTTGTGGGAAATACGAGTACAGAAGCGGCCAGTAAAATGTTTTAGAAAAAATCTCGTAAAGCCTGGACTACATGTGCTAGCAAATTCTCTTTGGCCATCGATATAAAGTCTATTTACAAACCGTCGATGTGTGCCACGCTCAGACACCAAATGTGTTAGTGAAATGTCAGCTTAAGTCTGAAAATCTGTGTGGAATAAGTGTGGAATATGGGCGGTAACGCTGTTGAGTGGAAATTTTTGAGTATGATCACGTTGGATGGGAATGGTTGTAAAAGTGAAATGGTCACGTGCTCAAGTGAATATAAAAGTCTGTATTTTGCCTTTAGATAAGCAGAAAGTGTGTCTCCCAAAAAGATACCTTAAGTTCTAAGGTATATTTTTGGGAGGTATTAAACATAAGATAAAGGTATTTATTTATACACTATTAATATTCCTTGCCCAAGTAATAAAGCAACAGTTTTCCAATGTGTTCCGTATCTTTTATTTTCAACAGTCTACGGTTACGAACTCCCCGCTACGCCGTAGCACGTTGTAGCAACTTGCTACGCCCGACAAGTAGATTGTACAACATTATAAATCAACCATTAGATACTTATTTTTTCACTAGATACTTATTATTTCTCGAAACAAAATAAGGGATGATACCCTTACTTTGTTTCGAGAAAAAATAAGTATCATTATCTGCAGTCCGGTCAAAGCAAAAAATAAGGGTATTGTGTATGTAATAATCAGTAAACTCGGATGACCATTTTGGGAGCCTTGTTACCTATATAGAGTTTTCGGGTATCGGCTCGTCTCGACATTTTATCGAACATAGACATTTCGGACGGCTTTTATTGGCGACTTCTCTTTTACTACCGATATGTTACGACTGATTTGAGAACTTATGAAACCACAGTTCCTATGTACACTAAAGGAGAAAATCGCTTTTGAATTTTACGTAAAAGGCACATATTTATGCTGGTGAATGTACTTCACCGAACTAAAATATTCATGAAACGCACACCTATGAGCACCTATAATGTAATGCTAAAGTCATATTCTGGACAGATTGCAAGCTTCACTGCCGTCCGCATCGCTTGTCCATTGTCTGTTCTACGATGCAGCTTATCAGTTAGGTATCTATTACCCTCTACTGAAGCAATCCTTTGAATACGGTCGACGTAAGGCACCTGTCCCACTGCCGACGAGGAAGCGCCGAGCTACCAACGATATTCTCGCTCAAGAAACTTGCAAAAGATTCTAGGTCCCGTGTAAGTAAAAGAGATTCGTATTCATAGTTAATCGCTGACTGTTCACACTGCCGGCTAGTACTCGTTTGTCGCAGGTGGTGAGCAACGGTCGCTTGGCGAGCAGAACACTCGCTGAGAGACTCACGCTTGGCACATTCGCATACCACCGAATAGACACTCGTCACCATCCGCTCTCGCTGCTCCTTGCTCGTTTTTAGTTACTAGGTTGGGACACGTGCCTGAAGCTCGTAATATCGGCTTTGTAGGTCTAAGTAATACCAACAAGAATACACTTCATAGAATGTGCCCCGCGGTTTCACGCGCGTAAGTCTAGATTTCGTGAGAATATCGAGATAAAAAGTATTCTATGTCATAATCCAGGTCATGGTCCATACATGTGCCAAATTTTATCCAAATCTGTTTAGCCGTTTTAGCGTGAAAGCGTAACAAAGAAACAAACCCAATTTCGCATTTATAATATTAGTTAGAATTTCATAGCGAATTATACGAAGAAACAGTATAATTATATGACCGCTGTTTTACGCCACGCTGGCACCGAACCGCGATCGTCCTCTTATCGTAATAACATGTTAATGTATGTAATTAGTTCACATAGTACGTTACTGTAACTTACATAACCCTACACCGCTAAGTTGCAAGAGACTTTATGCAAAATAGTTTTATATAACAACGAAACTTGAACGAGTCTAGAACGTACCGTTATAATAATTTACATAAAACGCACTAAGATATTACGGTTTGAATAGAGCCTTTAGATATTAAAATATGTTCCTCAAATTACATGGATAGGCATTTAATTTGAGGAACATATTTTAATATCACATAATTGTATGGATTACAAAACAAATCCCAAATTATGTATATGTTTTCAGTCATATGTACGTTCTTTAAGTTACAAATTTATTTTTTCAACGGCCAGAAAATGAAGAGAAAAATCAACCAAATTTAATATGTATGTTTGTGTAAGTATTATTTACCAGCCACTCTATGTAGACCAATAATGATTTAAATAATTACGAGATAAAAACTGTATGCGTGAAACGTAAAGATTTTAAGCCCATAGGTATGTTAATTAATAAATAAATTGTGCTCAATTAATTACGCGATTGGCTGAAAACATTTCGCTTTCCGATCTCAATTAATAAACATTCAATATTTGTGGTTACCCGTCTGTTAAATACGTAGTGGGAATATAAACGGTAATTTAAAAGACAAACAGTAGGTATCTACCTATAATCTGAATGACTCATTAGTCTTCTGGTCGAAAACGCAACTGCTGAAGGTCCTGGGGTTCGATTCCAAAAGTAATATTATTTTTAGCAGCTGGAATTTCTCAGTAACAGCCCGTATTGAAAATGTACTACACCGCTGCTTAAACCCTTCGAGGAGAACCAGCATGAAGTAATGATTTCAATTACAAAGTATGGAATGATTATGCAATATCTTATATCTAATTAAGTAACGATGAAGTTTCATTGATGTTCTCCCGGTGACATCATTGATCGTAAATGATTGATCTTGATAAATGTGTCCGTTTTCCAGTTAAATCTCTAGAGTATAATAAACGGCTGTACACTGCATACAAAGACCGTGCCTACGTAAAATTCTACTCGAACCTCGTTTAACATTTTTGTTGGTTCAGGAAGCAGCACGTGCCAATTGAAGCGCGGACAATTCGTATATGTACATGTTTCCTATGAACGTGCTCTCTTACGTGTAGTCTGGCTTTAGAGACGAAATGTTAATTACAAACAGCAAAAGAATAATTGTTTGTCTTTCTTTAGGATATTAGTTAGACATAGTTGTCAAAGAGCAAAGAGCATTTTTTGGGCATGTAAGTACCTTGTAGTGTAATTTTCCAACACGTCATATAAAACCCACTTTTTCTATTACAACAGATTTCATTCCTTGTAAAACTTTGCTAATGGCATTAGTATCAAAACGAAACAATGCCAGGAAATACCAAGTTATCAAGCAATGATTGTATTATGATAATTAGTTGGGTACTTAGTCGTCTTTGGTCATCGGGAAACCCACATGTCAAATCTTAACAAAAATGTTCAGAGAGCATACTCAATATTTCGCAATAGGAAATAATTATTAGGTACAGTTCTGTTTAATGTTTCTTGATTACACTTATAAGGGTACGATTATGAATACTTTACATCTCACCATCGCCATTCATTAGATCACGAGAAATTCGGACCCATCAAAAATAAGAAGGCGTGCTTGATTTTAAACGATTTTTGGTCCCTTGACACATTATTATGATGAAAATGTATTTTAGGGTTCAAGACAACGACTTCACATTGCAAATATATCAATAACGGTTTTTAACTGATGTACTTACGCAAGATACGACAAAAAAATCCTTTAATCAGTTTTTTATCATCTTTTTTATAACTTATTTGTGGAACTGATAAAGCATAATCGGACTAACACACACGGATAATCGGTTCTCCGATTTCTCTTATAATCTGCCTAATTCCCTACATTTATCAGAACAGTAAGATGCCCTGATTTACATCTGACTAAAACAAATGGAGAGTTTCGCGACAATCGTTCATCATAATTCATAACACACCCTGTTACTGCCTTTGTACAATGGCTTCTTCAACTTTTAACAGTCAAGATTGTTAGCCTCATTTTAGATGCAATTTAAAATTATATCACGAAGATTTTCAGGAAATAAATGTCAGGCAGAAACACGGTATAATCTTCTTAAAGAGCCCGGCGACGGCCGAGTGCAGACAACTGCGCAGAAATTATTACTTAATATGTGAGGCAGAAAGCCTTTCCTGACGACGCTGACGCAGAAATGATTACTTATGTGAGGGGGACAATTTTGAAATCTTTTAGTGGTGTTTGACATTATTACTTGCAGAGTATTCGGAAAGTTTGATTAAATATACGTCCATCTTGAAACATATAAATAAAATAATGATGTTGTTGGTGACCGAAATCCTTCAATCTCTTTTTCAATTATTACTTAGACAGGAAGTAGTAGTCCATTTTTTCAAATAACGGTACAAACAGCAAAATTTTCTCAAAAATCTTTTCCTAGTATGCTAATTCTGAGCTCAGCGAGAGCCAGCATCCACTTTAGTATGCTTTATTTATTTATACAACACTGCTACGAAAGTAGTTGTACTAATTAAAAGAATTGAAAAACTGTACGAAAGACAAATACGGAAACAGGAAAGAATGGTAATTTTATGCTGAAACATTTCATGAGAGCTTTAGCTGTAAAATTATGGGGAAGGCAGAACGGAAAAAAATATTGAAACATTACTTTTTTTCAGTTTTTTTAATCATTACACTAGTTTTGTCATCGACAAAGAGTTGCGTAGATTTTCTATGGGCCATCACTCACGACGCAACACAAAAATAACGTGTTACAAACTCTAACCACCGATGAGTAGCCAGAATGTCCCAGCACTACTAGTAGGTAATTCAGCGGTGGTCCGTACACCACGCGACTTACTAACGCGTTATTAACTACTTTGTGACTGGTTGGTTGCGTCGTGTTCATACCGCCATTGAAATACTAGTGCTGGGACATTTTGGCTACTCGTGTTTGAAACTGGTTACTTTCGAGTTGCGTCGTGGACGACTGCCATATGTCAAAAATATATAAGATTTGTCTTAAGGATCTAAAATTTGTGCCTTATGCAAGATATGTAGTGCACTGTATTTACTTGCGTCTTGCTGAGCAGGTTCTTGGAGATTATTCTAATACGTTAGTATTAGAGTATTTTTCTTCTCATTAAAGCGACAGTAGGTACCTGAGCTTAACCGTCTGAATTCCACCTTGTTCGTTAAGCAAATTTACTTATTATAACTTGTTCTGTAAAGCAAGAGTAAACTGTATCATAAAAGTCGATGATATTACAGCTGTTTTATAAATTAGCGTTATTCATACGTAGTAGGTATAAAATTATACATAAACATATTTTACAATAATTTGTGACCAGAAATGCGTATTTTCCAAAATTAGATACACTACATTACACTTTGCCGGTAATAAACATTACCTACACGAACCATGTGTTCGCACATAAATATACGCCAAAGTGATTTCCTCTTTAGGGACTGCCGCTCTTACATAAGAATTGATAAACTGTAATAAGTATCTCAATTTCCTCGAACATAATGATAGAAACATTTACCGGTATGTGAACTTGTAAATAAATCTTAATGTGTTTTGTTATATCGTAGATACTTGCCTACTATATGAGCAGCAGTCGGTTCATCTTCTGGTTCAACGGATAATTTATTGACGTTGATTGGCGCAACTATTTTGGACGCTAAGTTCCTATAAACTATGCTTCGGTTTCTCAGTCCCTAGGGACTAATACTAGTTATTGATGGACCAAAATTGCGTGTCAAACTTCTCGGTCCCCAGGACAATATATCAAGATAAAACACGATCCCACTGCGGTATTTATCTCCGGACATATATATTCATTCTCTAAAGCCTACCAATCCTGAGGGTCCGATGTGTCACACCTTAACCCCTTTACGATGTGAACGCGTGTAACATGTGTGAACATAGTAGATAATAAAGTGACAAAAATATGGCGCTGTGTCTTGACTTGTAAGTTCTTAAAAGCTTCTCGCCTAATGAAGGCTGGCCGTCTGACCTGTATTTTCTTTTCAAAGTAACATTTCTACGACTTATTTATTTCCTAAAACTATTCTGACACTGAATTTATTTACAAAGTATTAATATTACGTAAAAGTTCTACGGATCATGACTTTCTTGCAAGTACATATTTTGACGCGTCATATCGAAACCATCCCACTCCATTTATATTATTCATAAATTGCATCTCGTTTTCATAAACGTGAGTAATAAGCAACTAAATATTTTTATTAGGTAGAGGCACTCAGACTTCAAACAAAAGTTGACAATAAATAAACTACGGCGACGGTCTTTGACTCGCAGATTTTCTTAAAACATACAAAAAGGTGCATACAGTATAAAAACACGGTTTTCTCCTATTTAGTGGAAAATATTTGCTAAACATTGATTTACTTGTTCCCTTTAACACATAACATCACGCCGATATTCCCCGAAGGTTTAGGCAGAGGGGTATCTATAGTATACCAAATTTCGCCTAGTTATGTTTAAGCCCCATGTGTATATTTATTTGTTGTAGTCCCAGTTTTGTTTTAGTTGCGTGCAAATTTGCTTATTATTTAGTTCAGCACTAATTTTAGATGTAATCCTGTTTGTGGATCCTAGTCAGTTGCTATTATTATTGCAGTATCGATCGATTCCACTTATTACTAATGAGACCGGCTCGTTTCCGGGTTTCTACAATTTCCTTTGCATGTCGTATCGTCGATAATATTGAGTTTTCCTGGCTATTAACAACTTTCCGATTTCATCGTAATTTTGGATTTAGGTCAAATAACCATAATTATAGAACTCAGTCATTTAAGACTGCTTGACAACTTTTGTATGAAAAATATGTCAAAGCAAAATATGTCAAAATATGAAAATATTTATTCTTGAAATAAAAGTAATCGAGTGATTGAACAATCAGCCCTTAATTAAATAAAAAGATACTGAATACATTGCGCACCAACGCCCCGTTTTAATTTATTGGAAGTTCTGACAAAAACAAGAGAAATAAAACGCGAAAGCTCGATAAAATCTAGCGTCTCTCAAATTGGATTTATTGGCACAAGTTGTCACCTTATCTGAAGTGTGCTCCACTAGTCGGACGCTCGCGATGCTCTTCAAATAATATAGTACTCTCATTTAATTGGCTGTTCAACTTCGATTTTCGAAATTAAAATGATTGCCAACTGAATAAGGGAAATTAATGAGTTTTATGTGGTCACATTTGAGTTTCTTGCCCTTTCATCTCCATAGGAACCTACTACGTTTTGGAATGGTCTTCATCCGTCTGAGTGGCCGACTCCTTGGCAATTCAACAGTGCCTGTTGGCAATTCAATTGGTGTAATTGAAATAAATGCTTTGAGTTTGAGTTTGACTACCCCGTTATAATAAAATCTTAGCGAAACTGGATATATTTTTCCTCGCATCCTTTAATTTCAGCGGTCGATAAGGAACCCACATACTGAGCAATGCTCGCCTGCAGACTGATTATGGTGAACCAAATTAATTTAATCCTATGTATAAGACAGTATTTCTTAAAATGGACATAAACAAAGCCTTGCCTAATATGCTACGTAATCATTTAGTCATTTGTAAACTGGCGACGGTAATAATGAAAACAGTATTATTACATCAAGTTATTATTTATGAGACATTTTGTAAATCGTCTTCATTTTATCAGCTACCTATTTCTTGACACGCAAACAAAGTACATTTTGTCTGCACAAACTAATTTATACTTCATCGTTACGCGCACACGAAACAGTATGTATTCGGAAGTTCGCTACTGGTAGTTACCGCTTGTTACCCTTCCTAACAATATGTATTTTTTGTTCCAGGTAAGTTGAGAACCGGCTGTGGATTTACGAGTAACTTCCTGTGAAAGAGTTACCCTGCTCCAGGTATTTGGCTTTCGGCACCCAATCTAACTTTGTTACTGAATAAAACAATGAACGCTGAACAGAACTAGGTAGGAGTACAAGTACTGAAAGGAACCAGTAACTGTATTTTGTACCTATTGTACAGTCAGGTAAATGTATTTGAAGATTAACACATCGCCACAGGTGGGTACCTACCACGTTTTTTGTTTCGTTCCAAAGCCATTTCATACGGCTTCAAATGGATTTAAAACTAAAAGGTTAAAGGTTGTGATATTTTCCATCCTATCTATTTATTATACGGACTATTTAAATGGACACCTAATCAATTTGCTTAACAATCCATTTCCCTGACTATACTTATTTGTGTATTATTCTCGGCAAATTACCCCTTGCATCGGCACAGTATAGGTATGCATTTCTCATTAAACCACTATTATGGAAACGTACAAGATAATGGAATCCATATTCGACTTGACAAACTAATCGAGTAAGTTAATTTAGTTCTCGAAATGTGATTGAAGTTTGCCTTTGAGCAATGACGTTAATATAATTTATATCTAGAGGAGTTACATACTTAAATAAACACTTGGAGAAATATCTCATCCTTGAGTAAGTAGATAGAATAGAGCCTAAAGGTAGAATTATCTAATCAAAAAGATTATATTTTAACTGTTGAATATGGTATGGGTACTAGTATATACCTGTTCAAAAGCCCTTACTCTGGTAAAAAATAAAATGAAGCAGTCCCTTCATTGAGCGTTGAAGCACAATCAATGGGATATAAAAGCCCGATATAAGTTCGTTATCACTGAAATCGCAATCCGCCCGAAAGCTATCGGATTTTTGAATATGTTTCATAGCGCTTCACGAATCGATCAAAGTGATCTTGTAGGATTTATCCTGTCATGTTGATAACTCCACAAAGTATAGCAACTCTAGCGATATAGTTTTCCTACCATACATTATACATTCTACCCATTTCAATTGTTTATTCAAATACCAATACACAATTGAAAAGAAAAGAAAGTTTTCAACAATAATCAAAAGTTCTGACAACAATCGTGAAGTATAATAACAAGTTACAAAAGTATTAAGTCTTGGCTGAATAATGAAGAGCACAATGCATCATCTGGCTGAGTTATTAGGAAGCAATTATACCTGCGTATTTATTATTTAAATACCTAGATTCATTTATTTTTCTGAATCTTCAGTAAAATAAGATTGTCGTAAGTAGATTGTAGGAGTTAGCAATAAAAGTTTGTTTAGAGATCCAATCTTTAATTATTACCTACTTTTTTTAATTATTAGAATACCTAATACAACTTTCTTCTTAAATAATATAAATGAAATGAAGGTTAGACGAAGAACCTAATCAACAATAAAAGTTTATTAAGATACCAAAATTAAGCGAATAACAACAAATAAACAGTAGAAACGAAGTACTTAAACTACTAATTTACCGTCCTAATAATAGCTACAAAGATCTCGGGGATTAGCCCGTAAATTGAATAATTTATTGCCCCACAAAGAATAAACAAGACTCAATGTTCTCTGCGTCTCGGGTATTCAACAAAGTACAAGAGTTTTTTTAGAACAAGAAGACAAATATATCTCATTCTTAGTTTGGTGTCAAGTAAAATCCAGGAAGAATAAATAAGTTTTTGGCGAAGGTTCTGAGAACAGTGAATTGGGCTACAAGGTTTGCGTCTAAGATTACAACCAGAATAACCTTCAGATTTACCAAACATTTTTGAAGGATTAAGTTTGGTATAATTTTACTCTGCGTTTATTAATAAAGGAACTAAAGTTTAGATACATAAGAACATAAATTAGCTTGGCAATTGAATCTTTTAATGTATTGTTAGTACATGCTTGAAATTTTACACGATTCATAGAAAAAACACTTTTCTGTTTCAAACGAGATTCTCACTCGCATTACCGAAATTCATTTTATTATTAATCGTACAATCACAACGGGGAATAATTGCGTTGTTCAAAATTGTATATAAATCGAGGCAAAACTCGATCTCGCTTCAAGTGTTATGAAAACAGGCCTTTTCATTTACATCATTATCAAAACCTTTTGTATGGTCCAACACACACATACGTAGCTGAAATCAGTCAATGAACAGCAGCTTTACCAGAACATGTACTAAACAAAAAGCAGACTTCCTGGAATTCAATAGACCCCCCAGCGCTTGGACATGATTTAGTAATTTCATTAGAAACTCTACGTTGCTGCTGACAACTAAATAGACTGTATTTGTTAAGGTTGTGTTCAACAATATGTCCAATCCTATTACCGTTTAACAAAATTGTGGGTGTTGAAAGAGGAAGTAAATACGTAGTCATTCCAAGATAATTAATTTTCCAGAAGCAAAACATGGAAATAAAAGTTACCGGACTACACGCTCTTTGGCGATTACAAAACTGTATTTATGAGCTTGTAGCGTGAATGCATCAAATCGTTTTTCAGAATGAAATGCGTACATTACATTTACGTACGTACGTGTTACTAATGTCGCATCGTATTAACGAACAAATTCAAAGGTATGAATGAATAAATGATATATTTATTTGCAAGAATATAGGTAGCTAACATAAGTTCTTAAGATCTATGGTTTCACTATATTCGGCATTTCAGCCGTGCAAATATTCAGATTTTACATTTTGGTTGTACATATAGCATGCAGTACAAATTTAGTAGTGAGCACTAATATAAAAATACTAAAGATAGTTGAATAATTTATATTAAAGGGAGTAAATACAGGAGTCATTTTTCTCTATGTATAGGTAAGCTTCCTATTTATAACAAATACATATAGACAACCCCTTGAAACCCCTATCATTCCGGGCGCAAACGTTACAAAAAGGCTTGAACTTTACACAGCTCTTTTTAAACAGACAATGGTCCTTCAGGCTTTGTTAGTGAGTGAACATAAGAGGCTTGCGTTAAAGCTTTGGTATCCTATTTCCGCTATCTATGTTAACACGGCATAAGTTTATCTACTCTCATATCGTAAAGATTGAATTATAAACTTCAAAACCGAGTTTATATTGGCATGCTTTATAAACATAATACCGTTTATAAATAGAATCAATAATATATAATTAATTATTAATAAAAATTACATATAATATGACACTTTTTCTCTAACAAAATAATGTTATAAAACAATTTTTTTACCAATACGGTACAGGGCAAATCCTAGAAGTTGATATCACCAAGGAGTTTCCACCAATATTTTTTTCTAATGGTGGTTTCTAACTGTTGCATAATAAAACAGACTCGTTATTTGCAACAGTTTCATAAACTACTATTATATAATAGGGAATTGTAATTGCACTTCGTTGGGGTTTAAATGTAATGTCGACGCCCTAAATTCCATATTATAAAAGCGTTTAAAGCTTCCGGGCATTAGGCAATTAACCCAGTAAAGCCTAAGAAAGTTCGTTCCCAATTTGCGATTCGAATCTCGCGGAGCCGTTGAAGGACGGTAGCAAGGCGTTTGCCCACTTCGACGTTTATGCATGAACCTTGACTTGACCTTGAATATTTTGTGGACCATTTTTATTTTAACAAGAAAATTGTAAATATTACAATTAAAAAGATAAATTCAATCATTAGCAAAATATTGTTTTGGACAACGAGATGGCTTTAAACAAAAATATTTTTCTTTAAAATTGTTTAATGTTTTCAAAATCTTAATCAGACTATTATAACTATATTCTTTTGGTGGCCTAAAACTGCATGCCAAAATCCATTCATTAATCAACAGCACAGTCATCATGAAGTGGAAAAATCGGTCTTTACGATCAAGCCCGATTAATAGCATTGACAGATTGATGTTACGGTTAAAAGTGCACCACTGAAGGAATTTATTTATTATGTAGTTCATTTTATCAAATCAAAATGAATTAGGCGTAGAGACTGTGCGATCGTAGCACAATGTGAGCTACGCCGTAGCACATTGTGCTACGGGGTCCAGACTACGCGTAGGTGGGCCTTGTGCTACGGAATCCAGACTACTCATGAGCGATGGCTTAATTTTTATGATTTTGTTTTTAAGTTCCTCTCCTTTTTTTTTCCGAACTGTACCTACCTTATATTTACATCCTGTAAAATATAACACATGATCACGCCTGTTTCTGTCAGAGTTCTCTCAACTAATCAGTTCGACGATGAACGTTTTTGATAAATTCTTTCAAGCAAAACGTCATATTTTTTGTAGTTAGCTTTCATAAAACTTTTGTGAAGTTCTCCTAGCAAGTTCGGTCAAACGTTACAACTTATGAAAGACAAGTTTCGACCCGGTTAGTTATACGATGTTGAACGTCTATTATTGTGGGATTTACTGGGTTTTATGTTTAAGTGCACCTGTCAGCCTGTCTTTGTTTAAACTCTCCATGTTTCGTTTTATATATGTCTAAACTAAATTTTGTCAACGTCACACTGATGCTACAAGCTATGACAGCGACAATATCTATGAACTATTAATAAAATACTAGATTTGCTGCATTCAGTAAGTTCTTTGCCAAGTAGACTCTGCAGTTTTTATTCATCAATTGAAGTGAAAATTGGAATTACGGAGACAGACTACAGTTTTTTTTTGTGGAAGTAAATTTTTTTGTTTACTTATCCTACGTCTTTAAAAAAATTCTCAGTGCTTCACTTGATTCGGTTGTTGAAAATATTCTTACTTACTTCTAAAGAACCCTTCAACATCAATCAAAAAATGAGGAACAAGCGTGTGTGTGCTCTTTATTTTTAACTGAAGCCTTAATTACACGCTATCATATTCAGTGATTTCCAACCTGAAAGGATAAATTATAGTTATTTATTATGGATATTTCAGTGTTCCGGTTGCGTAGAAAACTAGATACCAACAAATGAATGTATATATTGTTTATATTTAATTACTTTTGCCCGCGACATCGTCCGCATGACATTCCTTGTTTGTACATAAAATATATCCTATGACACTTAGCAATACTGTTAATATATCCCATTAGTAATTTTCGGAATTGGATCAGTAGGTCCGGAGATTAACCCCTCCATACGAACTCACAAATTTTACCTCTTTATATTAGGACAGAACCTATAGACAGACAGTCAGTCAGTTCAGTTCATATCACTAGGATTAAAAAAATTGGTATAATTCAAACAATTCACGTACCGTAACAGTTTTCATAGGGCAGATTTTAAAACCTCAATTTTTTTCGTATTCTTAGTAAACATTTCCCTAATTAAAACAAATGTCGTTGACCCAGTTTAGACCGAAAAACAGAGCAAAGAAATGTTTAAAACCGTCTAAAAAAACCTTCACTAACAAGGCTATTAATTATGCATGAAATATTTAGTTAAAAATTAAACGGTTGTCACGGGTCATTTTAACTGTACTGCAACAATTACCTCTCGGCATTTATGGAATCATAATATAAACGATAGCTCTTTTTGTACTTAAGAATCGTTTTTCATTATTATTTTTCGGCCCTAATAAAAAAACGTGGTAAGGTAAACGTGCTTCCAAATTAAAATTATTTGGTTCATGTCTTTCATTGTGTCAGTCATGTGTTGTTTGCATAAACGACCTTTTAGCCTTTTTAACGTTCCCAAAAATATTAATTCTTATTACCCTCATTCTCCTCCATTTTTTATATTTTGATGTATGGCCTTCTTGTTTTTTTTTAATGTATAACCTCTTTCCTCTCGCTTTCCTACAATCAATATCATATTTGATTTAACCAATGAGCGCGCGCGGTTTAAGGTTGACCATCAGTAACGACTTTGACGAGGCCCCGGCCCCTTTTAATAAAATAAGTGATAGACATAATTTTAATACTAGAAATAAAGATAAAATAGATCAACGATTTTTCAGACTATCTAAAGTACATACATCTTTTATGAGGTACTGTGTTAAATGTTACAACAAAATACCTTGTGATATATTAGAATTAAATGAAAGAAAATTTAAAACTCATAATTATAAAAAGTACACTTTGTAAACAAGCATATTACAAATTAGAGGATTATATCCAAGATTAAAATGCTTGGAAACATGCTGATCCTGCTCCATAGGACAATTTAGAATCTAGACAAAATCTAACTGGCTGCTAATTTAATTGTATAATATTATTTTTTATAACATTGATTTTACATTCTGGGATTACTTGAACTCACACACTGACTTATTAGTATTACTTGTTAAAATGTTAGGAATGTCGTATAATTTTACAATGTTTGTAAATATGTGAGCACCCTGCATCTATCACATAGTTAATTTATCTGTCATTCCTTCATTTTTTATTCTTTTTACCTATCGTGGTATAGTAATCTTATTCTAGATGCATTGTCTTCACATACGAGTATAATTATATAATGAATGTATACAAGATATTGTGAAAACATTTTAATAGAGTAACGGTGGAGTTTCTTGCCCATTCTTCTCCATATGAAAACTACCTTTTGGAAGGGGACTAGAATCGTTTTTTTTTTGTAAACTTTGACTTTCAAAAGTGCCTTTTTGTGCCTAATTGAAATAAATTATTTGACTTTGACTTTAACGTTGCTTATTATCTTAATGTTGTTTATTACCAATATGAGATGTCAGATGTTACACATCATATGCAACTACTGTGAGGCTAAGCGTATGCTGAGACACAGCTCCACACAGTGCAGGGCAGGCCAGATTTTGTAATGCATGAACGTACTGACAACTGCGTAGGCTGCGGCGCAGGCACGTGCGACGCAGACATGTGTCCGTTCTGCTCTGCGTCTCGTTGTAGTGTCTGCGCGATGCGTGCAGATTGTTACTAGTTTTATACCACTGTATCATAATTCTGTTTCAATGACAGATTGTTTGTACTAGCTAGGACGCGAATGTGTCTGTGTAGCTGCG
The DNA here is from genome assembly GCA_949128155.2 of Xanthia icteritia. NCBI lineage: Eukaryota > Metazoa > Arthropoda > Insecta > Lepidoptera > Noctuidae > Xanthia > Xanthia icteritia. Next base: position 10,413,300 of record OX421935.2, on the reverse strand, counting down.
TCGCAGCATGCGCCCGCAGCCTATGTCTGCCTCGCCTGCCCTACCCTGCAAAATCTGTCCTGTGCTGTGCTGCGTCACCTACGTCTCAGCATACGCTTAGCCTAAGGCTCACTCGTTTTTTTTCTTTCTTTAACATATTGATTATCATCATCATTTATAATAATAATAATAATAACCCCACCGCCGTATCTCTACGTTGACGTCGTGGTGGGGCTTGCGCGCTCCAAACTCTAGATCTGTGCCGGTAGAGTTTACTTTGCCGGAACAGGTCTAGGATGAGGAGCCAGACCAAGAGAGATACAGAAACTCGCAGGGCAGCACGTGGCGAGCTGTTGGGCAATAGCGACCCCACGGACCCTATCTCCCGGGAGAAGTCTTGTTTCTCACGTCTAGCTTGCCTTTGTTGGCCGGCTGGAGTGAAAACTGATGAGGAACAGAGCTCCCACCTCTTTCTTGCCTTTATTGGCCGGCTTGAGTGGAGATTCGCAAGAGCAAACGAGCTCGGAGGAAGGAAGTTTTCCAGTAAGATGCTGGTAGGGATCTTGACCGTACTTCCGGGATTGTCCTGATAGCCGTGGAATACCGCTCCACTCCTTATAAGCACCTCAGGACATGTTGCCTCCTTGTCGCTACGACACTTTGTGCTAGCGGCCGTTTTCGGGGGCCCATTATTGAGTGTGCAAGTCACCCCCTGCCATTTTACCTGTGTATTTTATATAAAATATTGGTCAGGCAGGGGCCATAGTCTTTCCATAGTTCTAGATAACCAGTTCACTTAGCCACCCAAACCCATAATCAAATATCTTTGTTTCCATATCTTGCAATAGTCCTGCAACAACCGGGGGTTGTCCTTGGGAGCACTAGCATAGTGCGTACAGGGATAATCGTCGGTTGGTGCCTCGTTTCATTAAACACGTCTAACGGGCCTCTGCGAGTTGGCTTCGGCCCCTCGTACGCCTTTCAAAGGTCCGGGACCCTAGGGTCCCGAGAAATGTCAAAGACATAATAATAATAATTCATTTATTTCAGACATGGTCCATACAGAATATGAAAATAAAAATAAAAAACACATGTACATTAAAATAATCAATAAAAATAAAAATAAAATTAGACATACACATTACAATGATACGAGTATAATCAACAAATTGAATTAAATTAAATATAAATTAAAACAATCACACAATTTACACGCATCTCAAATAAAACGAGGAGAAGCGCTAACATGAAGCTGCATCCACCTCTGTATCAGGGACAGGTCCCCCCCCATTTATGCACGACATACACGAAGCTAGTTTCTCAAGCCAGTATATTAAGCTAGTGTTATTAAGTTAGCATGCTAGTAACTCTGGCTTCGTGTATACAGAACTAGCTTCATTTCTAGCTAGTAAGGTAGTGAGAAAGCTAGGAAGCTAGCGTCTCAAGCTAGGATAGTTTAATATGATGGAGTTCTATTTTATGAGCTTGTAGCATCCCCGCCAGTGATTTTACTATCCTGGCTTGTGTACTAGCTTCATGTGGCTGACGAAGCTAGTAATCACACGCGTTTTGTTTTTCTGACCGCAACCACGTGTTATACAGCAATGGCTTAAAATTATCTGGCATCATGTAAACAGCGCTAGCATGTGCCTAGCCAGCACAGCAAGCCAGGATAGTATACCAAGGTTCTAGGTTGCTATCCTAGTTTAAAGACTGTTGGATATCAGAAGGTTGAAGTAATACTCGTTGGTGTGTGAATATGTAAAGTATTTATTTCGTAAAATAACGCGTCTATACTATTTACAATATATGACCTAACCAATCACACAACAGCGGATTGTTGTCAAATGGTTTCCGCACGGTGTCGCCTGTGTGTTCGAAAGCGCGGCGCGGTGGCGTGCGCGCCGAAGGCATAAATATGGGTGCCTTGTACCCCGCGCTTCCTTTCCGAGGCGGCCGCCGTCGTGTGAAGATCTTCGTTAGTGACTTATCGGGCGCGGCGATAGAAGATAGGAAAACGCCGCGAACCGAAGTTGGACAACAATAATGATCCTGGAGAACATGATGTCGGCGCCTGGCATCTGCAGTCCTGATACTCCTGTTTCTTTAACGAATTGTCAAAAAGTGGTGTCAGTTCTTCTCAGGGCTGTTTGCTTCCGTGTTTCTTTACGAGATGTCAAAAACGTTGTAAAGTGTTACGATGATTGTTGTGGCTACACTAGCTTTAAAAAACTAGCCTCGTGTATCCTGGGCATTAAGGACGGTGTATTCTACAGTAGGTTGACAAAAACTCAAGAAGATGACAGGAAGACGATGATTCTGCAATCCTTTTCAAAACTGTCGTAATTCAACTTACAGGGACGCTAAATACCAATTAAAATACATCGCCCTCAAACCTAAATCCCCACTAAAATAAACCAAATTTCTCCAGTCACGCACAGATTGAAATATTAATACTTACTTTAAAAAGGTCTTGTGCGGTGTCACAAAGAATTTTAAAGCTTTAAAGAGCTGTCTTTGATCTAGATACTGGCTGGTTCGTGACTTCTATCTGCCATCAGCCCCAAGCCAAGCGTAGCGTTCGAATTTCTTTTATAAATTGGCCGTTTGAACCCGTTATTCTCTTGTGGAATAGTAATTGATAAGCAGCATGCTATCAGTTTAACACTTAAGATATGAAGGAGGTACTTTTTGTTGTCGCAGGTATAGTTTTAAGTATATACATCATACATGTACATCTACAGTAATAATAAAGAGGTAAAGTTTGTATGTAAGAGGTAAGCCCTGGAAGTACTGCGGGGTAATTGCGTAACACACTAGCAGTAGCAATGGGTATCATTTTGACAGTTCAACAACATTCATTGCGTTATTTACCTTGTTGAGCAGACAAATTTTTCGAACATAAACCATGATGATAGCTTTCAAAATGATTCAAATTGTGATTGAAAGTGTTTTACGGAATTAGGGCGCTGATCTGATTTAGATAATTCTGTCACTGGCAGAAAGCTACACTATTGCCGAATGCTATAAGGTATGTTTTACAGTATACTTGACTACAACGCGGGCTAAATTGCGAGCGGAAGCTAGTTTATAGGTGTCTTTAACCGAACGCATTACAAACTCCTAGACGTTACTTGGAAATACCTAGCAGAAAATCCCAAAAACACTGCTTTATATCTCCACAGCCAAGCCAACGAACAAAAATTAATTAAATTAACTCAAAACTACTTTCTTTAAACAATTATTCTATAAAGAATTCCCTAAGATTATCACCCTTAGTGATTTGCACAACAACTAACTGAATGCAATTAGAGCCATTTAAATTAAACGTAATTCCTTCTCTTTAACTCCAAACGTTTAAATAGATATATAATAAATAATAATATTAAAATCATACTTAGCACCGTTATATTTAGAAACTATGAACGTAAGTTACTGATTTCTCCATGATTTCGACCGCTGACAGTAAAAGAGTCGTATGGCTAAAGGGATCGCTGAATGATCCCACTTTATCCTACCAGAGTCACACTTCAACCCTCGGGTAGATCTTGAGTGTGATATAAACGCATGTTCAAGGGTTATTTTGCTTTGTGAGTTTATATTACATGTATGTATTAGAATGATTTGTAATGCATATTCCTGGTCTATGTTTAATTTGTGATACATATTCCTGGTCTATGTTTAATTTATGATACATATTCCTGGTCTATGTTTAATTTGTGATACATATTCCTGGTCTATGTTTTATTTGTGATACATATTCCTGGTCTATGTTTAATTTGTGATACATATTCCTGGTCTATGTTTTATTTGTGATGCATATTCCTGGTCTATGTTTTATTTGTGATACATATTCCTGGTCTATGTTTTATTTGTGATGCATATTCCTGGTCTATGTTTAATTTGTGATACATATTCCTGGTCTATGTTTTATTTGTGATACATATTCCTGGTATATGTTTAATCAACTTTAACGTATACTTTAAACTAGGCATTAATATGTTTATTTTACAAAGAAAAAAATTGCCGATTGCATCATGAATTGGGTTCAAGCTCCTTGTGGTCAGGGCTCTAAAGAGAGGAACTTTCTCACTAACGCTTCGGATCTAGAAGTAGGTACTGCTTTCTACATCAAACCTAGTCGTTAGCCCTTTCCCAACTAAGTTGGGGTCGACTTTCAGTCTAACTGGATGCAGCTGAATACGCTACTAGACTACCTATCTGATCTCCACAACCCAGTAACTGGATAATACGATACCCTTTGGTAAGACTGGTTGTCAGACTTTCGGGCTTCTGACGACCCGTAACGACTGTCAAAGATCCACGAATGACAGCCGGGACCAACGGCTTAACGTGCTTTCCGACGCACGGAGGTGTCTCGGTATGGTAAGATGGTCACATCCACAGACCATCCCCGGCAAGCGTACCTTAACGATCGATCCGTGCGGTTTTTATTACTTAGTCACGAGCCCCTCGTTCTATATTACCTTAAATCTATAAATAAAGTAACCAGTATCAAAGTACCGGCTCCAGTAGGGCTCATATATTTGGCAGTTAAAACTAGATATCTCGGCATCGGGCGGCAAGCCCACGTACTGTGCCCATAGACAACTTTTATTTTTATTGCAAACATCCAGCTTGGCTATGGTCATTAAATCCTTCGCTAACGCAATTGGCTCTGGAGCCCGACTGAAGTTATCTGCCCAGGTAATTGGTTTATAAATTGACCCTTGAAACTAATTTTATTAACGTGTTACCAGATTATTATGATTGATCGTATATGTGTGTATCAGATTCATTTAAGAAAATAAGAAAATTAATCTTCTTTGATATCTATTTTTAAATACTTTAATTTCAACCTATTTTGAGATTCACGATACATTCTAATACTGTTCTAAATGGCCAGCAGATCAAACATCAGAACTACTCTCTACCCAACTACAAAGCTATAGAAATAATATCTGTTCCAAGGTAGTCTAATTAAATCAATGTTTGCTTAGTTGAACAATTACTGTGAAGGTAAATATTTATCGAATTTGAACTGGGATCGCAGGAATAAGTAGGAGTGCCAAGTAATTGGGTTTACGGCCTTGTAAGCTATGTAATCTATAAATCCTACTTAAGGACGCGTTTACAAATTTGATAGGTATAGAATCGAACTACTACATTGACAAAGGTCACACACACAAGTGTACGCACGGTTAATTGCGGGAATAGTAGTCAAGTGAACTAATTTTGGTACTTTGAATTTTTTTTTTCTCTATATTCTTTATAATACATAGGCATCTACAAAAAATATTTCGTATTGTAGTTTGTATTTTTACTAAATAATACTTAGATACAAATGCTTACTTCAGTGACTGCTAGGAGGCACTGGAAGCCCTCTTCTAGTAGAAAGATGTGGGCTGTGGATTTTGGGCTAGTTTTACTAGTTATGATGAGACTTTACCTCCGGACTTGATGGAGTGACCTGAAGGTGTAATTCGGTGACTGCTACTGGTACTCCTCGACTAGTAGAATTAGATGTGCCGAGTTTGGGCTTGTTTTGTAAGTTATGACGAGACCTTACCTCCGGACTAGATGGAATGACCTGAAGGTGTACTTCAGTGACTGCTACTTGTACTCCTCGACTTTTATAATTAGATGTGCCGAGTTTGGGCTTGTTTTGTAAGTTATGACGAGACCTTACCACCAGACTTGATGGAGTGACCTGAAGGTGTACTTTGGTGACTGCTACTGGTACTCCTCGACGAGTACAACTAGGTCTGCCGAGTGTGGGCTGGTTTTGTTAGTTATGATGAGACCTCACCACCGGACTTGATGGAGTGACCTGAAGGTGTACTTTGGTGACTGCTACTGGTACTCCTCGACGAGTACAACTAGGTCTGCCGAGTTTGGGCTCGTTTTGTTAGTTATGATGAGACCTTACCACCGGACTTGATGCAGTGACCTGAAGGTGTACTTTGGTGACTGCTACTGGTACTCCTCGGCGAGTACAACTAGGTCTGCCGAGTTTGGGCTCGTTTTGTTAGTTATGATGAGACCTCACCACCAGACTTGATGGAGTGACCTGAAGGTGTACTTTGGTGACTGCTACTGGTACTCCTCGACGAGTACAACTAGGTCTGCCGAGTTTGGGCTCGTTTTGTTAGTTATGATGAGACCTCACCACCGGACTTGATGGAGTGACCTGAAGGTGTACTTTGGTGACTGCTACTGGTACTCCTCGACGAGTACAACTAGGTCTGCCGAGTTTAGGCTCGTTTTGTTAGTTATAATGAGACCTCACCATCGAACTCAATGGAGTGACCTGAAGGTGTACTTTGGTGACTGCTACTGGTACTCCTCGACGAGTACAACTAGGTCTGCCGAGTTTGGGTTCGTTTTGTAAGGTATGACGAGACCGTACCTCCGGACTTGATGGAGTGACCTGAAGGTGTACTTCAGACACTGCTACTGGTAATCCTCGACGAGTAGAACTAGATCTGCCGAGTTTGGGCTCGTTTTGTTAGTTATGATGAGACCTTACCTCCGGACTTGATGGAGTGACCTGAAGGTGTACTTTGGTGACTGCTACTGGTACTCCTCGACGAGTAGAACTAGATCTGCCGAGTTTGGGCTCGTTTTGTTAGTTATGATGAGATCTTACCTCCGGACTTGATGGAGTGACCTGAAGGTGTACTTTGGTGACTGCTACTGGTACTCCTCGACGAGTACAACTAGGTCTGCCGAGTTTGGGTTCGTTTTGTAAGGTATGACGAGACCGTACCTCCGGACTTGATGGAGTGACCTGAAGGTGTACTTCAGACACTGCTACTGGTAATCCTCGACGAGTAGAACTAAGTGTGCCGAGTTTGGGCTCGTTTTGTTAGTTATAATGAGACCTCACCACCGAACTCAATGGAGTAACCTGAAGGTATACTTTGGTGACTGCTACTGGTACTCCTCGACGAGTAGAACTAGGTCTGCCGAGTTTGGGCTCGTTTTGTTAGTTATGATGAGACCTCACCACCGAACTCAATGGAGTGACCACCTAGGTCTACTCGTCAAGGAGAACCAGTAGCAGTCACCGAAGTACACCTTCAGGTCACTCCTTCAAGTCCGGAGGTAAGGTCTCGTCATAACTTACAAAACAAGCCCAAACTCGGCAGACCTAGTTGTACTCGTCGAGGAGTACCAGTAGCAGTCACCAAAGTACACCTTCAGGTCACTCCATCAAGTCCGGTGGTAAGGTCTCATCATAACTAACAAAACGAGCCCAAACTCGGCAGATTTAATTCTACTAGTCGAGGAGTACCAGTAGCAGTCACCAAAGTACACCTTCAGGTCACTCCATCTAGTCCGGAGGTAAGGTCTCGTCATAACTTACAAAACGAGCCCAAACTCGGCACATCTAATTCTAATAGTCGAGGAGTACCAGTAGCAGTCACTGAAGTACACCTTCAGGTCACTCCATCAAGTCCGGAGGTAAGGTCTCATCATAACTAACAAAACGAGCCCAAACTCGGCAGACCCAGTTCTACTCGTCGTAGAGCACCAGTATCAGTCACCAAAGTACACCTTCAGGTCATTCCATCTAGTCCGGAGGTAAGGTCTCGTCATAACTAACAAAACGAGCCCAAACTCGGCAGATCTAGTTCTACTCGTCGTAGAGTACCAGTAGCAGTCACCAAAGTACACCTTCAGGTCACTCCATCAAGTCCGGTGGTAAGGTCTCATCATAACTAACAAAACGAGCCCAAACTCGGCAGACCTAGTTGTACTCGTCGAGGAGTACCAGTAGCAGTCACCAAAGTACACCTTCAGGTCACTCCATCAAGTCCGGTGGTGAGGTCTCATCATAACTAACAAAACGAGCCCAAACTCGGCAGATTTAATTCTACTAGTCGAGGAGTACCAGTAGCAGTCACCAAAGTACACCTTCAGGTCACTCCATCAAGTCCGGTGGTAAGGTCTCATCATAACTAACAAAACGAGCCCAAACTCGGCAGATTTAATTCTACTAGTCGAGGAGTACCAGTAGCAGTCACCAAAGTACACCTTCAGGTCACTCCATCAAGTCCGGTGGTAAGGTCTCATCATAACTAACAAAACGAGCTCAAACTCGGCAGACCTAGTTGTACTAGTCGAGGAGTACCAGTAGCAGTCACCGAAGTACACCTTCAGGTCACTCCATCAAGTCCCAGACGAATAGGCATTTATAAACTACTTACTTTTACCGAAATAAAAATGTGTAATTATAAAATTATCTTACCACAATATCAAGTATCAAATTTGGTTTACAGAATATTTTGTATTTGTACAGCGATCTTTTCCACACGAACCGCTGCAAACAGGCAACACAGAGTCCACTCACGACAGCTGTCTAGCGCGGACTGAGGTTTCTTTCGAAATGTTTGTGCAATAATCAAAACAGGAACCAAAAATAAAATAACCCTTAACGCAATCCATTAAGATTCATCCGTAATAGCAAAATATGTGAAAAAAATAGTTTTGGTTTTTATTTTTTTTGCGACTATTTGTGACATTTTGAAACATTTTTTTTTCTAGATTTTAGAAATAAGTATGTTTGCCTACTTAAAGTATTTTTTAAATCTCAAAATATGTTGATAATAGAATAAAAACTGTACTGAAACTCGACCCAGTATCGTTAATTTTGTGGAAAATGGCATCGGAAGATCGTTTTTACAATATAAAAAACTATAATTTTTAACACAAAAGTTACTTGCATTTGAAGATGAAGAACCAATCTATATGTGGTAGTTATTAGTTATATAAAATTCGGTTTAGTTTTGTCACAAAATGAACCGAAAAACAGCAGAATTTTGTCCGATTTGAAAACGCGCCCTTAATATTATTAATGCGAAAGTTTGTGAGGATGGATGGATGTTTGTTACTCTTTCACGCAAAAACTACTGAACGGATTTAGATGAAATTTGGCACACAGATAGTTTATAACCTGCATTAACACATAGGACTATTTTATCCTGATATTTTCACGGGATCGAGATTTATGCTGGTGAAACCGCAGGGCGCTGAATACAAATATTAAGAATACAATTGTAATGCTGACTTTACACACTACTGTGATTAACGGTTTACTAACAAACATCAAATCTACTTATCTACACTAATATTATTAAGAGAAAAGATTTGTGCTTTTATTTGTAATGCATAAACTTAAAACTACTGAACCGATTTAAAAAATGATTTCACCAGTAGAATGCTACCAATGTTATCACTGAGTAAGATGGCTTATAATTTATAAAGATATCACGCGGGCGAAGCCGCTGGCGGAAGTTAATGTATGGAGGCAATAGCTTTCCTGATAATATTTATAGTATAGTGTATAGTAGGTACATAGCTAAATATAAAAGCATCGTCATCATTTCAGCCCTGAAAAGTTCACTGCGATTCATATGCAGACCGCTACAGCACATAGTATAAATAATACAATGACCTAGTGCATAATCAGCCTATAATAAGCATATTAATGACGTATGTTACTTAGTTAATATCGCTAATAATACTATCGACTGTCCCGAACTTGTCTCGAAACTAGCGTTGCGCACTAATCAGATGGGATTGCGTCAGCGACGACTTCTACATATTCCTTATGCAGTCACAAATTATAGGCGTAATGCATAGTTTTCGAGGGCCAGTCGTGGTTTTAACGATATTTCTTGCGAACCTGCCATCGATCTTTTCTGTACCAAAGCAAGCACAGTCAGGAAGCTATTAACAAAGCCATTTTTTGAACAGGAGTAGGAGGCACCTGCTAGCACTTAAATCCTTATGTTTAAGTAGTTTTATTGTAATTAAGTAAGTTTTATTGTACTACAGTATCAAGTTAGTTTGTTCTGTTTTGTTGTGTTGAAAGTTGGTAGTTTTATAGTTTTATATTGTAATTTTGGAAGTAACGTTGAGGAAGTTATTTTTGTAGTTATCTGTGGAAGCTTGTTATTAGCAAATTAGATATAAATTATTGTTATAATTATAGTTATTAGACTGTAAGCTTTCCTAAAATAAAATAAATAAATAAATATAATATTCCAACTGCTGAGGCTCAGGCCCCCTCTCTTGGAGAGGGTGTAGACTGTAATCTACCACGCGGGCCCAGTGCGGGTTGGTAGATGTCACATGTCTTCGAATTTTTGGTTCTAGGACATGCCGGTTTCCTCACGATGTTTTCCTTCACCGTTTTGAGAGTAATGATGATGAAATTATTTACACAAAGTAATGCGCCTGCCTGGGTTCAAACCCACGACCTGTAACTCGTAAGTCGGGGCCGTTACCGTTACTGGAATACCACTACTCTCTCCTATTACCTTGTAATCGAACTGAAAATGATACAGATGACATTTTTTTCTTGATCGAATCATTTGTCTCAACACCTTATGAAATGATAAAACGCATTGTGTCACTTCAATATCTTTTAATGTATGATTTATTTCAAATACATGGTAGGTATAATACGGTAAAAACAGTCCCCTGAACGTACGATCTACGGTCCATGCGACCCGTGACCTACGAGTATTGAAACGCCACCTAAATAGACGACGACCCCAAAGCCCTCGTTTAAACGTCACGCGCCATTTAGCGTGAAAAGTAGATAAATGGCACCCTAGTAAAGAGTTGTTGAAAGTTCAAACTGTGAAGCTGGAATGATAATAAACAGTACTCGCCAGTATAGCACTGCATTGCAAATTGCACTGCACTTTAAGTGCCCTTAATAAAGACTTTTTCTCAAACATGCTTGGAAATTCGAGCATTATTTTGACAACCTTATTACTACCTACCTTACCTTATTTCTACCTTATTCGAGATAAATCGGAATTCCTGTACTGGCTGAATACATGCGAGCGCCTGGCCGGCGGCGACACGTCGCGTGCAGTTGCTGCCTCCGGTTGGGTACGGAATGGTACCTTTAATTACTATGAAAACTCATATCTATCATGTTATTAAAAAATGGAACGAACTTTATACTTCAACACATGGCAACCAAGGAGGTAACTTATCAAAGATCGATTTGGGTCGCAAATAGAGCTGTTTAAAATAAGTGCTTCGAAAATCGGATCCAGAGTGAAACCACGACAGGCAAGTCAGTAAAAAATTAAATGCTCTGCATTTTTCATATCTATATTTAACGACCTATGCAACTACCACTGAGTACAAGCTCAGATATAAATCGTACAATAAAGTTCGCGCGAGCTTACACCTATAAATGCAGCGGTAAGTAAAAATAGAAATAGTGCAAAAACAGCCAACTTTTGTACTCACGATTAATTGTAGGTACCTACTTATTTTTACTATGTACATACTGGTATAACATAGGTTGTATATTATGTTATAGAAAATTAGGAATCATAATCCCAACATAGTTGGGAAAAGGCTAGGCAGACTGAATCCCACTGTGCAAACCTACTGTAATCACTAATCTGTTTACAATGTCTTATGATTAATCCCTGATTTTCAGTCAACTTTGCACTAACAAACACAACAAACACCCTTATAAAAACAATTATAATGTTCTTGATTGCAGTCTCCGTTATCGTTTCACTATCAAGATTACTTGACATACCCAGTAATTACCTATTGACAAATCCATGGGAAAATGGAAAAGCTATCGAAAAACATGTAACAATATCGTGACGTAGTTCCAATGTTCGTGTTAGTGCTCGTTAAAAGGCAACTGCAGCCGTCGAAACTAGTCTTTGAACACCGTACTCTGCTGCAGTTCCCTCTGCCATTGACGCGTGCTGCTCGTGTGTTTAAGCACTTTTGGAACTACAGGGTGCACAAACCCGCATGACTCGTAACCGCCTGGAGCTTAGAGCTAACACTGACCACCTCTTATGCAAAATACACGCTTTGACGTGTAGCTGCGGATACCAGCCCGTATTATCACTGACTAGCTTCTGCACAGTATAACTACTGCCCGCAACCCGGTACACCCACTACGGTTATTCAGACCAGTAGGAAGTAACTCACCCTTTACGCAACAGTGAATAAATATCGACATTAATTTGAATAAAACATCCCGTACCGTAACATTCAGCTGAGCACAGTATCAGACGGATGTACAGTATTAACATAATGATGCACAATAATGTTGCAAATACTCGGGTTACGTAATTTGCATGCAAATGGTTGTTATTACTAACTCACCGAATAGTTTCCTCGAATTGCTGGAACCAAATATAATTTCGATAATTTAGTTGGCCAATCATTTATTAAACTGGCATGATTTGATAATCTAGACCAGGATTTCTCAAAGTGGGGTACGCGAACCCTTAGGGGTTTGCCATTCGACGGTAAGGGGTTTGCAACAAGGTTTACGTAATAGTGGCAGCATTACAAAGGACTCTCTGGGTGGCTGGATGACTGGCAGGCGCGTGGTACTTTCCAGATTTTGACAATGCTGAAGATTCGAAACCCATTTATGGTCACGACCGAGAGAGTAAATTCTAATTTGAGTATTAAGTAACAGGAGTCATTACTAGAAATGTCCATTGATGAAACTCTTCGAGCTGATTTTAAAAGGATGTATTTGATTGATTTTTGGGCAGTTAAACAGGAAGAATATCCCAAACTCTCACGCAAAGCTGTGAATTTCCTTTTACCTTTTGCTACAACATACTTATGTGAGAGTGGGTTTTCACACCTAATCATTATAAAAACGAAATACAGAGATCGACTTGATGCTGAGTCAGAATTAAGGCTAAAATGATCCAAACAAACTTATTCCAAAAATGTATTCAATTTGCGACAAGAAATAAGCCCATCCATCACATTAATATCAAAAAGTAATTTATTTTTGGCTCTGTATTTGTTACCTTTTATTGAAATAAAAAACCTTATTTTCATCAACACAATATTTTATTCTTTTTTTTATCTTGGGGTTAGGGGTTTGCTGTCATCTGGAAACTTTAATGAGGGTACGTGAAGCCATAAGTTTGAGAAACCCTGATCTAGACTGAGTACCTAGCTTAACGCCTCTGTCCAATCAGAAAAGATTAATTTGTGTGAAGACATTTACATTGTGTGAACCCCTGTTATTGTTTCCTTCGTATATTGCGTTGGTAGACGTCGCTTTGACGCTGTGCTAGGGATGCATAGCCGTGATTTTATCGGGAAAAGGTCGCATAGATGAACGTTAACGTGGCGTGTAAGTTTGTCAAACGTCTATGCTGGATGCGCAGCCCTCGGATAAATGAAGAAATAAGATCAGTAGCGCACTATCTCCTATTCCAATTTATTTCAGACGGTCGTGAGCCAAAGAAATATTCGCTCCGTCGCAATTACGATTAGGTATATAGCAATTCAAAAGTCTATGATTTCCCCACGCCATTACACCCACATGTTTGTAACTACCATTTTACATGCCAAACAAACAATACCTTTTCCTGCGCACTACCACACATGTTCACATGACCGCCTGACCCCACAATTAACTATAATGAACCAATACACGATAACAGTTAGTGCAGTTACCATAAAACAGTGAAGCATCAGGAATATTCATGAAATGTAGTAAAACTTATTGAAGCCAGCATCATTAAAGTAAGTTGGTATTATGACAACGCTTACACCAGTGCACGGAGAACTTTTAATTGTTCATGAAAGTTAGTATCAGAATTACAGTGTAATAATCCTTATTAAGTTAACCAGGGCATGCTGTAATCGAATATTATAATTATCTTCTCTTCCGACTATATTGGCTTATTCAAATTATGAACATACAAATTAACAGACATAGGCAAACAATGTGCTCATCTATTTCAGCACACGTGGACATTTTTCAGAAACCATTACATTGCTTAAAACAGAAACAATAAAACAAAGCTGTGGTATAAGGTTTCTCGGTTTCAGAGCAGTGAAATTCTTCTGCAGAAATTATAAACGAACAATCTGAAATGAAATGGACTGCCATTCATTGTATTTGATACTTTTCCCGGAATAACGGAAGCAAAGTTTTAATGAAAGGCGAAGAAAGGATTTAGTTTCCATTCTGGATAATCTATTAATTAAGAATGGAATGATTGATTGGATATTAATTGGTGTCCTATCTGCATAATAATCAGACTAAACAGTATCAGAATAAACATAGGTAGGAAAATCTAATTGAAGTTGCGCAAGATTACCCGTCTCTCAGCCGTCATGACAATGGCTTGGAGGTATTTGTAAATATGTAAAAAAAACCTTTTAACTGCATAATATAAGGGTAAGGGTAAGGGCATACAAATAATATTAATTATTAAAACTACTTAGTCATTACCAAACTTAATGTCTTCGTGGAAAACACGGATACTCGAAACCGGTATTAATTACTTAATACATTTTTTTATGAGACAAACCAGAATTACAAAGTGCACGAAAATATTGCAATACCAGCCAACTTGAGTCGCTTCATTTTGTTTATTGCTTTCACTAGCTCAAGCTCGTGGCTAAGTAATAACAGCTGCACGGGTCGATCCATCAGGTTAAGCTACGCTTGCCGGGGTTGGTTTGTGGATGGGTGACCATCTTTATATACCGAGACTCCTCCATGCCTCGGAAAGCACGTTAAGCCGTTGGTCCCGGCTGTCATTCGTAGATCTTTGACAGTCGTTACGGGTCGTCAGAAGCCCGAAAGTCTGACAGGCAGTCTTATCAAGGGGTATCGTGTTACCTAGTTACTGGGTTGTGAAGATCCGATAGGCAGTCGCTCCATGTAAAATACTGGTATTCAGCTGCACTTGGTTAGACTGGAAGCCGACCCCAACATAGTTGTGGAAAGGCTGGGCAGATTGATTGCTTTCACTAGCTCAACATTTCCGTTGCAATTTGAAACAGGTTTCAGAAAATCTTTTTGAAAAATTTCAGCCATACGTCATGCATTTTTCATTTCAACGTGTGGGTCCGACGCCCGTCGACAACAATATATGACTCTAGGGTCATATATTGTTCATCTAAGCTTATTTAATCCATTCGTATTATGTATGGCTCGAGCTGTTATAATCGAGTTCATTTTTCACCACAAAATATATAAATCCCTTTTGTCATAGGTATTCTTGCATCAACTTCTTTATAAAATGTTTTTCAAAACAAATGAAAGGAGTTGGTAAACCAATATCTTTTTATTATTCCGAATATTGAAAGACCATGATAATAGCTTTTTACAAATGAAACAAAAGCTTGTTAACAGTTTCTCTGGCGGACATCTTAACAACTGATTAATTGGTCAAAGAAAATTATACAAAGAAACGTTTCAATCTAGCGTTAACCATAGAATAGTTGTTTAAGTAACGCTAATTATTCAATTAGCGTTACTTAAACAACTATTTTATAGGTATTCACCTAATGGATATTATTTTAATCACGCTTCGAATTTATTAAAAAATTAGAATAGTATTACTAGCGAACAGCTTCTGCTTCGCACGGTTTTTACGACTTGACAAAACATCGAGATTTCTTAGGTAAACGTAAATTTAATAGTAACGTATTATACACATAAACCTTCCGGAATAAATTCTCTAAACGATGGTGAAAACCTCATCAAAATCTGTTGCGTGGTTTAGAAGAATAACGCGGTCATACAGACAAACACGAAAAGAGGCTTTAATTTATAATATGTACCTATAGATAAAGATAATCATGGGTATCAGTTTTAAAGCTGTACATTGTATAAATTTACAGCTTTAAAACTGGAGATATTTCAACATACTTTTCGGTCTTCCACATACAAGTTTCATGTGGAATAATAATTTAGGTGCTTTTAAAACTAGTTTTAAACGTTAATAAATCAACCAATTAAAACAACTATGTATTTGCTATAAAACGATACCACCATATTTTATTTAGATATTTATACATAAAAAGCGTTTTAGCAATGTGTTATTCTATCCTAAACACACAATTTCACTGCTACTTAAAAAACAAAGAAAACATTACTTATCCTTTTTCTGAACTTAGCCTAACCGAATGGAACAGCGATGACTAGCGCCACCTTGCTGGTTCGCCATGATCTTACAGTACCAACGGTCCCTCTTGGTTCTATCCTAGGCTGCAAGTTAGCTTTCCTTTGCCTTACTTTTGCTACAGTGAATAGAGCGCCATCTTTGAACGCAACAGAGAGTTCGCGCCAACAAACTGAGCGAATGACTGCGTTTTCCGAGTTCCACGCTGAAAATTTTCCGTCTGCGCGTGGCAAACATCCAAGTTCTCGTTGCTTTTCCTAGATGGCGCTGTTACAACTGCTGTGGTTTGGAATAATGCTGCTAGGAATAACAACCGCAATTAGAATAATTATTAAAAATAATAATCCGGCTGCTAGGTTGACCATAATTTCTACAAAAGTAAATAAAACACTTAATATCTTTTGGACAAATCTCAACGATTCATTAACATGGCTCAACTTCAAGGCCCACCGCGAAGGAATTTGAGCAATAGGGTAGATTATGAACACCATAGTTACGTCAAAGCTCGCCTATTTGAACTTATTACAGAAGGTATTAAGCGCCTTAAGGCCACAAAATCTTAATGATGGTAATTGGCTCAATACTTCTTCTGATTTGCACGCACGCAACTAATCATTCCCCGAAATTGTTGAAAACATAATTTGTCTTGATAAAATCATTTTAGTATAAACAAACGATTTTTTTTGTTTATTTTGGTTTATTTTGGTGGTTTAATAGTTAGATACATACATCGTTTTGAGGAGATAATTAAACAAAAGTTATTTCCTAAAATACAGGTTTAATATAAATGCATCCAATACTGATAAGTCAGTTAAACAAAACTATATCAATATACTCTACTTAAACTGCTACTGAAAGATATTCCTTAAGGTGAGCTCGATATCTGCCCGCGATACATATTTAACAACGATTTTAAACTCTATCTGTGTGAATTAAGTTACTGTTTTCAATGTTAGCTCGTTGGTTTGTATTTTACGGACTTTGGCTGGAGAGTGTGGGTCGTCGGCCGCTGCGCCCCGCCTCCGTCTCTGACGTCACACGTGTGACGTCAGAAGCCCACCTGCTTCCGCCCCCCACACCCGCTACCCGGGGAATATCCGGGGACCTGGCCCCTACAGCAAAATGATTTAATCAGGATTTTGAAGTAACGAAATATTATATTTGATTTTTTATGTATACGTAGGATTTCAATTTATGCGTTGCTATGCTTGTTATTAAAGTGTATATTGACCTTTTTCTGACGGTACCTTTCAGTTGTGACATAAGTATTATACGGTGTTTTTATCTGGCTGGTTATAGATTCGAATTAAAGTTACGAAAATTATGAATTTGGGAACCCTTTGTTTATTTCGATTTTATATTTGACCGCAAAACGTTTACGGCATAGCTTACAACACAACAGCTTATAGCTTTACAACACTATCATGACAATAGATCAACGTTGAAAATTCACAAAGAGCGGAGAGATTTGGAGCCCCACCCCCGAAAACTGCAAACGCGCTCTCGAAAATACTATCGTACCTAAGTTACAATGTCGAACACACCTCCACTCTGCTTTATTTTACATAAGTCGCATCAAACTTTAAAGTTGTATGGAAGTTTCAAAATGGAGTTTACGTTAGATTAACATAAGAATACCGGGCTTGCTTGGTTGGGTTTAGGAAAAGCGGAAAAGCAAACAAAAGATTTTCGGGAAAATCTCGCTTTTTTACTTCTCCAGTAATATTTGCGGAGAACTGGGCCTTATTGACTGGAAAATTATATAACTGTAATCGGTTCGATTTTTTCTGTAAATTCTTGCTATCGAGCTTATTTCTATTTCCACAGAAAATTATTTACCGTTATCTTGTTACACAGTGAGACTGTGTCTTGTCAACAGGACTGATTTGAGGTCTCATTGTAATCCTGATATACCCTTGTATAAAATACAAGAAATAGTGAATTCATCCATTTCCTTCTGCAACTAATATCCAATTATAATAACCAACAATGATACAATGTATTTGGTCGTTATTTAAGTGCTACGAACATCATGACATAATGTTAATTATTATAGGCTACCTATTCTTAACCACATACATTACCGCAATATACGTTTTAGTAATGTATGTGGTTAACAATATCAAAACATCAATAATAAATGATAATATAAAAAAGCCTTATAAAACATATCTATACATAATACTTACATATAAATTAAAGTCGCTTTTCGTGTCTGTCTGTGTGACCGCGTTGTTTTTCTAAACTACGCAACGGATCTGATGCGGTTTTCAACATCATTTAGAGTATTTATTCCTGAAGATTTATGTGTACGTTCCTATTACAACTTAAATAAATTATTAAGATATCTCGATGTTTTATTAAGTCGTAATAACCGTGCGAACCAGGGGCAGGTCGCTAGTTATGATATAATCCTAAGAACCATCTTCGTACTTCCAATAAAATTGAGGTAATCGAAATTGCTAATGAACCCAATATCGATAAATGCTTAACTTTTCCTCTCCTTGATTTAAAAAATATACCTGACCTCATTTTTGCTTACGGCAACGTGCAGATCTCTCAATGCATAATTATAACTGGCTTGGTACATTGAATATATTATAAGATGTACAAGCGTCTTTTAGTTACTTATCTTTATAATAATAATAATTAATGGGTGGCATAAAACGAAAAAGAAAGATTATAATAATAATATTTATTCATTGGCACAAGCTATATAAACAATATTAAAGAATTCCCAAGCTCCTGCGCCAGTGAGGGGAAATACTAGCTCCTTTAATACAGTTAATTGTATTACAGCCTTTTTTTCCCCTGTAATATAAATACAATATTTCATTTTTTTGTAATATAAGTAACAAATTATGTTATGCCAATTGTTAAAATAAATAACAGAAAGAAAAAAAAAATTAAGGAAATAAAACACAACCTCTGCCTCGGTGGTCTAGTGGCCGCAAGAGCTACTGCTGAGCATAAGGTCCTGGGTTGTATTCCCGTCGGGCAAAGTGTTATTGGGTTTTTCCATCAAGAATTTCACAGTAGAGACTGGATTTGTGGCAATAGGCTCGCCCCCTATTACTTGCGACTTCAAGATTACTCACAAAATCTGGGAGTACTATACGTACAGCTCTGCTTAACCCATCGTGGAAAACAGGCGTGATGTTATTTTATGTTCACAAACTGAAACTGTGCTCTTTTATTCTAGTCCCTGTTTCTTTCATCTATACATCGTGTCTCGTTGCAGCACAAGAAAAGGCTCTGCATTTTTCAAGTGCTCTTGAAGTAAAGTAGTCTGAAAAAAGTAAAACTGTCCTGGAACCTGAAACAAAATGGATCCGATGAGCGAGGGCGGCGGTGTAGGCACCTCAAGTAAGAGGGAGATGGAGATATTAAATGAGGAATCTCCAAACTGGGAGGAATCTTAAAAGCACGACTTGTTTTTAATGCCCTTTTTTTTGTAATACACAATCATTGTTTTTACATAAAATTAAAATATTGATCATTGGTACTAATAAATTAAGTTGCGCGTGAGCTATGCGATGTGTGCGGTTACGAGCATCAAGGTATACTCAATAAAATTGAAAAAAGCTTTCTTTTAAACTCTTGAATGACATTGTATGGTGTTACCAACACAGCATTTTCAAAATAAATCTTAACTCGAAGCTACAATAGGTTTTGAATTCTCATAACATAACATCACGCCTGCAATCTCCGAAGGGTTAGGCATAGATGTACGTATAGTACTCCTACATTTCGCCAGTTATGTTAAAATCCCAAGTAATAGGGGCGAGCCTATTATTTTTAATATTCATAAGTGTATACATACTGATTCACATGACTGTACATCCCTTTATATGGTTCCGTCATCGTCACTATCAAATAATTGGCCGCACTCAGTAGCGATGTTGTCGACAAACCGAGTGTTGCAAAGAGAAACTGAAACTACAGTCAACAAAGTGAATCCAACCTGTACCTATTGAAATATTCACAGTACCACACTGTCGCAGGTACATTACAAAGGGTATTCTTGTGTCTATTCAATAGATGTTATGCTGTGCTGGTAGATATTAAGTATGCCGTGCGAGCTCTATTGTTTTGTATAAACTAAACCACGGTTCCACCGTCGTATTTTTTTTTGAGGCAAAGTAAAATGAAACATAATTGCAATAAAATTCTGTAACTTCTTTAAGTTTGTGTTACTTTTATGGAACAGTAATTGTGTTTAAGTGTCCGTATGGATTGAGGAACCATGTCTTATATTTAAACGCGGGTACTACCAATGTTTAGTAGTAAATTAGCCGATTTTGTAGGCCCAATCCTGGAATTTATAGTAAAACCCTTAAAAAGTTACAGGGCGTTTAAGGTGGCTCCTCAATCCCGACGGTCTATAGAAAATATATGTTACGTAGCTACTAAAGTAGTTGATCAAATCGGATAACAATAGCACCAATATTTAGAAATTTCTACTTAATATTGGCGTAATCCAACATCCTGCATATTCAGTATTTCAAAAGATATTAATAAAATAAACATTCCTTAACAATTTAGTGTGGCACGAGAGCCCACGACCAAAACCATGTCACATCGTTTTACGTTCAAAATCGAATAAAATCGTTAGTTTAGATGATGCTCAACCCGACTCGGTGGGAAGTACCGGTCAGAAACGTCCCAGTTTTACGGTAGCCCATTTCTGCTAAGTCAAAAAAATAGGCAGACGTTTTCATCACAATATGTAGAGATTACGCATAATAACTACTAAATCCTACCAAATTTTCAAAAATATCCGTCAGGTAGTTTTCGAGTTCTAAAGTGGCTCCTCAATTCAGACGTCTAAATTGAGGAGCCACCTTAAACGTCCTGTTACTTTTTAAAGGTTTTTCTATAAATTCCAGGATTGGGCCTACAAAATCGGCTAATTTACTACTAAATATTGGTAGTACCTTTTTATCGTTTAAATATGAGACACGGCTCCTCAATCCAGACGGACGCGTATATAATTATATCTGCTGGGAGGAAGATAAGATGAGAGGAGGTGCTGACTAGGTGTTACACTACTGTCTGTACTGTCAAAAGTAACATTCTTCTTTGTCAAAATTTATTTAAAGGTATTGAGAGGCGTGAGAATGTATCCATCAATTATTGCTATACCTAAAAGTGACATAATTTATCCATTATAGCAGTACCATGATTGCTGTATACTTTGCGGAGGTATGAATACTACGTTCCTACGTCCTCTTCTCTCTTCTGTTGACTACACGCAACAGCATAACCACCGCAATACCTTCAATTTTGTATACAAAATTGAATTGGTGGTTTGAGTGGGAACTACGGCCAAAGGAATCCTTTACTGTATTACTTTTTTGCCAGTTTAAATTTTTTCAGAGTACAAAATGTACGTACGAAGATATTGTGTAAAACAGCATAACATATATTGTGGAATTTTAATGTTAAACAACTTTAACATTAGTTTATCTTATGAATATTTAAACTAAACATAAATTAATTAAATAGTGTGGTTATCACATCGGTTACGAGCCGCTATCAAAGAACGGCCTTTTGAAAAGGTACTCGGTATTTTAATAAGCTTATGAATGAGTAAAACCCGATAAATTCTTCAACTTATTTTTCATTACGGTCAAAGAAATGCATTTATGCGATTTGGTGCACTGAAAATTTTAATCATATAACTTTTCAAAAACCGTTTATAAAACACATGTATTTCAGTGGAAAAGATATTTATTAACAAAAAAATATTTGACAAAATAAAAACATTTGGACTTTGCATGGCTACATATTTTTGTCACAAGATAATTTTCATGTATATTAATAAAGAATTTAGCAAAGCAAACCTTACCGCGTATATATTTGTCTACACGTAGGAATGCGGCCTACATGCTACGTGCGTAGCAGCGTAGCCACCGCGTAGCGACACCCGCCGTAGCGCTACGATGCGTTAATATTAAAAGGCAATTTCGCGCTAATTTTGTGTTGTTGTACCATGCGGCACACTTATGCTCTTATTCACTCCCTACAATAATTGGAAAACTTCAACTTTTGTTATCCGGCGTTATGATATCGTAAATCTTAAAATTATAGCCAGTAATACCATAAAATTGACATCAACTCTGAAATCTTATCGACAATAGACTAGTAATTTACTGGAAGAATAGTCTTTAGTGCTTTATTCCCTACATTTGTGAACTTGAATCTTGGAACAAGACGTTATTTGTACCTGACTGTATCACAGCTGACTTTGTTTTTCATTTTATATCACAACAAAATTGCATCGAACTGACACAAATTGTTGATGAAATAACTTTCAAATCTGTTTAACCTCCTCTAGCCCGGTGAAATATTGGTTTTCGATAAAAAGGAAACAAAGCTATGCTTGGCTGGTATACCTGAGTAGGTACTCGATTCCGCGAAACTGCAGCTCAAAAATCGATTAAGTCCCAAAGCGGAGTTGAGGTCTCGAGGTGGAGGGCTCTCGTGAAGAGTTTTGGAGAATGCTGGAGGTGGGTGCGGGGCGCATGCGCGGGGCGGGGGCACGCTCTGACGTCACTCGTCGCGCCCGGGGCGTCGCGCCAGTGCCTCTCGCGACCGCGCGATCAGTCACGCGCGACTCCCGCCCTAAATCGTCTAAACACGATCACGAGCTTCCGATGTTAATTCTCTATCATAAACAAGCGGTTATTGTTCATAAACTAGCTTCCGCCGGCTGCCGGACGCGCCGCCGGCCGCCGCCACGTGCTGACGTGACGTGACAGCCACTCTGTGCTCCGATCCTCTCGCGATACATTTGTTATGGCCATTCCATACAAACTACTTATATTTACATACATGTAGATAGTGTAGCGGTTGATGACGTACACAAAGACGGCTGTTTAAATTGAATTATAGGGGGACTGAACGAAACAAGTGTATGCTTAGAACTCGACAACAATGAGGCAGTGTGATAGTGATGAATAGTGGCTGTTATTAGGCCTGCCTTGCCATGATAAGCTGCCATATTGCATACACACATATACACTAACCAGACTAAACTAGTTTTGCATCCAGACGTTTAATATTCAAAGCTAGTGCTCGGCCACAGTTCCTTCAGCTTGTAAGTAAAGTGAGACTATCTACCTACCTATGATTTACATACTCAAACAGTAGTCAAAACTTAAACCAATAGGGTTAATTATACAAGACACTACGAACACTGTAAAATTACATTTGTACGTTCAACACACATTACACACACATGCGTTATTTATTATTGGAAGGGTTTAAGCATACTTACATTACAAGGCCTAACACATTCAGTCAGATGATTTATAGCTCTATTTGCGACTGCTTCTGAATACATATTACACTGTTTATATAAAAATGTATGTTCATTTTTACAAACAAAATAATGCAAACAATGTATCTTCTATCTGTGAAACTTTCTAAAGCTTCTGTAATAGTATATATATATATAGAAGTATTATAAGCAAGGATTACGTTTCTGTACGTAATACAATATTCGTAAGATAAGAAAGTATAGAGGTTGACTGAAGAAATAGATCTTACCGCTATGGGTATAAGGGCTACATTTTTGTAATCGGTTTATCCGTAGTGAACACAAAAGGATCGGCCTGGGTAGATCGTGTCGTGGTAGTAATAACTTAAAGATTTTGATGTGGTATTTATACATCCATATTTAGAAATCTTTCCTTTAAACAGGTAGAATCAATTGTAGTATAGAAAGAGGAAAAATACTTTGAAAACAGTCAGTTCAATGACCTCAATGTAGTAATGCAAATACATACCTAATAATGGTTTTAGAATACATATTAAAATATGTCTATCACATTTAGTTTTAAATCCACCAGTGAGACAGTAGGTAGGATATATATAATTCTGTTCAAAGCAGGCCACAGCTGGCCATGCGGCCCTTCCCAAAATGAGACAATTCACGGGAAGATGTGGTTAAAATAAAGTGGAACACAGAGCTTACTGTTTTCAACCATATTTATTGAAGTTACAACATTATACAATAAATTTATTACTGCTCTATTCTCTACAAACCACAACGAAGATCACTGTATGGCACCCACTACTTATAATAAATGAAACATCTTGTACCCACAGATCGATCCGCGGGCGTTACTAAAACTACTGTATTATTCATAAGACATAATGTCTTATTTAAATTAAGCTTTTAAGGCTTTAGTTATTCAATATTCTTTTAATCGTAGTTTCTCACACGTGTTTTAATTTATTTTGAAATGGAAACATTTAAAGCTCTGCGATTTACCTACTTCGTGTGGAAGTAATAACTTAATTTTATCTTTTCATTATTTTTTCAGTTCGCTGTAATCATGTCTGTATTCTAAGCTATACGATTGCTGAATTTTAGAACAGCCAGGAAAATTTATTTCTATGCCATTTCACACAACTGTCAAAGACCGACAGACTGACTTTGTTTGACAATTAGGTAATTTCCCTGAAATTACATGTTGTTAGAGACTGCTTTAGAATTTGCAATACCGGTATTACCAACATAGATATCAACTCTAGTTCAAAAGCTATGCATACATCAGTAAAATCACAATTCCAATGTCATGAAATCACAGTCAATAAACTATTCAGCAACATCTGACAAAGGCTTCGTGTCAATACGACGCAACGATTTTATGTATACCTTTGACTAAAAGACAAACAGAACAATTCGCTCTTATAGTATCTACATACTACAGACACTACATCATATACTTACACTATGCATTCATTAATATTATGTATTATACTCGTTTATTGATTTTGCATTATTATTTTGCGAATCGTTCTAAAACGATTAGTTTTCTTTATTCTTTAATTTTCATATTTTTCAATGTTATGACATTTACGTCAGGCTGTCAAGCTGTCATTATATTTTCTTCTAATTTTCTCTCTAGTTTTCTTACTGGCTTAGTCCATGAAGGTTACTTTTGATTTATATAATTTAAATTATTTTTATCAATATGTTTAGCTCAAATATGGTATTTTATAGGCAATTATAATTGTTTACTGTAAAATATTTGTATCCTAACTTACATTTCAAAATAATAATGCAAAATCAATAAACGAGTATAATACATAATATTAATGAATGCATAGTGTAAGTATATGATGTAGTGTCTGTAGTATGTAGATACTATACTCTATAACTGTTCCCGGAATATTACCTCTAGTGCACACACTTTGACATCTATCACTTACAATGTAAATAGGGATCCTAAGAAAGAGTCAATGGCATTTTATTCGATGTTCAATGACAAAGAAAAACAAATCTATTTTTACACTTAAACACATACACCATCATTGATTCATGAAATTTACTCTTTTGGTGAATGAATTCTGTGATCGATATCATTTAATTGGATGTTGAACGCCTTGGTTACCTTTTAATCATCATTTACCTTTGTTTTAAAAGCGTGTTTGGAATCCATCATCAGATTAGCCCGGAGTCACCCTGGGCTCGGTATGGGCCTCCTTCCATTCGGCCATCCTCCGTGATTCCGTGTGAATTAAAATTTGATAATTAGGTATAGATTCTTTATTCAAACAATAACTAATCAGGCAGATTAACGCTTAGAATTCTGATAAACAAGCTTGAAAACATAACTCTGTTTTTGCAGTCACGCAGTCGGGAAAAATTAACCCTTTAAAATACTGAAACACCAATTGCCATTTGAAATGAAATATACATTTTTATAAATGTTTATAGGCACCACGATACTAAAGTTTGTAATTTGAAGATGTTTATATTATATTTCTTACATAAATATATTGTTATCAAGTACGTAAAGTCCCCGAGCCCCATCAGTCTTACAAACTATCTGTTGGGGCTAATGCCGAAATCACTTAACGATTCTTGATGGGGTTATCGCTGCTTCCTAGGACATTTCTCGAGGGAGGTTTACTCTGATACATTAATAGATTATATACAGTGGCCCAAGCCAAGATAATAACAGCCTTTAGTTGAGGTGTTGCCTATAGGAGACAATAAGTGTTTGTGAAATCCCTAATTACGATATCATATAATGGTATCATTATAAGTTCACATTACTCCAACAACATGATAATTTCCGCTGAAATAATTTACTGCCATCAGAATGTTTCCTTACATCTGGCGCAGAACATTTTATTCAAATCGCAACAAAACTCCTTTTATAGCTTCTATAAAACATGAATATTTTTCTTGCCTGTACGGGAGACGACTTTCGTTTCATCACTCTATCCAATTTCATTCCTTCCACATTGCCCTTGGGCTTATTACGAAGCTCAAGACGGGCCTATATATATATGTTTGTGCGTGCGTAAGCAGAACGAATAGTCTGCGTTTGGCTTACAAACGCTAAACCACCCCTTGACTGTTGGCCTTGCAAATTTTTCACAGGGCACCGCTCATACGAAAATGTCCTAATTTTTTATCTAACGTCTAATTATATAACATTTACCCAAAAATTATTCAAGTCACTGCTACTCGTGGACCGTGGACGCTCCACGCTATTTTCGTGTTAATTAATTGCGTGATGTGAATTGATTGCACTACAAAGTAATTAAATTAACCATGATACAAATTGGATTAAATTATTTAGACTACACGATAGGTTTTTTAAGTATTTCTTGTTTACATTGGTTGTTGTGACTTTACAAGGAAGACTTATAAAGTTCAACTACAAAAGAAATGTAGGATACAAAAAGTTGCGACATCTGAAGTCTGTGAAGTAGGAAAACTTCGTGTTTCCGTTTATTACAGTATTCACGTTGTTAGATAATGTAAGAAAGGGACCCTCGACTGTGGGTGTAGGTACCTATTACTGTCCTTTGTGTAGATATACACTTAACAAATATGTTTATTGAAATTACCTAAATATATTACCTAAATTATTATGATTAAGTAATTCTTCCATCCAAAATCTTGGTTACTTTATATCCGACATACTTTTTCTTTTTCTGATATATTTTTCTTTTTATGGTAGTCATTTACGGTTTTGTGAAGTCGAGGTTATAAATTGCTTACAAAATTGACTACCAACTTAAATTGTCCGTAAATTCAAATCACATCTGTGATTCGTGGACAATTGTATAAAAATGGCAATAACACGGTATATTGGCGTAGTATGTCAATTCGATAAACAATTTTCTTCGACTGCACACAAATCTATCAACATTGTTTTTTTTTTACTTTTATACTAACCTTAAATTCCCATATTGACTCATTTCTTTGCACTTTTCTAAATGTTGCTTTGATGTAACATATTATCAGGAACACAAATATAATATTTAGTGCACCATACATTTTAACATTCTAAAGCCATACTCATATAAACATATATGTACATAAATACATATAATATTCATGTCAGTAGATAAGTAAAATACACACATCAAAAAAGTCTAAGCAACATGTACGGTTTTGAACGATTTTTACTATTGTAATATATTTATATTTTTTTTATAAATAAAATCTAAGCATTTTTCGATGCATTGGTGACTAGTAACTAATGCGACAATCGAACCCAATGGAATTTTAACAAGTCTTTCAGTTGTTACGTTGTCGACACTTCGTCCAGGTTCTCTAGAACATGTCTCTGGAGCATGTCCCATGCGTACTCGATGGTATTGAGGTCTGGTGATTGTGCAGGCCACGGCAATACCCGGATGTTTTCCATTGCTAAATACTGTCTGGTCCTCCAAGCTGTGTGCGAACGCGCAATGTCATGCATCAGCGTAAAATCTGAGCCAATACTTTGTGCAAATGGGTGAACATAAGTAACGGTCAACGTAACTTTCAGCGTTCATATTGCCATCCACAAAAACGAGCTCAGTTCGTCTGTTCTTCATAAGACCCGCCCATAACATCACTGTGGAGCCACTGTAAGGGTGCACTTCCTGGACGCATCTCAGCCGTTCAGCATTTCCGGGACGACGATACACTCTTACCTTTCTCGTATCAGGCCTAAATCCAAACCGGGACTCATCGCAAAATAAAATTTTATCCCATTGCTCCTGGGCTCATGTCAAGTTTTCCCTACACCACTCATTTCGACGGGCACTCGTTTCGTTTCCCATGGCGTGTAGGTGGGCACCTAATTGGGCGTCGTGCTTATAGGCCGTATTCATGCAGCCTATTTCTCACGGTTTGATGGCTAACAACAACACCGCTTGAGAACAATTCTCAACAACAAGGCTTTAAACCTATCTCCCGGGCGGTTAACATCGGCTGACGTCTTGCAGTCAGTTGTATGTATCGGTCCTGTCGATCAGTTGTACTCCTTCCACGTCCTGGGTGATTCTCAGCAAGATCCCCTGTATTAACGTAACGCTGTCAAATGTTACGACAAATCAAGCACCGAAATGCCGAGGTACCTGGGATTGGTTTCTTCCCTCTTGTAGCATTCCTACAGCTCTCTGCATTTCATCAGCAGTCAAATGGCGTCGCTCCATGACATAAAAAATTACTCACCACTACATTTTTTCAAGAACTGTATATCTCAAAATGATAAAAGTGAGATAAATACCAAATTTATCAAGCAACGAAAACACATGAACTCGGGAAAAAATAATTAGCTTTTATTTTAATGAAAACAAAACACAATCGAAAAGTTTATATTTTTTAAATCAGCCAGTATATGTTTCCGAGAGCAAAAAGATTGTACTTTGTTTAGAAAAAATAAAGTATCAATTAATAAAACATGCAGTTTCTGTAAATGATGCGTGTTGCTTAGACTTTTTGATGGGTGTATATCATAAATGTACGAGTACCTAAAAAAAAAATTCATTGAAGGAACGTACATTCATTCTAAACTGATGTGTGTTTAAACATTCAAGGTGACTAAGCTTCTTAATTAAGATAACATAATCTGGAAAGCCGTAGAGTTTCTAAGAAAATATTTATATTGCTTTATGTAAAACAGCGCTCACGAGATCTCTGTTGACTTTGATTTGATTATAAACCCAACCAAAATTACGATCACTATGAAATGTCGAAAATCTGCTTGCGCCCTTAGGCTATACGCAGACTGAAGTCGAGATCTATGAACGTTACTAAGTACGTGTTTTGGCTAAGTGTTATTCCGGTCACTGTCGCACAACTGTCAAACTACAAGAAGTTCAAGTTAGTCGGTCTCAGTCCAGACTATCTATAAGGCAGCTATCCCTTTATGAAATCAGTGATGGGAGCGCACTATGAACAAAACAGTCCCATAGCTAAAGACGGTAAAATGGAGGTACCACTGAAAGATCTGTTTTCAAATAGCTATTCTGTGTGATGTGTGTGATGGTAAAAGGCTCGCCCCCTGTTACATCTGGCAAAATTTGGGTGTACTATAGGTGCACTTCTGCCACACCCTTTGGGAAATACAGCCATGATGTGACGTATGTTATGTATTCTGTGTGTGAGGCAAAATAATTTAAGTTATAAGCTGTCTTAAATAAGACTGTCCGGCGGTACATTATTTTGCCTGTCAGTTATCGAGTTATCACACGATAAATCAGTACACAGTAGTGAATAGAGTATCGAGATTACTTGTTGTCACGATAAACACCAAAATATTATAGTAAACAGATTGTATAAGATACCCACAAATAAAATTCGTTATTTATTCAATACTATGAAAGTATTACGCCATCAAGTCCTGTGAACAACGCATTATTCATTTTAAATTCAACTTAATAGATGACAAAAATTATTCGACAGATATGCGATGCTATATTATACCAGCGCATTTGATAAATGCCTATGTCCAACAGTGGAGGTCTTTCGGCTGAAATGATGATTTGATACATAACACAGTATTAGTACTGTTCTTGATACGTGGCTACAAACCTGGGCAACATTGCAAACATAATGTCCACACACACACAGTTGGGCACATTCGTGTTAACTTAACTACGTTAACACGATGATGCCAAGCATGTATGACGAAAGCCAAACAAAGGGAAGTTTAACCACAGAAAGCCACGTAGTTCTAATCCGACTACCCACTACACGTTTTCCTAATAGGTTCTCTCTCTATTTACTAAACCCAAATATAAAAATGACACATTGAACTTTAGAAAGGGACTGTCACAGATGTATTCTGTGACAGAGACGACGCTCTACAGAGCTTACGAATGTTTATTTGTTTGTTACGCTTTGACGACTAAACGGCTGAACCGATTTGATTAAATTTGGTATGGGGATACTGTAAATCCTGAGGAAGGACAAGGCTACTTTTTATCGACATACCAAGCGGACAAAGTTGCGGACAAAAACTAGTGTGCCGCATAGATACAACTGTAAGTAGAACAATCTACTCGTGCAAATAGTAAAGTAAACTGCATTCACAGTACCTACACAATATGCGTGCAAGCACGTGAGGGAATCGATTTGTATTCAACATGTTGTAGGTAAGAGGTGCCAAGTTCCACACGCATACTGTATTCAACCAGGTGACTCTAGTACAAATGCTTGCATAAATTGGTGACCGCTTTTCTAAAGGTATTAGGTAGATAATGTGTCCAGGGTGCCAATTGATGCAGGTGTCTGTACATAGACATTGTTGAAAAGCACACGTGCTTTTATTTAATGTTCCTACAAAACACGTGTGGCTTTATGTTTTTGCGCCTTATCCCTGAAAGCTAAAAATACTAAATCTGAACAAGCACTTGTGATTACAAAACGCTTCCACGTTTCTTATTTCAATATAGCCTCGGAAAATTCTGATTTGATTTTGAATATTTTTCGCCGCTTGGTTTCAAAGACTCGCATTTTCTTTTGCGTCAAACTGGTAAACATTCATAGCATTTTTTTTAAATATTAAATGTTTTGGTTGTATTCGATCAATCAATGTTATCGAAGACATTTTAGAAAACTATACAGCAAATGATAATATTTGCTTAAGAAAATATTGTTGAGATATTTAATTGAATAGAACTGAACCTACATCTATGTACTTTTTAAACTGGACTTTTTAATCCCCATTTCACAGAAAATCGATCAACTGCTTAATTTAAGATTGAATTTTCATAATCAACAATCGCAGTAGCATGAAGAAAATTCTCTTTTATTTTTGTTACAAAATACAAAACTTCTTTTATCCATTAACTGGGGGTAAATTGTTTTTAGATGAAGTACTTGGAAGTGTTGCAAGTTAATGGAAAAGCTTGGTACGCCCCTGTAATATTAGAAGGGGAACGGTAGGGAGTAAAGTACTGTGGCGCTACCTCCTCCTGGCTTTCTGAAAGCTAGACATTAAGTAGAACATTAATCAGCAACTCACGATCATACTTTAGTGCTCAGCTCAACAACAACAACTGTTGTTAGCTGTAGAGAACGGCTCGATAGCACAGCAGGGTTACTTAGTACTTGTATGCGCTTTTACATTGTAGGTATGCTTATTGTTTGTAGTAGGTAAAGTCGGAGTTATTACATGAAGTTTGTTTATAAAATACAGAAAATAGCGTCATATTATTATTGCCATTGTTCATTGTCATTACACATCATCAGTATAGTTTAATGCTAGTCAATTACTATGATAATAATCGTAATCATAAATCTTTTTAAAACTTAAACGTCAAACGTCATAGCACAATGCAGTCACGTCACGTCTTTCGTCAGAGAGAGTACTTATTAAATAAAGTTCATAACGTTTAAATTAAGAATTAACCCGGAAGCTCGTTTTAACAAAACTAATAATAATCTAAAACCACAGCGATAACCCAAAATCAATTAAAACAATGAAAGTTTGAACGAACAACGACACTACTCAGCGAAATAATTACTTAAGAAGCAGCATGTGATGGTCGAACAGTGTTCCTGTATCACTCGAAGGTTGTGTGTCCAGTATTAAGCATGGAAGGTACGGCGTAGAGCGAGACCTGGGCGGGGGCGGCTCGCGGCGCGCGCGCTGTGATGCGATGGGCCAGGACTGGTGCTTCCGACGCAAGAGGAAGCGCAGCAGCAGTCAGGAGGACCACCCGCATCACACCCGGTAACTGTAGCAACACGGTAGAATGTATAGTCCGTTCCAAAAGTATGAGATAAAAATGTAAACAAATGGATGAGAAAACGTACCTATCGATATGAATAGTGCCACGTACAATTTGAGTACTTTGATTTGATTATTAGATACTTTCGAACCCGAAAAGTAATTTAAATCACCTAGATGTTTTTCATTTGAATATTTAGGGTAATCTTATATTCTCAAACGATGATTTTTCAATTACAATTTAAAAAAATTATTCAAACAAAAGTTGTTGGAAAAGTGATGAGATATAAAGTGGAAACCTTAAAAATATAGATCAATGTGTTACTAATACGCTTTAGTGAGATACTTTTGGAACAGGCCATAGCTTGTTTTGGGGTGGCCCGCCTGGTTTATGCCCTATGTATCGGTACGGTTTTAGTATTTGTTTACATGTCTTTGTTTCGAATTATCTACCTAGCGTTTCAGAAAAGCCCTTATCCAAGAGAGAAGAGAACTTATCGTGACAAAGTGGTGAGTCGAATCGTAAACAAAAACATACATAAACACGTTGACATGCATGCCTCTTTATGCATAAACTTCTCCTACAAATCGATAACTTAGATGCCTATAAGTACCACAGTGGCTAAATTTGTCTGACTATTTATTTGCCTTTCGGTTTCTATAACATTAATCAAATATCAGACCAGGAAATGTACTGTCAAATCTTTTGGCTGAACGAATAAGCTATAGTAGCCAATCAAATCATTGAGATATCTGTAGACTTACTGATCAGAGAATTGTTCATGGCTTCAGAAACCGGGGGATAAGCCCGTCAGTGAAGCTGCGTCGCGGTATTAATTTCGATATTTTCATGTCGAGCGATTCTACCGCCATCTGTCGGTAGTCGGCGCCTTTTAGCTACAGGTAGGTTGGGGTGCTCACTGGCGAAGTAACGTAAGGTTTACGTTAACGGTAGCTAGATGTCGTTTGCTACCCTCTCTTAACAAATATTTATTATCTGCTCATGAAAAAATAACGTTTTATATCAAAGTTTTTCTAAAAGCTCTATAGCTCTATTAAATACGGCACGGTTGGCGCAGTAGTTAAGCGATTGACTGCTGCGCTGCGTGTCGCGGGTTCGATTCCCACACGGAACAAATATTTGTATGACCTACAATTAGTTGTTCCGGGTCTGGCTGTTTGTGTATGTGAGTTTAAATGTTTGTAAACGCACCCACAACACAGGAGAAATTCCTAGTGTGGGGCAACGTTTATTTTAAAAAAGAAAAAGAAAAAAAAAATAACGTGAAGAAAAGCAGAAGGACATTATGGTAAAATATTTCCGACTTCAATCAGGAAATAATATGGATAAATATACCGAAATTTTATTCATAAAAATTTACTAATAAAAGTGTTCGACCGAAGCTAAATTTGACTGAAGTTAAAGTGGAATGTATAATCTGACATTAAATTATGAATAAATTTTGGAGTTCCGTATAAAAAGGTTCTTTAGAGGTATGAGAAACAGGGTGTAAAGTCCACTCACCCTCTATAGAAAAGGGAGGATCCTCCGACCAGACGTGTGTCGTGTCTGGCGGGCAACTGCCCGATGGTTCAAGTCGAGAGCTTGTATATATGTATATCGCGCGGTAAACTCTAATTGCGCGATGCAGGATTTGTGTGACGTCAGGTATTTTTGATGTGTAGTTCGCATGTGGCGATATTGATACTACCACAGTTCTAATAAGAATCAAAATGAATCTATATTTATGTGTACACTTATAGAATAGATGTGAACCGGGACGCAGACGATTTTTCAGAATGGTACCAAAGCTACCTATTGAACTTTCGAAAAATGTTGAAATCTCTCTGACCCGTATCTAGTTTAGTCCGATTTTATTTCATTTTGCGTTGGTAGACAAACGTGATCTGTAAACCTTTTCGCACGTCAAAAATATTCGTCCATATTTATTTAACCAAAAAACTAAATTGTGAAGGTGTGATATTTATTTATCTGCAGTTTATTCAAGCTTTTAATTAAGACTCATACAAATCCCAACAATGGCATAAAATACTAACGCTTATGTGATAATAATTTGTGTTCACAATTAATAGTATCTTTTGTAAAATTATAACAACGTTATTGTATCCCATCGTCAACATCATTAATAAGTAAATTGTATTATAACGCGTAATCGATAATTTGTTGAATATACAGAGGTTGTATAGCGCCAATTACCTTCATTTGATGCTAGTTTTCATAATACATCTATCCTGTAAGTATAAGTTAGGCTATTTAGATAGTTACCCCCTTACTCATAAACGCTGCTTAAAGTTAAGTAATTATTAGCGCCATAGTTAAACAACCATACATTTATGACGTTTAAGCATCACTTAACTTTAAGCAACGTTTATGAATAAGAGGGTTAATGATTAGTATAAATCCAAATAGAATCCATATTTCTCTGCCTTCAAACAAGTCACCGGGAAATCCTAAGCCTCACTTTTTTTCTTTTTTTTTTCGCGTGATTATATACGGTGCTAGTCTTGGTACGCTGCGTGTACAAAATAGTGTTAAGAGTTGTAAGTGGTGATAAATCGGAAGGTCTCCTATTGGCTTAGGTGAACCCTCCAACGTGATTAAGACACCTCTCAATCAGCTTTTATACCCATGGGATCAGAACGGTTTGCCCAATCGTTTCCCTATTGATAAATGTATCCTTGATTGACAGTACGATCCAAGTCGGGGGGAAAGCTAGTATTATTCTCAACCTTCTTTTAAATATCCAGCAAAGTTCCGAAATCCACAAGGACCCATTATTTCCAACGCCACGGTCAAGAGCGTTACTTAGCGCTCAAACTCTTGGTTCAAGGATTTTTAACTGCATATTTATGAAAACCTCAAGTATTCCTTCAAGTAGTTTTAATTTATTTTTCTAAAGGGGAAGTGAAGCACTGATTTAGAACTGTTTCTTATTTTATTTGCGTTACAAGTTTGTATTTGATACGGAGCTATTCTCAATAAGCAATTGCTTGATTTAAATAATACTAGAAGAACCAAAAGCCTATTAAATCT
Source organism: Xanthia icteritia (assembly GCA_949128155.2). NCBI lineage: Eukaryota > Metazoa > Arthropoda > Insecta > Lepidoptera > Noctuidae > Xanthia > Xanthia icteritia. The sequence goes on along the minus strand of OX421935.2, from coordinate 10,378,324 downwards.
GTTAGTTCATGTAAAAGCCCTGGCTATACCAATAATATACATTAGCCTAATTTGTAAACAATCGCATGTGGTGTTAATTGGCACAAATCAAAGTTACATTAAATTATGTACAAACTATTAATTGATTTGTAGCTTTATCACTATCTATACCTACATAGCACCAGCAAACACGTGTCGTTTCCGGGTTCCCCCAGCGAATTCATAAACTTTAAAATGAATATAAAAAACAACTGAATTTCGTTGCTTTATCTATCATCATCATTCAGCTGAAAGACGTCAACTGCTCCAAGCACCGCCACTTCGACCGGTTCTGTGCTTCTCGCCTCTAGCGAATTTCTGCGGCCTTCACAAGGTCATTGGTCCACATTGTGGGAAGTCAACGCGGTCGCCACTCCAGAACCTTTCGGCCCCATCAGCCATCTGTTCTGCGAGCAATGTGTCCTGCCCACTGCCACTAAAGTTTGGCAATTAATCGGACTATGTCGGTTACCTTGGTTCTTCTACGGATCTCTTCATTTCTGATTCGATCACGTAGGGAAACTCCAAGCATAACCCTGTCCATCACAGCCTTTTGGTTGAGTTTTAGCCTTCTAATGAGACCCATTGTGAGGGATCAGGTTTCAGTACCATAGGTCATCACTGGCAACACGCACTGGTCAAAGAGTTTCGTCTTGAGATTCTGCGGTATGTGAGACGAGAAGATATTGCATAGCTTCCCAAAGGCTGCCCATCCGAGTCGCATTCGACGTTTGACTTCTTTCTCAAAGTTGCTACGAAACTGGACAGTTAGTCCTAGGTAAGCATAAATATCCACAACTTCAAGTGCAGAGTCTCCGATCTTCGGATCTGTTACATGGACATTTGACATAACTTTTGTCTTGTCCATGTTCATTTTAAGACCCACTCTTTCGGAAGCTGTACTGAGATCATCGAGCATTGTACTAAGGTCCTTCATAGCTTCGGCCATGACTACTATATCGCCGGCAAACCGAAGTCGAGTGATGTAAGTACTCACCATTGATGCCTAGCGCTTTCCAGTCCAGAACCTTGAAGACATGCTCCAGTGCAGCGGTGTACAGTTCAGAGAGATAACGTCTCCCTATCTCACACTTCGCTGCAGAAGGATCGAATTCGAGGTCTGGTCCTGGAGTTAGACTGATATAGTGGCGTTTTCGTACAAACACTTCAGCACCTCGATGTACTAATAGTCGATCTGGCAGCGTTGAAGAGACGCCTGTACGACCCACGTCTCGATCGCATCGAAGGCTTTCTCGTAGTCTAAAACGCTAAGCAGAGAGGCGGGTTATACTCCTCGATCTTCTGTATAACCTGCCGCAGCGTATGAATGTGGTCTGAGGTGCTAAAACCATAATGGAATCCTGCTTTCCGGTTGGAAGCCGTCAAACCTGCGCGCGACCGTCAAACCTCGTGACGACTCTTGAAAATAGCTTGTAGAGATGGCTCAGAAGTGAGATAGGCCGATAATTCTTTCGCATTGCATTATCGCCCTTTTAAAGAAAAGTATCACCACGCGTCTGTTCCATGCCTGTGGCGTTTTACCCTTGAGTATGACGGATTCAAACAGCTTCTGCTGGGCCTTAGGGTACGTTTTCACTGAAGTAAAGACGAGCGAAAGATTTATGTGTATAATTCTTGCTTACTACACTCAGAATAATAAAGAAATCTCGATGTTTTGTCAACTCGTAAAACCGTGCGAAGCAGGGGTGCTGGTTTGTCTATAAATGATTAACTAAGGATCAATATTCAAACATAACGTAATAAACGTTGTCTACGAAGTACGTATGTATCTTCCTAATAAGCTGTGTGTTTGCGTTTTGCCTGTGCAAGCAAAAACGAAACCACCGATGTGGATTTCAGTGCAGTTTTTTACGAAATTTTATTTGCCCTGAAACGTTAAAAAATATTCTCATCTGCAGCGCCTCTCGCAAAAGCCGATGCGTATTCTGAGTAATAAAATGGGGTAGACAGACTTCAAACACTACTTTACTACTTTTCATAAACTTCACACCAGTATTCTGACAAGGGTAGTTTAAAAACTTATTTATTATAATCTAAGACGTAATGATCCCACATGAAAGGCTCAAACCTTCCTTCTACACTTAATAGATTCAAACAACCTAAAAAACTATACCTATTTCTTTTTGACAGGGTCAACTATTTAAATATTGCTATAAACTTATGCCATTTATATGTCACTATCGGTACAGTTCGCGTCAAATAACTTTGCCGCTCTGAAGTTAGGTTGCGCATGCGCGCTGGCATGCGCGCTACTGTTTTATAAGTAAGATTGACTACTGCGCAGTCATTTGTAGTCTACTTCAGAGCGGTAAATTTATTTGACGCGAACTTCGCACGGTTTTTACGACTTGACATCGTGATATCAATGTAAATAATAAATGTAAGTTTAATATTAACGTATTATACACATAAACCTTGCGGAATACATTCTCTTAATTATGGTGAAAACCGCATCAGATCCGTTGCATAGAAGAACAACGCGGTTACACAGCCAGACATGAAAAGCGACTTTAATATATAATATGTAAAGTTGTAGATACCTATAGAACCTTGCTACCTTTGATCGCTTGCTTGAATGCCATCAAGATAATAATAGTATCCACTTAACTGTCGTTATTATCTTCTAAAGGTACCTACTATTATTAACTTAACCTATGTTGACGTAGACTAGGTAACTATCGGATAGGGAAAATAACAAAATTTATATGTCAGAAGTAGGTAGGTACCTATACGTACCATAATATGGGGTTATTTGGAACGTTTAAAGAACTCTTCCACTTTTCCTGCCACTTAAATGGTAGGTAAAAACAAAATTTTCTGCCTACACCACTTGTCATAAATGATAAGTAAGTAAGTAAATTTTATTTGATTAAACATGGTGTACATGATACATTGCATGCAGGATAGTAATGGGATACAGAAAAGTTCTAACATCTTCAGCCGCATATCGTGGCGTACAAATTGGAAGGAAACAGAGATGGTGCATAAACCGTGATAATATTCATCAAAATTACATTTATTCATAATTCATTAAAGATAAGGTATAATTACAATTCCATAAGCATATTTTTTATATACAATTCAATGTCAAAATAGTCAGTAAATAATTGGTCAATAAAAATATGAATTACTGTCATTAAACATTTAAATTCCAAAATACAATTATTCCAAAAAAAAAGAAAAGATAATTACGAGTTTATTTTAAAGCAAATTCGCTAGTCATTTTCAGGTGGGAAATGGTTTAAAGCAAAAGAAATATCCTTGTTAATATTAGCCGTTGAGGATACTACACTACACTTTAATACACAAGTTGTCTAGAAAATTGATAAAGCTGATAAGTACCTATTACTCATTAATTAGCATACGCATATTTTTCATCTTGATAGTTGGTATAAGTTTCTGGATTTTATCATAATTTATATAAATTATCAACAAGTTAGACTCCGACATCTGTTTAGTAAATCTCACTTAAATATAGCCATGGTATCTATTTACATAATAATGATGGGTATTCATATATTCATAATTTCGAACAGGTTTCATCTTCACCCATTTCTTCTTCCATGTTAAGTACCTACTTACTAATAGTTTCTAGGATTATTTTGGGCATTGTTATTTGCTCGGGATTTTTGAAATTCTCTGTAGCTACTGAGGTCTCAATTTTGAAAATAAGCCCATCCCTATTTACATGGAAATTTAAAATAGCCGGCGAAACAAGATTAGTACAGGGTACTATGTCGTTGCTTCATTTTTAATTCTTTTTTACTTATTGTGCTATAGTAATTTTTTTCTGGGTGCATCGTCTTCACATATAATTATTGTACCAATACAAAATGATGTAAAACATTTTTAAAATATTAACGGTGGAGTTTCTTGCCCATTCTTCTCCATACGAAAACTACCTTTTGGAAGGGGCGACTAGAATCAATTGTTTTTTTTTTTTGTACATTTTGACGTTCAAAAGTGCCATAGAAAGGCCTATTTGAAATGAATGATTTGATTTTGACTTTTTACATAGTCCTCTGCCCCTTTGCAAAATACAGGCGTACTCATTTACAACCAACCATTTAAAACATCTGCAGTCATAAAACGATTGTACTAATATTATTGACTGGCAAAAATATTTTTACGCTTACTTTTAGTCAAATTATGACTATTACAACTATGCCTTTTCATTATTAAACACACTCATCATTACAATTTAACAAAATGTAATTTTTACACCGACTTTAAGTCATGACTGAAAAATCATTTTTCAATTGGTTTGACATAACTTTCTATACAAAAGTTGTCAAACCGCAATTTGTATTCCTCTGATTACATTTAACAGAAGATTGAAAAATCAGCCCTAAGTAAGACATTATGACCATTTCATGGTTATAACGATGAACGTTACTACATTTTATTAAATCCAAGAATAAGGTAAACATCAGCTATTCATTCTGATATAACGAACACGAAATCGATTGCCACCGTATTCGATACCTAGTAACACGTAGTATCTAAACCATTCTAATGGTTGTAAGGAGTTCCCCAGCGGCTTGTGTGATGAACAGAGCACTGGTGGCAAGTGGGTAATTGCATCCTAATGGGCTCTGGAGGCAATGCGATTAGCTCCTAACCTCCCATAATACACAATGACTGGTTACTATGATAGTTCGCTGCAGCGCTTCATAATGATGTTATTCAGCGATCGCGTGCAAATCGCTTCATAAACGATCTGTTTTGAACAGCTGTTGTGAGTCTTCAGGAATTTTGAAACGATTTGTTTAAAAGGAAATTCGCGGTGTATGTATTAAGTGTGTTTATTCTGAAAGTGGGTAACGTCGCATATACTCATAGATGTCAAATATTTCGCTGTTTTGATTAATTTGACAATATTACTAACTAGCGAACTAGAATATTAATAATGAAGTGCAATTATAACATTGAATTTGATGTTGTAACCGTTTTAGGTATAAAAAGGGCATTTAAAAAAAAAGTTCCCGAAACTCTTTTTTTACATCTAAAACTAAAATATTCGATAGTAATGATTGCATTTCATAATCAATATTTTAGTTCGCTTGTTAGCCACATTTCTTATTTCCATACAGTAATATTGACAAATTAATCAAAACAGGTAAATATTTGACAGATATTTGCGACGTTGCCAACTTTTAGGGTAAACGCTCTTAACAATATATACAATAACTAGAATTCGAATTACCTATCATCAACTTTCACTCTTGTGTCATTTTGTTATAATAAAGAAAAGTTAAAAACCGCTACTTAATAGGTACGTACTTATTTGGAATACTTTTCCTTCCTAGCATTTTTAACTAAATGCTGGTAACGATGTTGTTAGAGTCTTCAGGGATTATTATAACGATTTATTTAAAAGGAAAATCGTGGTAAATTCATTCATAATATAAAATAACTAGTATTCTAATTATCTTCATCTTTAATTTATGACTAACTTTGTTATAATAAGGAAAAGTTAGAAATCGCCACATATTACTATTTAAGAATACTTTTCCTTCCTAGCATCTTTAATTGAACCCTGGTAAAAACCAAGCTCCAATTGCAGACAATGGACAGGAAAAACAAGACTTATAACATTTAGGTATCATACTTACCGATGTCTTCGAAAATAACATTTTGATTTTAACTTACCTAATTCTGAATCGTTAGCCAGAAATAGTATACTGGCTGTGCCCCCCGCTCCGCTCGAGTGGACTCATATATCCTGACCAGAGAACATATCTTTGCATTAAACCCAACAAGTGCAGACAGAGGAATTGTTTCGATTTTTGATTACCAATTTAATATTATCTACCTAAATAGGATTCATAATACCTACCTACCAAGCAATATCTATACTAATACTCTACTCTTTCTTCTATTCTAAACTATATAATATAATATATAATAATATTATAAAGACATAAAATTTGTTTGTCTGTATGTTTGTATGTAGGGAATAATCTTCGGAACTGACATTCGGATTTGAAAAATTCTTTCCGCATTGGATAGCGCAATTCTTGAGGAAGGTTATAGGCCATGACTCTTAGGAGCCGAACAAAAAAAAAAAAGTCTGAAGGAACGCTAAGCGAAAACGAAATAATAGCGATGGGACCCGACGCAATGAATCGGGGCCGAAATTTCACGCGGATGATAAATAATAATAATATGCTTTATCCCAACATGTAAGTGTATGTTATGATACTGCGCTATGCCTATTAAGTGATACCTAACCACTTCAAATTAAAGCCAATTACCAACAATCCGGTTACATATAACCAGCTTTACCAAGATTCCTCTCAGCTAATTAATTCATTATGCATATTGTAGGCAGAAGATTCATAATACATAGTACAATCAGCCTCAGACTTGCGCCGTAATTGCATCTACGTGCATTCCCACACTAATTATCTTTGCGCACAAGCGTAATAATATGGTAGACAGTCCGGCCATTACGAGCCAAGGTAACAAGTACAATACGGTATTGTGCCGGCTCACGTGAAATATACGAGTACGCTGTCAATCTTAGGGCTGTATTTAAGAGTGAAGCCATCATGTATTTGTATTACAGGTGTCTTTACTAATGGCGTGTTGTTTTCTCGAATAATTATGTGTTTTCCGCGTTCCTCTAAGTATATGGTACGGTATTACCTACTACAGGTGGTTATGTTGTTTGTTTTGTATATATCGTTTGAGAGCTGATAATATTTACCTATATAGAATTATACACAAGTAACTATTTACACTAGGTACTAAATTAAATTACTAACTAATTATAAAAATAACTACAAAAACGGAAACAAAAGATAATGATATCAATAATATTTTCTCGTGTAATCTCAAAAGCCTACGAGGCTACGAAGCTAAGACAGCATCAATATCCCGTAGACCTATAAAATTATTCCTCTACATCTATCAAAAAAGATTTCTCTCTTATTATGCAAGAGATCAATGCAAATGTACCCCCGGATGTGATGGGGTGCACCCGCATGTAGGGCAGTGGCTCCGCGGTCAAGTTCAAGGCGGCAAGCTACGCGACAAACGAATAAAACATAACTACTTTATACTCTACCGACTTTTAATTACATAACAAGTCACCGCCCTCTATGAAAGTGAAACTAAACTAATATGATTCCACTGTCTCTCATCGCGATGGCTTAGAAAATGACTTTATGTTTACGAATTTATTTGCATGAAAACTTGATGCTGAAAGAAAAATCCATTTCAAATGGAAAAAGTGTACAGCACTTTTTCCATTTGAAATGGATTGTTTTAATATTTTTATATGGGGATGCTATTTATAATTTTCAGTTCTTTATAAAAAAGGGTAGGCATGCTTCAGTATTTTAGATGTAGAGTGTTAATTAATTCCGTAGAACGTTGAAGTTTGAAGTTCAAATCATAATCTTAGTTAAATATTGTAATCCTAAAAATCAGGGCAATCGTCGTCGTCTGAGGGGTTGATTTGTGTCGGTGCTTCGTGGATAGGTAAATCAATGTGAAACGTAACTCTTATCGCTGAAATTGTAATCTGTGAAGCCTTACAAATGTATTAAACCGAATTCAGTGGTTGTGATTCGTAGCAAGCTTCAGTGAAGACGTTAAGTTTTCGCTTGACCTATATACGAACGCACTTTTCATGGTACTTGAAAGTGGTTCTTGCGTAGTCGGCATAAGCACCACTTCTGCTTGGCCCATGTTGGTGACTTTCGTCATTTCCTACACAAGAGTTGCGTGCCGGCGTACGCATGCGGCTCGCCCTATTCGACCCCCGGCAAAATGGCGGTGCCAACATGGCCGCCGGGCAGCCGCAGGATGCTCTATGACGAAGCTCCTGTCCGACACGACGTCGACACGATCTACCGACGCGCTGCACACCTTGCCTCGCAAATCCGTTCAGACACTGCCGTCGAGATCGATTCGACGCTTGCAGCGACACGGCACGGCTGCCGACTCGGAACGCGCGTGCAACAAGTGATACCGTGTCGAAAACTGTACAAATAAATGACGCATTGACATTGTTTTCTAACAGTGATGTAATTGTGGGTCACATATAAATATAGAACGTGCCCTTTCAGTGAGTGGCGGCGCGGGAGAGCCAAGCTGTGAGTGACGTCGGCCGCTCACGTTCCCCGCGCCGCGCAACGTCAACATTGCCGGCCGCGTCACGCTGTCCGCGATGCACATCATAATATCTACACGCACGATCGCTTGTACTATAAGTGACATTTCGTAACGTGTGCTCCATCCACGATTTGTTGTGCTATTATGATAAGACGACCTATAGCGAGGTCGGTAATGTGACAATAACTGCAAACAATTCGCACTTAACCCTGCCACAAAAATGTTTAATTACAGTTTGTTGTACAATTTAACGATGTGAACGTGTATTTGTCAAGCTAATAACTATCAATAATGACGATAACACTAGTGCATAGTATAGTGCCCGTGTCGGCGGCTCGGCGGCGAGCCCAGTGTAGTGCGAGCCGCGCGGGCGTGTGAAGCGCGCTCCACCGCCGCGTGCACGTGCGACCCATGTGCTGCCATGCTGCCGCTGTCACTCATACAAAACAGCACCAGTGACTGACTGTTTCTGACTGAGACTGTGCGGAGATATGAAAGTGTGAACTCGGACCGATGTTTTGGTTTCCACGGGAGTGTTGTTGGGGTGCGGGTAGGGGTCGAGGGCGGCGCGTGGCTCGATAAGCCGACGATGTTGACATTCGTGTTCGCGGTGTGGTCGGCGGCGCGCGCGCTGGGCTGGGCGTGCGAGCCGGCGTCCTCCCCCGAGGTGGAGGAGGCGCCCGTGCTGCCTCGCCTGCGCTCGGCGCGCGCCTCCAGCGACCTGTCCACGCTCAGTACCACCACCACCAGCTCCAGTCAGACTAGTAGTGGCGACCACCCCAAGAGGTCCACACACGTTCACTGAACAGGGACAATCAATGATATACAACAGTCGTAAACATCTTATCAAACAATGAATTTCATGTACATTATCGACAAAAAATCATTAATCAGCATCGCATTACTTTAAAAACATTAATCATAGGGGACACGATAAAATCGTTTGATGAGACTTAGATATGTTGATGCAATTGAGATATATTTAATTATCTCCAATGACGTTGATTACAATGGTTTTAATCTACCGGTACTTATTGAAATCTGCACAATGTAGATACGCCGATACATGACGTATTCTTATGTACATTACCTACCTGTACATAGGTCGGTGATAAAGTCCGGTTGATTAAATTTAGTTTTTGTCTTTGATTTTATTTTATGCTACAATAAGGCACTTATAAAACTAAAAGCTCTGCGAAATAATAAACAAATATTGTAAAGAACAGCGGCAATATTATATTTCAAAAGTTATTTGAAAGAGCAGGCAAATAACAATTCACGCGATTCTTGTTTCTTCAACGTCGCGTGATGCAACCGTACCTTCGTTTCTTTTGTTAAAATACAATATTTGACGCGAAACCTGGACTTTTTCAACCCCATTCTGTCAATGCTGTCGGAATAAAATTTGCGTAGCGAGTTCAGCTTGTACCTACGTAGAATCAGACACAGAACTGTGACAATCAAAACAATGGTAGATTTGAATTTGTATCTTTCATAATAGTACATTATCTATTTTGGAAACAAAGTTTGCAAAATTCCCTCTGTCTATTAAAATAGGCTCTAAACAATAGACCCCGTATTCTTTTCATTCGAATATCTAGCACACAGGCCAGCCCTGAGTAGAAAGGTTCAATATGTGGCACTCGGTGTAAAAAGAGCCAACGGACCAGAATAACTTGGACATGAAAGACATTCCTTTTAACTGTTTGACCTGAAACAATTTAATACTAATGCTATTGTCAACTGTAGCTATGTAGCTCTGCTCTTTATCAATCAATGTATAAAGATGTATTTTATCAAATGTTTTATTTTTGTGTTTACATAATTGTTTTTCACTCCAATTGCATTAATATTTTTGTATGCAATTTCTAAAACGGTGCATACATCTGCAAATATTTCTATATTTGTAACAAATAGTTAATAAAAATACATGAGATCCTCATACTTTGAATATTTTTATGAGTATTCTTACGACTGTTGTATGTCAACGTACGGCTCAATATATTTAATTATAGTCGTTTTGTGACAGCAGTAAATGATGTACTAATGAATGATAAATTATGTTCTAAATATAATGAAAACTTGGCTTAGAATTACATATTTACCGATACACATAACAACATACAGCAGAGGAAATTAAATCGTAACGTTAATATTTTATTCTTATCACTAAAATTGTGGTATGTGGTCTACAGTATTTTAAACAATTTATATAAATTCAAAAACTGTTTGGGAAAATGGGAAAATGACGATACTGGGCGTTCACGAACTGAAAAGATAATGATGAAAAATGAAAATATTTTCATGAAAAAAAAGTTTGAATGGAACGTGGAACAAACAATTTCATCCGTCTCACTTCTTTCACGGGAAAATTTAATATTTAGACCTTCCTGACAAAGGCCGATAGCGGATTTATTAACCTTACTGATAGTAAATCAAGGCTGACGTATAGTGTAAAGGGTCCTTTAAACCTTTTACCAGCTTTTACCACTAGCTCCAATTGGTATGCCATTTACTGCTGACAAACACCTCACAATTTTGAGCCTACAGCTTTATTCTACATCCAAATATTTATTAAACAGCTTGTCTACTCCTCAATAAAACTAAACTGTATTAATACGTCATACAATGAAAATTTTCTATCTCGTCACTGGGCACAGCGTTGATAAGAAATAATGTTATTGCACTGTAACATTAAAACGCGTGGTTTTAAATCTGCATAGTTATTTTGGCAAACTCCCAAACCAATAATAAACGAACATTGAAGAAAATTTCGTAAACACCCGTTGAAGTGTGTTATGAGCAACAGTTCGATATTCGATAGTATACTCACATATAACAAGCTATACAAAACATACCTACATATGTATAGTAGGAAATGCCAACTGTCTGCGATATTTCGAAGATGAAAAAGGTGAATGCGCATAGGCGGCATGCGTCAGTGTTTATCGAATTATGTTTTGAATATCTACGAACATCCGTCACTGAACTTATTTTAGATTACTACTTTGATGATGTATATTATACATTGAATCAGGCATACCAAATGTCAAAAACAAATTGATCCAGTACCATTTATCAATACGACGACATTTTTTATTCACACCATAAAATATTCAAGGTAATTTGACCGGCATAGTTAATTTTTAAACACACTGTTGTCCCAAAAATACTTCCGAACCAACAAATACTATACTATAGTATTATTTTTTATCGTTTCTAAATATAGACAAACGAATGCTCCATAATTATATAATCTGTCGTTGATTGCTACGCTCGGTAATTAAGTTCTTCCAATTATTTACCGGGAAGACCGCGCCACTTGGCCTATAGGAAAACAGGGGCTCGGCGAAAGAGCTCCAGCATAGTAAACAAATAAGCGATAAATGGCAGCACATGAGAAAATAAAACTCAATTTTAAATAGAGCTATTAAGAAGCCTTTCGCTTCCTGTAACAATGTAACTGCTGCATGGAAAAGAACTAAGATAATATTCTCATTCAAAGCGCGATGGAAAATACATCTGATAGGAGGTAACTTTATTAACCTGTTCCCCAGTGACAGATAGTATTCATAATAAAATTTCCGTTGTTGACAATTGATTAACAATCAACCCATATAATCATAAAAATTACACCACGCTAATATACATGAAGGATTACCATATTCACTTATCTACGACAAAGATATCTAGAAGCTCCTGTAAAATAAGCTGATGGTAACTTTATGTATGGTCTGGCTGGCTGGTGGTATCTGACGAGTAGGCATGTGGTCAGGTGGAGTGAAGCCCCGCGGCGTTGGAGTGCGAGGGGCGCATCCCGCAGACCGCTGAGAAGAACCCCAGTATCCGTCCGGAGGCGTACCACCGGCAGGTATAATATTAGCGGGGAAATTACTCGTGTGATGCGCCCTTATTAATAGAACATTGATTTTTCTACTTTATGTCCTCTTTTTTTAGGGGTCTCCGGTAATCTCTACCTTAGTTTACGACAAAATAATATTTGTTATCATGGGTTTTAATAATAATTATCACTAGATAATACGATAAAATGACTAAATATGAGTATTCAAAAACAACAAACATACTTAAGATCTGTGTAAGATTTTTCTTTTAGTGTTAAGATTATGTCAATTTTCCCGGATGCTGGTTACCTAGAATTGTTTGCGTATTTGTTTGGATTTCCTTAAAAGTTGCAAGTCTCTTTACAGTGTGTTTTAATAGAAAAGTTGTACGTATTATAAGAAAACTTGAAATCAAAAACCAAATCAAATCTTTTTTGGCATTGGTTATACAAGGACAGATGTTAGATTAATTACAGTTCAATTATGTCCTGCCCAATAGGCATACAATAATTATGTCAACATGCAGTATAAAAAAAATCTTGGGTATCACGTATAAAGCAAATCTTACAAAACAACAATTAGGTGTGTGGTGCCAGATTGTAGTAGGTACTAATAATTAATATGTTATTAGTCTGTTGTTTGTTGTTGTTATTCGTTTATGTTTATGTTATCTGCTCTACTCATGCATGAGAAATGTGGGAATGCGTTTCATTTTCCGCTTTACAATTTGTTGTTTTACTGCAATCTTGCTATGTTTTTGTATCGTTAACAAATGTTACCTAAGAAAATATAGTGGCTTTAGGCGTCAGCATCCGAACATCCGTGGTACCGAAAAATGTTTGCGGAAGAAGGTACTTTCACTTTTTTTTTTGTCAAAGTCAAATAATTTATTTCAATTAGGCACAAAAAAGGCACTCTTGAACGTCAACATTTACAAAGAAAAAAATCTAGTCGCCCCTTTCAAAAGGTAGTTTTCGTATGGAGAAGAATGGGCAAGAAACTCCACCGTTACTCTTTTAAAATGTTTTCACAATATCTTGTATACATCAATTATATAATTATATGTGAAGACGATGCACCTAGAATAAGACTACTATACCACGATAGGTAAAAATAATAAAAGATTAAGGAATGACAAATAAATTAATTATGTGATAGATGCACGTTGCTCACATATTTACAAACATTGTAAAATTATACGATATTCCTAACATTTTTACAAGTAATAGGTACTAATAAGTCAGTGTGTGAGTTCAAGTAATCACAGAATTTAAAATCAATATTAAAAAAGCTGTATGTAAGTATTACCTTTATCTTCGATATTAACAAAGAATGAAAAAACGTGCGTTGTAAATGATTTCGCTAAACGACAGTGATAAGTACACATTATTACCCCAATAATAGTTATAAACACACCTTTAATTTACGTAAATTTCCTGTATAGTACGACTTCGGGAGAATACGACACCTATCATCATGAATATGCATTCTCAGAACGTTACTAAACAGTGACGTACCAAAAATACCTACGTCTATCACAAATGTATCAGGTCATAATAATGACATAGGACTACCAAGTATTTAATTCGTCATTATTATTAAGTCATCAAAATGCAAACCAATAAGCATAAAGAACAAAATATATTTCTTTTCCTGTTCATTGCGTGACATTCCTTAATTATGTATGTCATAAATGTATCATGTATGACACTATGGATAGAAAGATGACATAAACAAACATGTCATTATTATGTTCCGTCATTATTATTAAGTCATCAAAGTGCAAAACAAAACAACATCGGAAGATGTTCCTTTTCCTGTTAATAGCTATGACATCAGGTTGCGTAAATATGTGATGTAACAGGAACAGGTGCATAGGTACGTTGACTCTTAGAGGACACATCTGGTGAAGTCATTGGCTTGACTTTGTCCATGCAGGTTTTAACACCAAGGTTCAACTGACACCTCTTGGTCTATGATGATTAAGAGGACGGTAAGGCCGGGCCGAGTCCAAGCCATGACAAATTCAAGCATCGACGAATATTTTTTATGAATTTTTAGGTATAGTGTACACATAAGACTATCCCTTTTTATTTCTAAAGGTTGCTTAAATTTGCTGTAGCCAGCCTATTTTTTTGACGTTTAAACGTCTCTTAATTTTAACCAACTTTCGTCCGTCTTAGCAGACTTTAGTCATTTCTTAACTTTAAGCATCGTTTATATAAAGGGGTAGATGTTTATGCTCGCATAGTGTATGTTCATACTGCACCGTACAATCCCGTGACGTGACACTGACGAGCGAAGATGTTCGTAGCATAATGCATACGACAGAACACGGCACGTTCTGGCATAAATCAGCCTTAATTGGAGTGACTTTACGATGTATTTATGATACTCACGGCCTTTGAAAATACCCTTTATGAATAAATCGAAAAAACACAAAATGTCATAAAGAAAAGTTTTCTTTATGACATTTTGTGTTTTTTCGATTTTATGGAAAAATAAATACATTGTAACTCCAAAAACAAGTTCAGTGGGTAGTACTCAGTCTTATATTACTCGTACTATTTTTAAAACACGGTGAATATCTCTTGTCTGGGAAAACTTTGAAAGGTGAATGACCTCGTTATAACAAACAACTTTTGTGCTAGGCTTTTGTAACCAAGAAAATACTTTTATTATAAAAACATTCAAACTATACAACCGTTGATAGGTAGGCAGACGAGAAAGTGCTTTAGTAATTTTCGACGAAAAGACTTTTGTACGCTCCCATATTATACAAAAATAATAAATTATCACCAAGTATATTAAATCCCACTTGATTACCTAACCAATTGAGATTTAATTCGGCACGGTTGGCGCAGTGGTTAAGCGATTGACTGCTGCGCTGCGTGTCGCGGGTTCGATTCCCGCACGGAACAAATATTTGTATGACCTACAATTTGTTGTTCCGGGTCTGACTGTTTGTGTATGTGAGTTTAAATGTTTGTAAACGCACCCACAATACAGGAGAAATTCCTAGTGTGGGGCGTTTGAAAAAAAAAAAAAAAAAACAGTTTTCGTAAACATATTGTCATTTAATTTCGAGATGCTACAAAGCTGTTACGGACCGGTACGGAGATTTCACTACAACCGTAGGCGTAGCACTTAAAAGTTGCGAAAATAACTTTTTCTCAAACATGCTTGGAAATTTGAACATTATTCTCAAACTAAAACTCAAACTCAAAGCATTTATTTCAATTAAACCATTTACAGGCACTTATAAATTGTCAAAGAGTCGGTCAGTTAGTCAGAAAGTTGAAGCTAGTTGCCCATTCCAAAACACAGATCTCTATGGAGAAGAACGGGCAAGAAACTCCAAGGACACTCTTTTAAATATGTATAGAAATTACAAAATCCTGGGTACATTATTCTTGTTGCTTCTATATGTGAGAACAATGTAAAACAAAATAATCAATAACGATTAAAAATATAAGATTAAAAATTTGTCCTGGCAGATAAGAGATGACCAATCTCAACTGACGGCGCCCATTCACGGACATGACGCATGAATCAGCACCATTCAGCTCAACCATTTTGTAGGAAACCGAATGATCTAACACACTCGCCACCATCAGCGAGACATTTAAGTGAGCATGACATACTCTCAACTGCCATGCTCTTTCAAGTCAACATACATAATAACATAGTAAACGGCTCAATGGTACTCCATGGTATTCTGGCAACCGTCTTCGAGATAAATCGTAATTGCTGCGTCAAAAACAAGTGAGTATCTGTCGTGTTAAGCGACCAAATAAATTACTATGAAAACTCGTTTATATCGTGTTATTTAAAAATGGAACCAAATTATTACTTCAACACATGGCAACCAAAGAGGTAACTTATCAAAGATTTTATTTAAATTTTGATTTGGAATAGAGCTGTTAAAAGTAAAGAAGAAACAAATTAACATATTGGCACGTGAAAAATTATCGTTATTCGTCGTTGATTCTGGAATTTATAATTAATTTACTTAGTTTTGAAGTTTCGCGCATTATTTGACTTTGATAGACTCACGTATATGTGTAGAAGTGCGTTAAAGATTTAATTTCTATAAACGTATGCGTTAGTTTTCTCTTAAGGTTCCTATTTTCCCCTTTTTAAATTAACTTGCGACCCCTGTTTGGCACGGTTTGTACAGCTTGGCAAAACAAGGAGATTTCTTTGTTATGTGTAAGTTTAATATTATTGTATTATACACATAAATCGTTTGTGTTAGAAAGGCTAGGCAGATACACAACAATCTTTCGGAGTATACGTTCCTTAAATGGTGGTGAAAACAGCATCAAAATCCGTTGCGTAGTTTGGACAAACAACGCGGTCACACAGACAGACTCGAAAAGCTACTTTAATTTATAATTATGTATCGGACTAATTTGTTATAGTGCAGTTATTTGTTAAAAATAATTCAAATATAGGTACTAATCGTTTATATCGTTTAAATCTTCAATTACTTAAAAGCAGCTATCTAATTACGTAACACATTTTCGTAAACGATTACGATTAATCTGTTTCATTTTGACAGATCAACAACATTCATTGCGTTATTGACGTTGGTGAACAGATTTTTTTTTCGAACTTAAGGAGCATCGGATTAGCAATCTATTTCAAAACGATTCAGATTCTGATTGATCTCGTATTACGCAATCAGAGTACTGGTGTAATAACTCCGTATTTGTAAGAAAACCGAGAAGGTAGCGTAGATCTCCCTGATTGAGGTAGCGAAATCTTTATAATTAAGACAGATTACCGTAATTACCCGGGACTCAGCCTTTTATTTTCGTTACAACAAAGCTTTTAGACTTGTAAACAAGTAAACTGAGGTCATGGAAAATCAGTAAAAACCTTTTGTGAGCGTTTCATTAAAATTATTTGGGTAATAATTCCAAGCATCTCAAAATAATATCTAGGTACTTAGTTATACGTGGTACGTTTCATATATTTAATGAAATAATGCGTTAGGAATTCCATTAAAGTTACGGTTAATCCACCCGGAAAACCTAAAAAACCTAAAATTATATTATTCTACACCGGAAAACCTAAATAATATTATTTGTGCAGTACATAAAACATGTTCCAAAGGTTTGATTTTGAACAAAATATTATCGAAATTTTAAGGCGGGTCGAATCTCGTGGTATCATATTCTCTTGTGTTCAGTATTGTACAGAGACCTCTGACGGCGGCAATTCGTACTATACAACCGACAGCGACACAACAATGAAACTTTCCGAGCGCCTGTTGCTCAGATTTTCCTGCAGATGGCACTAGTGCCACTCGCCGTCACATTTCCTCAAACTTCTGCAGTATACCTACTTAAATCACTTGGAAAAAGGTTTTCCCAAGTAACGTTACTTACTGAATCAATATTAATGAAACTTATATTGCGTTTTCTAATGAATCATTTATATTATTAGGGAAATCCGCAATATTAACGATATTTTTATAATACCCGTTATCGTTTTCTTTGATAATAATAGACGCAGAAACTACGTAACACAAATTATCACGACTTGATATCGTCTTGACTCGTCGTGGGTACATTTCACGTATGTTTCTTCTACTGTGCGGTCGTTGTTCCTTTTACAGAAAAAGCATGCGTAGAAAATATTGGTTTATCAAATAATTTTGTTCAGAACTGATAGGAGTTTTGCTGCATACCAATGCCGGTGCTATTGGGGTAATTTGAAAATTATTAAAAAAAATATCATACCTACGATATGATAGATCCGTATTCTATTTATAAATCAGTTAAGTGCTTTAGAATTTGTCTCTGGCACACGAGGTACGCCGCCCGCGACAAGTTTAAATCGCGTGGCGATTGTCTTATCGGAGCTTATCTGCCGATGTACTCGTATGTTCAGGATTTAGACCTATTCATGACATTGCGTTAAGTATATTAATCACTGTGTGCTATTGTTTCAGCTTCGATGTGGAGAATGGGGGTGGTGCGGGAGGCGCGGGGGGTGCGCGCTCCCCCTTGGAGGGGGGCTCGCCCTCCACCGCGCTCGTCCTGCAGGCCATGCCGCAGCGCCGCGAGTCCTTCCTCTACCGCTCAGACTCCGACTTTGAGATGTCACCCAAGTCGATGTCGAGGAACAGCTCGATCGCCAGCGAAAGGTAAGGTTCTTTTAAAGTACACAAATCTAGACAAACTTCTACCTAGCCTACATGCGAGCTACGGAACGTTTCAAACGCGCCACGCCCACACGATCCATGATCTGATTGAACGCTATATTCGAGACTTGATATCACATATGCACTCAATATAACTGAAATCTTTCTCAACAAATCCAGTTGGCGAAGTAAGCGCCTTACACTCCACAGCTGGTGCGAACAGAATCATTTTTCCCAGCAGTCTAAAGTAGGATTGTGCCGCACACAGCTACACTTTCATACTATAGTCGGATCAGATTACCATTTCAAGCGAGCACGATGCATATTTCGCCTCGTCACCCATCACTCTGCAGGCAAATGAAAGGAGCTTTACACTGCACAAAAAAGTCACATGATTGGGCAATTCTGTGATGTACGAGTGAAGTGAATCGAGAGAATTTTACTTTATTACAGATTTAATTAAATTTATGTACTCACGATTTACCTTTTTGGTGATATTAAAAACCTTACAAGGTTACTTTACCCTTTACTGTTTCGATTTCAAAGGGACTGCAGGAACTCATTATGCCTTCGTAACGGGCTGACTCGAAGTCGATTGACAAATTAATGAAGGGAATTATTTTGTAAATTAGACGCAACTTAAATTGCTTCTTTACCTCGCTGTCGGATGTTCATGTCATAAATGTTTAGATGTCGAGAAAGGACCTGTATTAATTGATTATTATGAAAAGGTCATTTAAATGGCAAATTTATCACAGTTTGCTACCGAGTCTGTATTTTTTGCCTCTATCTTTACAGGAAGATTATTTATAGATATACCTTCTTTATGAGTTTCACGCCAACATTTCATTAAACGTATATGATTAAAGTAAATAAACACAATTATATAATGTATCTGCAGCATCTTTGAAAAGTACAATGTCGAACATTCATAAATGCCAAACATAACTTCTATGAAAAAAGTATCACAAATTATGAAATACCACAAAGTTATCATAATACAACTCATCTCCGTAAATACACATTCTCTTTCCATTAATTACTCTCAAACACAATAATTATTATTAAATTCACGTGCTTAAGATGAAAATATTTCTATACAGTCTTGTTTTGTTCAATTATGCGTCAACACTTTGGTTATTTAATTATAAACATGATCAGAGCACACACTTACCCCAAACATTAATTGGACCATTTAATGTTATTAAATAAATAAATGTTATTTATTTATCACAAGGTAAATACTTTGATTCATACATTACAAAACATCACGGCTCTAAATAAAAGCAGATCTCATCCTTCAAATTCAATTATGTAAATATTATGCTATTATGATTTTTGTTTCGTTCATGATGCAAATTCTTCGGTCAACTAAAAGGAGTTTTAACTGTTCATTTAACTAAGATGATATCAATCTGCCACCACGTTTATCTGTGGTCACGTTTCAATTGGTTTAGATTTGTTTTTATTTGTGAAAACTTTTACGGCGTACTACAACTTGTTTTTCGATCTGATCTGTATAATCCCCGATATAAAACTGACAATCAAATAGATCATAAAAAAAATTAAATCCATAAAAGTTAGCGATAGTGAGACCATTGGCATTGTTGATATCACAAAATATGGCGGCATTGAGAATTTTTTTGAGATTACTACTATAATCACTGTCAACAAAATACTTGATACGTCGCATCGTCAGCTATCTTTTCATATCGCATTAAGTATCGCGATGATTCTAGATAATTTGTTTAGAAATTGTACCAAGTATGTCATGTTTAACAGATAGCAATCTTTCATTATGTTTTACATATTCATTTACTTTGAATGTGTATGACCACGTGACATTAATGTTTGAAAAAGATCGAAGCGGTAGCAGCAGCAGTATTTCGACATACTATTCGATATATTATCTGATGTGTAACTGAGACATCACACTTGTCATCAATAAATGTTACTCACCGTAGGTTTTGTCGTCATTCTGAATTGCATGAAACAATACAATCAACGAAGCCACACAGCTTCGCACACAGGACCAAAGTAAGCTAAATAATCATGTTCTATGTAAAATGTACCCTATATGTTGTGATCGACTAACAAGTAGCCAGCTTACTCACAAGCCACCACGTTCGGTGCCCGCATGCGAGTTCGCGGCGTGCGTGACGTCTCGTGTCGCCTGTTGCTCACACTGGCACAGCACCGCAGCAGCAGCAGCGACGAATACTTCATGCTACGCCACCTCTACAGAGCCTCTCACTACACTACTCTAGCACAAACTTGGTGTGACGCTGATCCCCGCATACTTTAAACGCGACCTGACCCGCTTAGGTGGCATAACAATGTGTCTTCTGATACCTTCGTTCTTTCTTTCTTTCCTTATTTTTTAATTGCTTGCAGATTCAAGGAGGCCGAGGCGGCACAACTGGACAGAGCGTACGTATACTTAACTACGCACATATAATAGCACCACACCGCTTTACAAACTGTCTCAGTTCTCTTGGCTTGCCCTCCATTCTCGCTTTCATTGTGTTTAGAGCTTTCGTTGTTGGTGTGTGTTGTAGTGCTATGGTTTGTTCCAACTCTTGATACAGGTGTCAGGATTTAGCCTTCATGCTAAGGATTTTTATTTGTGGCTTTTTGTTGAAAATTAAAGCTGCAAATAGGCCCACAATAATTTTTGTATTATTTACCAATGTTTTACTTTCGCAAAGTTTATAAACACATTCTAAAGTAGCCATTAATTTTTATTAGATTTTTTTTTCAAATTATAAAAAAAAATCTCATTTAAGTAGGCACTTACGGCCGTTAAACAGCAAATACGAACAAAACATTTTCAATAAGCTAAAAACTTACTCAAACAGAATAAACGACAGTTAGAAATAAATAAAAACCGATACAATAAACAAAGTCTCATGCGAATACTTTAGGAAATAAGCATGTCAGAGAACATGATATATCTGTAGGTACCGTACCACATCTGTATATATTTCGATATCACTATCAAATCCGAATATTGCATGCTTCTAACTTGATAGCCTCTACATAAGCTGATCCTATTTGAAAACCAACGAATCAAATTAAGCCATGTTTTACACGCCTTTTATTGGATTCGGCTCTGTTTCAGCCATGCGTATTAGATTTTGTTCAAATAATTTTACGTAAATCTCCCACAGAGATGGGATCTAAAGATCGATGATACTTTTGTTATTGCGTGAGTATATTCGGTACTTTGCTAAAACTCGGTTGTAATTATCAGATTTATTCCTTCTAAAAGTCCCTTTATACATAGAGTAAAAGGTTTCATGAAAAACACAAGTAGGTTCGGCTTGGCATGTTATTAATCATTAACAAACTAATAATTATTGTAGCTTTTGATTGCAGAGGTGAATTTAATTACTGTCGTGTCGGTGCCGTAATAAAAATTTATACTGGTGTCACAGGCTTTCATTTAATAAATACCGGCTGAAATGAAGTGCCCATTGTTCTGTACAATTATTTAATTGGAATTTTTCGTATAACTATGTATAGTCGAATTACAACTCAATTTTGTATGCAGATAACTTAAAGGCACATCGACCATAGACTTTTCTTGGTTAATTACACCATAATACAGGTGAATGCGCTAAAAGGTTTTGATAAAGCGGTCCTAAGACAGCCGTAATTGATCGTTGAGTGAGATACTCGATTGACAACTCCCTAATGAGACTTAATTGAACATCGTTAAAAACAGTTTAGCGATCTTCTGAAGCCGTCTGTCGGATTATGGACCTACTCGTGTACTAAGATCACTTGACTCTCTCTATACAAAGGTGCTTCAATTCAGTGCAGTTATTTTGAGGGTTATTTACTTAATCATTATCATAATTAACGTTATGATAATATATTTTTTACGTTTTTTGAGAATTTAAAGAAAATATTAATTGAATTTAACTTCAATCCCATTAATTAAAACCTTATATTTACTTATCTTTTGAAACTTACAATGAGCAGCATTTGGACATTAATAAATTTTCGGAAAATAATTGAATAAACTAATCATTTTAAATTAAAAATATTTTTTTTAAAGGAAAAAAAAAGGTTTGAGTAGGTACCTACTCAAACCTTTTTATTTTGAGGTAGGTAAATGAATCACTTGATTTGCAATTACATTCGAGTAGGTAGAGGATTTCTCTCAGCACTAGACTTCTTTATCCACATCTTTATGTATAAGCAAATCCATTATTTATCCTAAAGTAACATTGTTTGCTTTATAAATTGAATTTATTTATATCACAAAAAGGAATCAAACAGACTTTACCATTTGTAGATGAGAAGATGATTTACTACGAGTATAAACTTTGAGTACAAATAGGAGCCTTGAAGCATTCCCTGCGGGATAATCTAAATAAACGATTATTTATAGCATAACATTGTTAAATTTTCCGATAACATCGGTTTCATTCATTGCTTTAATACACGAAGAACACACATAAGGTATGTGTGAATATATACCTACCTAATTGTTAATTTTAAGTTCAGTCGGTCGATATTTTTTTATAAACAAACATCCTAACTTTAATTAACATTAATATATGAATCCTAACTAATATTATAAATGCGAAAGTGAGTTTGTTTGTTACGCTTTCACGCTAAAACCGCTGAACGGATATGAATGAAATTTGGCACATGGGTAGACCTAGGACATAGGATACTTTTTATCCCGATATTCCCACGGGATCGAGACTTATGTGGGTGAAACGACGGGGTGCAGCTTGTAATTTATATGAAGGCAAGAGACGTAGGATATATATCTATATATATAAAAGGAGAAACTAACTGACTGACTGACATATCAACGCAGAGTCGAAACTACTGGGGCTAGGAACGTGAAATTTTGCACACAGCTTCTTTTTATAATGTAGGGGAACACTAAGAAGGGGTTTCTCGAAAATTCCACCATTAAGAGGGCGAAATGAGGGGATTTCGTTTGACTGACATCCGGTTTCTGAAAGGCGAAGTAAAGCTGGGAACAAATTATCGGACGCGTCGACGCTTATTTGTATCTGAATAGTACATTTAGCACTACACTGTGCAAGCTATCGGTCGTAAGTCGTGGACGTCACCTTGGGCCGTCCTTGAGCGTTCGGACGTCAGATAGAAATCTGGCCGGCTGGAGCTGGGATCAACGTGCACACTGATCGGTCGCGACTGTCAGCCGCAGCTTACGGACGCCTCCGAGAATTTGATCCCAGCTTTATAAACACAATTCGCTCATAGGTTGTCAAACTCACGTCATGTGATTACATTGACTGTTCTTATTTCAGTTAGCCAATCACATTAAAAAAATCTGACTAAATTTCTATCACAGAACAATATCATATTAAACTTCAAATTCAGATAGTTATGTACTAACTTAATTAGACTGTCAAAACTACGGCCTCGTTAATTATAGCAAAAGTTTACTAAAATAAACAAGTTCTCTAAAGTAAGTAAAGTAGCATCGCCATCATTAATAATTCACAAATATACTAGTAACTTGACATGTAAACACACTCGGTTTGAAAGCGACTCGCACCTTGGATGTAAAATAATCGATACCTACCGAGAGTACGTCGTACCCGGCCTGTCATATTTTTCATCTCGGCATGATGTCTTTCAGCCTTACCTTAACAGTACCTACGCGTCTATCTGATTTGATTTGTCTTTGATATTGATACTACCCTTACTGCCCCTCGATTTCCAAGTCGAACATTGATTACCGGCGCCCACCGTCGCCAGTTTCCATTAGCGCCAAATTTATCGTCGGGCGGCGTCGCGCGCTCTCGGGCTCGCACGAGGCGAGGCGCGGGCGGCCGGGCGGCGGCGGGCGAGCGAGTGGGACGCCCGCTGCGCCTCGCGGCTCTGGCTCACGGCTCCATTGATAGTCCGCGCGGGCTGCCGGCGACACGCCACCTCATGCCCAGCGACACGCGATGCACATAGCTCTTGTTCTGCCGTACTAACCCCTACCGTCACTCAAACCCCAACTAAAATGTGACTTAAAGCATCGGTGCTACTCAAACGCGAAGTGATCTCCTCTATTAACTTATTGTCTCAGCAAAAAAACATACCGTGCATTGTATTTACCTGAGTATTTGAGATTCGCGGTTGAACGGTTGGACATTGTCGAGGTCGTTCACTGATTTGACAGGTTGGCCCCGCTGAGCGCTGCACGCAATGCTCGAGCTCCACCAACTACGTTGATTAATCAGTGCCAAGGATGAGGCCTAACATTTTATGAATACCTTTAATTTTGAGAACCGACTATCAATTAACTAGTTAAAGATTAGAAGCTTATGTGATAATATATTTTATGTTATAAACAACAGGTTTCACTTAAATACTGGTGTCGATAAGGACAAAGTGATAAAGTTATCTGAACATATGTATGTCGAAGTGTTCAATCCAATAGGAGATTAGCTGAAACATTTGTTATTTATACATTGGCATTGCATAGCTGGGAAGCTAGGAGTGTTTATATAATAGCGAGCGAGAGTGTCATCTTACTGAGCTCGACAATAACAACAGTCATTAGCGGGCTTCGGCGCGGGCGCGGCGTAGGAGACTGTGCGACGTCACGGCGATGACGATCGGGGCGCGATAGGTCAATCAGTCGCGTGTACGTGCGTGACGGCGTGTTATGTAGTGAGTCAGTGCTAGTGGACAGCGACAGTGCGGCAGTCATGCAGCGGTCAGGGTCCCAGTCAGATCGGCTGGGCAGCGCGGGCGCCGGAGTCACGTTCATCGCCAAGAGCTCCGCGTCGGAGCACAGCATGTCCACCGGCGTGGCGGCTGGCAGCGGTGGCGGCACGCTGCCTCGCACGCTCAGCACCAGCGTGCTCAGAATTAAAAACAGATCTTCGTTTTGGGAGAAATTCTGGGACGAACGCACAAGGCGCGATGCGTGAGTAAAATTAGCTGTTTTTTCATCATCAGAACACAAAATATCACCAACCAAAATCTACGCGATATCAATAAATCTAGCTATAGCGCTATAGCTTATCATTTGGGAAACAGACGGCATGATCGAATAGTTCACGCATTAGTAAGATGACCAGCAACATTACGTAAAATGAGATAAGTCACAAAAAAATATTGACGAGGAACTTCCACATACGGACTAATTCTGTATACGTAGCGTATCGACACGAAATGTTTGAATTTCCTTTTAACAAGCGCTTTATTTTTAGATACTGTCAAAAACAAAAGCCGCGACCACGAGGTTATGAAATGTAACTATTTAGTTCTATCTTTCTCATGAGAATTGCTCTACAATGTAGCTCGTTGTTAACTTGTAAATCAATCGAACTTTACATCGCGCCTTCTCGTTTGTTGTTATATTGAAAATAGCCTCATAAATCTCATTGTTTTCTTTGCGCGGTAATTGTTTTTGTTGTACCTACTTCTAGTGAGTGTGTACGGAGTACGTAGGCATTAACCTTAATAAGAATTTTCACCAAGATCCTCGCTGCTCGCTCGGTACATTCATCTGGGTTTATGTTTAGAGTAATTGCCCGCCGACTATCTAAGCTTGGGAGCGACCGCGTCAGCCGCGTCCCTCCGTGCTCACAACCGTAAGAACAAATCTACATTATTCTTCGCAACAATTAATAACATGATCGTTGTTTGCGAACAGTTAAATACATTATATGGCGTAGGTAGTTGGTAAATTAATTGAGCCGAGCGTAACGTCCGTTGCGGGGGTTCCAAAAAGCGAGCTGACATATAATGTACTCCACGATAAGTGCTCGTTGTAGAGTAAAAAAGCATCCGTCATTTTTCCATAACGTTACGTAGACATACGAAATGAATGCCTTTTTGGCTGTAAATGTAAACTATAGTCCGTTATTAATGAAATATTATCTACTGTGATATTGTCACGAGCAGACAATAAAGTTTGCTGACTGAATATTTTTCATTAAGATGAACGACCAGGAAAATAATTATCGTATCATAAATAAAATCGCGACTTCATTCTAATTGTTATTTTACTTGGCAGTCTACAGTAGGTATACCAACAATAAGTAGGGTTTACAAACTATATTTGCAAAACCTATAAAATCTATTGTTTCTGATCAAATATTCGACTAACCGAATGAACGACAGGGTGGCTACAGTGAGGGCCCAATAACGCCTCAAACCACTCTTGCGTGAAATAAGACAATTAAGGGATTGTAGGATTTTTGAAACTGTAGGTAGAATTTTATATAGACATCTACTGACGACGTCAGCATAAATAGTAAATCCATAGGTACGTCCATTTCCATGCAACATGTATAGAATAGATAGACGATAGCAATTTGCATTCACCTTCACTGCGGTATTTAACTGTAATAGCGTTCGAGCGGATCTCCGTGCACCTACCTGTCACGTTGTATAGATTACGCCCACCTGGGAAGGTCTTTTTCCGATAATTGCCAACTAAACTTAGAAATAAGCTTGAATAAGTAGGTAAATCAACGCGTTATTCTAAGATTATGATCAAGAAAATATTGCAGAAACATTGTAGTCTTAGGTATAAACGATCTTTGAGCACCAAGTTTAACTATATGGTTCAGTTTGACGTCACAACTTTATGCAGCATTATCTAATGACTAAGCCTGGCTTTTTAAATCAATTTAAATTTTCAGTAAAGGTACATCAATTCTACGATTCCAGTTATTTGATTTACAGAGCTGAAAGCTGCCCTTTGAACTGTGGCTGGTGCCGCAGATTTCAAAGGTCGCTTCGATTTTGGCGAAAATTAATCCAATAATGCCAGTAGATTGAGTATTTGAGTAAGCATACATTTTTCCACGTGTACCTACAAAAATATTGTACTATAGCATAAATGAAGTCGTTTAAAACAGGAATTCTTTTAATAAGTAACAAAAACTAGTTTTGACTGATAGATATTCGAAATAAATACGAATTCTTGTAGATACAAGGATAATAAGAACGTTGACATGCAGACGCAAACTACAATTGTATAACCATAAAGTACCTGGTCGACCGAGCTCTGCTCGGGTGAAAATAGAGAATGCTCATTTAATAGTATAGGATAGTTCATACTTATTCCATGTATAGAAAATAAAAATTCCAAGCTGTCATGATAGTAGGACCTTATTAATTCCATGCTGCCATGATAACAGGGTACTTACTAATTCCATGCTGCCATGTCCTTAGTCTAAGGTAGCCATCTTGTTCTAAGCTTGGGCGACCGAGCTCTGCTCGGGTGAAAATAGAGAATGCTCATTTAATAGTATAGGATAGTTCATACTTATTCCATGTATAGTACATACAAATTCCAAGCTGTCATGATAGTAGGACCTTATTAATTCTATGCTGCCATGATAACAGGGTACTTACTAATTCCATGCTGCCATGTCATTATTCTAAGGTAGCCATCTTGTTCTAAGCTTGGGCGACCGAGCTCTGCTCGGGTGAAATATATATGAGACCTAGCTGGATCGATTTTTCGCCCCGTAAACCCCTATATTGCAACTTTCGTCGAAATTGTTAGAGCCGATTTCGAGAACGTGATTACATATATACAAATATTACTCATTTAATAGTATAGGATAGGATTAGGAAGACCAAAACATTGTTATACCTACCTTAATATTCTAAACCCAGAATAGATATAGCTTTAAATCAGATTGTAAAGGTTAATTTGTATAAATGAATAACACGCTAAATATCAAACATATCTCTAATATGCCTCCATCTGATTCAAGTAATGTATCTGAATATTTTATGAATCTTTTACCCTAACTCTAATCTTGGTCTTTTCTGGTTAATCTCATTTTTATTCCCTTTTCTTTGGGTATGGTAGGCAAATTCTGTAAATCTATTTAGCTGGCTGAAAATAGACTTCGTTCGTAGAATGGTATTGAATTGTTTTTATAAAATAAAAGCTTAGCTGCCTTGCCTAGTTAATAGAGTGGGCGTTAATTGAAAACATGTGCCCGGTGCAACGAGCAGCCTCTAGCTTCCAAATAGAATGGCAGAGATGAGAGCATTCATCTACATTTTGCTAAAAGTTCAAACGTCACTACCGACCTTTGTTTATATAAATACTCCATGATAGAGTTAATTGATTAAAACTCATGAGCTATTTGAATTGTGATCGTTTGACGTTCACCGCAAATTCCTTACCGATCACCTCACGGGATGAGTGGCCTTTTGAACTCTTCTAACAAAAGAACGATTTTCGTATCAAAACCACTATATGTAGGGATCCGATTATTTAGTGGAGGTACTCTAGCTACGAACGTGAGGTTCAAAAACCTAACTTGTTTACTAAAACGTCAAAATGATAAACGATTTGCTTGCAATCTTATGGAATTTTACCGAAATACATCGCAAATACCAAACATGTCTGTAGACTTAACTATAAACATCTACTGACATTACCATGTTTCTACTCAAATACAAAGAAACTCCTATATGAATATGTGCAGTAGATGGCGATAAACGGGTACATAGGTATATCATATTATTTCCATAAGATTGGCAAGCTTTAACCTATGCCAACAGATTTTATATCATCCGTGCCAAGCAATGAAACGTGAATGTACTTATTAAAGATAGCAATAATACCAACAACAAGTATTAGTACCTACTTATACAAAAGTGCCGTAGCTATAGCTACAGCTATTGATATATCAACCTAACGAGATCTTTCGGAATTTTCAGAAATAAGACACGTTGTACTCACTAATGAAAAGTAAACTGAAAAAACGTCCCTATCATTTTCCCCAAAAACCTTGGATATCATTCATTTTCCAAGAAAAGTGAACTGAAGACCGTAAATATGTCAATATTTAAATAGAATTGTGAGATAACGTAATACCTCATTGAGTTAAAACATAACTTTGTCGCGAGCACGACATTGTTCCAACATGTTCTATCTCAATTTATCTTCAACTAACCACAAATCAACTGCAGCGTGTCTGGTGTCGACTTTATTATTATCCTACTAAATTCAATTACCACAAAACCTATTAACTATTCATTTGGACGACTGTAAACAAATATACATAAGAACAGGAATCTTGGAACTTTCCCTATCACTCATTGTATGAGAACGTGGTCTCGGCGCCGAAAATGTTCCTTCATTATTAACTTTTACCTGAACTTTATGTGAAGATAAACTCCAAGTGAAGTGCCATAACTTTCTCAGTTTAATATACGAGAATCATTCGGTAGCATTAATGGGGTTGATAGCTACTACAGTGGAAACAAACTCTTACTGATAATCAACATATGAGCTCAAGGCCGTGAAGCATGTCAGGGGAAATAATCTTCGCCCTTCAAACTTCATACAGCGTACCCAGACTACAAAGAAACTTCACACTCCATAATTGCCTGCATTGAATTTCCCATGAGTTTGAAACAATATTGTTTTGAATGTCGTTTATTAAATGTGCATACTTTTATTTTAAGCGAGGTATTTCAATCTGTTTTCAACTAAATTAAAGTTGTTTAACTACTAACTACGCAGGTTTCTGATAATAATCTCTCTGGAATATTCTCACTTCAAAATGTCTGTTAGTAATTATAGCACCCCAAAGCTTTTTTGAGGATATCTTAACTGTCAAGAAAAGAGTCAGCAGGAAGAGCTGGCATTTAAGATTGACGTCAATGACAGATCTTGCACAACAGAAAACCCTAGAACTTGAGGAAAATGTTCATATCCTCAAAAATATGATGTTCAGTATCTTGCCGACGACCAAGATATTATATTTTATTCCTGTTTTCCTGACAACAATGCTGTAAGTAGATTGTTTTATGTACAAAAATAGAATGGGACATACGTCTGTGACAGTCGCAGATATCGTATGCCCTTTCCTTTATACCGATCATGTTTCCCCTCGCAGCCATTGTATGTAGAGATGTTATCCGAACGCATGGAACGTAATATATAAGGATAAGAAAACACGGGTATCCGATACCGAGACCCATCGTCAATAATAAACGAGATATCGCGATTTGAAATCGATCACTCGATGTTGTATAATCGTATTGTAATATAGTGTATAGTCAGCGAGTGTGCAGCAGGCTGAATGTCAATGGATTCTGCAAATGAAACGTGGGTTTCATTTCACTCATGACATGGGTCGTTGTGCACCAATCAATATTTTTATTAGAAAATTTATTTTCATTTTTGTGACAGCAATGATCTTCAATACTTTGAATGTTTAATGTTGTAAAGAAAATAAATATTTAGGATCGATGTTCAATCGTCTCTACATAGCTTTTACTTTTATGAAACGAATTCTCTTTTTTTCGATCACGCAGATGGATGAATTTATTCGCCATAAAGTAAATACCAAACAAATAGGCACGAAATATATGTATACTAGCTGCGCTCCGCGGTTTCGTCCGCATAAGTTACGATCCCGTAGGAATATCGGGATAAAAGATATCCTATGTCCTTCTCCAGGTCATGGTCTACCCATGTGCCAAATTACATCTAAATCCGTTCAGCCGTTTTAGCGTGAAAGCGTAACAAACAAACTCACTTTCACATTTATAATACTAGTAGGATATGTCTCTCTATATATTACGATTACTACGATTACTACGAGTTTTTATACAACAATATATACGCTAGTGTATTGTTTACAGGTTAGCACGCTGAAATCTTATTGCGTACTTCAATAATCTTACGTTCTTGTTTCGATATATCCCTCCAAGTTCTTAATCAACACCATAACGTTCGTTCTTATCGTTATTGCAATAACTTTTCATTATTAAGTTATATGTCAGATTACAAACATATTTGCTGAAAATTCCTGCTCGACCCAATTATCCGATAAAAAATGGGCCGGGCGAACCTATTAAAAGTTTCCAACGAAGTTGAAAACTCATTGACAAACGATCAAATAAACAACTCTAAGGGATGTACGATACAGGTACTCGTAGATGGTACATCATTCATGTTTTATTGACTGCATAATTACTGCTTTCAAACTTATAGGAGCCTTAAAATTAAAACTTTTGATTGGTAAAGTGGGGTGAACAAACCATTGACAGTGAGACAAGAATCTTCGCACATTGAGAAAAGCTTCAAAGAAAAACAAATAAGAATGAGAGGCAGTAAAAACAAAACGTACAATCTGAGTTTTATTTCATTGTAGTAAAATGTGTTAAACTTTTATAACCAAAGCTCACATGCACAGAGCATGAGAAAAAGCTAAGCTTTCCAGAACATTTACATTTTACTTTAAAATTCATTAAGTTAAATGTGAATATCTCAGAAGTACAAAGATCAAAAGAAAAATAAAATCTATGAAGAGAAAAGTTTGGTTTGGTGCGATCAATAATTCAGCTCTTTGAACGAATGTATTTGCTAAAAGCAATCGATTTGCTGAGAAATATGACGGCGGGTTGTTAGTTTTGTGTTTAGCTTTACAAACAACTTCTAATATCTAGTATTTGTCGACGCAACTTACTTTAAAATGTAGTCTGTGTAATATAGGAAAGCAAGGTACTTATTTCCATTTAGATAGTTCAGTGAGCAGAGGATGTCTGCGTTATTTCCTCTTCCGTCGGCCACGGCTGGAATCGTAAAACCAATTTTCTCCTTCTAGAGAACCTGTTAAGAGCTTTTCAGCGAATAAATCAAAACACGGGTTATTGTATAGTACCTAAACAAATATCAAACAAGTACTGAATTACCGCTTCAGGTACTCTGAAATATTTATAAATGTTGTTTTCAGTCCGGAATTTAATTTTCCTATATCCTATTATCATTTACTAGCAGTTGCCCGTGACTTCGTCTACGAAGTCCTTCTCCAGGTCCCAGGCTACCTATCTGCCAAATTTCATCCAAAAACGTTCAGTTGTTTTAGCGTCAAAGCGTAACGAACAAACAAACTAACTTTCGCATTTATAATATTAGTTCGCTCATTTAGAGTAGGCTAGGGTCTAGGTACTCTTAAGTTTTAATTGTTGACCCTACCTTTGAATTAAATGAAACAATGTAAACGTCCCGAGTTTGGCTACTATGCTACAGGAAAAAAGGACGCTATTCCATTGGTATATTTTTATACATAACAGAATAAGTAGTCCGTAGAAGCTTAATCTTGTTATTTTGTAAGGAGTCAAAGGTGACCTTTCCAGTCAACGTCACCTTTGAAACTTAAAGGAATCGCACAAAATCTGATTTATAAAAGTTGACAAATTCTTAACCATTTTCGCATTTCAATAATTTCTATTAAGTCATCATCTGCCTAGCCTTTTCCCAACTATGTTGGGGTCGGCTTCCAGTCTAACCGGATACAGCTGAATACCAGTATTTTAAGTGGAGCGACTGCCTATCTGACCTCCACAACCCAGTTACTGGGTAAGTACCCCTTGGTAAGACTGGTTGTCAGACTTTCGGGCTTCTGACGACTCGTAACGACTGTCAAAGATCCACGAATGACAACCGGGACCAACAGCTTAACGTGCTTTCCGAGACACGGCGGGGTCTTAGTATGTAAAGATGGTCACCCATCCACGGACCAACCGCGGCAAGCGTGGCTTAAACTGATCGATCGACCCGTGTGGCTGTTATTACTTAGCTACAAGCCCCCTAATAATTTCTATTAAGTATTGAACAAAAAATGGCTGGCCTTAAAATCAAAATTCCTAATTTGATACACAATCACGAAAAAACAATGTTTAAAAAATGATGGAGGTCGTGATAAAACTGGATTAAATTTTCACTGCCCCAACACTTGTGATTTATTGTTTAATTCAATTGTTTATTGGCCCAATCCCGTCTATTTTCCGTTCTAATTTATTGCCGACTGCCTGCTAGGAATCATAGCAACGGGTTTTATTTTAGATGAGTAAATACGTATTGGGCATTTTAACGCTACACTTTTTCGGATGAAAATCGACGGGTCGTGTCAAGATTGCTCTAATTGCGTTGTATATTTTTGTGATCTGTTTTAGTCAGAGGAATAAAATTAAATAGCCACAAAGATCGAATTCAAGCTATAAACCCAAGTTAGTTGAAGTTACCTACTTATTAACTTTCCTCCCTCTGTATACACTTTAGAAAAGTCCCATAGAGATCAGGTAGGTAACTAGGTCCTATGCCACATACCACAACCTATTTTGAATAAAACTATTTATGTTCTAAGCTTGATCATAGATTAGAATGGCGTCGAACAAGACCGCAAGACAAATGTCAAAATGTTAACCTCAAAAGTGCAGAATTTAAGTTCAGTGTCAAACAGAATAACTATCTGAAGGTCTTTCATACTATAAACAAAATTGTGGTCACTTACCACAAAACCTAGATTCAAGAGTTAAAGCTGCAGTCAGGATACATGATAATGAGGTAGGTATATAGTAAAATTGACTTTTAAAATCGCGGATTGCTTATCTTAGATCTTACAAACTATTATTTAATCATCAATGTTTTTACTACAATATTCAGGTACATCTCGGTGTAATTTTAATGTAATATCCTTGTAAATATGCAATTAGGAGATCATCGGAAACCTCGAGACTAGAGATGTCGATGCATTCCACCAGCTTTTATGACAAGTCTTTTACAGTTCAAGCGGTACGGTTATGGAATGCCTTGTCCGTATCGAAAAGGCTTGCTCAATCATTGCCCACTTTTAAAATTCTGGTAAAAAAACACTTTCTCTCTCCTTAAACATCATCATTACATATAGCTCTTGTTTCACGTTTATAATTTTATATAAGTATATCTATGAATAAGTTTATGCTTTATGTATGTATGTATTTATTGTATATGTAAATGGTACACCACTGACTACCCGCAGTATTGTCTCTCATGTTACCTTTAACCCATCCAATGGTTGTCTGTAAAAAATCGCTTTAAGCGATAAGACCGCCCATTGTGTCACATAAATATCCTATGTAAAATTTTTAAATTTATGTCTGTCATTTTTATGGTGTACAATAAAGATTATTAAATTAGGTATTTTAGTTTTTTTTTTAATGAACTGGGAAAAAAACTCGTACTATTGCTGCGGTTTAGTTAGTTACATTCAGTTAAATTATTTTTAAAGTCAGTTGATGTTTGTAAAATAAAACTAAACATACTGCCGGATTACATCCACTTATGTGTGATGTGAACAAATACTCCATTAATGACTTAAGACTTAATTAACTTACAAAAACGTAACTCATGTTGTTATTTGATGAGCACACACATTGGTTGCTTGTATCTGTAGGTGTAGGTAAATCTGTTTACGCGGAGTTTTCACAAACCTATTATAAAGGGAAAGCGTCGGCCTTCAGTGCTGGAACTGCGAATGGTCGCAACGGTAATAAAATTGTTTACATGTCGAATTGTACGTAACACAATAAGCGGCATCGTAATCTCGAAATGAGGTTTTATACAATTTACCGTCCGTACGTGATTTGGCGCGGGTCCTCTATACAGAAAATAGTACTAAAACTGAAATTGTATCGAAACCAATCTGCGGATAATTACTAATATCTGAGTTGTTAAAACGGCTTTTTTAAAGTACTAGAAATAAAACTAAGTACTTATTGGCATTACAATATAAGAGGAGGGGATTGGACTTTTAATACAAATATTTAAGAAGATCAACATATAAGAAAATTTGATAACAAAATCAAAGAAGCAGAAAAATGCCCGTTAACTAAAACAATAATAAACGCTATAATGTAATGAAATGAAATAATGAAACAACTATGAAGAATAAATAAAAATATACTTCCATCATTCGTAACAACGATCTTCTACTTCTACAATTGCTGTACAAGTATTTGCTTAGGCTGTTGTAATTTATTAATTGAGGGCAATTGCCTTTATCTGCCTCCACATATACACTGACGGATGGCTGACGCCTTATAGATACTGTTTTAAGACCTTTAATAATCGTGTGAACATAGAGTGCAGGATTGTTCCAAAGTTTATTATCAATGTATCCACTATATTTAGCAAAAAAAATTAATACTCAAGATTCTACAAAAATGTACATTTTTTTTTTATTATTATCGCACTATATCTTTGAATTAGAACCGATACGAAGCCTGTAGAAAAAATCAATAAAAGTGTTTCTCTTTCTAGCCACTGTCTATTATTAGCTATGAAAACTGTCTCTAGTTGAATGATTGATATGAAGAAACGAGACAGCATAAACGTGCATATAAGGTACTCGTAAATCAATAGTTATCGTAGTGTTGTGAAAGTTAACCGTTACTAGTTTCATTCATTTCGATTCTGTGATCGACAGTAGCGGTTTGGAGTTTCAGTGGAGCTTTTGATTTAGCTCCAACTGTGAGAGTTCCAGCCGAATGACATTTAAACTTGCCAAATACAACTTTACGGTCCTCTCCTGCAGCGGTGGTGTCTAAACTAAATAAAACATTTCCAGTTTTGTGACTATGAATGCCACGGATCCCAAACTTATGACGGTAAAGAATTTTATTTTGGTTTGGAATACTTAAAACAACCCTTTTTACCTTCTTTGCTATCTTTATTTTCTAAAGTAGAACCTACCCAACAAGGAGAAACATTGTTGGTACTTCTATTCCGGATCAGCCAATTTAAAAGACAAAACTTATCTTTTATCCGCTCTATTATAAAATTATATATATAAATGTAACATATATAAAACACATACTATAGTGAATAGACCTTTTATGAGTTTTTATATGTGAAGTAATTTTAGATCCAATTGTCCAATTAGGGACGCTTAAATATAACTTCAACAAAAAAATATGGCTGGAGCTAAAAATAACAAACGTATAATAAACGCGAGACGCTTTAATTAATACTGTGGTATTTGTGAAGCTCAACATAAATACTCTGCGAAGTACTTAATAAGGGAGATGTATTTGCAGAAAACTTGTGTGGATTGGGTGCGGGGGTATACAAGACAAATACACTCTCGTATCACATGCACCTGCAACCAATATTATTATGTCAGTATCCAACAGAACTTGAGATGCTAAAAATAACTGGGATTTTCTAAGCAAAGTGATAAATCCAATTTGTTACCGACCGTGAAAGAATCAAATTAGTTGAACAGATTGCAACTGAATCCAAGACTGAAAACAAAGAAAACGTTGCTTTTGTAGGAGCTGAGTTCGCAGAAGATAATAATACAAGTTCCAATCGATAGTTCAAACTTACGTGTACGTTTGATATCGATACCTAGGTATTACATGTGTAACAAATAGAGTATCATAAAGCTGTCGTAAGCAGTCGAGAACTCGAAAGGATAATACTGCAGTATTAGTGTGAAACAAACTTGATGTCCTACGAAGTCCATGACCCCTGTGAGCTCTACGGTTTTCGTAGTCCGTTGTAAGCAAAAATACGAGGGACGCGGGTGGATTTAATTTGTTTGTTCTAAGCAACGAGCTCAGAATTTTATTGGACTTGTCTATTTCGCTACACTTTGTTGAGCCACAACAAAAAATATCCAGAGTACCTATTATTGATTGTTTAGTTTTATAGAATGCTTTAATTATGTTTTCTTTCAAAATTGTTTTTACTCGATGTGCTTTGCAAAACGCAGATTTTTATGCAAATGGCACGTAAAGATTTGTATTTTCTGCAACAACAAGTATAAATTGTTTTTTCTACAAAATACCACCAGATTCGGTTCAGCCGTGAAAATATTACAAACAGAGTCCAAGATTTTTTTTCTTCTAGAATATTATGAGTATTCGTTCAAATTTAGGTCGCGAACTTGGCTTGTGATATCCTAAACGAGCAATATTTGTATGTATAAATATACATTTGTAATCACGTTGTCGAAAACGGCTCTAACGATTTCGATGAAAGTTGCAGTATAGGGTTTACGGGGACAAAAATCGATCTAGCTAGGTCTCATATCTAGGAAAATTCGGTTTCTCCGTATTTTCACCGAGCAGAGATCGGTCGCCCAAAGTTTAGAACAAGAGGCTACCTTAGAATCAGACTATTTAGAATAATGACATCTACCTTAGAATCAGACTATTTAGAATAATGACATGGCAGCATGGAATTATTAGTAAGTACCTACTATCATGGCAGCATAGAATTTGTATATACTATACATGGAATTAGTATGAACTATCCTATTCTATTAAATGAGCATTCTCTATTCTCACCCGAGCAGAGCTTGGTCGACCGGTACTAGCCTACTATAGAGCGATTTTGATGTTATCACGATATTTGACGCACGCGTACAGTATGTATAAACACAAGCAAAATAGGAATGTCAAAACTTTCCCCTCGATACTGCTAAAAGAAGTTTTGCGCCGTTCTCATTTCATAATGAAAATATTATTACACTACCCTCTTTATTAGGAAAAATAATGCTCCGCTTTGTTTATGAAGGTACTTCGACTAAGTGAATAACGGATTATTACCTACTTACTATTCCCTTCTTGTATACATATACCAATGTTGTTCTGAAGAAATCGAGGTTATGGGCCCTATTTCGGTATAGCTAATCCAATTCGGACAAACGATGAAAGAAGTCCTACAACTCTGTTTATTTATATTAAAACAATGTAAGACAATCAAATCTTCCACACGTTTACTATAATATATTTGCTACAGTTTCTCGGATCACAGTAAACGGTTTCCAACTTATTAAACTTCGCTTTTCCGTTTTCTATTCATATCTGATATGCACCGTATGAAATAGTTCCACTGCTATTATTTTATATCCCATATAATTGAGTTAGTCCTCGTGGACAGGATGCAGTAAATGAGAAAAGTGGTCTCTCGCTATAGCCGTTCGTTAAAGTTAATAGACTGCGGCTACAACTAGGCGCTACGACTAGCGGAGAGTTGAGAACTCGTCTAAACGAGGCTCCCTAGTTACATATGTTAATATTCATGGCATACGCATTAAGTCCCTCTGGCTCTAAAATGTCACATTTAATTTAAAAGGTTCCATGAGATAAACGCTCCTTATTTATCGTACGTATACCCTAAAAATTACTCGAGATAACTCTGCATAAATTGCGTTTTATGTAAGCTCAAATGAAAGTGTGGAAGTGAACAAAGTGTTAATTAAACTAACGTATACTGTTAAAATAAAATAATATTGTAATCGTACTACATAGTAGTAATACGATAAAGCATTTATAAATAACATTTCATGTCAATAAGGAAAACTAAAATAAACTAAACGAGAGAATGTGCCGTTAGTTATTAATTAACATGAAAATACATAGTAGTTTATCTAAAAACAGAATTGTAATCTCTCCATCATCACTCTGTGTTCAC
This sequence comes from Xanthia icteritia, assembly GCA_949128155.2. NCBI lineage: Eukaryota > Metazoa > Arthropoda > Insecta > Lepidoptera > Noctuidae > Xanthia > Xanthia icteritia. Next base: position 10,339,935 of record OX421935.2, on the reverse strand, counting down.
TATAGTGTTCTTGTATAATACGAATACACATTAAGCTTAAGTCTTATAACAAACGAGGTATTCCCGGGTTTTACTACAATGACCTGTTTTATATGTAGATTTCTCCCCCGTATTCTCTCAAAACGGAAGATAATTTTTGATTCACGAGACGCCACGCTTTGCAAATTGGCAAGTCAACACGAAATAGATTATTACTCAGAATTATCTAAGCATGACTAGTGCACAAATATGAATACATAAAAAAAAAACAACTACTTGAATTTGTGAGAACGTGCACGTGCGGCAGTGAACGGTAGCATCAACTTGAATTTGTGAGAACGTGCACGTGCGGCAGTGAACGGTAGCGTAATGTTCTGAATAAGGTCCATTCATATCAAGGTGTGTCACGATAAGTGTAGTGTTCCGCGGTAACGTATATCACGATGATACAATAATATCGTGCTCACGTACTCCAACTGGCTCGTTAGACGGTAAGTCAGGCACGTGACGCTACTGGGCATGCTTCCAAACCGGTTCGCCAAATACAACGCCATCCTTACCTTCACATGACTGTCAACTCACATGATTCCTACGATTGTAATAGATTCAACACTCAGTTAAATCACTTCTTGTAGGTGTTTTTCACTATTTATTTTGGTGGATTGCACATAGCAGTAATTATCATAAAATAGAAAAAGACAAAAATAGCAGACAAAACAATCTAGTAAATGCGTCACAAAATTCCGCAGCAGTCTATTGCTGAGCTTGGGCCTCCTAAACACGCTTCCAAGAAAAGCCGTATGATGGGTTGACGCTATTGTTGCAAAGAATTATGATGCTGGCCTTCACCTCTACTTTAACACTTAGTAACCTCCAATAAAACTGACCTGAAGCATATAAAAGATGAATTCTTATATAAGAAATTTTCTTCCTAGAAGGCCTGAAACCACAGAGTGTGTTTCATGCCAATATTTGTAAGCTCAATTTAATTTGAAGTAAAAGTAATAGAAGGATATTGTGAGTGTCTGTATGTACTGGGACCTGTAGATAATATTTGTTTTTCAAAGTATACTGGGAAACTTTTCCTCATCCACAAATGAAACTCAACTAACTAGAGATATTGCGTTTTATATAGTTGGCAAGCAATTATTTACAGCAGACTTTTATTGATAGTAATATTAAAGTGTAGATATCAAGACATAAAAAGTCAAAAAATGATTATTACTAAAATTATGAATGGATTTGTTATATCTTGACTTGCAGTTACCCGGACATAATACAATGAGTTTTAGTTTACTTAGTTTGTAATCATTTTGTATTTCACAAAGCCAGCATAATAATAAATGTTTCGTGTGGCGAAATGCATTATATCAAAATGGAATAGTGTCTACGTGACGCCAGCGTAGCGTTTAGGCGTTTACGTAGCGTATGTGTTAGCTACGCGACGTAGCGCATACGAAGCGTTTAGCCGTTTACATAGCGTACCTACGTATGTGTTTTGCTACGAGGCGTAGCGTCTGCGTAGTGTTTAGGCATTTACGTAGCGTATATGTTTCGGTACGGGACGTAGCGCATACGAAACGTTTAAGCGTTTACGTAGCGTATGCATTTTACAACGAGGCACGGCGCCTACGTAGCGTATGTGTTTTGCTACGAGGCACGTTGCTTACAAAGCGTCTACTATGCTACGTACACGCTGAGCACCTTATTACGTCTCAAAAACACCTATCGCATATCATCGCCTGCTCAGTCCACAGACAATATTAAATCCCTTATAAAAACTAAAATACCCACATAAATATTAAAACAAATAAAGTTCCGTTTTTAATCGCGCATCTAAATCATTTCAGCAATTTAATATTTGCCATATATCCATTTTGTTTACGATGTTAACACAGATACGAGTTATTTTTCGGACGATCCGCCCGCGAGACGCTCAAATGTTGTTCCTTAATATTATCTCACATCTCATCATAACATACTCGCCAAAGAAAACAAACTGCCGTGCACCATCCCCTTTAATACTCTAAAATATCTCTTCATACATATTTTGATGCTCTCATGAATAAATATCGTATATTCTCGTATAAAATTTACTATCACAGTTAAATTTGAATGTTAAAGCGTCGAAGCTATTATTTTATTAGCCATTCAAAATTGTTTTAAACGAGACAACGTTTTATTGACAGTCTTAACTTTTGTTTTTCTTTTAAGAGTAATATAAATTCGGAGGATAAACGTTGGATGATGGTAATTGGTATTTAAGAGAAAAGGGAGTACAAGTTAAGAAAAACCTTGAGGAAAATACTGAAGTGGAAAGATACCTTCCTTGGGCGTCTGTGTAAAAAAAAGGGGGCTCGTGAAAAGTGGCGGGTGTATGTTGTGTTTACACATCAATGAACTGTTGTTTATGGTCGAGTGCTACCCACCGCAGAGCGCCCGCGACGTCTATAAAAATATCATAAACACAACCCTTGAAATTAACGATCCTATTAAAATAAAAACAAAAGAATATCAAAGTGATGTTTCAATACCTCTATGTCATGATGACTTCCCGAAATCAGAAAAATTTAACACTACTCTCTGAGAAAATAAACGTAGTATGTAGTAGGTAGATACTTACATGCTAACAGAACGTTTAATCAATATTCGATTAATTATATTTCACTTACAAAGCGTTAGTAACTTGTTCTAACATTTACAATAAAGTCACTTCTATTAGCTAAAGTAATTTGTGTGCAAGGTTAACTAACTTTAGAGAGATTATTAGCTTATGCGACTTCACATGCATGGCATGTAGGCATGTATAAGCTCTACATAGAAGATTTGCTCCTGAGGACGACACTTATACCAAGCAAATTATTAGGTATACTAAAACCACATCAAACATAAAACTAATAATGCAACTACTATTCAATTTAATATGAAAGTCTCTATTTTACTTAGAGACTTTCATCCAACACCCTTAATTTAGGTGTATGAAACGTCGCGTTAACGCCGCGTTAGTTTTGTCGTGCATATGGCTCTGAGCGCTTTCATATATACTGAAGTATTTACGGCAGCTAGCATGAATACAAATTGCAACAATCCTACCCTACATCTACTAGGTATTTGTTTTTATTTCTGTAGTTGTTTCGCTCTCATAAAAAACTTTACAAACGCCGCTTTTATGACTGAACCACGCGTAAAATAAACTGCAATTACAATAGATAGTATCTACGAAATGTAGGTAAACGTTAAACATTCGTTTATCATGAAAATCACACGGTAACATCTGGACAGTTTATTGCGTGGGGTGATTAGTCTCGCGAATGAACCTCGACTTGAAATGTCTTTAGAATGTTATATAGCCTTATCGCATACATACTCGTACATAATGATTTAGCTTGTAGGCCTTACAAAGGATAATTTTTTATTTTGTTAAGTACCTGGTACTTGTTGACAGGCCTATACTGTCCTCCCATACCTATTAACACTGTAATCTTAAAACATTATAAAAGCTAATTATTTTTAAAATGCGGAGTTTCATAAACCTACATGGGCACGTATGAAACGTCAGAAGCTAGATGCATTGTTCCAATTGGTCGTTTCCTATGGAAAATAGCCAGTAAGAAACTCCACATTTTAAAAATAATTGGCTTTTATAATGTTTTAAGATTACAGTGTTAATAGGTATGGGAGGACAGTGTTTATAATTTATAATTTTACTTTATAAGTCAATTTATTTTATTTTAATGTATTGTTGACATAATCTACTCATTACAATGTTTTTTTATGAGTTGTATTGCAATATATGGTTAGCTAGCGACCTCGATATTTTTTTAATTTACCTCGATGGCCCTAGTTTATCAATTATTACTTCCAGTTACAGCTATATGTAAGCGGGCACGCCCTTTATGCCTGGAGGCTTTTTATTTAGATATTGTTTTCGTTAAGTTATTATTATTTCTGCTTGAGTATAGTTCTCGATGTTTTTGGTTGGCATATTGGCGTGTGCTAGCTGTCATGTCATTTTATAATTTAAATTATGTTTTGTGTTGCGTAATGTAAATATCATTTTGCATACTATTGTATAGAATATTTTTTTTTCTAACTGAACAGACAGCTGTGCTGCTGGGGAGTTTGTTGCGCCACTTCTTCTTCCCAGCGAAAGCACTAGGAAGTGGTGAAGGGTGGGCGTTTTGGGGGACTGTCTTATGTAATTTTGACGTTCGAAAAGTGCTGATTCTCAGCCTAGTTTGAATAAATGACTTGAATTTTGAATTATGTGAAATAAAATATTTTGATTTTGAGCTTTGGACTCGTCAGAATACATTATGTTTCCTAATGAATAGGAATGTAAATCACGGTCTGCTTAATGCAACATAATACGATAAATATTGCAAAAGATAAATCTGAATTATGTACAGTGCTATAAACTTCAATGAGTCATTGTACATTAAATACATAAGCGTTGAAATTCTCAATCCTCATCTCCTGATTTCTCTCGATTGCTAATGAAGCCAATATTGATTAATGTGTAAATGAACAACCCTCTCCCGTTTACTGAGGTATATTTACACCAGTATAAACTTGCTCTATGCCTAAATAAATTGTGATAAGGCTGTTCTTATCACAATTTATTTAGGATAGAGCGCATAGAGCAAGTTTCATCATCATTCTTCTGTAAGAATGATGATGAAACTTGCTCTATGCGCCTGAGATTACTCCCCAGTAAACTTTTCAAGCTAATCATGAATAATTTAACTACGTCCATGCAAAGTAATTCTTTTCAAAATTTTAAAATTAAAAAGTCAGTATAAACTTCTTTCTTCAAGATTCTTTGAAAGTAAGAGCTAATTAATTGAACAACAAACATAAAATTGATTCTGAACCTCCTTTGAGTATTAACCAACCCACTTAATGCAAATAGAAACTATAAGACGTCTCCCTAGTTGCGCTCCACTGAATTTGTCGGGTTTCCCAAGTTCAGGTATTAATATGTGGAAAGATCTTCCTCGTCTTGCGCCACACCCTTCTATAAATAACATTAAGGGTAAGCTGGGAAAATATATCCTCAGAAACAATAATTTCGTTTACATGTAGACCAGAAACCCTTTAGGCCCCATTGATGAGCTGTTTAATAACTTTACTATTGTTGCCTTAATCAAATATGTTTTTGACGAACCTTTGTCGATACATCAAACAAACATTATTACTAGAGTATGGTAGCTACTTTAACTGTTGCGAAACATGAAGTAAAAACGTTTTTATTACATTTATTATGTATATCAGGTATGTTAAACATCTTATTATTCAGCCATTATGAATAAATGCTCGGAGGTACTTCAGAGTTCTTTTCTCATTTTTCAATTCCCGCATTAACGAGCTCATACGTTCACTCATATACATAAGGATATGGGCGTAATTGTTTGAAATTACTTTATTTATAGATTACCATGCCATTATTTCGCTTTGCCGGATTCTTTGCCTTGTATCAAAATGGTGATAATTGTACACAGTTTGGAAACTTGCAGTGTCAACAGAGATTATTTTGGTTAATAGGTACTACAAGCAATTTTCCAGAAAATGTATGTACCATACCTACTTAAAATTTACAGAAATTTAAAAAAAAATGCATTGTCTAGAACATTATGGTTGTTGTCAATCAATCAATTATTCAATCATTTATTAGTTAAAAAAAACCATAATATCATTTGCATGGCACTTCTACGTTTAACCTTGGATATTGTTTAATATTAAAGAGATAAATTACAAAAAAGTTTTATTATATCCCATAAAACTATCACAAAACTATAAATCAATCTCTTATTACTATATACGCATTACTTTAAGTACCACTCTCAGAGAAGGTTGTTTCTGAACAAAATATATTATGTATTCCCCTTTTAGACCCACAACGTTTGAGTACTAACTTATAAGAAGAAATCCTATTCAGAAAACAGTGTAAAATATTTAAGAACATTTTATAAACTTCAAACTCGTAAACTTTTATGTTTCAGCCCTTGTTGCCTTTACTGAAACAATATTTAAACACAGTGACTCATTTTTTTAACCTTGGGAACTTGTTAGGAAAAACTGTATTCTGTAGGTATTATCTAGGATCATTATCAGCTGAAAATATGTACGCAGTGATATCAAATTTCCAGCCTCAAAACAGAATCCTTTTGTAAGCCGCCTATAGCTCCTTTCATTATAGATTTGCCTCATGATTTGTTTGAGCGTATTTGTAGCGATTTGCATCTTGGATGTATATTTACAAGGTTTATTTTTGTCCGCAGCCACGGGGAAGACTTGATCGTGACGCCCTTCGCGCAGGTCCTGGCGAGCCTGCGCAGTGTTCGCAACAACTTCTTATGCCTCACCAACGTGCCCGTCTCCAAGTAAGTATTCTTTTGTTTCTGTTCACGCCTTCACTTGACACGAGGGATTGAAATCTTACGATCCTTTCAGTCAAAGAACTTAGATTTGTTAAAAAAATGTATACATATTCTTTTATAGCATTGTAAGTACCAGAAGGTTTGAGAGACAAAGACATGAAAAGCTGAACAAACGCTGTTACCTTATATACAAGCTCGAAGTGCTGAAAACACAAATATTTGCGTTAACGTTACAGACAGGCGCTCTGTGTAGACTCATATAAACTACAGTTTGTCAAAACAAGTAATACGACTGATACTAAATATACATTCATTTTAACATAATGAATTAGTTTCGTGGTTCAGGCGCTTTCCGCTCTACAACAAATTACGTGCCATTTAGATTACTGAAGCTACTGAATAATTAAAATTTGAGATTGCATATCGTAGAGCGGGCTTTAAACCAGCTTACGTGCATTTGTTGTAAATTGGAAACACTGGGTACCAACATTTTTTAGGAAAGCTAACATTCTCCTTCCTTATGTACGTTAATTGGTCAACAAAAACCAAGAAAAAAGTTTTTGTTATAACGTCCGAGTGGTTTGTGACCACAATAGCAGGATATACGAACATAATTGGCTTTTTGATAAGCATAAATTAGTTTGGTAAGCCCCTGTAAAGAAGTGCGTAGTAACAGGAAAACCAAAATATCGAAATATATGTATAGGCCTTTTCCCCACATACATATGGTATATTTTCGCTATCTGTTTTGTGCGATCGTATCAATAAACAGTCGATGGCTTAGCTTCTTTTTATGTCATTTTCTCGAAAATATTCTCGTTCCCTTGTTTTCTTCGACAAACTTTACCTACGTACGTCACTATAATATATAAACACACCCCTTAAGTCTTCACAAAGCTTACTGGTGATCTCGTCTTTGGTAAATATTTCTTTGATGCATTATTAAAACCATTGAATCTTTTAATTTTTTGATTTTCAATATAATAAAGTTACACAATCACGTGAACTGGTTATTTAAGTAAGTAATACATGTTTTGTAAATAATTCATCTACAAAAAAAAGGTAAATTCGACTGACTAATACATTGTTTAACTTAATTCCTAAAATTCTTTGTTTTCGTACATGTTGGTCTTTCCTAGTAATTTGTGACCCCAAATGTATGATTAATACAAACTTTTGTTTATTTTATGATTCATTTTTGGTCAACCAAAATTACTTTTGTCGCATTCAGTTACTCATTCAAAACAATACAATTTATAAAAAACTATATGAAACCTTGAAATATAATTATGGCCAAGTTTAGAAGTGATCATAAAAGTTTTCTTAAAATAGTGTCTACTGATACGTTATCATTTCTTCATCTACCTACTTACAAAGTCTAACGAACTTTGTACTTTACTCGGTGACAAACAGATTAGAACATTGTCTTACAATGTCTGTAGCCTCAAACTTTGAGCAGTCATGCAGCTGCCTTGGCCCAACTTATATTAAGGTGGATTCGCAAGATTAAAAAGTTCTTATGGAACAAATCTATCTTACAGATTCATTAATGATTCTAATAATTATAATTCTGTAAGTACATGTTTGCTATAGTCGCGAATTATATTTTTATCAAGATACTCGTACAACCTGACAGTGACCTGCAAAAAACGTAAGAAAATATTAATTTCGCGGGCTACAACTGCGGATCCACCTTAAGCGGAATCCTCTGACTATAACAATGCATTAAGACAATACTTGAGGTATTACAATATTTGGCTAGAGAGGCGCCACGGCGTCCTCACCTCCTGCCTGACGGAGGTCCTCACCGGACATGGTTGTTTCGGGAGGTTCCTGTTTCGTATCAGGCGGGAGGAAACGCCCGGGTGTCATCACTGCGTGGATCGCCCGGGGGACACGGTGGAGCATACGGTGGAGGTCTGCCCGGCTTGGGCAGAGCATCGCCGTGTCCTCGTGAAGGCGATCGGTGGCGGGGATCTCTCGCGTCCGGCCCTGGTCCAGGCCATGGTACGGAGCGAGAGGGCATGGGAGGCCGTCACCTCCTTCTGCGAAGCAGTAATGCTCGCGAAGGAAGAGGCAGAACGCGTGAGGGAGAGGCAAATTTTGCGCTCTCACGCCCCTAGCCGCCGCAGGAAACGCCCTGGGCGTCGGGAATCGCAGGCCACCGTAGGCGCGGGCTTGTGGACAGTGAGCAATGGGTAGCTCACCGTCCGATAAGGACCAGGCCCGTGTCGACGGCGCGTTGTGTTCCACACGCGCCTCAAAGAGATGTCAGCAATTGAAGGGGTCCGACAGGACCGGTGCCTGCCGGGGTTGCGGGAAAGTCCGAAAGGGATACCGTGGCCACTGGCAACGTACAGGCAACTGAAGGAACACGGTTGGGTTTTAGTCAGTAAGAGTCTGACACGCCCTTCCGCTCCGCCCAGAGAGAGAGAAGTTTTTTAAAATTTCCCATTCAAAAAAGAAAAAAGGTATTACAATATTATAGGTCATATCCATCCGGGACAACCCTACGCGTTATTACACAAACACAAACACAATTTTGAAAAGTCTTATGTGCCTACAATTTCACTGGAATTTGTACCTATGTACGCTTTTATTCGAAACAATGAGAAAAAAATTAGAGTGAGCGTACTTCTCCACAAGGCTATGAAATACCACTGTTTTATAACAACTCGTGTCGTCATTTACCTACCTGACCATATAAACTGTCTTAACAATGGAAAATCTGTCACGAAATTACTACAAAAGATCACCCATTCACGATTTTGCATTTATCATAAATATCCGTGTAAGTAGTAGCCTTACTTATATCTCGACTTCGTCATCAATGTTGATATCTTATGCGCGTGAGCAATTCCAAGGTCTTCCTACTAAGATGTGTGAAGCTTTGGATGCGCAAAGTAACTGTGCTCAGAAATATTGAATGCGTTATATTAATATTTGAAATACAGTACCGTAATAAAGTGTTGTAATAATAATCATTATGTACATACTACCTGTTGTAAATTAACTGATAAGTTTAGCTTATCGCGCCACTCGAGGTGTGATTAAAAGCTTTCGAAGGGTAGACATAGATAGTGTCATGATGTGGGAAAACGCAGTTGTTGTACACAAAAGTCATGTTTGTTGCAAGAAGGCGTGATTGTTGCATCAAAAGCATGCAGATAAATAACTATTGCACAAGCTAATTTTGCTTTGGGGGTTTACATTGATAGACATATTTAAAGTTCAAAACATTTCTTATTCTTGGTGTAAAAATTATATTTCATACTTTTTTCCCAACATTACTCTTGACTAAAAAATGTGCAAGCACTTGTCAATTGTCATTCTGAAATCACGCTTCACCGCAACATCGTGCGGTAGACGTTTCTAATTACTCATCCTTATACATAGTAACGCAAAAATAACGTCACGGTAAACGCGGCTTCTCCATTTATTATTGGTTCCAATGACGTAGGCAGGCCGTGACGTAGTCGTTTCGTCGCGATGACAAAACTGTCGGCAGCGGCTGTTCGGCTGTCGGCTGGCACGCGACCGGCGAATCAGGGTGCTTGCGCGGGTTGACGTCCTCGCCTCGTCACCCACGCGGCGTGCCCAACACATGGCAAGCCTCATGATAAATCAATGTTTTATCATTGAGTTAAATGTACTACGAAGTACATTTAACTCAATGTGTTTAATAAACATTATATATAACAATAAGACCAGTTTCTGATTAAATCAAAAGATATTGCAAATATTTTATTTAAGCTATAATTTTCAACCCTCAAGAATACGATGCATGGAGATAAAGTACAATGATGCCTAATTTAAAGGTTACGCCTGACGTCACCTACGGGACCCTTAACCTTTACAAATCAATAACTTATATATAAGAGCACTTACGAGTGAAATTATACACAATTTAACGTCTACTCTTCAGAATTCATTGTCTTAATAATTTTAAACTGACAGGTCCAGTCTGTTATAACAAAAGATAAATCGAATTTAGCCTACACTAACAACTTCAGGCGTGACTTGTAACCGATCGCAGTATTGAGTATGTATTTTCCTTCAAATATTTATCAGAATATGAAGCTTTAGCTAAAACTCTAACTGGAATCCGTTAGTATTTTAACCTATCCGCTCTGTAAGCGTATAGACAGGCTTTGCAATAAAATTGGCATAGTATTCAGTCTTTTGTATTTAATTATTCAAACAAATTAAGCTGCCGAACGCAAATTAACTTTAATTTACATATTGGCCTTAATAACAGGCCCGTCAAATAAAATTGTTTTATTTAAATCCGTCGTTGGTTATATAACGAACACAATAATGGATAATGTTTTTTGAAAATACAAAGCCTACAGCGACAACTCATCAGTATTATTAATATCTCTGGCCTGACAAATATTTACTCCAGGATGTACTTGCACATTACATGAATTAAATGGTCAACATCATATCTAAGAGGCAATTAATGTGATGGACGGCACATCATGTTGAATTAGTTGTAGCACCCATTTACTGTAATTACGGGCCTCTGTAATAAGAACTCATGGAAAAAATGTTGTATAGGATAAACTTTGTCGGTTTCCGTTCATAATACATTTCGCTTTTCGTTTTTACTTCCTTTTGAAAGACTAATTCATTCACAAACCTACGCATATGGAGTAATTAATGTAAGATAGGTGATTTTCTACTTCTGGGAACGAAATAAACAGTTGTAAATCCCATCTGTCATGTTCCCTTGACATGACCTCTCCACAGTTATCTAACACATGTCTCGACGCTAAATTTAGATTACAAGCATCGCAGACCAAACAACACTAAACGCTTGCTTTTTCTAATTATAGGTCTGTTATTGTGATTATCTGTTTACGATCTACAATGGTTTTACAACTGTACCAGGGTTCCTACAACGTTCATTTAAATTCTTCGTCATTCATCTGTTTCATTTTGAAGTTACCATAAAGTTTTAAATGTTTTTTTATTAGTTTGAGCAGTGTAATTATCTTATTTACATATTTGTGTTTATATAGTATTTATTACTGCTATAATTTGGTATGGTAGCAGCCTTAACGTGGCAACCTTGTTGGAATTATCAACAGACCCGTTGTATAATCTAAAAGTAGTAATAACAACAACACGTTTCATCTGAGGAATTTGAACTTGTTATGTAGCACAATCAGTAGACATATGATAGCGGTCAAAGAGCGTACAATATAGCCTCGTTTAGTTTAAACCAGTTTGAAGCAACTATTTCAGCACATTTCAAGTTCGCGTAACTTTACTTCTAACTTGAAAAAGCTTAAAAAAAAAAAACTCAAGACCTGTGCCTTTCAATCCGATTTGGAACCGAAGCAGAATTTAATATAATTAGTGAACCTTTTCTCAAAGTAAACAGGTCTGTACTTACCTATGAAAGACTTTAGTTCCTACAGATGTCTAATGGTCTATAAAGGTATTCTGCTTTTCAGAGTAATTTTGAATCAAAATCATAATGGACTTTACTTATTAAAACAGCTGATTGATCAATGAAGTTTCATCAGATACATAAAATATATAGCTTTAGTTCCAATTACTTCTAAAGACACCCAACTCGGACAGACGAAGATATTACTATGTCCGTACATTCGTTATTACATCTTTATGTATCACAAATTAGTTTCGTTAGGTTTGGGTCAGAAAGGGACACGACATCTATGTAATTTATTTATACATATATATTTATTCACTACCCTTAAAACGGTAAAGGAAAACATCGTGAGGGAGCCGACATGAACAGTCAGAAAAAGTAGGTAATTGTTTAGCAAATTGATAATTTGGCGTGTTATAGCCATTAAATACAACTGTCAAAGAATGACAGTTGCGATTTGTATATAGGTAAGGACAATTTAACTTGGTAGTCAATTTGAAAAACAATTAATTTCCCTAACTTTATAACAATAAAAAAATTAAAGACATTTTTATCATCCCGTGTGGTTGATTATGGCCCACTCTCTCTCGCAGAGATGAGAGAGACTTGAGTCCAAGTAGTGGAATATTTGTAGACTGATTAATAATTATTGTGTTGATTTATAGTACAGTGTGTAATGTTATGCTTTTCTCGTTTCAGATCACGAAGGTCATCGGGCGCAGCATCTGCTGTTACACCACAACCCAAGAATTTAAACCCAGGAGGTGAGATTTATTTTGTAATCATACTGTATTTTTATTACGCAATATTTATATAGGAAATCACAAAAATACAGAAAAACAAGGCTAGTATAACTACAGTCAGGGCTGTCTTATGTATTTATTTTATTTTATTACACCTATTAACCTTTTTAATAACAATTTATTATATAATTCATTAAAAATTAAAGGAATTTTGAAAGCGCCGGCATTGGTTAACAGCAGTAGTTTTAAACTTGTCAATGACAAAATATAACCTAGACAAACCCAGTTTAGGACGTTAAAGACATGTAAGACATTAAAGTTATCTTTATCTTCACTATAGCGTGGTAAAATGATAAGAAATATACATATGTATAATAACTTCTACAAAACAAATACAGTATCTACAATCGTGTGGGTGAGCACTACTCTCCAAGCTAGGTTATGAAAACCTGTGTAAAGCTGCCTGTCCACAGGAGCGGAGCGAGGCAGAGCGGAGCGGAAAAATGTGCTAATATTAACCAATAGAATCGAAACTCCGCTTCAACGCTCCGCTTCTATTGGTTAAGATTGGCACATTTCTCCGCTCCGCTGCCTCGCTCCGCTCCCGTGGACAGGCAGCCTTAAGGAGAAATAGTCCGATCCCGTAAAGTATAAAGATAGATTCCTTAAACAAATTTAAAGCCTAACATTGGATTCAACCAATTTTTCCAGCAAACAACCCTGTCAAAAGCAGATCCATATACCTGCATTAGTTTTAGTTTGAGGATACTGGATAGAGCTAAGCATTTTGAAGGAGGGCCCTCTACCCTTTTCGAGTTCGAGAAAGCGATTTAGCCAAGTCTCCGCTTTAGCAAAACTCATTTAAAGGGACAAACGGTTCACCGTCCATCTTCTGAGTAGTTAATAATACCAACACAGAAGTAGTTTTCTCAAACTGTCGTTACGGAACATTGTGCGTGTCAATGATAATGACAATGTCAATGATAATGCGACCAAGATTTATAAGTTTTATAGCAACTGTTAATCCCATTTCTATCTATGTAGGCTGTAATGTCCCATTGCCAGGCAAAGGCCTCCGTTTCCCTTTTCCACACACGTCTCGTTATCGTCCTCTGTCATTGCGAGCGGTTAAACCAATTTGCTTGAAGAAAATCTAAAGTTAAGGCGCTGACTTGAAGAAAATGTTCTAAGGAAGCATAAAAAAATATAAGCTTTGTGGTGGCTGAAAAAATGTAGGTATGTAAGTATGTTATGTTTATCTTGAATATATTTCTCAGAACTTGGTTGTTATCAAAACATGTTTTGAAAAAAAATCTCAATACAGATTAACGGTAAACTAACTTTTACCTTGAGTTCCAATTCAAAATATCTGTATTAAATATCAACGTGCGTTGGTATTTCATTAATAACAAGAACGTCTTATTCGAATGCAGAACTTGGTTGGTTTTTATTTTCGATTACTCAACTCATTTTTGAGTATATAGATAATTGCTTCATATTTAGCGATAAATGACAAGCGTTGCGTCATCGCGCTTCCCTTTCTTTTCTATGCAGTCCGACAGTGACCGCGCTTTAGCTCTTGTCAGCGTCTTAAGAGCGTTTATACAGAAAGCGGGCAACATAACAAATAGCTGTCAAATATTTCGCTGTTTTGATTAATTTGACAGTATTACTGTATGGAAATAAGAAATACACATATTTGACAGCTATTTGCGACGTTGCCAACTTTTTGGATGAACGCTCTTAAAATGATACTATCTTACTTAGCTGCAGACGTGGGCAGATGGTAATAACCTGCACTTGAGAGCATAGAGTTAGAATTTCTATCAGTGGAGCGCTTAATGAATTGTCTGCAATAACTAGACAACTTTAGCTATTTCCAAGAGAAAACCACTTAATATCTATGAAAGTAAAACAAATCGCAATGACGCCTTTGAGAAGCATTTTAGTAAAACACAATAAGTTAGCTCGAAGGAGGGAGAAAATTATTTGTCCTTGATGTGGCAAGTCTATCTAAGGTTATTATTATCTTGCTTATAAATGACTAATACCCGTTTTGACTACACTAGGCGATACCTAAACTACACACACATCTATACATAAACTCACGGTTTCTCCCCATGCCATGGGGGTACGCAGAAACTACAGGATGCCACCTGCTACGATCCTTACATGTACTCCTTTTGGTTCGTTTACGTTCGTATACATCTGCTCGCATGCCCGCCGGTTGCCACCAAACTAATGCCTAAGTAAAAGCGCGCTGTTGGATTTTCAGCGCTCAGCTCAGCGTCGAAAGTTTAAAACCCTACAGAGTGCTTTTATTTAGGCATTTGTTTAAGTGTCACCTAGTGTTATTGAAAACGGGCAATAGCGTTACGCGTAATAGACTAAATATAACCAATCGGTAGACCGCAATCGAAGCTAATGCGCACTTTTATATTTTGACAGGATATGATAGCAACACGTAATAACATAATATCACAGGGGACTCATTTTTATCACATGTCGTGGTTGACAGCAATATGACGGGTCGAATAAAAGTGTAAAAGTGTATATAACCTCTTATAAAGTGGTCCTCTGGGTTTTTCAGGTTTACAATGTCTTTAATGCTGCGGCCGTATTTGCGTCTATCGTTGAAAGCAAAGCTCTGTATGTTTTGCTCGCTAAAAATTTATTTATTTATTTAAAACACTCAATTATAACACCTTTACAGACCACATCAAAGGTGATCTTTTAAGTCACAATGTCTACACAATATTACAAATTTACCTGTAAGCAAAATTACAGAGAACAAAATAAATTACAATATACATGAAACGTTTATAATAACCAAACTTGGAGGGCGTGTCAAACTCTCACGAACTAAAACCCACCCGTGTTCCTTCAGTTGCCTGTACGTTGCCAGGGGCCACGGTATCCCTTTCGGACTTTCCCGCGACCCCGGCAGGGTATCCGAACTCTTTCAATTATGATTTGTGCCATTTGAATTAATCTCGGCAGGTTTTGCCCAAATATATCCTCCGATACCATAATAACATTAATAATACGTGCGGCTCGTGACATAGGGGAAAACTTGAGTAGGTAGGTTGTTATCGCGCTAATGCGGATTCCACATTAGCGGCTTCGCCACGTTCATTATGTACCGCCACCTGGGTGGTAAGTGCTACGCAGCCCGAACTATCGCGACGATAACCGATAATGGTTGGTCACATCTGCGTGTATCGTATTACTATGCGAAGCTTTGTCACGACAGACGCAGATGCGGCGCAGCATTAGGTAGGCTGCAGTTTGTGTACGATTATTTATTTTGGATATCTGAAATTGTGCCCTTATTTAGTGGCAGTCCTATCTTTGCTATCAATGAATCTTTCAACTCAGTCTATCGCAGTCCATTGCTGAACATAGGCCTCTACCACGATGCGCCACAACACTCTGTCCTCCACCCTATCTTTGCGATAAGACGTGTTATGTGTCGAGAAAGTTGTGAAGCTGACTCTTACATCAAAGACAGGTGTCAAATTCACACGAAAAACGATTAGTATAGTGATTTCCTTCGGAAAAACACCGACCACGTTACTATCGAAAGTGAAAAGCGTCATTTGATAAAAAATCACCTTATGTCTACGATTCTACGTAAGCATGTCATATTATCAGTCTGTTTACCACGATATCATTTTAATAGCCTTCATAAAACACAGACGAAACACAGAATGTTATACATTAATTAAATATGTATGCGCTAATCCTAAGTTTTCCACAGCATTTTTTTCTTTTTTCCAATATTTATTTAACAGTCGTTACGGGTCAGAACCCCAAAAGTCTGACACCCAGTCTTACCAAGTGGTATAGTGTTACCCAGTAACTGGGTTGTGTGTGGCAGTCAGATATAGGCTGTCGCTCCTTGTAAAATACTGGTATTTAGCTTTATCAGGTTAGACTGGAAGTCGACACCAACATAATTGAGAAAAGGCTAGGCAGATTGATTGAACTAGCATGAAGACCCAATCCTAAGTTTTCCACAAACTTTTTTTCTAGTATTTATTTAACAAATGTGTCTACGAACATTATGTTAAGCAATCAATTAAACTGTCAAGTCAGTGTTTGATAGCAAGTGCTTTTTAAATTTTAAATAGAAATCGACACGATTGCTTTCGTCGAATGGAGAATATGTGTTGTGGCCGCGACTGTACGGCAATATCGTTTGAAAGCAAGTACTTGAATCAATATTGAATGAAATGATTGCGATAGAGCATTTCTGCGGTGCAGCTAAATCGAGACGAGCAGAGAGTTGTAAATAGAGTTCATTTTATTATGCTTTACTTGGCTGTTAAAAGCTGCTTTTCACGTTGCTTTAATTTACTGTGCAGCTGTGCTCAATGAAGAAAGCGAGTCTTCGGACTATGATACAAATAAAGTCAAAATAGTTTTTTTTTAATGTACGTAAATATTGCATAATATAATATATTTCAATAAAACAATTTTAGGTTCAAATGTTGCAGAAAACGTAAACAAATCGTTAAACAAACAAGACAGTAAAATGATTGGCAAACAGTAAACACTTGTGAAAACAAAATAACTAATTTCCCTAAGTAGATTACGGTCGGAACAGAAAAACAGAACACTTTCCTTCATATCCGGTCCGACTGGGAAACGCCCCCATAAACAATGCGTAGCTACGAACTACAGATAGCTATATCTGAGAGTAAACAACCGGCGTACATATTACACATGCTTTGTTTACAATTTTATCAGCAACGTGATCAATTCCCCGATGCGATATAAAGAGATTACGAAGAACATTATGTTACAAGGTAAACAGACCTGTCACATTCTTAGTAATATTCGTACCAGGAAAAGATTTATAATCTTAAGCTCTAAGTTCTCATCCGATCGTAACGATTTGATTGGAAAACCATTCAGAAATGTAATGTCACATAACTTTCTTCGTCTTCGTCGATGTATGCAAACAAAAATTCTCAGGATTTTTTATCCTGTTGGTACATATTTATTTATTCCGTACCTCGTAACAGGATCCATAACCCTTCGTGATTGGATTGTGCGCCGCCTTTAGCAGAAGCCAGACCCGATAATACCGCAAAATTTTCTTTTCCTTTATTCAATAGAGAAAGACAAACTTACTCGAATAGTTACATGAGTACTACAAGATTCATGCATGAGTAGTGCATGAATCTTAAATATTAAATAAAGTTTTCCTTATTGATTTTCCGCTGCAGATTACAACTGCTTATATTGACGAATTGATTACGCAAAAAACGAATTTTCTCGGAAACGTGTCTTGGTCTCACGGCCTGAATAATGTCAACAAGCAATCCTTTATTAATCTGATAACTATAAAAAAGACACAGCTTACTGTTTTAAAAATGATTGGTACATTTAGATATAGATAAACGGTTAAATAAGATAGGTAAACACACAGTTCACATACAAAGGCAGGTAGAAAATTTGAGCAAAGTTCGGGGAAGCTAGCTTTGCTCGATTTAATGAAGGCAAAGTTGACACAACCCAGTCACCGCTGTACGTGTTAAAACAATTTGATTGCGGTTTTCGTTCCAATATAGCTATTATATACACTGAAATCATTACTACTGGACAAGTTTATATTCTGTCCGAGTTTATATAAGGTTTCTGCTTACCTACGCTATATATGTGAATATGATTTATGCGGGAATAGTATGATATTTTTATAATTTGTTACATAAAGCAAATGTCTGATTTATATATAAAATCGGCGAGCTTCGTATGATCGTCACGTCTGCCTCTGCTCGGTCGCACGTGTGTAGTGCTCCTCATTCGTGTATTTCATATAAATGGGATCGGGTTTTATTCGGTAACAAAAATACAAAAAGGTTATATACCTGCTTGCTCTGCATGTAATTTCACGTTAAAAGTTTGTATACAGTTTTCCCTATGCGTTACTACAGGATACAATAAACTTCTTTATCAATTCTATCGAACATCCTCTGTACTGATACCAGCCTAAATCTCTTTAGCCCTTGCGCTGTGAATTAATAACAAAAATTACACATTCAAATAGGGCAAAAATGACACACAGATTAATATGGCACATCGTGTTTTAGAAAAGTTTTGCTTAGTGGAGCGTCTTGTCTGCCAATTTACACCCTAATTGGCTAACACACGATCAATCATAATCTGAATAAATTTGAAGAATTGCTAATCCATAGCTTCATAAGTTCGAAAAATTTGTCTGCTCAACAACGTAAATAACGCAATGAATGTTGTTGAACTGTCAAAATAAAACATTATGATTGATCTGGTAATACGCAATTAGGGTACAGGCTTGTGTAACTGTATCCATCTAAAACTATAGGTACTGTCCGTACAAGTATTTAGGTATTATTGAGATAGGTATGAGGTCTAGAATACGACCTTGTCCTGCGGCTTTATGACGCATCAGCGCTTAAGTATATAAAGCTCACAATGCCCTGCGCAGTCATTACTCCTTTAACCATTTATCTACACAAACGTTTGTGTCAAGCACTCCACAAAGTTATAAACAACGACAAGATCGTTTTTTTGTCAGCACCCTTTTTCGATTGGAAAATGACCACAGATCGTGATAAGACAATTGTCACCTTCGACATAGTTGCCACCGTGGTGAAGGCAACTCGACTACTGCTGCAGTGTTTCGGCAATCATCACTTTGGGTTCATACTGTGTATGTCTGTGTTGATATTTAGAAAGTACAGTGTTTTAAGACCACTTCCATCGATATAGATAAACTTTTCAATCAATTAAAATGTGACTGCAAAATCTGTGATGTTATGTTGACTAATGTTCTGTGTCTCGTGTCTCTGTGATATTAATTAGGTATAATTGTATAATTATTTACGTAGTTGTGGTCGGAGCTTTACGTTGAATGTGAGTAGTTACTAGTTAAGTCCAATGCTAATTAAATATTTTTCCATCGCAAGCGAAAAATACTCATTACCGCTTACCTACTTGAGAAAACCCTTTCAACCGACCAAGA
Organism: Xanthia icteritia; assembly: GCA_949128155.2. Lineage (NCBI taxonomy): Eukaryota > Metazoa > Arthropoda > Insecta > Lepidoptera > Noctuidae > Xanthia > Xanthia icteritia. The sequence continues at coordinate 10,320,423 of OX421935.2, read as the reverse complement.
TTAAAAGAGGATCCGAACTTTTGAACAGTTCTGCGTAGTCATATTGAAAGTTTGAGTAAAATGACCTATAAGGTATTTCCTCACTGTTTTATGAGCAGGTCCTATTGTGTCGTCATTCATCATGTCGTTAAGTTTGACGTGTTTTCTTGCACTAGAGGGGTGTGACACAGAATGTCATACCATAATTGTTGGAGTAATGTTTTGGATTGAACTTTACATTTCCTTAACAGTCACCCACAACACATATTAGCATAACCATCAGTCCCTTGAATTGTAATTTGAGATCGCGTCCACATATGAACATCAGTATAAAAACAAAGTGTTCACAAAGCTCCCACAATTTAAAAATGAGTAAAACGTGCCGCTTCTATTTGGAGCGCGACAGGTACTAATGAGTGCCAATGTGGCCCCGTCGTGAATTGGATTCAGGACGCGCGCTGTCACTCGCAACTCACTGCTTCCAGGAAAAACGTCAAATGTAGGCCACTGTCGCTGTACTCACTGGCGATCATGATACACATCCCTTGCATAGACTTACTATACAAATTATAGGGTTTTATGTCTTTCCTCTTATGGCATCTTTATGCAAGAATGTGTGCACGAGGCAATGTTCCGGGATCAATGCGTTCATAATTCGATCAATCGATTATTCACCGGTTAAGTGATCAGAGGGAAAAGTTAAATTGTTTGTATACCTCCTCTGAACTTTAAATAGCTACCGATCATTTCAATCGAGCCGTGACCAATAATGCGGAAACGATTTTATTTTTGTAGCTATGTCACACCAGTCATTTTTTTTGTGAGCTTTGTTTGAGCTCTGATCCTATTTCCATTGACTTCCAATAAATAGGCTATTTTGGTACTTCCAGCGATTGGTATGTCGTTAAACAATCTAACTTTGTTGTTTTCAAATGCTTTTGACACCATTATGGATGGAAAAGTCAACCCCATTTCACTTTTAAAGTGTTATTTCAATTCTGCAGAAGTAATATGAAACCACAGATCATGAATATATATTTTAAACTGTAGATCCTTGTAATATGCAAAGTAATGTAAATATATATTTTCATTTGTGATTATCTTCTGCACGTTTAAGTTCTTTGACGAAGTGCTGGTTAATTTAGTATGCTCTAGTTTCCCCGGAGGCTGGAGGCCGTAACCATGAGCTATATCACTCCGTGCGAAATTTCACATTTCTCATCATGTTGCCATTTGTACAGAAAACAATTTTTCCTCCGTCAGTTAAATATTTGTCATGTTGTAACAGTAATAGCTCTTCACTGAGACTGTCGAGCTTATTGTCAAACAAATAGTGTGTCTTCGCCGCCATTTGTTAATAGTTATCAAGGTTTTTACGGATTTAGAACCGAAGATTTGTTTTTCATAACGTTTTTTGCATAGTTCATTATTTTCATGCTTCTCTCGGAACAAAAGAAAAAAATACTTTCCTTTGATGACAAAGGCAACAGGGAAAAAAATCGTGATTGCTGGTACTTAATCTTAATTATGATCTGTTCAGTACATTATGGTACCCGAGAGTCCGCGGCATCACAAAGAAGCCTCACGGCTCGTCTCCTGAACGAAAAGATAGAAAGGTTATTAACCTGATGTTAGGTCCAGAGGTCGATGCTTCCTCGCCTTTTAATCTCACATACTACATGGCCTTCTACATAACAATTTGTGGTAAAGCTCTTGGGTAATTCGCCTAAGCCAGGCTCATTGCGGCGACCACGTAACGACTCCTTGAAGTAAACCTACAGTACCCAGTACCTTTAATAAACGTCCTAAACAAACCCGTAGAAAAAGTATTTCTACGTTTTCGTTATCTTAGTTCAGTAGTTCGTAGGTATATTTGGTATCTACTTCTCCGGGTTTTGCACCGAATGTAAAACAAAAAAGATTATCGGTCGTACTTTTTTGTTTATGTATTGATAACACTGATATTATAAACAATAGTGATCTGAGCGATCATGTCAATGTAGTGCACAGGTCATGCTATAGTAGTTAGTAGTCCACTGCAATATTTTGAAGGCTATTTTTATCAGAACGATCCTTATTTTAATGTTATACAGAAAACTGAATTATTCTAACCAATGGGGTATAAATATGAGCTCTTATTGCTCTGTTTACCGGGAAACAGGAAAACAATACCATTTATCCCGACTGCATAAAAAATTATATGCATTGAATTGTTAAACAATGGAAATTATTTAGCCGGTATAAATACTTATGTTGTGATTTTTCCATAAAATGTACCTATTATTTTATAACAAATAGAATGTAAATGGATGATGAATCTAAACAATCATAACTCGTGTAATTCTATAAAGCATTTGCATATAATTCTTGGAATATCGGCAGTACCCAGTAGTGTCGTGGAGGTCAGATAGTATTTATCTGTATTCTTCTATTCACACGCATCTTACTAGACTTTAGAAAGAACGAAGTTGGTCTCAATATAATTAAGAAAAAACCTGAATTTTCCAAGTCGTTGTCTATTCGTTCGTCTGGCAAACCTACTTATTGAATTTTCATCTAAGTCATTAAAAAAAGAAGAATTGATTACTGAAAGGTGAAAGTCAAAGTCAAAGTCAAAGTCAAAGTCAAAGTCAAAGATTTATTTGCAGATAAATATGGTTACAAAAGTTCTTAAATAGATAATGTTAGTAGCTTAGCATATTTAATCATAACATAATGACATGCAAATTTTTGTTATAGGTAGGTAATTACATTATTGCTTAAATTTAAATTGAAAGAATTCTTTTATATTATAGAAGGGATTCTCAATTAGCCACCTACGTAAAGCCCTTTTGAAGCGAACCATTGGAAGTTCTTTAATTTGGTTAGGAATCTTGTTATAAATTTGAATACACATAGGATAACAGCTTCGCCTATATAGTTCCGTTTTTATTCTCGTATTAATTAATCTATTAGGATATCTAGTTTTGAACGCACATTTATCTCCTAGTTTTTCAAACATCTCTGGGTGAGATTTGGTAAATTTACATATTTCCTCAATATAGATGCCAGTCAATGTAAGTATTCTGAGTTTCTTAAACAATGGCTTACAGGATGTGAGTGGGTCTACATTACAAATCGCACGTATACACCTCTTTTGTGCGATGAAGTGTTTAGCTGACCTATTACGAGCTGGATCGCGAACACGAGGCACTGTTTAATTTATATAGTTTTATTAATCTGCATATTCCACTGATCCGGCTACCCCAGCAGACTGCCGCTCACTATCAGTATATTTACAGTCAAATAGGTCAAACTGAAGTCAGACCCCACAGTATCTGATGAGACACTAAGAAGTGACGCACGGGACCACGTCTGATCACACGTAAACAGCGTGAAGTTAATCTGTCCACATCAAATCAACAGTAAGATAAATATTAATCATTGTTATGTTTATTACAAGGTCTAGAACAAATTCGGGCAATTATTTTAACATAATAAATTATGAAGAACATTTTTATCAATATCATTGCCAGTGCAATCAAATTAACTTTTTATCAGCTGTACTTATAACTTCCGAGATCACAGATTTCGTTTTCATATAATACCAAAGTACATAATGATTATACCTAATTCAAAAACACAATCTTTTTCAAGATATCACGGTATCAAATGACAATATATATCTTTCCAATATGCTTTATATACTAATGTAATTCTCCTTGTTCCAGACGAAGCCTACATGAAGCTAGCCTTAGAAACCGTTGAAGAGCTCGACTGGTGCCTCGACCAGCTCGAGACCATTCAAACACATCGCTCCGTGTCCGACATGGCTTCACTTAAGGTCAGTAACACTACATGTTACATACATGGACGGATTCACAATGAATACGACTTTGTAACGATATTTTTACATGCACTGATTATATTGACATGAGGTAAAACAGGTGATTGATCTTTACTCAATATTGAAACGTCAGTGATAAACAACCGGTAAAGAAATATTTGTTTTACGACTCAACACTGTCAATATGAATCTATCATGTAATCTGTGCTTGAAATGAGTAAGAAAATTGAAATTTGTCTCTCTTAGGCCTGTCGTCCACGATGCTACTAAAAAGTAAACAGTTACAAACTCAAATCACTAATAAGTAGTCAGAATCTCACAGTACGAGTATTTCAATGCTGGTCCGTTCACAACAGTGGAGCAGACCGTGTATAACAGTAATTTTGATAGCGTAAGAGCAGTGCCGTGACTTACGAGTTGTAGGTCGTTGGTTCATACCCTGACAGGCGCTTTACTTTGTGTAAATTATTTCATCACCACTGCTCTCAAAACGGTGAAGAAAAACATCCTGAGGAAACCGGCATGTCCTATTATAGAACCAAAAATTCGAAGACATGTGACATCTACCAAGCCGCACTGGGCCCGCGTGGTGGATGACGGCCCTCTCCCTCTCACAGAGAGGAGGCATGTGTCCCAGTAGTGGGAACATTGTAGGCTGATTATGCCGTACATACACAACGCGAATAATTATTAACTCGTTTGTGATTGGTTGCGTCGTTTTCAATTTGTAACACTTAAAAGTAACTTTAAGTAGCATCGTGGACGTTAGGCCTTAAACTGTATTTTCCAAACCAGGTGCACTTAGTTTTGTAGCTAACAAGAATGGATATTTTGGAATAGAACGGTATTTTATCGACTTTTAAATAATATTCGTATTACTCAGAACCAGAATGTCCACGTATTTAGCTACTTAACCGGGTACCAATTAAACGACGACATGCGCATTTCACAACCAAAATCCAATAATGCCAAATTTAATGAGTTTTTCTTGTCATCAAGTTATCTACATAAATACAACTGCAAATAACAGGAGTTAAAATTGCGGCCATCTCGTTAAATATTAAATGTAGGTCAATGATAACTAACTATCTACTTGTATCTAAGATTACTGCTATTAATAGTATATAGGTTACTATTATAAAAGCAATTTACTAGGACAGAAGCCTAGAATATTACCGAACTACGCGTAAAATATCATAATCAGTAACGGTTATAAAACAGATAACGATTCGATATAACGTTTCTAGTAAAAGCTGATAGTCCTTGCGAAACTAGGGTACATAATGTATCACACATTGTTATGTATATAGGTAATAGCCTTGGAATTTAAGAGACAATGTACTTTCATCAAACGTCTTATCATGATTTATGATGATAATTCATGAGAATTATTACTGCCATTTATTTAGACTGTGGAATACCCGCGGCGTGCCAATCCGTACTGGCTCATCTTATATTCTTCAGAATATTGTGCATCAAAACACCTAACATTTGTCTTTTGTTTCTATTTATAATACATTACGCAGAATATACCTAAGAGGAAAACTCTAAACATTCTTATAGTATTGGTCACTGTCTCACTGAAAAAGACTGAAGCTGTAGGCACAGATTTTATGTTGAAAGTGTCTATACAATTCTATTTAGACATTTTAATCACTTCCATTAATTTGTTCTTAAATGACTCACGGAAATTATTACTTACTAGCTTCGTCCGCGTGTAATTTCTTGTTCCCCCGAGTCATCGCGTCGCATCGCATCGCCCGCCCGCGCTATTACTTCATTTTCGCTTTTTTCGCATTTTTGCTTAGCGTTTTTTCTGACGTTTTTTCTATTTGCTGGGCTCCTAAGAGTCGTAGCGTGATGTTAAATAGTCTAAAACCTTCCTCAAGAATTGACTGGCGTTCAAACAAACAAACAAACTTTTCAGCTTTATTACATTAGTATTGATTGACTCTAAGACAATTAAGACATCATACATAATGTAAAGAGTATCTTAAGAAATATAAATTCTTCGATGTACTATAACTTCATTAGTTTGTTGTTCTACGATTATAAGTATGATCTATTTAAGATGACTTCAAGTAATCTATCATTAATATTGCCAAGCCACACTCACGTTAACTCACGTACACATATTATTGCGCTGAGATAAATCATAAGTGTTATGAATGGACCACGAGTGTAGCAAGTGCGGCGCTAACGTGATATTATCATGAAAAACTATACATAAGTCTAGGGGATAATCCAGTAACGATGGAAACTTACTGATGGAATGGTTAGAAGGGAAACTTGTGAATTACACACATAGGTTATACAAATATACCGTCAAAGTGTCACTCGGTATTGTATGCCAGAGTGTGTCGTAGTGTAAGGTGTATAAATGTGTTATTAGATACGTTTAACATCTTTTATGACTTATAATTTACATGAAGCTACTGATTGTCACACAATTTCAGTGTGGAAGCTATTAACGTAAACCGTATTCAACCATGAATCCCTTTTCGTAAGTATATATGTAGCACAACTCACTTTTACGATAGATACTTGTTCCAATTGACTTTTTAATTTCATATTATCCTAAAAGACGACAACCAGTATTACCTAGAGGTATCGTATTACCCAGTAACTGGGTTGTGGAGGTCAGATAGGCAGTCGTTCCATGTAAAATAGTGGTAATCAGCTGCATCCGGTTACACTGGAAGCTGACCCCAATGTATTTGGGAAAAGGCTTGGCAGATTGATTAAAAGATGATGCAACGGTAATTCTTAACTGATATGACCACATCATACAGTGTAATCGGTTTTGGGATTTACCTGACCAGCCTCTTCAGGGAACTAGTTTTGTGTCAACCAACGTGACTTGCTAATCAGTGACCTAAGATAATAGTTTTCCATCAAAATAACGGAAAGCCCATTCTCAAGTATTTGTGCAAAGAGTAGCGTTCTGCGAACACTTTGAAGGTTTACCTTTAAATTTTACTGATGTACTGACTAAATTATTAATTATTTAAATTCTGGTTAAATACTTAAAGCAGTCAGGAATATATGAATGTAATTAAAAACAATTTGTCATCATTATTAAATTGATATATTTCAGATAATCTGTGACTTTCATCATTATCTGTTTGAAGGCCCCCGCAGACGGGCGCGACGCGACACACGTAAAAGGTGAAACAATTTCTATGAAAATTCACGGAAAATTTTCTACCGGTGTCGAGTCGCGCCTGTCTGCTGGAAGGGAAGGAAAAAATTAACATTGATGTAAATTATATAAAAAGCGCAACCGTTTAGTTGTAATGTAATTAGTACCTTTTAGGTAGAATGCAACGAATAACCTATAATAATACCTATATACAACATCCTGTTCACTGCTGAAGAGCAGGTGATTCGATACAGATAGAGTTTTATCACGACAAGTATTTTAGATTAGTGGCTATAACTGTAGTTTTATAATGTTGTAGTCTATACAACAACTTGTTGAAATTCTACAAGTCAAATATATTTTGTTGGTTAGCTTACATTTTGAATCACGTCTCAAGTTAAATATAAATTTCCGCGCCTTCGATCGCACGTCAACGTTCAAAGCTTCTTTGAGTCGGAAAAGTTTTAATGATTTCGAAGCCAAAAGACTTGCTATTCATATATACTTTTCATAATTGACGGAATCTTGGTCAAGTTAGCAAGGTAATTTATTTTCTACAAATTTATTAGCATACACCTAAATATTATTTAATACATAGACCTTGAATTCAGCATAATTACAACGCTCCGTGCGTAAAGTATCAAGCACACAACTCTGCACGAATAAAGGTCATCATCTCAAATTAAAATTTAAGACTCGTTATCCTTTTAGCTCTGAATATACGTAGATTCATTAATGCCTCAAATATTTGAGGGATGAATTTTAATTAAAGGATCCCATTCAACTATCAAGTTACTTGAGACTGTATTTGGACGAAGGCCATTGTGTTCTGTCTCAATTATTATTTAGTGGGGCGCTTTAACTTTTAATAGGACGCGGCTGGCTAGCATTGCACCACTTTGCACCGCTTTATATTGAGTGAGAGGCAGTTAGTTCCTGGTGGATCGATGCGTTTGACGTCACAATGACGCGAACACTTTAATGTTTTTTGCCTGCCTCACAACGATTTTAGACTTAATTCTAAAGGAGCTTTTGATACGATACGTAACTGTACGATTGACGATAGCATGACTGCGGGCTACGCAGCAGTGTACGTGGAATACGTGTGCTGCTTCGATTACATCCAGATGAATGAGTTTCGTTTGCTCACTTAGGTTCTCTCGCTCTTCAGTACCTAAATTTATTTTCAATAGTATCAAAAGCGTGGCTTTATATTCATTTGAACTCTTTGATTACCACATTTCAAGCCATCCAGCTGTGCGATTCCTTTCCTCTATGTAAGTGACAGGATCGATCCTGTGTGACCTTTCGGAGCTTTTGGCAACAAACTAATTCTGGTATATGAGTTTCTTAATGGCTGTGGCAAGGATTACTAAACCCTGGATACCTTCAGAGGAAGGTATCCAGGGTTTAGTAATCCTTGGGTTTACAGTAACCGGCAGTTGGCACTGTTAGTAGCATGTATGCGTGACGCTCTGTCATTAAAACTGAAGGGCAGCCTCGCCGTACCCTCGCGTATGACGCAGATCCCGTCCGAAAAATAATGCGTATATCATTTACAAATCAGTATTTCACAGACAAATCGTCTATTTATGGATGCAGCGGATACGCACGAACGTATCGATTCGATATTGATACGGATTCGATATACACCGTGTTGTTTTTAAACTATTAAAAAATAGGTACTTCAACGGATCCATATTTATTTATTCTTTTCTCTCACCAGTTTGGTGGAAATGTATGATTTGGGCACACCTTCCTGGAAAAACTAGAGCACTAATCTTTGATGTTTTTGGTTAGAGAATCGGGTCTTAATCATTTTATTCAGAATCTTTTCTAAATATAAATCAAATTTCAAGAAGAAGCAGAACTAATTTAATATAATATATTAATAGCACAAAAACATCGTCTTTCCTCAACTCAATTTATGAAAGACGAGCTTACTTGGTTAGCATTCAGCTCAGATTCACAGGTAACATTTGAAAAACCAGCATCGTAAAATTACATTTTTAAATCTTCCGACAGCTACTGTACATTGTCTGGTTTTATAACTCAGCTAGTATCCTTGGGAAATACAAAGAAATACAAAACAGACATCAGCGGTTTACAATGACGTGCCTGTTGTCACATAGAATGTGACTGCGAGAGAGAATGTTTATCGGCTTTAAGATTAATCCGCATTAACTATTCCGGAAGGTTATAAAGTGAGCTTCATCATGCAATCACGAGCGATAAAATAGTTGAGTAGTGTAGTGTGTCGTGTGCGAGTAAGGTCCATGGACGGCGGGTGTCCCCTACGCTCGCACAGTCACGTACGCAGCTGAGTCGTCGCCGCCTGCCTTGCCAGGTCAATTTTCTCATGAAACACTTGTATCTCGAATTCCTTATCTTGCAGTTTGACTGCAGATGAACAGAAAGAATTGCGCTTCATATCAGATATATTTCCATTGCAATCTGAAATCAAATAAGATAATACTTTTTATCTCGACCACCAGTACCTGAAAATCTTCCTAACAATAGCTACTAGCTAGCTAATACTTTCTCTGTCATTCTGATATTTACCTGAAAACTTTTCCTCCATCATATTAAACGTCTACATCCTTCACGCTTCTCACGATCCGTACCTACGATAAATAGAATGAAAATTCGCTGAATCGCTAACAGCCGCCTACACGCTACAGAGGTATATTTCGCCTGAAATATATTATTGAATGTAAATGCAATCTTCAAAAGAAAATCTGTTTTGTACAGCCATGGTTTTAATAATCACACAGTTTAGGTTTGTTCTAATATTTCCTCAAGAATGAAATATCAGATCTTATTTACTTTTGACGCTGTAAAATTTTATATGAAACTTGGAAATGGTCATGTTTGTGTCAACTAAATGACTAGTTACCCACATATTACAATGTTATGAACACGTTATCATTGGTTAACATGATTACAGCCCTTGAAAGATACCTACGTTTCTAGAAAATACATGTTATTTCATAACAATCTACGTCACTGTATTCGCTATTCTGCATTAGCTGAATTATGTACATTCCTAAGACCCATTGTTTATGTAATCCTAACTTTCACTGTCGTTGTTGCATCTGACAGAATGAGGGTGATCGTAACATATAATTTATTTATATACTCGTACAACACGAGTTAGTTTTACCAGTCACACAGATAAGGAGTCACACAGTCCTTAACTGTGTGACTGATAAAACTAACTCCTAACAATATTGGTTGTTAAATTTCTAACTACATGGATGAATATTGAACTACCACTGATGATGAGATTATTTATAAATCAAATTTTAATAGCAAAGCATCGCAATTACCAAATCACTAAATTCCAAGTATACAGTAACGTAGCATAATATTTAGTTTCGATGAAGCTTTTCAGTGCAGGATGTTTGCATGTGTTCTAAATCCTGTAAAAATATGAAGGTTTCATGAAGTAATGGGGCATCTGGCAACACTTACCTATCTAATGACCCGGGTCGCGTGTGACGTCTGTGCCGACCTCAGGCTGAGCGCCCGCCGCCGTTGCCTCGACCACGAAGGTTGACGTGAGTTTCCCGCCACAATAAAACGATATTAGAAAATAAGTACCTACGTGTTCTAGATTTTAAATTTTAATTGACTGTTGTCCTCATTTTCCAAACTTTTTTAATTATTTTGGAAAACGCAAGCCAGGAAATTAAATAATTTCGGAATAATCTTATTATTTAATTATCTTACAGTATTAAATGCGTATATTTCTGCGACTGTTTATTTTCGATATACTCGTATTTACCAAAGACAAAATAAAAATAATCTGATAATGTTTTGAGAATTATGATAATGTACAGCGAACTCGATATTGCTTATGCAAATATAAATCACACCACTTTATGAAACATTTCTCTAATCTAAACTAATAATGGTATTAGTTTTTATTAGGTACCACTTGGGTATAATAAAATTTAAACCATGAGATATAACTTTTTTGTATTAAAAAAATTGTAGTCATGAGACAATTTACGAAAAAATAAAGGTTTTGTTATGTTGTAGATAGTATTTTAAGTATAAGAAAATTAAAATGAATAATTGAATATTATTAATGAAACTTTCAAACTGTGTGCTAAATGCTAAATATATTTACCAACCTTTAATCCCAGCGGAACTAGCTGAATTTCAGTTAGATTTACCCACCCCCAACGTAAAAAACTTACTGCACTGTTTAGGACCATACAAATCAGATTTTTTTAATTAGATCGTCCCATATTCTCTGCCAGTTAATTCCATAAAAAGATGCTCATTTAAATACGTATGCAGGAAGATCTGAAACTATAAAACTGGAATAGGTAAACCACTGAATACTAAATAGGTACATATCTACATACATATTCACACATTTAACCGCATACATTAGGTACCTACTGTAATAATCATGTACTAATAAGGAAATAATGATAGCAAACTAATTGCTGCCTATTTTATGAGAAATACCTATTAATTAGTTGTGACGTACTTGATTACTACGTCACAAATAAGATCTGGCATGCCAACAGTTACTGGTAATTTTGCACTGGTCAACCACACGAGACGTGCTTGTTCTTAACTTTTGATCGTCCATTTTTTTTAATGGAAATACGTCATTAGTAACCGCGATAAAAAAACTTAGTGCGGTTAAGTAGTACTGAGTCATTCGTATGCTTAATTATGATTCATTGTTCTAATCTAATTACATTTTCGTCTCCATGCTGTCTGCGAGTCATTTTGAGTGTAATTTGTCACAATGGGTGACATTATATTTAAGCAGGTAATATTGAATTCAGTTCTCAGAAAATAAGAGGAATTATTATTAAGAAAAAAAAAGGTCCTTTAAAATAGTAGAACAGCAAACAATTATTTAATTAGATATAATTAGAGTAGATACGTGTTCCGTTATCATTGCGAACTAAATTTAAACATTCCGATTTATTTCCTATCGCTGTAACGTCAATTCAACGTACAAGATTCGAGAAGTTGTCACGGTCAACAGTGTCGTGAACTATTATCATCGTTACGTAATTTATTTAACTATATATAGCTACGTAATATTTATTATATAAACACACTAGCGTCCTGTCCCTGCTTAGCACGGTTTGACACTTGACAAAATATCGAGATTTCTTTATTATATCCAAGTTTAATTTAATAATTCTCTTAATGATGATGAAAACCGCATCCATTGTGCAGTTTAGAAGAACTACGCCGTGACACATACAGACACGAAAAGTGACTTTATTTTATACTATATATAATTTTATACTATGTATAAATGTGCTGTCTACTATCTTCGATAAATATCTATAAATAAATAAAAGGTATTCGCACAAAGAATCAGTTGATCTTGTTCAAATTCACCACAATAACAAAAACATATTAACAAATAAAGCGAGCTAATCTTGGTCGAAAATCACAGTTTGTTTAGTTTCTAACGTAAAATTAATTATTCAAATTACTTTGCTGATATTTAATATTAATTATTCTTCTCTTTTATGGAAATTATATTCATGTCACATTATATCGCAAACAATAAAATAATTATGACGTAAAGGAAGTACCTACCTATGTCGGTAGTGGTCTTATGTTATGTACCAGGACACATGAAACAGCTGTAAACGGATTCAATACATATTAATTTGAAAAATATATGAGTAATAAAGTTTAATCAAGGAGACATATCTCATCATCTCATTACTACTAAACTAAAGTGCTGTGTAACCTAAACACTATTAAGAGGACTTATTCTAAAAGTTGGCAACGTCGCAAATAGCTGTCAAATATTTACCTGTTTTGATTAATTTGACAATATTACTGTTAGAATTAAGAAATTTGGCTAACTAGCGAACTAAAATATAGATTATGAAATGCAATAATTAATATCGTAACACCGTATGTTTAGTTTTAGATGTAAAAAATGTATTTAGAAACTTTCCAAATGCCGTTTTACACCTAAAACGGTTACAACATCAAATTCTGTGTTATAATTGCAATTCATTATTAATATTCTAGTTCGCTAGTTAACCACATTTCGTACTTCCATAAAGTGATATTGCCAAATTAATCAAAACAGCGAAATATTTGACATCTATTTGCAACGTTGCCCACTTTCAGAATAAACGCTCTTAATATTATATGTATTTTCGAAGTTGAATGATTTCGAAGCGCATTATTATAATCTAGGCCAGGGCTGCCCATCGTTAAAACATCTGAACATATAACTTGACTTGTTTACGTCTATTTAATCATACATCTGTATCTTATCTTGGCGCAATCAACTCCTTTCTATAAGCATCACAAATTTTAACAATTAGACAGATTGATAAAGCATGTAGCACTGCTAATCATTGTTGAGATATTGTAGTTGTTGTCAAATCATAATGGTTGAATAAAATATTGTTACAATCTAAATCAATATTTTATGTAATTACTTGTGTTTTTACATTTAGGAAGTGAGATAGTATCTGACTTTCTATTGTTTTAAAATACAGTTTCATTGACTAATGTGAGTGTTATCACTAGCCATCTCTTTCACTTTATTAATGAAATTTCGATGTGAGTAACGAAGCGATGAAATCGAATGATAGTAACGTTACTGTGCTCGAATATTTCCACGTCATAGTACGTAGGCAAAGTAAACTCTACCCATCAATAAGGTAAAATATTCACTTCAGAGCGGGAATTACCGACGCGTTCTTTTTGGTCATTAGAAATTATTCGCAGTTCAAAAATACGAAGTTTACCTGCGTGCACACACCTCCGTGACTAAACGTTTATTAAGATAACGCGATTTCTTTTGAAAACTTCAATACCTTATTTCCTTAGACGCTCTAGACTATCGAAAACGATAGACGATAAGAAAAGTCTAGAGTCTAGTCTAGATTTTTCTTTTGTGTTGAATGGGTCTGAATTCTGATATCAACAGCCCTGTTTTTTTACTCAGCCATAATCCAGAACTACCCATGACTTTTTCGAGGTAATGAAAATAATTGAAACAAAAGACCTCAGAGACTGACAGTCTGTCTTTCCAAAATAATTGCAACGTCACTACACATCAGCATTTTCACGTCAATCTTTCAGGGAATTTTACACGCGTTTCAAATGATCCTCGTAAACATAATTTATTTTAAATAATTAATATGTTCCGTTATTTATAATAATTAACCTTTGTTCCCGTAAGAATTCCCATAATATACCACAATACGTCTACAATGTTTTCCAAGTACTTAATCTAACCATTACGTTAAACCACAAGCTGTAATCAAATAACTAACGTGTTTACTATACAAATATTGTACCTATATTACAAATTGTTCATACCCCTAATACGCAATGTAAACTAAATATTCCACTAAAATATTTTCATCCAGTGAGCTGAGCTGTGTTTAAAAAAAACAAAAATAAATTCAAATACATTATATTCTAAAATTACACATACCAATGTTTGAATGCAACTCATTGAACGAATGAAAACTTTCAAACGAAGAAAAGAAAAATAGTGGAATCCACGGCCGAGGCGCCTGCTTTGTGTAACACAAAAACATTTATACTGCTACATCGTTACAGTAATGAGTTCGCGAAACTCACGGGAACACATCCAAATTACTATTTAGGTAGAATACCTACTGTGGAGCATGTTGCATAGACTGCTCTCTGATACGTATTGTTATTCACCGAATTGTTTACTTTCCAATTTTTACTACGTCTACAAGGCAGTCATAACAAAAAATGTTTCGTTCATGAAATTCTACAGCAGCACAACATTGTTAATCTTTTTTTATGAACTTTGCAAAGTAAGGTCGAAATGCTGATGTAAACAACATTCTACATTAATCAAATATCGTGGTTCCAGTGTACCTACTCACTCGTACATTACATGGCTTTCAGGTAATCAGTAACTAGATAAAAATCAATGAAAGTTAACACAAAGAAAAAAACGTTTTCTTACATGTTACATGTCACGTTACTTATTAGAAACGTCATGAGAGCCTATCACCCGTCGTCTGTCCACTATGTTAAGGGAATCGCGATGAAACTGATTCAATTAAATTACGAAACTCGATGCCAAGTTAGCTGATATGATTGAGGGATGACCCAATCGCATCGGGAATGATTAATCCTATTACACTTGATGATCAATTTGACATTAAAACGCATTTATCGAGTATCGTCCGATCACCGCGTCATATTGCCGCGCCCACGCCCCTAATCACGTCTCGCCTATAGGATAAACATTAATTACTATGTTCATATATTACAACCATTTATCAGTACCTAACATCACACAAACAATAACGCGCCAGTTTCAGTTGCCATTAAGTTCGTAGGCGACATAAAAACGTAACTTTAACGATTTTCAGGTAGCTTTATTAGCGCTGTTCGTGTGTGTCATTCTACGTCATACATTATTTGAATAAATAATTCAACTTTCCCGAACGTCAACTTCACCTGTTTACGGTAGATCAAAGAAGCTTTGGAAACCGAAAATTGGAAGTGGCTCCACATTTCATCATGCTTTCTTTTCTTTCTCATGTGGACCACAGAAGAGGTGATCAGTGTTAGAATATTTTCTTTACAGTACCTATCAGATAGGCTTGGGATTAGCTTTTCAGAAAAAGCCAATGCCCAGCTGTGGCCTGCTGTGATGATGAATTCTTACCCAACAAAGTTCTTATTAATTCTATCTTGTTATATTTAACTAATTGTAACGTAATAACGCATTATGTGACGAAATGTCCTAAGAAGATACATAGGTATACGATGTGATCATCCACATGTCAAAAGTTAGTTCTTACACAATGAATGACGCAATTTATCTCAGCCTAAAATGGTGGGTACATAACTCTTACAGATAACACTCGTAGCAACAGATGCTGCGTAGGTACCCACCCTGACGCAAGTAAAATAGTTGAATATTTCCCATATACCATTTTCAGCTTTCAGTACTCTACGCTAGTTTTACGTCATGGTTTAGCCATGAATCAATTTAGGTATTTTTACTCCATTGTTTGTATCCACCCACGCCCACACGGTCGACGTCACAGGGAAATTGAGGGACTAAATTCTCCACAAAAACCCTTAGGGATAGGACGTGGTGGTTTGAAAGCAGGAAACACTTTGATTTAAATTGATGGCCTACTTACTACCTAAATATGTTGTATAGAGTTTTAGTTCAAATGTGTGCATTAGATCAAATTTATAGATCTTTAATGTAGTAAATAAAAGAACGTATGAAATATTTTCATAGGGAAATGAATCCAGATTTGTAGGTCTTGCTGAAAACAGTTAAATGGCCATGGCATTTTTCATCATAAATCATGAAAAAAATGATAAATTACAGTGTTTTGATTTCACATAAAGAATATATCAAATTGATACAAGTAAACACAACGGTCGGATTCCTGAATTCATTCCTAAAATATGTTCCACCGAGAAGAATAAACAACACCGTAAATTGTATTTTGAACACTTGAAATGTTTTCCCATTTTTCGTTAATGATAAAGTAAAACAATGAGTTTACTTAACAATTTATTTACTTTGTATATAAAATACCGTTAACTAATATGTTTACAGAACCATTCGCTTTTTAAAGATAATTTCGGTAATAGGGCGGTATTCGTGTAAGAGATCTTCATTAAATATTTAGAGCGTGATCCAGATTTCAGTGACACAAAAAGTTTCTTTTAGCCTTTCCCTAGAGTGGTGACAACATACTCGTATAACTATCCAGCTAACTACCATATTACGTGATTCACTAGACACGTGAATTAGTTTATAGTTAGAATGCTTTATCTTTTCCATGCCACGGTCCCACACTTAGTGACCTGCTGCTCTATTCCAGTTCCTTCACGCTTTCGGGACATGATATATGATCGTTTGATTTACATTCATATTTATACACGCTGTCTATGTTCATGCAGTTCGTGCTAGATATCTGTGCCATTATGACTAAACTAATAGAAATCTATTTGTAACAAGGCTAATAAAAGGTAGGTAAGGTAAAAGCATTAGAAAACGTTTCAAATTCTCTGAAGTAACGGTTTTGCGTATCTTGAATGTTCCGTCCGACACAGTCAATTTAAGCAAATCATCGAATCAATCGTGCTTGAAATCAATGGGTATGGAGGCTGTTTATGTAGCTGAAAACTATTTCGAGTCAGTTGATATCAGTCAGGGTTTATTTTGGGTGGTAATTTATCTCATACTAGCCCTTATGAAAATATTACGCTGTTCAGAGCAACTGTTTATATAAGAAAAACAGTTTGATATAATAATAGGTAATACGTAACTATCAATATTAAAGCGAAATAAGCTACATTTTTTAGGAGCCAAATGAAGCTAGAAATCTATATAAACTACAAGGCATTTATCTATTGACAGCATTTTTTTAAACCGATTGCAGTGTCGATGACTGATTGTATAAAAACTAGCGTTGTTCCGAGCAGTGCTAAACTTTCACAGAAAATCACAGTTTTTGTTAGAACAGCGGCAATAAATTCAATGACGACTTGAACTGCAAAGACGCTCTCTGTTACGTTAAAGCAAGTTACTGTCTTATCTTAAAATTCGGTATTCACAAAAAAAAATCTGTTGTAACACGAAGGCAACTTCCTGATGTGGGATATAAAGTTAGGACCCACTCCGACTACCAGGGATCAAGATTAGTATTGAAAGCCGATAAGAAACTATGTCAAGGCAATTGTCACCAGATCTACATGTCGTTTCATGGCTGAAAAACATTTTAATTGAGCAGTTAGCAACGACATCTGTTCCAACCTTCTGCTAAGCCCTGTCCACTATCCGCTATCATGTTACTAGGTGCTTTTAAGTACCTAATCTTTAACTTTAAAATTTTATCGACATCTTATCACGTGCTATATATTTTGTTTCACGTTATTCTTGTCAGGTTATTGCTATATATCGTCAGATAAAATCGGACCATTCAAATCAATTAATTGAAACATTTCAACTAAGAATAATGGAGACAAGTTGCATCCGGATAAAAGCGACTCCAGCAAGAACAACTAAACCCAATCCCGTTGAGTCAGATTCGGCCCAACAATTCTCATATATAATGAACGACTTGCAGCCAGGTTGCTTACTAATTGTTTAGTTGGAAAGGCGGTTCCCTCTACACTGTGTCAGAGGAAGCGCGAGCGACTGAATCTAGATTACATGTAAAGCACATTACTGGGAAGGCGGTATTTCTGTAGTGTGCAGAGCTGTGACGATAGTCGTGCTACGCTTAATACGAGGCCGCGTCGCCGCGACCGCTTCAGTGTGGCGATAGCGCTCATAGATAATAGACGTTCTGAAGTAATATCGTGGATTAAATATTTAAGTTCGGAATACGAGCTTAGCAGTTGATTATTTTTTTGTGTTTGAAGATTTATTATTTTGTGTTGTGAAATGCGCGTGTGCGCCGAGAGACAAAGCGTTCGTTTCGCGCCTGCCCGTTGGCTGCGGAGTCGCGCCGTGACGATGGCCCGCTCAATGGATATGTTGCACTTGCAGTTCAAGCGCATGCTGAACAAGGAGCTGAGCCATTTCTCCGAGTCCAGCAAGTCCGGCAACCAGATCTCGGAGTACATCTGCTCTACATTTTTGGGTGAGTGTTCATAAACTTTAAAAATAATTATTGTAGGTACTCCTACCTATTTAGATGTAAATATCACAAACAAGTAACAAGTAATGACTACCAAATAATAAGGGTCCAAGTAATTTATTCAAGTTGTTAATTCTGCATTATTTTAAAATATTTTCACAGCAAGTATGTATTGATAAATTAATACAACTTGATGGAATAAGTTATATTTTAGGAATTTTATCAAATAATACGCAAGTTTTAAGATAGGAACGACAGATAGTAAATGCATTACGGATTGCTACATACTTGCAACTTTGATAACTTTGATATAGAGATAGATTAACTTATCCGCTGAAAAAATGAGTCACGCGTATGTTGTGTCATGTAGACGCGATTGAGCGCACTTCAACATGTCAAAATCTTATAGTGCCTACGTCATCAATCATAGACACCGAGGTTATGCAACGTAACCTTTTTTATTACAGTAGGTACCTACCTACTTGTTAAGTACAACGACCAACAAAAACTGCTCATGATTTCTCCAGAATAGAAACTTAAATTACCTACGATGATTTTGCGTTTAGAGTCAGAAGTTTACTATTGTGAACTAAACATTCAAATATTAAGTCATTCGGAAGTCATAGAACTTTCAATACTTGTACGTATTATAGAATTGTATGCTGCACTTGATCATAATTGAGTACAAGCAATTTCTGGTAATTTGAAGAATTTAATATAAGTAAGTACCTATATAGGAGTGCGTGGTCTGGAAATGTATTAAAGTACATGACCTACTTACTTTATGGTGTAAATGTCCTCCCGCGCCCACTTGTGTGACAATTAAGTATTTCGACCGGCATAATAAATATTCTAAAAGCGCTGTAGCCTATCTGCATGAGTAGAGGAGCGTTACAGTTAAGCGAGTTTAGCTTGCCAGGTTTTCATACATGTGCGTCCACCCGCATGTATGAAAAACTGACGAGCTAAACTAAACTTACTGCAAAATAACTAGGTTCCAATAAAGTAAACAGAATAACAACTAAAAGAATGTTTGTTGAATTTATTCCAGTTGAAGTACCTTAATACACTATTGGCTTAAATTTTAATTATTTTAAAATAACATAATACATGTTAATATATTCTTTCGAAGTAGGTACACAACATGAGTAATAGCCATTATTCATCAAGTGGGATACAGACACAGTGACCTTCCGCATAATGACTTTCTTTGTACGTAGTATAATGTTCCCTGGGAAAACCGGGATTAAAGCGATAAATACGTGCATAGTAAAGAAAAGCTACATTATTACTGACTCAATTCATAAATGCAGAAGATTATCTACCTATTTATTACATGTCATTATCATTATAAATCGCGCCACAAAGTCACTGTATATAAATGGAGCTTTGATATGTGAAATCGACAGGTAAATAAACCTAACAGGATGATAAATAAATGTAAATAAGCGGTATCATTGGCGATAAATCCGATAAACCCAAGCCACGCGCGCGCACTTCCCGCGCTGCAGCAACATCCATATCGATTTTTAAACCTCGTTCAACTGGAACTTAAAGCCAGCTCTCGGAAAGCCCTTGTCATTCTGCATAAACTTTTCATAAATACGTCAAAATTATCATTGATAATGTTGTATACTACTGGTTTAAAAAGTAAGCAGCCATACCAATTACTATGATTCGCATTTGAAATGAATACGACAGCTATGAGCATGAGCAAGCCAAATATTGTTAACACACCAAAGCCCTTTATTATAAATATTCAAGGAGAAGTTATTAAGGACGTAAAACATTTGGCACATAGATACTTTGCATACAACGAGCTATTATTGAACCAATTGCCAAATAAAACGAAGGAATTTCGTAGTACAAATTAATTTGTTTGTGCTCTGAACGACCATGACTAATGATTACGGCAGCCAAAGAATGGGCCACTGTTTTCAATAATATCCGCATCAATTAATAATTTCGTATTTTGTTGTTATTCTGTATCAGATAAGGGTTATCATTATTTTTCTAATTTATTTAATTTATAACTTCAACTGAGCTTTCATTGGAATCGTTAGCGTTACTGAGAAAACGCTGTTCTATCTAAATTTATCTTCATTCATGATTCGTGATTTCAATGGTTTCTTTAAAATAAATTACCACATTGCAATAATATTAATCAACTTCTTCATTTATAGTGGTAATTATTCCAAACTTTATTGCTTTAGCAGCTGAAATTTATTCATCCTTCGGGATAGAACAAACACATTAATTGCGTTCCTATTTCCGATGGGTTGATCGGATTTCTTTCATCTAAATATAGAAAAAAACTGGGTGTGTGTTTATCCGTTGATTAGATAGGCACCGGACGCGTAGTACTATTTCACATAGGTAGATAACAAATTAATCCGTTTGATGTGCTCGGATTATACTTCCATCATGGTGTTGGTCCGCAGGCCCCCTTTAATCGCATCGCCATTTTGTGTAATAAATTACAATTATGAGATTATTAAACTATTCAAATACCATCCACCTTTTTACCATAAACGTGATAATAATCACCAAGTCTAGTGTAAAAAATCTTGGGATCCAAATTAAAAAATCTGAATAATACAAACTCAAGATCTATGTAGAACACAAGAAACGTGATATTTTAATTGTTTAAGCCTTAATTTATCTTTCTGTTAATTCTGACAAGATAACGAAGATTAATATGTAAGTAACATTTTAATAAAACTCAATAATGCTATTACATATTTTGACCCAAATCAATGCAACACCTAACGTCATGATAGTATTCCATAATGTGAGTCCTGAATAAGGTAATGAAAGCCAAGCGGCACGCGAACAATACTATGTAAAATATATCAAAGCTCCCATCGTCATGATTGATTACTTATCTGGTAATAACAAAACTCGCATGTTGACCTGGAAACGTATCAATCATAATAATATGTATTAATGGATACTTCACATTTTCACCTACTTTTTCGGCATCGTAACCCAGTAACACAGTTAAAAAACGCAATAAAAATTGCAATCGGTCGATATTGTTTAGCTTACTGTATTTGCCCAGCTTCTGCCAACTATAAGATGCCAGCTGTGCTGCTAATATTATATTCAGGTCACTCACTGTGTCTATATCCCACTCAACCCAATTTTACTTGATATCCATCAATAAAGTGTTGAAAGCTCGACTATGAAATCGTCCTAACAGTAATTTTTAAAGCATGTATAAAATTGTTTTGTTTTTTTTATTCCAGACAAACAACAAGATATCGACTTACCATCTCTACAAGTGGACGAGGTTGCCGAAGCGCGTGCCAAGAAGAAGGACAAACCGCGTCATACCGGACCAGCAACCACCATGTCACAAGTAAGTACAACACCATTTGAATATGGCATTTATTGATTATGCCCTCAACTTGAAAAATCTTAACAGTTTAATTAACATCTATTCAATTTTGCGATTTTTGCTAATTTTTTTATGTTTTTGTATAGATAACTGGCGTTAAGCGGACACTGACGCACACCAATAGCTTCACTGGAGAACGCGTGCCAAGATATGGAGTAGACACTCCTCACGAGGAAGACCTGGGTCGTCAGCTGGGCGAAATCGATCGATGGGGTGTGGACATCTTCCGCATCGGTGACTTGTCTTGTGGACGACCACTGACTG
Organism: Xanthia icteritia; assembly: GCA_949128155.2. Classification (NCBI taxonomy): domain Eukaryota; kingdom Metazoa; phylum Arthropoda; class Insecta; order Lepidoptera; family Noctuidae; genus Xanthia; species Xanthia icteritia. The sequence continues at coordinate 10,298,185 of OX421935.2, read as the reverse complement.
CCGTCGCGTACGCTGCGTTCACATCCCGGGAGCTTCTGGGCACGCTGCAGATCCCAGCGCGCACTTTCCTTGCCTTCGCCATCACGCTGGAGGAGCACTACATGCGCGACAACCCCTTCCACAACTCACTGCACGCCGCTGACGTGGCGCAGTCTACGCACGTGCTGCTCAACACGCCGGCGCTCGACGCCGTATTCACGCCCATAGAGACGTGCGCCGCTCTGTTCGCGGCGTGCGTGCACGACGTCGACCACCCCGGCCTCACCAACCAATTCCTCGTCAACTCAAGCTCAGAGCTCGCTCTGATGTATAACGACGAGTCAGTTTTAGAGAACCACCATCTCGCCGTAGCGTTCAAGCTTCTCCAGAATGAAGGGTGTGACATATTCATCAACCTTCAAAAGAAACAGAGGCAGACGCTACGAAAGATGGTTATAGACATGGTTCTCTCCACAGACATGTCAAAACACATGAGTCTATTAGCAGACCTGAAAACAATGGTGGAAACAAAGAAGGTTGCTGGCAGTGGCGTGCTATTACTAGACAATTATACAGACAGAATACAGGTGTTGGAGAATCTCGTACATTGTGCCGATCTGAGTAATCCCACTAAACCGCTACCACTCTACAAGCGATGGGTAGCGTTGCTTATGGAAGAATTCTTCCAACAAGGAGACCGCGAGAGGGATCAGGGAATGGATATAAGTCCAATGTGCGATAGGCATAATGCGACGATAGAAAAATCTCAAGTTGGATTTATCGACTACATTGTCCACCCACTGTGGGAGACATGGGCGGATCTAGTACATCCAGACGCTCAGGACATATTAGACACTCTAGAAGAGAACCGTGACTATTATCAAAGTATGATCCCTCCGTCACCGCCGCCAGCGCCCATTCAGCACTCACTGCCCGATGATGACCGCCCCGAACAAATTCGCTTTCAAGTAAGTTGATCTTCTTGCTACCAAAACTTTCAATTTATTTTTCAATATTTCTAAAAATAAATTTAGTTACAAATCTATTTCTCATTTTTAACCCAATAATAAAAGAGAAGAAGGACCGGATACTAATGATGTGTTTTGTTAACAGGTGACGTTAGAGGAGGGTGAAGGCTCAGAGGACTGCGAGGGTGAGGGCGATGGCGGGATGTGACGGAAACTACTGGGAATCTGCAAGAAACTCACTGAGAAGATGCAAGTGTGGTGGAAGCTCTGGCAGTAGCACGGCGCCGGCCGGGCCGGGGCGAGTCTTGTTGATAATAGTAATACTTGTTGACGCTTACCCTCGAAATGGAACGATCCCGATGCATCGTCACATTTCGATCATGATTATTTTTATGTGATTATAACGCAATGTTGTTAAGAGAAATACCTAACGACTAAATAATTATGTCCCTCCAATGACTGTAACGTTCGATTGTCTAGTATTTATACTATTGTTTCGTTTTGTCTAACCAAAGATATATGAAATGTTCTTTCGTTCACGGAGACGTTCGATAATCCCTGTAAGTAGTTAGTATTCGGTTCTTAATGAGTCGTGTAAGTAGTTATAGTCGTCGATGCCGCATAATATATATCGGCTCGACTAAGTAAGGACATTGAAAACGCTTATTAATTGGTATGAAAGGGTAATTTATATTGTCATATCATCCACGTTTCTCATATTTAATACGGGTTTGCGATAATGATGTTATTCACCAAAATATATTAAACATGATAAATATCCTAAATATAAAATCTATTTTAAGGTAAATTTTAAAAATTGCCTTTCGGAGTCGTTGTTGTGTCTTTTCTGAATATATAATATTCGGCCAGCCTCTTACTGCGGTAGTGGCCGAGACTGCGACAGCTCCCGGCCGAACCGATGTTACAGAACCTGCACAGGCAACACTTTGTATCGTAGTCATTGTATCGTGTAATACCAGCCCTGGCACGGACCAGGTGTCGATATTCGGTATTATAGGAAGGTCGAATTCATACTTAAGATCTCTCTTCGTATTTGGTCGGGGGTCAAAAAGACACTTTACCAAATTCATCCTATTAGAAAGCTTTACTTGATTTTTGTGAACCTAAATGCACCTCATTACTTATGGAGGATCGCTGGCGATCCGTTTACTTTTCTCTTTAGAGTAATGTATTATTATTTTTGTAATGTTACGTATTTTATTCTAGTTATCTTTACCCAAATACAAAACAAAAAAAAATGTCATGAATCTTAAAGTTTTCGTGTACGCAACTAACGGCTTGAAGTGTTTGATTAAATTGTTAAGTACTAACAAATGAGTGGTTTGCGACTAAGTTTTATTTTGAGTGGATTCAAATAACTATATTTGCTGAATTAAGTCCAAACTAATCGGCGCGCGGGCCGGGTCTTGCAATAGTAGTAGGTAGTTCTGAAACACTTCGCACAACTGTTTCTACTTCATCCATTTCATGCCAAATATGCTCCTTTAACTGTATAATCATATCAAACAATATCAGAATCGCTGTGCAGATCTGATTTCAACTATGTATAACAATATATGTGTACCTACATAGATTTTTCTTGTAAGGAAAAGAGCGTAACGGATACTTTTAAATATATATAACAACCACTGTGTAAAAGATGTAATATAAATAAGTAGATGTCTGAAAATTGTACATTGGATGGAAAATCTAGTTTTTATCCAGTTTCATGTTCGTCGGTTGCGACCTTTTACATGTTTGTGACAATGTTATATCAATTAGCATGCACATAGCCACTTGAGCATTCAGCTAACATACTCGTATATAAACTTCGTGTAGGTACATTTACAATAATATAAGGAGGGTATAATACTTAATGAACCTGTATTATTTTTGCATTTCATCATCCATCTTTTTTATTTTTAATGAACGATTTTTAAGAGCTGGTCTCTATTCCTTCATGTACTCAAAAGATATTTTGTTTTAAACTGATTAAATGATTTTAGTTCCTCGCACTTCACTTGTTTTGTATTTCTATCATAATGTCCCCTAGTATTATTATGAAAAGTATTTTCTAAGTCATCATTTCTGTCATTCATCAGCATCAAGAAGGAAGGTCCAATGTACATTATTTTCGTAGATAAAGTAAGATTTTATCGGCGATCAAATACTACGAGCATGTGTGCATCGCCTATCTTCGAAGTGTCTGATTTTAAAACTGCATAGTTTAGATATTTGGTACCTACGTCAACGTATATATACATACATACCTACTACATAAAAAATTGGATACGCTTAACTACTTGTGTGTTATAAAATAGAAACATTACGCTTAGAATCATTAATTTTCTAATTAAAACATACGTATTTGTAACTAATTGTGTTGAATATGATATTCGTACTGCAGTAGATCTGTGTAAATCGTACGTACCCAATCTTTGGTAATTCACATAATGTGAGCAATTGCATGTACCTTTACCGAATTGTCATAATCACTACTTTTATAATAACTGTACAATAAACAGGATAATTGAGCAGAATGTATAGGTATCTAGATAATGTACTCGTTGTCTTGTCTTATTTCAATGGATTTACCTAATTGCGTACCTAATGCAATAAAATGGTATATAATATAACCACCATGACATGTCGGATATGCTATGAAACCCTTGTTATGTGCTGTGCTAAATAATTCGTGATTCTACTACCAAAGAACTTCTGATGGGGACAAACAAGCTAACGAGAGTTGTAGCCCGTCGGACATGTCATTATTCAATAGTCATGTAGGATACTTGATTTCACCAAAGGTTTTCAGTGTTGTGTATATGTTTTGTCACTATGGAGAACTATCGCTAAGATTGGATAATACCTAGTTAAATATTAATACCGAGTTAAAAGTGTGCAATGCTGGACATTTGCATTACTTATTATTTATGTTTAAAATTAAAAAAAATAGCTTGTAATAGTTTAAATGAATATTTGAGTTGAATTAAAGAATATTAATGTATTTAGAATAAAAAGATATGGGAGAAAACTCTATACTCGTTTTATTTTCTACTATGAATCACTTAATGTGGTTGGTGACTGGTGGTGTGGTTGGTGACACTTAATGTGGTTGCGATTCACATCCATAAACCACATTAAGTGGTTCATACCACCAGCCTATCGCAACCGAAAGCTGTGAATCCTTGTAACAAAGACGCCATCAACTCTCCCAACAAAGTGAGCAACATGTTACGAATAAAGTAATTGTTCTACCGCGAAATTTTCATAGAAATGAACACTTTAAACTTAAAATGTTTTATCAATAGATCGCGATTTTCATAGAATCGCGTCTTGCTGTCGCGTCGCGCCTGTTTGCGAGAGCCCTAATGTGGACGGGGATTTCTCCGAACTAGTCCAAACAGTTCTTCATACAATTAAAAAGAAAAAAAAAAATTACTTTAATTTCGTTTTTTTTTTACCATCTTGAAAAAGGAGGAGGTCCTTTTTAAAGTCGGTAAAAAAATGACAATTTGCTCCAATACAATATTTAATTTAATTTGACCCACTTCCGCTGTCCATATTTTTTTCCTCCAATACAATGAAATGGTTCATGACATGAAAGTGAGTCGGTAAGTATCAGTATTATAAAAATAAATCGTGAATTTTACAAATGATTGATAAGTCGCACTTGACCAAAAACTAATTATGCCTAAATTATTTTCATGAAAAGAGGGGTAATGGTTCTTGGAACCACTACCTCCCCGTATCTCCTAACTGCCACGTTCAGCATAAGATATTGGATTCGATTCCCAGGTCGAGGAAGTTTTTCCATAAGGCATTGTATTTCTCAGTAGCAGGTAGGATAAGGGCAAGAGAATGACGATTTCGCAGTAGCAGACCTGAGTCAGTTGTGTCGGGTTGATGGCAATATTGGCAATAGGCTTGCCTCCTTTCAAATAATGTGTCCCATTGAGACTCACGTTGAATAAAATGGAAAACCCAAACCTTGTGTCTCTGCGAACATAACAACACACGTTTGTGTTTGCATAATATATGTGTGTAAAAGTACCTAAAGTAGGTATACCTACGAATGTGCGTAATTAAACCCATATTTTTTCGCCACTACGCAAATGCGGTTTAGAAGACATATGGTGTAGGTCAGTGGTTCTCAAACTTTTTTGGTGACGGAACCCTTTTGGGAAGCAAAATACTTGATGGAACCCTACAATAAAACAATAGTTTTTAAAAGAGTATTCTTTATTAATAAGCATAATAAAAGTACAATGTAACAGTTACTAATTATTACTTACTTTACCACATGGCAAGGGGAGGTATGAAACTGTTTTTTATTTTTCATCAATTGGTTGATATCAGGTTTGATAGAAGACAGTTGAAATCTCATATCAGGTTCGGCGTCCAGTCTATTGCGATATTTTGTTTTCGTGGCTGCATAGGTTGAGAATCCTGTTTCGCACAAATATGTTGTTGGGAATGGGAGAAGAATATTCAGAACCATTTTGCCAAGCATTGGATTTTCATCACGGATTCTGCACCAAAAATCGTTGAGAGGCGTCGCCGCGTCGTTTTGAACAGTGACTCCATACTTGTGTCTGATGACATTTCTAAAAGAGATTCATATAATTATCTCGTTTGACATACTTTCGGGCTTTTCCAAGATGGGTAAAAAAGGATTATGAATCCATGAATTCATTAATTCAGTTTCATTTTTGTATTCTGTTCTTCGGGAAAATACTTTTCAAAAGTTGCGCGCATCGAACTGAGATATTGGACCAATTCTTCAAACACATCATCTTGAAACATTTCTGAGTCGTTTTCGCTAAAAAACTCAGAAAAGTGACGTAAAGCTTTCTATTTCTTTCTTACCAACGCAAATAATCCAAAAATCTAATTTTCTTTTGAAGGCAGTTATTTTGTTATAGGCCTGAAACACTGTTGTCTGTTTACCTTGCAATGATAAATTCAATTCGTTCAGTTTTTGAAAGATATCCACCATAAAAGATAATCGGAACAACCAAGTTTTATCATACAAACGGTCCTTCAAATTAAAAGAAGTATCTACTGAAAGAAACATTTGTAACTCGGCTCTAAGTTCAAATAGCCTTGTTAAAGTTTTACCCCGAGACAGCCATCGCACTTCTGTATGGAGCAGCAGTGTTACTTTTATGTTTGCTGCCATAATCTTCACACAATAATGAGAACAATCGGGATTGTAGTGGTCGTGATTTGATAAAATTAATTATTTTTACCGCTTCATCCATAACTAATTTTAGATTTGATGGCTTGAGCCGAGCATTGAGAATCCAACAGAGCGCATCCATTGCGTATCCCAGCGCGTCAAGAAAACACAATTAAAAAAGAAAGGAATAAAGATATCGCATTTAATTTGACACGACTGTTATTTTTTTTACGTTACCAAGGAGAAGGGAAACGACATGCAGTGTCAGTTGTTACTGGATGGCTAGTACTCACACTCCTCTTCACGGCATCGTCGTGTTCATCAGGAGTTCAGGAAACTCCTAAGCCGCTCCGTAATTTCAACAGTCGCGGACCGGCTAGAGCTTTGGTTAGGATATCTGCCTCCATATCTTCGGTTCTCAGATACTTGACCTGTATCGCTCCGTCCATTATGCAATTTCGTATGAAGTGCATTTTTAAGTCAATATGTTTGGACTTGGAATTAACCATTGTGTTTTGACTTAACTTGAGGGCAGCTTGATTGTCGTTTAATATGACTATGCTTTCATAGTTGGCCCCAAGATCTTTGAATAAGCTTTTCAGGTGAATGGCCTCTTTTGCAGCTTCAGTCAAGGCGACATATTCGGCTTCAGCAGTCGATAGTGCTACAGACTTTTGCTTCTTCGACATCCAGCTTATGGCCGTTCCAGCATATTTAAAACAACATCCCGAAAAAGATTTCCGATCGAGCTTACATGCTCCCCAATCTGCGTCAGCCATGCCGTGTAACTCTTGACGAGTTTTTCTAAATATAAGACCAACGCTTTTTGTTCCCTTTAAATACCGCAGTACTCTTTTTGCACATTTAAAATGCTCTTCTCCGTAACAGTCATTAAATTGAGAGAGATAGCTTATGGCAAACATGATATCGGGTCGAGTTGCCACTGCCAGATACATGAGTGTGCCAATCAAATTTTTGTAGGGCAAATTATCCCTTTCATCTCTTCCTCCTTTTTCTAGTCTAAGACCTGGTTCTATGGGCGTAGACGTAGCTTTACAATCTTCCATTTTGAATTTTTTAAGAGTGTCTTCTATGAACTTCTCCTGGTTCAGTTTGATTTCATCTCCCTTATAGCTAACATCTATCCCTATTAGCCGTTTAGGTGTTCCTAAGTCTTTTAACTCAAATTTCATATTTAGGAGGTCTTTTATTTCTTGGAGCTTTCTAGGACACGAATAGGCAATTAACAAGTCGTCGACATAAATAATGATTATGACTTTAACTCCTCTTTTCTCTAGTAAGTATAGACATGGGTCAGCTTCCGATGCTTTGAAACCTATGTACTTTAACTCTGTGTCGAGTTTCTTGTACCATTGCCTCCCTGCCTGTTTGAGTCCATATAAAGCTTTCACGAGATGACAAACTTTCCCTTTGGGATTGTTTTTTATGTCTTTTAGCATACTCATTGTTTTGTTGTACAAAGTTAAATTCTCTTGTATACTTTCTTCAACCATGATTTCAGTCAGGTATTCTTCTAAAAAGTCAGGATATTTCATCACTATCTTTTCTTCTAGTTCACCATTTAGATATGCCGTTGTAACATCCATCTGGTTAAATTTCAAGCCTTCTTCCATGGCTATTCCAACAACAGATCTAATTGAGCTCAGTTTAGCTACAGGAGCGTATGTTTCGTTGTAATCAACGCCTGGTCGCTGAGTGAAACCCCGTGCTACAAGTCTGGCTTTCTTTGTGATACTGTTGTCGGGTCCTATTTTGTTTCTCAGAACCATTTTGTAGTCCACTTCTTTCATGTCTTTGTTCTTCTTTTCTATTTTCCAGGTTCCATTCTTAACATGTGCTCTAATTTCGGCTTTTATAGCATCATGCCAGTAGTTGTCATCTTCATTCTCATCGGATATGTAGGATATCTCCGAGACTAGATGACTTTCTTCAGTCTGGTCCAGTATAAAATCTCTGGTCCAGGACGCCTTTCTCTTTGCGGCCTCCCATTTTCAGGTATTTCTACAATATCTGATGCGTCATCGTAAGACTCTATTTCTTCTGGCGAAGAAACTTCATTTTCTTGCTCGTTACAATTTTGTAACGTATTTTCCTTTTCATCCTCTGTAATTTCAATTTCTATTGGTTGTACATTTTTATTTTTTTTATCATTGTTCCTAATTTTGTTTTCTTTTTCAGGTATCCGAGAGTGTTCCTTTTCATTAATTAGTTTATCATAGTTCTGACTTTCTTCTTCGAAGTACATCTTGTCTATGACTTTTATGTCCCTGCTTATCACTACATCATCGTCTTCGGGTATGTACACTCGGTAAGCCTTTGAGGTCATTGAGTATCCCATGAATACGCCTTCTTTAGCATTCTGGGTCAGTTTTCCTCGTTTGTTCTTTTTCAAAACAAAGGTCTCTGCCACACGTGAAGATGATGTCCACATGGTATTCGGCCTAGCCATTTCTTGAATGGTGTTTCGCCATTCAGTGCTTTGGTAGGGCTACGATTTATAAGGTAGTTTGCAGTTGCTATCGCTTCCGCCCAAAGCTTTTTAGGTGCCTTGGCCTCGATTAACAGACATCTGGCTTTGTCTACCAAGGACCTGTTCTTCCTCTCGCTAATCCCATTTTGTTGAGGGGTGTAAACTGTGGTCAACCTTCTTTGGATGCCATGCGATTTGAGAAAGTCATCGAATTCCTTGTTACGGTATTCTGTGCCATTGTCGGTTTGCAGGTTCTTTATTTTCTTGTTATGGAACGTCTCAACTTCATTTTTATATTCTTTGAAAATATTGAATACGTCACTTTTTCTTTTAATAAAATAAACGTGACAATAGCGACTATAGTCGTCTGTGAAAGTAACATAGTACTTTGATCCTGCTAGTGTATCGCATTCAAAAGGTCCACAAACGTCGCTATGGATTATTTCCAGGTTATCGGTTGTGTAAAGATCATTATGTCTTGTAAACGGTAATCTGGACAATTTACCTTTGATGCAGGTCTCACATGTTTCCATGTCTTCGTCATTTAAGTTTAAGCCATACATTAGGTTATCCTGAGCCATCTTCTTTAAATCTTTTTCGTTTATGTGGCCTAGTTTGCGAAGCCATTCCATAATGTCACTGAAATTTTTTGGTGTGTAATTTGCAGTCTCTTGTCGTCTAGATTGAAAATAGTAAAGCCCATTTTTCTTTCGAGCAGTCAGTGTTATTTCACCGGTTTTTTTTACGACATAGGCTTTTTCTTTTTCAAAAACAACTTTATGTCCTCTGTCCGTTATCTTTGTGATGGATAAAAGGTTTACTGTTAAATCGGGAACATACAGGGTGTCATTGAAGTTATAGCTGTGTTTATTGGTGCTGATTGTAATTCTTCCTTTGCCTTGAATTTTACTAGTATACTTGTCTGACGCCAACTTTAGGGTGCCTTTTTCAAGGGTCATGGTAGAAAACATCGATTTGTCACCGCACATGTGTGATGAGCAGCCGCTATCTAGACACCAGACATTTTCATCGGCTTCTGAATTTACGGTGCTCAAACAAACGTTATAATTGTATTTATTTCCTTTGTCTTTTTCATTTGTGTTTTTCTTCTTGCCCCAACATGTCTCGATAGTGTGACCTTTCTTTTTACAGCTCTTGCAGTACAATCTTTGCCTATTTTTCTTGATATGGTATGCTTCTGAGCTTTCAGGCTGATCATGTCCGCTCCTTGCTTGGTATTCTTCCAGAATCTTTACTTTTAGATCTTCAGGATTAGGCAGGGTGTCTCGAGATTCGATGGCTATTCTGAAGTTCTCAAAAGTTATCGGCAAACTGTAGAGAAGCATTATGCTAAGCAGTTCTGGAGGTACCTTTATATCCATATCTGCGAGTTTGTCCACGATGTCCATGAAGTTATTTATGTGGTCACGTATATCTTCCCCTGTGGTCATACGTTTTAGAACCAACTGTTTTAATAAGGTAGCTTTTCTCGCAGGCCCAGTGCTTTGGTAAGTAGCCTTCAGTTTGTCCCATACAGCTTTTGATGTTGTGCAGACTTTAATTTGTTTTAATTCAGATGGTGACAATAAAAGTAGGATTTCAGCCCTTGCCTTCAAGTCCTCTTTTTTGAACACCAATCTCGCCGCCGCATCCGTAGCTGGTGGTAATATTTTCTCGCCGCTTACAATATCCCAAAAATCATTTTTAATTAGGACCGCTTGTGCTTGCAGACACCAGGTATCGTAGTTTGACTTTGTCAATGGTTCTATGTGACGATAACTCGTGGTTGATGCCATTTTTCATAATTGCAAAACATAACCACGCTCTGCTACCAATTTGTGAGGAATTAATTAATTAAAAAAGAAAGGAATAAAGATATCGCATTTAATTTGACACGACTGTTATTTTTTTTACGTTACCAAGGAGAAGGGAAACGACATGCAGTGTCAGTTGTTACTGGATGGCCAGTACTCACAGTTGGATACTAAACTCTCGGCGCTAAACAGAACATCGAAAATCCAATTCGCGAAAAAAATCGCCGCAATAATTTTAAACAATATTTTCAATTAACTGTGTTTTATTATATTTTTACTTTCTTTTATATTTTCATAATAGTTGATTCTTACCATTAACCTTTTCAAATGGCACGGTATAATTCTGCCTACACACGACTAGTATTTGTCTTAATAAAATAAAGCAATAATAAATGGGTAAATTTGGCTTACATGGCATCCCTAAATTCACTCACACATAAATTTGTCGCCGCCATTACGGGACACAGTTTTGTCTTAGCGGGAGTTCTGTCCTACCTTTTTTATACGTCTATGAAACCACCTATCACTTTTTGAGCCGGATGATAAGGCCCAATTTAAAAGGAAAATAGTACAAAAGCCTCTGGTCCAGTCCGATTCAAACTTAATGGCGGCTCGGAACATGAGGCGAGTCGTTGCGCAGTAACAAATTCATGGGTCAGCGGGGGTGAGGGATGCGGTACTGCGCAGCGAGCAGCTAACTTCCGAGCCGCCATTAACTTTGAATCGAAATATAGTAAGTACCTCGAAGCAGATTACAGTTATGTAACCGAAACTGCTACACCATGGCGGTGAAAATTTATAATAAACTACCGGAAAAAATTAGGAAAATGAATAACATAGAATTTGATAATATTTTTTTTTTTTTTTTTAATAGAACTAAGCAATTGGCTTTGTGACAATGTTTTTATACAATAGGTAGATGATTATTTAATTTTTTAACAGACATGATGAATATAAATTTACGAACATTTATTTAAATTATAATTATTGAAATTATTTATAAATTTACTTAATCAATAAATTGAGGAACTGCCTTGACAGTGAGATATAATCTAATAATATAAGGTAGGTACCCCAGGTCATTAACGCCATCTGTTGAATAACACCCAAACTACAGAAAACGCACTTTTATTTTATATTTCTGTCAAAATTCAGGTAAATATCCTTCATATTTCGTTAATTTATTTAAGGCAATATTCGTAATTTTGTGTAATACTTTCGAAATAACAATAACACACTCGGATAATAACACCCAGTCAAATGATCGTTGGGCGCTACTACCCGTCATGGGCGCTATTGTTTTCTTTTTATAAAATATGGGCTTGCGTTTGACCAGTCTCACTTGATGTAAAGTGACAACAAGGGATGGAACGCGCTTACCCAGAAAATGCCTATTACTGAATACAGACACAGGAGTACCAGATCTCATATTATTAAAAGGTAATTCTTACTTAAGTATAGCCATTGGTGCCGATTCTCTTGTACACCGAACTAAACTAACTAAACTATCACTAAAATTCCTTACTTTTTACTATGAGAATCTTAACGCTATTCTGCAATAAAAAGTCTCGTAAACTTAAAAATTATTTTGACACAACTAAATCGAATTTGACAATCGCGACTCCGCGTGGTACACACTTATTTGCCATACCCCGTGAATTTTTTTAGAGCCGGAGGTGAGCCTCGACGTGTTTTATATGGAATTTTTCACGTTTTGCATGGAAAATAAAAAAAAATATTACCTACGTGTTGATAATTAGGGGTATAAGGGTCTCATAAAGGGGGTCGAAATTTTCATTATTTTTGCGATAGGACACACCATTTTCGAGTTATAAGCAAAAGAAAAGAAAAAAATATATATACAGTACTGTTTTTGCATCTGAAGTCGAGGTGTTCGTGTGAATTTTAGTTCATGACAACTAATAGTATTCCACACCATATTTTATCGCGATTAAAAATGGTCAGATTTAGATAAAAAATTAAAATTTTAGGTGAAAAACGTCAAATTCAGAATAGCAAAATTGTCATTTTCACTAAATTAAAATCCGTGAGCCATCTTAGTGCTGTCAAACTAAAATATAGTTAAGTTGTGTCACTTTAGTCTATTTCAGAATGGGAATTCATCGTTTGACAGGAATAAACTAAATTTTAGTGATTTTTAGACTAGTTTAGAGGCATTTGTGACAAGAGAATCGGCACCATTGTCATCTAGGTTAAGAGCACCATTGCCCACTATAGTTTAATAACACCCAATGTAAGCTTAGATTAAAATATTCTTTTTTGAAAAAAACAGCTGTAATACTTTTATTTTGTATAATTTTTTATGTCAAAAGTTAAAAGTTTTGTTAAAAAATATTATCTAGGAGTTTCATGTTACTTTACGCGTGTTAAGAAGTTACGATAGTTTTTATATTAAATAATTGATTTGTTACATTCCTTTTATTTCTAATAAAGAAATTTATATGTGACTTTTATGTTTTATTAGATTTATAACCCCTATGAATGTATTTTTGCGTCCAGCATCTTATTAATAGAGATCGGATATTCGGATGCATATTTACCTAAAATTGAGGTGTTGGCTATTATGGAAAGCACTTTTGTATCGGTCGCAAAAATCTCGCTATTCCGGAATTGATAAATTTAGTACTTTTTGACTATAGAAAATAAAATAATGTTGTAAAGTAAGTTGCCAAATGGACATAGCACATAGCGAGAAACAACTCGGTGCCTTGAGTTTCTTAAAAAAATGCTTACTGTAGGTACATACATTTTTATGTTAACACCGCATAAGTAACCTTTGTAAGAAGGCTGATAAGTCGTATTCAGTAGCCACTTCCGTAATTTCTTAGCCAAAACTTCACTTTAGGTAAAGATGCATCCGAATATCCGATCTCTACTTATTAAGCAAACGGGCGGTAATAAACACATTATTTTTAATAACACCCAAGACAAGGTTTTTAAAAAGATGTTATTTACATGGACATCTTAAATACTTACACCTAACACCTAGCATCCTTAAATTCTGAAAATGGTGTTAAATCTTTTTATCGAATTATTCTTTCCGTTTAAATAGTATTTACAGGTTTAAGTTAGGTGGACGTTAATAGCCTGGGGTACCTTATTTTATAACATTAACTGTGTCTAATTAATCAAGCAACACTGTAAATATTGTACTATGATTATGATGTATATGACATGAAAGTTTTTAGCACCTCACCTAGGAAATAGGAGTTGCTTTAAACAATACATTTAGAAATAGGAGTTTCTTTGTTGACTTATGCAGAAAATATGTAGAATTAAGAGAAACTAGGATTCAAGGGCGAGCGTAGTGAGCTCGAAAATTTTTGGCATCCCGGGCCTCGGAGGTTCGATTTGTTTTGACCGTTCTTACATAATATTTCATTGGACCTTCTGTCCAAGCGCGCTCCCCCAGAGCGCGCTCTGTAAAATTTAAATTGCTACACCTACTGCTTGGACAATCGGGCTTGCCTTATCGAGTCGTCCTCGTGGCTCCCCTTGGCTTATCGAGTCGTACTCGTCCTCTCTTCGGACTTCAGATAACCCTACTCATACATATATAGTAGTCTATGACCCTACTAAACCCCATCTTAACCTGCTCCATTCTTCCCTGAATTCGATGATCTTCTCGTCGGTCCCGAGTGTACGCGTGTTGTATGTTGCCATAATCCAGTTTTCGATGATTGTGGTAGCCAGATCTCTTCCGGGGATTCTTAGCACCCCTTGCCTCACCCTGGAAATAACCACCACTAGGGGCCATTTTTGTTCTTGGTGCTTGTCATTTTGGAGGGGTTGCCATAATCGCCATGCTTGGCAGGCGGGTTGGCGATCGCAGTACCTATGGTTTTAAAAATGCATAGACAACGCTGCTGCCCATTCTCTAGAAGTCCCTTAGACGCCTTTTACCACGGGAAGAAATTGGGTGGGTTGGTTTCTTCAAGTCCGGCACCACATGGATCAGCTAGAGTCCGATTCAGTCAGGATCAAATACTGCAACAAAACGTGCTACAAAAAATTTGCCAGTTTTTACAATTTTTATGTTTTTTGTAAAGAAAATTTGAAAAAAAATACCATTTCATTTGATTTGTCACACTATATTTGTTCACAGAATTTGATCCATACCATACCAGCTACACTATCGGTTAGTGCAATAAAGCAGGGTGCTGCTATGTAAAAAAACGGGTTTGATTCCTGGCTTAGGCAGAAACTTTGACAAAAAACGCTCTTTTATTTTCCCTCAAAATTTAAATCATGGATCCTTTGACCACTCATAGTTTCGAATGTAACCTGATGTGCCATCAAAACAATCATGTTCATTTACGCGATTGACATACACATTCAGCGTGGGTTGAAGATGATCCCAATAACCGACAGGGAATAGGTATCTATGCAAAATTTTAACTGAATCTATCTGGTAGTTGCGTGGTATATTCAGCAGAGCAGTATACCTTCCTACTATCCTATCAGGGCGCGAGTCCTACTAACACTTATCTGTATTTTTTTATAAATAAGCATTCAATAACTAACTACACACACATGATTAAGAACTTATTTTCTTTTGTTAAATCGGAAAAAAACCCCCTCCCCGTGATTTTACATTAAAATTAACTCTTTAATCACCGTTTTCTAATAGTCATAGCGATGCGAGACGAGGTTGGACTCGCCTTGTGTGTTTGTGTGTTGTGCAATGTGCAACTTCCTTTATTTTCCTACCTAGTCTGTGGAAATATGATATTGTACTATTTTATATAATCTGTTCCAACAATTCGTTTATTTCATTGTTTATTTCATTGGGTAACACCTATAAAACATGGTTTCTACTTTTGTCTCTTTCTTACAAAGGGTAAATTACAATATGCTATCCTGCTGTCACCATCAAAATGTCTATCTTTAGGTTGTGAAGTTGTGAAACAGAAGAGAGTCGAGAGGTTAAAAACCGCTTTCAGTCGCATGGAAATTTAGTGCCCTCTTTACAATTATTTTTGTTTTCGAGTCCTACAACAGTTGCAATGGCCGCCGTGAAAAAGGATGAAGAATTAATTACAAATGATGCTGATGATGTTGAAAACGGTGAGGAAGAGGAACTAGATGCAGTGGAAGAGGGTGAAACTAAAGATCCCGCTAAGAAAAAGAAAAAGAAAAAAAAGAAGAAGAAGGCAGGTTAGAGAGTAATATTTATATTAATTTAAACATACTCATCGCTTGCGAACGTACATTACCCTCTAAATGTCTATTTTTATCTTTAGAGCGCATAGTAACGAGGCGCCTACGCTTAAGCTGATAATATTGCGTCGTTTTTACCTAATTAGTTAGGTATTGTATTGGCTTACTTAAACTTTAGTTATTATCGTAAACATTCGTATTGAGACAATGTACTGTGAAATAACGAATGCTAAAATACTCACTAATGATTTATCACTTTTGACATGGTTAGTACTTAGCATTAATGTATGTAAATATTTTTTCCTACTATGAATCACAAGAATCCCAGCTTGACTTGTTTTGCACTAATTTTTTGTCCATTCCAACTAGTAATCACAGCTATGATATTTTCTTTTGGTTGTCTAATGCTCCTGCTACACCTGCATTAATGCTAACATCTGATCCAAACTGCGCCTTAACTATGGTGTAAAAATTTATCATGTTTAAAGAGTGGTTACATAAATGATGTTCAACTCCAAAATTTAGTGTTACATTATGTTAACCACATTCAAAATGTAGTTAGAAGCTGCCGCGGTACTTTGTTGTCCTTAGTCGGCGTGTGCGGTGCATAGAATGAGACAGCACTAATGTAGCCAATGAGATTAACAAAAAACCGACACCTGATTTATCGTTTAATGTCTAACGTCATTAAAAATGTCATATCTCACTAATTAACATATTAAATATTGGTCACATCTGTGCATAATGTGTTATTTAAGGCGCTAATTTATGTGTAACGATGCAGGTGTGGCAGAAACATTAGAGTAACGACTAACAAAAACAACTAAACAACATGAGTCTCACTAATTACTGAGCAATTAATTCGTTTTCTGTTTGTCCTTTAGAAAATGGAGCAAATCCTGAAAATGAAACAACTGAAGTGACAAATGCTTCAGAAAAAATAGAAACAGCTGTTGAAGATGGAGGTGCAGAGGGTGATGAGAAAAAGAAGAAGAAAAAAAAGAACAAAAGTAAATCTGGCAAAGGTCCATCTAAGGAGCAGACTAACCCACCAACCATCCCCATTGCTGAGCTGTATCCTGATGGTATGTTCTTATTATACTAAAAATATGATTTAAAAAAAATATTATGATATTTTGAAGACAAGAAACAATGTCCAAGCATCCTGTTCTATATCTTATCTTATTCTCAGTGTATAATTTTATATGAAAAGATTACCTATCTCAAACAACAACAATAATCATCTACAATGCAAAAAAAAAAAAAACAATTCACACAAAGAATGAGATGACCTCATCTCATTCTTTACTAGTCCACATCTTTAGTAAACATGTTAATGAATAAGCCTATTATTTATTAATTTTGAATCTCCAACAAAACATACACAAGATATGACAAATAATGGGCAACATTAGGTATTGAGTAAGTTAACTCCTTGACTTATAGGAGACTACAGCATGCACAATAAAGTTTACAACTCCACTAACATTTCAAATTAATTGTATAGGCAACTTCCCTGAGGGTGAGATAGCAGAACATGGTCCAGCTGAAGGAATTGATGAAAGAACAGCTAAGCAGCGCTTCTCCAGCGAAGAGAAGAGGGCTTTAGATAGACTGCACCAGGACATCTATCAGGAAATAAGACATGCTGCTGAAGCACACAGACAAGTAAATTATTGAATGATTTTTACTAATTACTAATCAAATAACAATAATATATTACTTTGAAGTTGTAAAGGGTGGTTTACAAAATCCAGTTCAAAATACTTTCATGTGTCCATTAAAGAATTCAGTGCCAAACAGCAAATAAATCACAATGACAATGTTTCATCACATTGTCCTTGGTCTTCATTGAATTTTATTGCAAAACAAATAATTTAAGCCATCTGTATATCAATTGTAATTTCAGACACGTAAATACATGCGTGACTGGATCAAACCAGGCATGACTATGATTCAAATCTGTGAAGAACTGGAATCAACTGCAAGACGTCTGATTGGCGAAGATGGACTTAAGGCGGGGCTGGCTTTCCCCACTGGCTGCAGCCGTAATCAATGTGCTGCTCACTACACACCAAATACTGGTAAGAATCCTTATGGTTGCACAAGCTAAGCTTTAAGTTGTAGTACAAATCTATACAATTTGCAACTGATGAATGAAAAGCTGACTTTGCTATCTTCTAATAATTCCTGTAATTTAAGTTGTTTTAAAGTTCCAATGTGACTAATGCCTCAGTAACTTCCTAGTTTCTAATAGCTAAATCTCAACCAATTTCCTAACAATTTCGATGTTTTAATATAGGTGACACGACAGTCCTGGAATATGACGATGTCGTGAAGATTGACTTTGGTACTCACATCAATGGGCGCATCATCGACTGTGCGTTCACTTTGAGCTTCAACCCGCGTTACGATCCTCTGGTCAAAGGAGTGCAGGAGGCCACTGAGGCCGGGATCAAGGCTTCCGGGGTCGATGTCAGGCTGTGTGACGTCGGTGCTGCCGTACAAGAGGTACTTACACAATCCTAAAAGAACTTCCCTAAATTGTAATTAACAGCATTCAAATCTACTGAAACATACATGTAGATAGATGCTCTTTGAAAACTAGTTCAACAAGGTCAAATTATACTAACTTCCGTAGTCGTATATTAACTATGGATTACAGGGTGAACGGCCGCTGGTAGTCTCATCATCAGCCTACAGCAATCTACTGCTGGACATGGCCTGGTAGTTTAAGTTACTTGAATTTATGAGTTAAGAAAATTATTTCATCACAAATCACGTAGTGTGTGAAGTTTCGCCAGCGAATTTAATTTGAAGTTGTGTAATTTCTAATCACAATGCTACAAATAATTTATCTTTGTTTCAGGTTATGGAATCACATGAAGTGGAAATCGATGGTCAAGTGTATCAGGTGAAACCTATACGCAACCTCAATGGACATTCTATTGGACCCTACAGTAAGTACCTATAACAGTAATTATGTAAATACTTACACATAAATTTCTAGCTTCTCCCCCCGACTTTTTTCGCGAGGAAGTCTTAAGACACCACAATTTATTTTAAAGCCACATTTCCCGCCCGCGCTATTACTTCGTTTTCTCGTAGCATTCTTTCTGACTTTTTATCTTTTTGCTTGGCTCCTGAGGGTCGCAGCATGATGTAAAATTGCTTATAACCTTCCTTAAGAATGGTGGTTCCAGAGGTTAGCGGGTTTAAAAAAAAAAACAAACATACTCTTCAGCTTTTTTATACACACATCAACACGGTCTAGGGATATTTTTAAAAAAGCGAATTACTCTCAATGTGTTAATTATTTATATGACATGTATATATTTAAAAGATACGTTATTTAATATTCTACCATTTTTTAATAATGGTTAAGATACTTCGATTAAAATTTCAGGATTTTATGGAAAAAAAATGAAGCATAGACGGAAACCGTATATGAATTAACTTTTAATTTATGAGTAAAAACTGAAACAAATAGAAAAATCATTTAATTTGTGTTTATAAACTTGAAGTTAGTAGTCTGAGAAAGCGCCCATGATGTTCATAACACATCGGCAACGATTCGGCATGCTCAGAACAAGGTTGTCAATGTCTTGCTGCGGAATATTGTCCCATGTCCTTCTGAGGTGCGCAAAAAGTTGATCTTCTGTAGCCAGATTTTCAGGAACTTCCTTCAGAGCTCTTCTTTGCAGCATATCCTACGCATGCTCAATGGGATTTAGATCTGGCGATTGAGCAGGCCAGTCTAAGGCCCTAACATTGTGTGTATGTAACCAAGCTGCTACCGTTCTCGCCGTGTGTGCCCGGGCATTGTCGTGCATGAGCAGGAAATCTTGCCCCATTTGTGTTCTGTGGGGCAAGATTACGGGCCCCAGCACCTGTTGGACGTATTGTTCTGCCGTCATATTGCCCCGCACCCAAACGAGATCCGTCCGTCCTCCAAGACGAATTCCTGCCCAAACCATAATTGTTCCTCCTTGGTATGGGTGAACTTCCTGAGGGTTCTGAAGACGGCTCCATCGTCCAGGAACTCGCCAAACACGCGTCCTTCGTGAATCTGGATGGAAGCCGAACCTGGATTCATCCGTGAACAGCAGATTGGACCATTGCTCACGGCCCCAGTCCACGTGGTTCCGAACCCATTCTAATCGTCGTCCACGATTGCCTCTCCGTAAAGGTGGGACCCGGAGTGGTCTACGAGAGCGTAGATTGCTTTCATGCAGTCGCTTTCTTACAGTTTGGTCACTCACAAGCACTTGGTGTTCCACTCGCAGCCTTTGGACCAATTGAGTCGCCGTTGCATTTGGTTGAGCTCGCGCAGTAATTTGCAAAAATCGATCTTGTCTGGGGGTAGTGATGCGACTTGGCCCCCGGTGCCTCTCCGCTACTTCACCTGTGGCACGATAGCGTGTCCACAATCTTGAAATTACATTTTGGTGGGTCCCTTTGGCCTCAGCAACATTACGCTGAACAGACCCAACTTCCAGCATTCCCACAGCTCGTAACATCTCCGCCCTCGTCAAATGTTGGCTTTGCATGGCTACAATACCTCAATTTTAACTTTATCTTTCGTTTAAAAATGAAAAAAAACTGTAACTAAACGTAATTCGTATTGTTTTCTAAATTTCGCACACATGAAAATTCCCTCTCCTACACATCAAGACATTTTTATGCCACCGAAACAAAATAATTTTCAAAAATTTGAATTTGGAATTAGTCTGAGATAAATTACAAACAAATCGATGTATGAAAGATTACAATGCGGCCAGTACTTTTCGAGTTATTTAATTGAGTATGAAATATCCCTAGACCGTGTTGATGTGTGTATTATTAGTATAGATTCTAATCATAAACCTCTCGCCTTTAGGGATCCACGCTGGAAAAACGGTTCCTATAGTGAAAGGCGGAGAAACAACACGCATGGAAGAAAATGAGTTTTATGCTATTGAAACATTTGGTTCAACCGGACGTGGCCAAGTTCATGACGATATGGAATGCTCTCATTATATGAAAAACTTCGACCAACAATTTGTTCCGCTGAGGTAATTATGTGCTCATATTCAACTTTAAAATGGATCAATATTTTCATTCTGCATTCTTTTCTCGTGTCTAATAATCAACAAAAAATGCGTAAATTACAGGCTGCAATCTTCAAAACAGCTGCTGAACTTAATCAACAAAAATTTCGGAACTCTCGCATTCTGCAAGCGGTGGCTTGAACGTGCGGGCGCTTCTCGTTATGCCATGGCGCTCAAAGACTTGTGCGACAAAGGCGTAGTGGACGCCTACCCTCCGCTGTGCGACATCAAGGGCTGCTACACGGCCCAGTTCGAGCACACAATCCTTCTAAGACCTACTTGCAAAGAAATTATATCGCGCGGAGACGACTACTAGCGACAGCTAGTCGCTTTAGTTGCATGTCGCAGCCAGCTTGTTCACTTAAGAATTTTTAATTAAGTCAATAACTTTAAATCACCTCAGGTTTATGTTTATTGACGATTGAAATAGTTGCTGACAAACATAATAAATACATTTTAAAACCAATATTTGTAAAAACAAGCATTGCATAATGTCAGCATAAGCAGTGTTTGATGAAATATTTGTTGCTTTATAGTATAAGTTGTCCTTTTTAGACTATAATGTTCGTCTACGGCGACGATACACTTTTTGTTGTAACATTGTTATTTCTTTACTAATCATACGTTAATTCGTATTTTTCATACACCTGTATTCATAGCAATTGTGTCGATATAAACTAATATTTGAAATAAAGTTCTACTTGTATTGGAGGCAGTAATTCATTTAATACCCCTAATGACCCAATAAAAATACAAAATGTATCGAATGAAGAATAAGGGGCGCTGCACACTTTCTGCGGCAAAGTCATGTATGTAATAGCCGCCCGGCTGTGCCGCATCGTGATGACCCGAAAAAGTGTTTTACTAAGACGAAACCCAGAACGTCAAGCTACGGAGGTCATTAGTATCTAATTATATCTCAACCTTAATCACGGTAATTAACAAATGAGTTAGTTCTTGGAATGGCCAAAAAAACTATACAATCAAGGTGTTTTTAATTATTGTCATCATAAAGGTCATTAGCAGGCTAAATCTAATTATAATATAAGTAAATCGATCGGCAACGTCATGTAACCACGGCAAAGATTTGAAAAATCACATTTCGAAAATTCAATACTTGAAAAATTTGCTACGTACGAAGTGGTGCCTAAAGGTACATGAATTGTATGTCATCAGAGTCCTCTAAATCGGAGTCCATAATTAACGCACTAACATTAACATCGACAAATTCACTGTTCTCTTTGTCTACATCTGAATCGTCACTAATGAGAAGAGGTCTCGTATTTTTATTTTATTTTCCTTTATTGGCCAACCGACAATTGTTTACACTCATAACATTTACAGTAAGTACATAACATCTAGTGTAACAATTAATTACAGGTTAGCACCGCATGCCCCATAAACAAATAAGATGTGCCACAAGCACTGAACTATAATTAAAGATTAATATTTGAGTAGGTACTTAATTAAAATTAATAGGTTTAACAAGCATTACGTGGTGGGGTATAAAACTATATACTTATATATATAAAACGATCATTTACAGTAGGAAAAGCGAACAGAAACACATTGAAACAGTACATAATAGCAAAATTGGAATCCGAATTAAAAGCCAAATTAAAATCAAAAATACAATCATAAATTCATAGACGTCTATGCATAAATTAAAAACGAAATTAAAATCACAATTGATACCAAATGAGAATTAATTAAAATCCGAATCAAAAATCAAATTAAAATTACATTTAATATTAAAATCAAAATAACAATCAATATTAAAATCAAGATGAAAATCAAAATGTGAATTTACAAAATAATAAAAATGTAACTTATGTATGTGTAAAAATAAAATAAAAATTAAATTAAAATTAAACAATTGATATAGTTGTTCTATGAAACTTGGCGTATGAGTCAAAGTGCACGTCAATAAGATCACTGCACCTATTCAGCAATTTGCAAAGACGAGGAACGACAGAGTTCGCACCAAGTATGGTTCTGCGGAGTGGAGGGTGCAAAGGAGTTATAGGAGCACGAGGGATTCTAGCAGGAGCACGAAACTGAAACTTTGATAGTAGTAGAGGACAATCAATTTTGCATCGGAGTAGCTTATAAACAAAGGACGAGTCAATGATTGTTCTACGTTTCTCAAGTGAGACCATCTTAAAATGAGATAGTCGGGATTCATAGGATCGTACCCTTTTTGCATTTCCGCTAGCATAGGCCATATGCCAAAGGAATCTCTTTTGTATGCGCTCCAGTCGAAGAACGTGCTTAGAGTAATGAGGTCTCCAAATCGTACTGCTGTATTCTAAGATACTACGAACGATGCAGTTGTACAACAAAATCTTCGTCCGATTACGCTTAAAACCAGCAACATTCCTTACGACAAAACCTAGCATTCTAGAAGCCTTTTTTATGACGCCCTCGACATGAGGTATAAATGTCAAGGCGTTGTCGAAAACAACTCCCTAAGTCCCTAGTTTGATCTACCTCTTGGATAACGTTGGGGCCCACGCGGTATACACTAGCAGTCGCTTTCTTATTTCGGGTGTATTTCACGTGGTAGCACTTTTTTACGTTTAAGCTCATTTCATTATCATTACACCATTTAACCAACGTGTCTACGTCCCTCTGAAATAATGCACAATCGTTTTCAGATTCGATTATCCGTGAGAATTTAAGATCGTCTGCGTACATAAAACATTCTGAGAATGTTAAATGTTAATGTTGTGAAACTAATAAATAGAACCGGTCCAACATGTAAGCCCTGGAACAAAACATCATCAGGGGTCCCCCTGATGATGTTTTGTAGGTTTGCGATTGGAAACCATTAACTGCGACAAAGAAGGAACGATTTTCGAGATAAGACTTAAGCCAGTCGTAAAGTGTACCGGTGATTCCATACGCAGATAACTTCGATAGAAGTATATGGTGAGGCACGCGGTCGAAGGCTTTGCTAAAGTCTGTGTAAATCACGTCAATCTGCTTGCCGCAGTCAATGGCATCCGATAGCATATCTGTGAAAGTCGCCAGATTAGTGCAAGTAGACCTAGACCCTACGAAACCATGCTGAGAAAAGCTCAAATACAATTTGAAGTGTGCCTGAATGTATGGACAAACTAAGGATTCGAAAACCTTAGCAAGGGTTGATAAGATGGATATAGGTCTATAATTGTTAATGTTGTCCTTTTGATCACTTATAAATTGGAATAACCTTTGCCTTTTTCTGTACCTAATAATTAATACCTGAGCTAAGAAATAGTTAATACCTGAGCTAAGAGACTTATTAAATATTAGTGTTAAACCCCATGCCAAAGCAGAAGCACATTTATAAATAAATATTGGCGGAATACCATCAGGGCCAGCGCCTTTACGAATATCCAATAATTTGAGCTTGTTCAACAGGCTATCGCGATCAATCACAGGTGCTGTTAGTGGTAGACTGTGTGATTCTTCATATTATGAAGAAAATCGGACTCGGGTTTACTATGGGTCACTGTCGGACCACTAAAAGCGGAGTAAAAATTGGACGCGAACATTTCACAAATTTCTGGACCATCTGATGATAATACGGTTCCATTAGTCATTGTGGCTGGATAAGAGCTTAGAGCAGTCTTTCCCAACGTGGGCGATAACGCCCCCTTGTGGGCGCTGCAGGCCTAAAGGGGGGCGGTAAGAGACCCAGAAAAAAAAGGGGGCATTGTGTAGGGCAGTGATGTCAAACCCCCGTCCCATGGGGCCCTTAGGGCCCCACGTGAGATATTTCTTGGCCCCACTTATCAGTTAAGAATCCCCACTTTTTTGTGTAAAAGGCCCCACCAGTCGTTTGAAATTCCCTCTTTTTTGTGTAAAGGGGCCCCACCAGTCAGTTTAAAATTCCTATTTTCCAGTAAAAATGCCTCACCTTCCCCTCGAACTCTGACATCACTGGTGTAGGGCTTTGGGGTCGATTTATAATTTCATCTACCTAGCTAGGAAGACTCTTAGACACCGACTGAGCTCTCGACTCTCGACTACATCTTGTGAACATCAACTAATATTAATTAAGATATAGCTCAAACTCGGTTCGATATAAAAGACCGCGGGCAATCATGTTTTAACAAGTTTTTGTTAAATAATCCGAATTGTACATTCCTATACCAATCGGCTGGTTCTATAATACTTGTTCTTGCTTGTCGAGTGTGCGTACGCGCAGCGGAATGTTGTTGAATTTAAAGATTTTAATTATGCAGACATTTAGTGTATGACGTCGTATAATTGTGTATGGTAAAAAAATAAAATTGGTTGCCTGTAAAGTCGGTATACGGGCGAAAGTTTTACGTGACAACGACTTTGCGTGCCTTTCACTTTTTATGTCTGTCTCTCTCGCTCTTAGGCGGGCTAACCATGACGCGTGCCTCTCACTCGCTCTCATTGTGAGCGCATAACGTGAGCGGAGCGTAACGCAGTTTCTTGAAGTGTCACCCGGCAAACCAATTTATAAGACGTTGTCACGTCAAAATTTGTGCACGCAACCATTGTGGAGAAATTCACCAAAAACTGATTCCGCTGGGCGAACGTTGTCCTGGCGGAACTTTTTTTAATCCATAGACTTTAGAAGAAAAGAGATGTGTCCAAAAATTAGTGTGTATTTGTGTGTAATTGTGTATGTATGAATAAAACTAGTGCATGCATAAACTTCGGAGAAATTCAAGTTTCCGCTACGCGAACGTTTGGCCATTAGCTAGTTTTCATATAAAGCGCTTACATAGAGAGCTGTAGATTTTTACATACGTTGTTTTGAATTTGTTTATATTTGTTTAAAAAACAGATTTAGAAAAAATCGTAGGGCTTAAAAGATAAAAATATAAACGTAAAATACGCTTATTAGGTCTTAGTTCTAAAAGTATGCACTTTGGGGTCTAGATTTTCACGTTTATACAAACCGTGTAAGTGTCTGCAACATGTTGCCAAGTATCAATGATGTTCCGTTAGTAACTAAAGAGTTATAGGACAAATTTACCATGAACAGATCACTGTTTACAAAGCAGTCAAATATCACGACGTTCTAAATGAATTGCATGGTAAAATGTATGCCAATAATTAGTGTATTCATTCAACTATTCACATGCAAAATTTCATGTCATTAAATTCAGTAATTAAAGAAAAACAATTATAATACTGACGAAGCATCGAAAACCTACATAACCCGACCAAGTTCGGATGGCTACAAAAAAGCGGCCGTGCCATATATCTAAGAAACGTTCTCAACCTTCCAATATAGTATTTATTAATATGGTACAGTTGCGTACACAAGCGTTAGGAAAAAATAAAACAATTGCATTTCTTGAATGAAAAATATTTTTTTAATAATAACGCCACTATCTACGATAAAAACAAATCTTCAATTAACAAGTACTTCTCTATTTAAATATCCGCGTACAAAAATATTTTTAATTACATATAATACTTAATTATGTAATTATAATAACGTTAACAAACGCTTGCAATGACAGCAATAGACTTAAATGTGTTTTAACTAAAATAGATTATGAACTAGCTTTTGCCCGCGACTTCGTTCGCGTGGATGACGAAACTTAGGGTAAGTATAATATTTCGAGCTTCAATAAATACAACTACAATACTTAGACTATTTAACTAAAGGATTAAGCGTACCGAACTTCGAACAAAATAATTCTGCATATTTTGGTGGGGTGCGGGGGAACACGCTCACATGCATAAGAAAAAAAAATCGATTCAAGAAGTAGTTTTTTTAAGTTATTAGATTGTTTGATCCACTAAAGTTGCAAAGGGGAACGCTCGTGCATGCCTAGTCTATTGGTTAAATAGTGTAATAAGCTACAATATGATAAATATTTACCTAAACAGTAGTACATACTTACATGTGGTAAATATTTAATTTCCCTAAGGGGTCTATAGTTAGAATCCTGATCCGTGAAATCTTCAATAGAAATTAGCTGTATGAATTTTATTTGTCTTAAATAATATATTTAGATTATATCTCAAGTCTCAAGCGCATACTTAAATAAAGTACCTACGTAAATAGTACCTACTTTCTGTCATAGTCAAATACATTTAAAAAAGTAGGTGTACAAAAATAAATGACCTATAAATTATATCGAAACAACAATTGTGTTATCACCTATACCAATTCAATACCGGTATTATACTGTAAATTTTGGGATGTTACCTAAATATATTGCACGGCCGCTTTTTTGTAGCCATCCGAACTTGGTCGGGTTATGTAGGTTTTCGATGCTTCGTCAGTATTATAATTGTTTTTCTTTAATTACTGAGTTTAATGACATGAAATTTTGCATAAGAATAGTTGAATGAATACACTAATTATTGGCATACATTTTACCATGCAATTCATTTAGAACGTCGTGATATTTGACTGCTTTGTAAACAGTGATCTGTTCATGGTAAATTTGTCCTATAACTCTTTAGTTACTAACGGAACATCATTGATACTTGGCAACATGTTGCAGACACTTACACGGTTTGTATAAACGTGAAAATCTAGACCCCAAAGTGCATACTTTTAGAACTAAGACCTAATAAGCGTATTTTACGTTTATATTTTTATCTTTTAAGCCCTACGATTTTTTCTAAATCTGTTTTTTAAACAAATATAAACAAATTCAAAACAACGTATGTAAAAATCTACAGCTCTCTATGTAAGCGCTTTATATGAAAACTAGCTAATGGCCAAACGTTCGCGTAGCGGAAACTTGAATTTCTCCGAAGTTTATGCATGCACTAGTTTTATTCATACATACACAATTACACACAAATACACACTAATTTTTGGACACATCTCTTTTCTTCTAAAGTCTATGGATTAAAAAAAGTTCCGCCAGGACAACGTTCGCCCAGCGGAATCAGTTTTTGGTGAATTTCTCCACAATGGTTGCGTGCACGTTTGTCTTATTCCTGTTGGTGCGTGCTGCTTATGCAATCCTATATAAACGACGTAAATTTATTTTATTTTCATTTGTGGTTTCGCGCATAATAGATAAGCAGTACTTGATTTCAACACTTACGTATTTCTTAAAACAAAACAATGTCGGAAGTAAAAAAGAAGAGACGGCAATACTCTGCGGAATATATTAAATTCGGATTTATTGAAAATCCCACAAACCCGTCGTCGCTTTTGTGTCTTCTATGTCTAAAAACATTTTCGAACGAAGCAATGAAGCCTTCAAGACTGCAAGATCATTTGAATAAAATGCATCCAGATAAGACAGAAAAGAATGTAGCTTATTTTCAAGACCTAGAGAAGAAGCATAATACTCAGCCAAGTGTATCAAAACTATTTTCGGCGGCTGCTAAGCAAAATGACGACGGACTTCGAGCTTCGTACCTACAATATCTCTTTGTTAATTGCTCAAAAAGGCAAACCACACAACATCGGAGAAGAGTTAATTTTGCCAGCAATAAAGGAAGTAGGGGAACATGGGGCTCAATGGATCATTTTTTTTTCTAAAGCTATTTTAGGTTGAATTTCTGCTTTATTGACCGAGGTTTTTAATTTAATGTATGAAAGCATGTCTAATCTTTAGTTTTTTTTTTTCAAATGCCTGTTTTACAGCTTGGTTTACTTTACAAGATAGTTTTTTCCCGTACAGCGAATTGATTCATTGTGACCCATGAATGGGTCACAATGAATCAGAGTTTGAGTTACAGTGGATCGAATGGGGCACTATGAATCATAAGCATTAAGAATTCAATTAAACTCACTTTATTAATTAAACTCTTTACTTTTTTTACAAAAAAATAATAATTATCAGTCATTGCTTTAATTAATCAGTCTTATTTGTAAAATCACAATATGTGAAGATTAATAGTACCTAAATACAGACAATTATGAGCGAAAACAAAATCGGCTACTACTTTTGTTTAGTTTTACAACATAAAAACATCTTCTTGAACATTAATAACTCTCCTAAAAAATCTGAGTACAAAATAATAAAAGTGGAACAAAAAAAGCACTTAAATCTTGCAAAAATTAAAAACGGAAAATAAATTTTATAAAATCAAATAGTCTTACGAGCTATCAATGTTTTGAACATAGTAAATAATTAGTTATCAAAATCTTAACGTAAATTAATATTTGAAAAATCAACGTCGAAATAATATAAACCTTGAGCTCTTTTCGTGCTTCCTGTAAATCCTGGTCTGGGTAAAATCAATTTAATATCGTGCAAAGGAACCGTGGCAAGATCGGGAATGACGGGCAGGTGAAATTTGTTTGCGTTTTTGACAGATTTCCGAAGAAAACTGACCTCTGTCTCTTCATCTTTTTCTCCTAGGACTTTTGCAATGTAGTAAATGTGTTTGCTCTTTACTTCGAATAATACTAGCACAAAGTCCCCTTCTTTTGGAAATTTATTCAATGGAATAAATTTATCGGGATTTATAGTTAAAACTTCAGGTTCTTCTTCAAACATAGGTTCTTCTTCAGAATAGACGCTAATTCGATCGTCTTCTTCACTGGAACTGTCACTATTTAAGACTTTTCTTTTCACAACAGCCTTATTGTAGATTTTAGCCTTTTTCTGCTTTAATTCTTCGGCTCTTCTTTCAATTTCGGCCTTTTCTGGAGTGTCTGTCGCAATCATCGTTTTACCTTTTCGTCTAGCTGCTCTGCTACCTTTTCTAGGGGCAGCTTTTGGTAAACCACGAAACTCTAATGGACTAATAAATGTTCTGGTGTGTGTATGTAAGTCCTCAGATGTAGAAGGCATTGGCGCTTGGTCACAGCAATCTGGGACAGCATGGGATGATTTGACTGGTGTACAAGGTGGGCCAGTTAGATCTTTATTCAAAGGGACGTTTTCGATAGAAGATTTCAACGGCTGTAGTTGGATGTCATTTAAAGATTGAATATCATTTAAAGGGAGTTCAACAAGGTCTTCAAACGGTGTATTGTTATATGGTGTATTTGGACGGTTAGCAAAGAGTGTTACGTCATGGTCTGTTGCTGATGGTATCTGTAAAGGTGGTAATATAGATGGTGATGGACTTCTTGTTCTGTTCTCGCCATTATCGTCGCATAAAATAATTTCTTGCTGATTTTCGCCTGGGTTTGGGTCGTATGGCCTGTCAGTAACTTCACTGGGTGCGAAGTCAACTTCTGTAAAGACATCTCTGTTAAAAGGGAAAATCCCGGTAGCCCGAAATGCATTACATATGTTACTCGGCGTCATCGATTTCATGTGCGCTTCCTTAACGCACCCAGCAACATCATAGATGGAGAATGTCTTGCCTGGATTGCGCATCATCCAGCTATCAACCGCTTTGTTATATGCCGTTTTAAACGGCCCAAAAACGCCAACATCTAAAGGTTGCATTTTTCCCGTAGAATGCGGTGGGACGGTAATAATTGTTACACCATTCTCTTTTGCCAAATTAAGAGCCTCAATACAAATGTGCGACTCATGATTGTCTAGTATTAGAAGACTCGGGTTATCTTTGCAGCTATTTGTATGAGTTATAAAATGTTGTAATGTCTTCACAAACAGTTCTCCATTTATCCAGCCAGATTGTGTGGCCAGACCTAACGTCCCAGGCGGTGCGTCATTTATCATGTATTGCTTAAAATGAACCCTTGGAAAAATCATAACAGGTGGCAGTGTATTGCCCAGTGCGCTCACTATGTAACATGTAGTTACTAGGGTTCCCCTTTCGGCACTAGTCACTTTGGAGACCTGTTTCTGCCCTTTAACAGCGAGCACTTTGGCCGACTTTTGTACAGTCATTGTGTTAGTTTCGTCTAGATTAAACACCCTAGTCCCGTTGCCAAATACAATTTCTCTTGACATAACATTTTCTAAATTATCAAAAAATAATTTAACGTTATGGCGGTTGAAGGATGTTGCACGGCTTAAACTACAACCTTCCGGTGTCCTCAGACTCAGATTGCTGTGTCTTTTTCTGAGACCATATAGCCACTCAATACCTGCTAGTTTAGTATCATGCCACTTTTGTGGCACCTGGATATTATTGAGTACTGCCATCTCGTATGCAAGTTTACGAATGTCAATTGTAGTTAGACCATAGAACATTTGACTACATTTAATAACATAGTCAACAATTGCTTTCTCTTGAGTGGAAGTAAATATTTTGCGTACAGCATAGTTCGGTGTCAGTGCAATTGAGCTAGTAGGATCCTGAGCTAAAGAGTTTGATAGTTTTTTATAATACCTTTGCAGAGTGGTGAACGGGATCTTGGTTAATTTTGAAACGGCTCTTATGGTTTGACCCTCCGCTATCATGTTTAAAGCGTTGCGCATTTGTTCTTCGGTATGAAGACCAATCTCTGTCTTCCTTTTTCTATCACGTGGCATTTTGACCTGTAAACAAGTATACTTTGAAACTCGAAGCTTTTTGGGGAACAGTGGATCACGATCCAACGAACCCCATTAACACAGGATTCACTGTAACCCATCTACTAATAACAGAAATAATATTTTTCACAAAATATAAATCACTTTTACCACACAAGTTAATACAGTTTTAAACAACTTGATACACATACTAAATGAAAATATGCAAAGACTTTAAAACATCTAAACAACTTAGAACCAATGCAATTTCAAACATTACGTAAATTATTTTTTTCGTACTTACCTACGGACCGATGCGCTGGCGCGCGTCCTCCCACTGTGATTTAAAGACGGCGACTAGTCGGGTGGCGCGGGGTATGGGAGAGCGTTGGCGAAGCCAACGCGTGTATGTGTGAGTGCAATAGGTACCGAGTTTTAACAAACGATTCACTGTTCCCCGTGATCCACTGAGGCACATGTTCCCCTAATAACTACTGTGCTTCATAAACCGGCCGCAGATATTATCCGAAAAATTCCTTTGAGTAATAATTCTGTGCAAAGACGAATTGATGAAATGGCTGAAAACATTGAAGAAAAGAAAGAAAGAAAGAAAGAAAATACGTTTATTTGCGGTAAATATGACGCAAAGAAAAAGAGAAAAAAAAAAAAACACGAGAATAACAAATTGGGGGAAAATATGCGTCACATCCACGCAAAACGGCCATCGCTCAGCATAATGCAGATAATAAGAATCATTGTGCAATCATCTGAGGACTAGTCAATTCTCAATTCAGCTCGATGAGTCCACTTTACCAACTAATGAAGCGTTGTTGCTATCTTACGTGAGGTTTATTAAAGATGAGAAAATACGTGAAGAACTATTGTTTGCCAGAAATTTGGAGACAGATACAAAAGGCGAAACCATATTCAATACATTGGAAAAGTTTTGTGAAGAGAAAGAGATTCCTTTGAAAAATATTATATCAGTTGCTACGGATGGCGCTCCGGCTATGACAGGGCGCCATAAAGGCTTCATAGCATACTTAAAGAATAAAATTCCAGATGTCCTTGCTATACATTGCGTTATTCATAGACAACATTTGGTTGCTAGAAACTTAAGTGAACGACTATTTCAATCACTGCAATATGTCATCAAAGCAGTCAATAAAATCCGTAGCAGCTCTTTGAATGATAGATTATTTCATCAGCTTTGTGTTACTAATGACGAAGATTTCAACCGTTTGTTGCTTCATACTGAAGTTCGTTGGCTGTCAAGAGGCAATTGTCTGATTCGATTTTACAACCTGTTTGACTCTATGATAGAACTGCGCAACAAGCTCATAACATCAAAGAATGATATAGCTTACATGACAGACCTGTATAAAATGTTCAACGACATGAACCTCCAACTGCAAGGCGATGAACTAAATTTAATTAAAACAAAAAATGTCGTTGCTGCTTTCGCAGCCAAACTGCTTCTGCACAAAAAGAATATGGGCAGACGTGAGTTTCACAATTTTCCGAATTTATCAGTATACTGCAGTAACGACGACTTGTTTGCCTACTGCCAACATTTGGAAAACCTCCACATTGACTTCACCGAACGATACCAGGACATTTTAAACTTGGAAATACCAGACTGGGTGTTGGATCCGTTTTCAAATGTCAACAGCAATGTCACCTCAGCTGGAAGAAGAACTTATAGAATTGACAACAAACGAAGAAATAAAAATCAAGTTCAAAAATGGATTTCATGAATTTTGGCTACAAAAACCGATCCCGCAATTGTACCCTGGATTGTGGTCAATTGTTTAACGATTTTTGATAGCATTCCCATCGTCATATTTGTGTGAACGTGGATTTAGTGCTGTGGCAACGCTGCTTACTAAAAAGAGAAATCGTTTGCGTGTTACCGAACGTGGCGACTTGCGGCTGTTTTTGAGTAAATTGGAACCTGATATCAACAAACTTATTGAACAGCATCAGATTCAACCTTCACATTAGTTTTTATATAAGAATTGATTATGTTTGTTTTATTTTCAATAAAAGATACTCTGTCCGAATACTATAAATTTGCGTTTCAATAATCAGTTATAAGTACTTAGCGGTTTTTAAGTATGTTTAAAAAGGGGGGCGTTAAAAAATAATTTATTCTTAAAGTGGGCAGTAGACAAAAAAAGGTTGGGAACCCCTGGCTTAGAGCCACCTTTTTTATCTTTAATGTATGCCCAGAAGCGGTTCGGATTTTTGGGTATTTCATTTTCAATGTCTCTAAACTCATTATAACTATCAGTAGCTAATTTGGAACACCGTTTGCCTAATAATTTGAGCTCGATTTCATCCCTAGGGTTCTTATAATACTTTGAAGCGAGATCTTATTTTTTCCTTTTCTTTTAAAGCTCTTATTAAGCTTTTATTAAACCAAGGAGGATTTTTTTTATATTTACAAGTAGGTTTAGAGGGCTCGTGCATATGTATAATATGCAGGAGCCTGTCATAAAACATACAAAGCATTTCAATAACATCAGCCATTTTTTCAAATAGTTGTTCCCAGTTTATATCGCTTAGATTCTCGCAAATTTTCGCATAATCAAGTTTATTATAATTCGTTTTTATAGTCTGAGGATTGTATGGAAGTCGGGTTTCTTCACTCGCTGTAATCAGGATTTCGATTGGGGGGTGATGGACATCAATAGTGCTGAGGGAATTTAGGGTCGCATTAACGCTACCTGCAGGTAAATTAGTTAAGTAATACAAGGTCTAATATTCGGCCAGACGTATTCAGGATGCCATTCAGTTGTGACAATTTATGCATGTGGATAAAGTCAGTTAGTACATTAGCAATGCCAGGAGGAGTATAATTATTATCTGCGTCATATACCAAATTCCATTGTATATTACCTAAATTAAAGTCACCGACAATACAGGCGCACAAGTTTGTCTGCTCAAGAACCACGTTACAACGGTCCAAAAAATTATCCAAGCTACTACGTAACACAGGGGCTGGTAAATAAACTGCGCACAGAGCCATTCGACGAAAAGATTTTAAAAACGGTACCTCTGCAGAAACCAGACCTCTGCGGTAACCAGAGATCCTCACAATGACTTTCCCACTGAACCATACGTTTTGAGTTAATTGATTTTAATACAGCGATCAATACGCCACCCCCGTCCTTCTTCCTAGGTACCATCTCTATCTCTTCTATATAGGTAGGTAGGTACTATATATCGATCGTCAAAAAGCTCCGTGCTCAGAACACTATTATTCAGCCATGTTTCAGTTAAAATCACAATATCATAGTTCTCTAAAGACAATTGACGACAAAAATTATGAGTCTTCGTGCGTCCATTGTCCATTATCCAGTGTACTTTACGCATAAAAATCTTACCACCTCGAATTCACACAAATTTATAACCTAGTTCTTTGGCCTTGATCCTAGCGGCAGCGTGCAGAGCCCTGTATGTGGGGGACAGATATGTTCAGTCACGAAGATTGGTGTTTTTGGCCCAGAATAGCCGAGATGCACACTGTTCAGTTTATTATCCTTATTGTTTTTATTAAAATTAACAATAGCTGCTAGGAATTGATCACGAAGTCGATGGGAAGCCAGCTGTAGGTACAGCTATTGTAGAGTATTATTAGGGTTCAGTTTGGCAACCCTAGTACAATGCAAGATATCTCTGTTTTCCACAACACACGCAGCCACTTTAGAAATTTGAGACACAATATCAAAGAGATTTTCGTGTTTCCTCTCAGGTAGATACGCATTGAATTTCAATGTTATTAGATCGAGTTTGTTGCTCCAGCTGATCCAAACGAACATTTAGCGACTTCATATTACTGCTCATTTCAAGATTCTCCTTCCGCAGTTCCATAATGGCCTCCTGGGATGAAGCATGCTCCTCTAGTAGGTCCTTATACTGACTGTTCATGAATTTCATCGAGTCCTCCATGGCAGAAATTTTCGTATTGATGGACTGCAACTCTCTATGTAGTATTAACGGTTTCATTTTATTTAGACAACATCACCGATAATTCAGTCTTCATAACTTCCTGGATATTTTCTATCTACCTATTAAATCTTTTTTTTCTCACGCGTATTGTGACTTGTACCATCCATACGTTAATAACATGTAAAGGGTGGTACACCAGAGCCATTACAATTTTTTTTTTTTTAATTCTTTACTTTAAGTTTCTATGAGTATGGAGCTCGATTTCCAGACCACTGTACGGCGTGCGGCGCGCTGTCGAGCTGCCATGAGAGCCGGCAAAGAACCGACGCGCCGCGCTTCGCCGCTTCCCGCCCACCCGCCTTTCATGGTGCTGGCCCAGCTGGGTTTTGCCAGATGTGCGGAGAGTTTTAACTACTTAGTGAAAACTAGCTCAATCGAGTCGCACAGGGGCACTTGGCGGCGCTCGGAGTCCCCACGCGCCACTGTGCACGGGCCCCTTGATGGCTCTTGGCGGTGCTCGCGAGTCACTCGGAATCCGCGTGCTGCTCGTGCTCTGCGACCAAGAACCGCGCTTTGCCGCGCCTCCGTGTGTGTGCTGGACCTAAGTCAACTACGCATCGAGACCACTTGAATGAGTCCAAACACTACGTCAGCTGTACGAGGTAAATCAAAAAGTTCTTAGAATTGCATATATATAAAACCTTTTTGGGAGA
Source organism: Xanthia icteritia (assembly GCA_949128155.2). Lineage (NCBI taxonomy): Eukaryota > Metazoa > Arthropoda > Insecta > Lepidoptera > Noctuidae > Xanthia > Xanthia icteritia. Next base: position 10,262,482 of record OX421935.2, on the reverse strand, counting down.
AGTTCGATATTCAAATTACAGAGTGTCAATCACACAATATTTAAGCAAACTGTCACTTGTTTTTGTCAGTTCGTTCGCACGTAATAAATTGTTTTGTGCAACCATAGACGTATAAACGTCTATGTGTGCAACGAGTTGCTAAAAACCCAAAATTATGGATAAAAGTGAGTTGCGTGCGGTGATAAAATATCTCAGTTTGAAAAAAATGTCTACGAAGGAAATTTTTTCGGACATTCAACAGATTAGGGGATGATGCTGTACCCTATTCTACGGTTGCGTACTGGGTGGCTGAATTTAAAAGAGGTAGATCAAGCTGTAAAAATGGCCCGCGTTCTGGGCGGCCTTCAACCTCCGTTACGGAAGAAAGTGTCAAAAAGGTTGAGAATCTGGTTTTGAAAGACAGAAGAATAACTATAAAACATATAGCTGAGATCCTAAAGATATCATTTGGTAGCGTTCAACCCATTTTAATTGATTCACTGGGGTTCAAAAGCAAGATGGGTGCCACGAATGTTAACCGACGAAAACAAAAAGCGACGTTTGGAAATTTCTAAGCGTAATCTCGAAATGTTCCAGCGTGATTCGGATAATTTTTGCCGTCGCCTTGTCACCATGGATGATACGTGGGTCCACCATTTCGATCCTGAAACTAAGAGACAAAGCATGTCTTGGAAACGACCATCCTCTCCATGTGTTCTGGGATAGTGAAGGAATCCTTTTTATTGATTACATGCCAAAAGGCCAGACGATTACTGGACCCTATTATGCAAATTTAATCCCGAAAGTGCGCGAAGCGATTAAAGGAAAACGTCGTGGAAAACTATCTTTGGGCGTGTTGTTTCTTCAAGATAACGCTCCTGCTCATCGATCGGAAGTTGCAAGAAGAAGCAATCCGCTGTGCTGGCTTCAATCTCCTTGACCACCCACCATATTCTCCGGACTTAGCCCCAAGTGATTTTCACTTATTCCTAAAATTAAAAGAAGACATTCGTGGAACAAAATTTTACGATAATGACGCGGTTATGGCTGCCGTAGAGGAGATTTTCGAGTCAAGAAAAACATTTTTTTTCACAAGGAATAAGGAAGTTAGAAACGCGTTATTCTAAATGCATCGCATTGGAGGGAGATTATGTAGAAAAATAAAATATTTTTCTTTAAATCTTTGCATTTTTTAATATTGATTCCAAGAATTTTTTTGATTCACCTCGTATGTTGCCGAGGAGTTGGTTAGGCTGCAGCTTCAGGCCCAGGTTACCACACTAACATTCTAGATCTTTTTATACATAACCTAACATGCTTGAAATGTTTAGCTAATTTATCTTCAAAATGGCTGAACAGAAGCTAAGAACCATCCCGATAAGACATACCTTCTTATTAAAGAAAAACTGCATTGAAATCAGACCATACGTTTGGGAGCTACGATGCCACAGACACACCGATACACACACAGCTTCAAATTTATAGCACACCTCTTTATACGTCGGGGGTTAACAAGGTTAAGTTGATTAAGTACCTACTAGATACTAGACATTATTTACCTGACGCAGACTCAACACGGTTTTCGTGGGCATGTACCATACTAAGTACAAAAGTGTGCTGATTTCACACAACGGGATGCCTCGAAAATGAAACATGGAAAGGGAAATACGCTTCTGTTCCATTTCTGCTAAACATAGTGCCTATTTAGAGGCGGTGAAGACTACGTAAGCATATACCTAAAATAAAGTAAATTTAAAAAGTATATGTTTTTTTAATTCGATCGCAATTTTGTTAGCTCACTTATATAATATAAGAATCGAATCGGGCTAACAAGGTAGGATAATCCCATAATTTGATACTTTTAAATTAAAAGTTAGTTATGTTTCAAAACTTTATTTTTTAGGAAAACGCTAATTTATTACTATCGCAAATATAAACGATTACATTCATAATTTAAGTATGTATTACATAATATCGATACAAAATCTTTCGCCAATAGCGGATTTATAAAAATGTATAAAATGTAATGACAACTGAATATCACTAGCATTTACCCAATATTAACTTTTCAATCACTACAAACATCTACTACCTTTCTAACATTTGCGAATACATAATACCTCTAAACAAAGTCCTGCTGTATATTGCTTACTGTAAAAAAAAAGACAAATAAGAAATCAACATTCAGTCTCTTCTAATCTGTCTACATTATTTTCAAATGCTATACAAACACTTGAAAGGCCTCTTAATCGTTTACTAATTAGGTACGTGCCGGTAATACATGATCTCATTAGTGCGAATCTTCAATTTGTGATAAGTACGCGTTATTGGGAAGTATGGCAATTATAAATTTAACTACTATCATTTAAAAATTGGAGTACATATGCCACAATATAATTAGTGAATAATATAATTAATAAATAATAATAATAATCTTGCGTGATCTTTCTAGCGTTATCTCAGCCTGTTGCCAGACTATGATCACTCTTCTGGTATGTTTCATGTAAATTATAGCATTAATTAGCTTACGCCGAAGGGACTTAATTGGCTTCAACATACACAAAAAGCAAAAAAATAAACTCTTGAAATACCTACGTATTTTTTCAATGAGACTCATATAAATATAATTCCTGCCTTTTAAAGGATGGCAATGCAGAGGGCTAGGAGCGAAGTTCCCTCCGTGATGGCATCAGAAATGAAGAAATCCGCAGGAGAACCAAGGTAACCGACATAGCCCGAAGAACTTAAGTGGCAGTCAGTGGGCAGGGCACATTGCTCTCAGAACGAATGGCCGATGTGGCCGAACGGTTCTGGAGTGGCGACCGCGTACCGGAGGGCGCAGCGATGAAAGGGCTCCCACAAGGTGGATCGATGATCTTGTGAAGACCGCAGGAATCCGCTGGATGCCAATGTGAGAACGCTTTGGGGAGGCCTATGTCCAGCAGTGAACGTCTTTCGACTGAAATGATGATGATTTTTAAAGGATAAGTACAAATGCTAGAAGACTGGATTTTAAAAGCTGGGAAGCCATATTGTAAGATTAACTCTTCCATGTAACAAATTAATTTCAGCTGAATGTGTATGTTAAATATTAAGACAGAAGAATCCATATAATTATAAACAGGCACTAAAGTAAGTACGTATATGATATTAATGTTAAATATTCGCCATATCTGACGTAGAATGACTAGACTAACGAATTTCAATTTAACTTTTCGTACTACATCTGCAAGTAGCACCTAGATACAAATATGCTATAATTTATATGATTAATAAATATTACATTAATTCAATAGGTAGTTTTATTACTTTCGATAAATTTACTTTTACAAAATATTTAATCTACATAAAAAAGTCACATAAATAATAATATTAATAATACATAATGTTCAGACATTTCATGAACCAGCATTCAGAACACGCTACAAGTTAACGTTCAATCTATGCGATCCTGTTGGTCTCATTACGATAATCAGGAAATCAAACTGATAATATAATATTGCCTTATACCAAATCGGTAAAGTATCACAGAAATTAACCATACCTAGCTAAACTATGATGTCCTCAATAATACACATCACGAAATATTACGAAACACATCAAGATTTGGTCAATGTATACTAAAATATTACGACAATGCATATACTAGTCACAAGTGCCAAGATACAAACAAATTATAATTAAATAGATACGACTTAGGTAACACTCAAAGCTTACCAAAGTATATTGAATACGAGGCCAATTAAAATGAATTATGATTAGGCCTTGAAATATTTAATTTTAATAAACTAGAAATAATATTTACAATTTCATCAAATAATAAACACTGGTAATGGTTCAGCCATCACTGGAAAACGTCTAACCCTACTTAAACACTATCTAAGAAAAACCATGATAGTTGCATCTAATAAACTTATTAACAGTTCACTAACTCACTGCATGACAACTTATTCAATTATCTACTGACAGCTGGAATGGAAGCTAATTTAATGTAAAGATGATGAATATTTATTTTATTGCTACAAACCCCATACTACTAACACAGTTATCGCGTAATAACCCCAAATAGTACAAGCATTTATCATAATTTCTCTTCGACATTGCAATATAGGAAGACTAGAAAATTCATACACAAAACATGTTTTAGTACTCAAGTTCTACGAAGAGTATAATTAGAAAAATAAGTGAGAATTAAAAATTAATTGAGTTGACTTGTTTAGTTAGCTAGATGTAGGTCGGCGCCATCGCCGTTAGTGGCCATCGAGGCGACTGGGACGAGTGCGGAGTTGCACGGCCAGGTGTAGATGGACTGCAGAGGAACATGGAGTAACTCCACCAAGTTTCTGTAGTTTGGCTCTGAAACATTAATGGTCACAAACTTCATAGCTTAACTCTAAGGGCGACGTTACTATTGTCAATTAAAAAAAAATATATCAGTCCAGTTAAATCTGCTGTCAAAATATTCGCTATTTTAGTTGTGACTGATAGGCATAATAATAAACAATTTTATTGATTGACCGGTCAGTTTAATTAAGCAATGTGCAAAATAGCTAAATGCCATATACACACATCAAAAAAAGTTTGTGATCACTAGCAAAAGCTGATATATCAAGAAAAAGTGTATACGTTATATTAAAAAAAAAATAGAAATACACTGTTTAAAATTAAAAAATAAAACATTTTTTCATTTTTTAATAACCAAAATTGAGTAATTCAATCCTAATGTAATTGTAACAGAAATTTAATGGAAAGAAAAAGATCGTTTAACCAAACGTATACAACAATTTATTAATAGAAGGTTTTTATTGAATACAATATAACTCCTCCCCTGGCTCGCACACATGCGGAGATCCTCCTGAGCATGCAGTTATCCAGCATTTCTTGCGGTAACCTGTCCCATTCTTGAATAGCGGCTTCCCTGATCTCTGGCACTGTCTGGAGAGGTGGCTGAAGGTTCCAAACAGCTAGCTTAAAAGCATCCCACGCGTGATCTATTGGGTTTAAGTCAGGCGAGCCGGCAGACCAGTATAACCTTGTGATGTCGTATTCTCAGAGACCAGCATTGACTCGTATTAAGCTCGATGTGCAGGCACATTATTATCGACCAGTACGAATTGGTGCCCATGGTTTACTCGGAATGATCTGACAATTCCAATTCCATCAACGGCGACAGCTTTGTACCTGTCTGCCGTCATGAAACCTCGATACGGGATCAAAGGCGTTCTCGCTCCAATCATAATTCCACCCCGAAAGGACATCGATTTCCCGCTGAACGGTTCCAGTGGCAGTTCTTTGCCTTTCAGTCTCCAGGTCATCACCAGACACAGACACGTCGGTTATCTGGATGAGTAATGTTTCGCGATTCGTCAGCGAAGAGACAGTTTTGCCAAATGTTTTCCTTCTCATCTTCTTGTCGTGAATTCAGAGGTGCTCGCCAAGACCTCCGTCCAGCCTGATGTAAGCAATTCCGAATGGTCTGAGTGCTAACTTGCAAGTCCAGAGGCGTCCCGCACTTCTGCTTTTGATTATTAGGTCACGGGCTGCCAGCAATCTGATAAAGCGCTTCTGAGCTGCGTTCCCCCTTTCTGATCTGGTCGCCCGTTCTGACTGCTGTCAGAACGGGCGACCACTGCGGGGTAGGTCAGCTAAATTATCCATGTCGTGGTACCTATGCAACGTGGCCACGACACAGGATTGGGATACAGCAACTCTGCGTGCTATATCTCTCGTGGAATGTCCTTCTTCCCTAAAAGTTACAATTCTTGCTTGTAAAACTTCTGATAATCCTCTTGGCATTTTATCAATAACAACTTTCCTCAAAAAAATATTATAAATCCGTTAAAATGACTACGTCAGATGTATGAATGAGCGTAAGCTTGCATTGATTTTTTTTATATGGAAAAAAAATATGTTTTATTTATTATTATTTATTTATTTATTGAATCTCCAACAGAGGCAACACAATTTCATGCAAATTTACAATCTATGAACAGGGACAGTACAAGTGGTTGTTTTGTTTTGTTCTAATTCTATATTTTTAAGTAAAGAATCTAAAGAAGTAAAAATTATAATAGTCTACTGTAACAAAAAATAATTCGATTTTTCAAACAGATAAACTTTTTTTGATGTGTGTGTGTATATATCACCATCACTTATACACAAAACATATGAACATAATTAACTCACCATTTTCGGGATTAATATATCCTCTGCGTATCAAGAAGTCTAGGAGCACTGGGGCACTCGTTGTCTTGAACTCGGGCGTGAGAGCTCTTTGAACACACTCTTCAGCAGTTAACAATTCAAAATTCTCAACCTCACCATCGGCATTCTGGGGCATGAAGTCCAGTGGCAACTCAAGATCGTATACATATTCTGTGTTAGGAAATAAGCCCCTTTCACTTTCGAAATAGAAACTGAAAACATAGTAACAGATATATAAGTAACTCCTCCAAGCACTGTCTATTCAAAGAAAATATAAATGTGAAAGTAAGTGTCTGTCTGTCTGTTACCTTTCATGCCTAAACCACTGAACTGAGTGTTATGAAATTTAACTGATAGGTGGCCTGAGACTTGGAAAAAGACATAGGCTACTTTTCATTCTGGATGTGACCCACAGCCAGTAATTTATAATGAAGTAATTTTATTTCATACTAAGTCAACAAGTATATTATACCTAACACAGCCAGCTGGTACAAGCTTTTTCACTAGTTCCCCTTCAACAGAGGCCTCCTCGGCCGCCTCTTTTATAGTTGTCTCCAGAATGCCATAGCCAACAGCCAGCCCACCACTAACGAAGCAATCCCACTTGCCTAAAAAATTACCAATGAATAAAATCACTCTCAAACTGCAAATATTGTTAAATTAAAAGGAAATTCAAAAAATACAAAAATAATTCAGGTAAAACCAATTACATAAATTAAATTTCACAATATTGCAACAGAAATGATCCGAATAAAATAAATGTAATTGCAATCCAAAAAAAGCTGCAAAATAAAATAATACTCGATTGAACTGATAAGAATATTTAAAAACTCGCCACTAAAAAAAATCATATTAAAATGCTGCTCACCGGGCCAGGTTTGTTTAGTGAAACTTCTCTGCTGTAACCAGATGCAAAGACCTTTTGTTGGGTGGTTCACATAGCCAGAGACACTGACTCCATAGTTCCTGATGCCAAATAGACACATAGCGCTCCTGTCCATTTCCAAAAGGCTCTCTGGGTAGCATGGTGTAGTGACCCCAAAACACTGCAATCATAACTATTTTGACAAACTATATATTCTTGAACACGGATTATCTAAAAGAACAGTACAGTATTCCACCCACTAAACAATGCAATCTCAGAAACCCAAAAACTCTGACTGAACAAAATATAGATTTGAAATAGAGGTTTCAAATTAATTTAAAACTTGAAATTCAGTGCAGACTTTATTGGCCAGGACTCCATGTAAATTCTAGATTCATGTTTTGTCTGGTTAAACAGAAAATCAATCCATATTGGGCACTAGCTTCCCCCAGCAGCTTCGCCCGGTTCGGCTCTGAAGTGCGCTACTCGCTGCGCAGTACCCCACAACTCACCCCTGCTGACACATAAATTTGTTACTGCGCAGCGATTCACCTCAGGTTCAGAGCCGCCATAAAGTTTGAATCGCATGTACATGTGAATTTTCAATAAATTTAACCCTTATTTTACCCCCTTGGGGGATGATTTAACTAAAACGCTGAAACACATAATTCTTTATTTCTTACCAAAACCATAGATTTGAATTTTCATATCTCTAACTTCAGAAATGTTGGGTATCTTATACAAACTTTCATCCCCTATATCACTTCCTTTAAGATTATTATTGAGAGAAAAAGACAAATTTTATTAAAATCTGTTCAGTGGTTTAGGCATGAAAAGGTGACAGACAGACAGCGCTATACTTATGAATTAATATGATTAATTATATGGATTATGGCTAATAGAACTTTTGATAAATAAATAAGGAAACTCAAACATGTATGATGCAACACCCACTGTAATACAACTATAACATGAAATTCTTGTCATCCTGTTGTAGTATTTCAAGCTCTATCATTTTATTATGCTTTATCTACTGAGTATCAATAAATAATCAATCAAATACAATCTTGATAACATTTTCATGAACACTTCATTAAAAATAATTGTTTTTTATAGTGTTAATTAATGGAAGTGATATCAATTTTATTATGGAAATCACATTATACCTCATCTCTCCATCCTTTTAAAGCACATATCTCATTTTCTTTTCTCAAATTCTGCAATACATCAGCTATCTTTGTTGTCCTCTCCTTATAATCCCTGAATGCTGGATTTAATTCCACACACTTGCCAGTGATCCGAAATACCTGTAATTGTAAGTTTGCATATTTCTTTCAAAAATACATAGAGGATATAGGCAAATATTTATTTGCAAATGTAATACAATTTTCACAATCTATTTTCAAGATGGAATACATAGTAGGTCTGAAGCAATAAAATTATAAAACTAGATATTACTGACTGTAGTAACTAGTTTATTATAATTATTGATAACTTATTATTCTTGGTTATGTTTATAATTATTATGAATTGCTTCATAAATTCATAGAGCCATTAAGTTTTACAGTGGTAAGCAATTTTCAACCCTCTGACCCAATACTGATTGATATTTCTGTCTATTACATATTATTATGAGAACATAGAACTTAATTAATCAATATTCCAAAAGACTATCAAAAAGTTTATGCTTTTAGGGAAAGTAAAACTGTGTCTAAGCAATTTAAAACATGAAAGTAAAGGCTTACTTACCTCTGGAAATTTAATCAAGTACTTCATAACATCAGGGCGAATCAAACCCACTTGATATCCGGCTACTATAAACGGTTTGCATAATCCCTGATGCAAGCCTTGAACAATGCAAAATATTTAAGCAAACAGTACGAGTTGCTTCTTCGACAGCTTGTTATTACAAACACTATGTAGGCTGCCAAAACAGTCACTCGTGTATTTCTAAACTAATACTTAATTGCCTGTTAATGGAAAACTATGCACCTATAGTCTAAGCTATGCACAAATTGAATCACGTACCTGATAGATAAAAACAGTTGAATTTTTTGGCTAATTTGAGTAGATCGGAAATGTTGTTCTGTGCAGACGAGTACATATTTTTCATATTACTGTTCCATACAGGTTTCATACAAATTATAAGAACCGAATGTTTCTATTTGAACCTAAAAAATAAATTATCAGCAATAAGAGGACTGTGAGTTGGTCGTTAGTCGTTAGACGAAAAACGCTAAAGTATTGTCCCGTCCTTGTTCAGCAAATTCCACAATGTCCGTCTGTCACTCACTGACGACTAAGACTGCATTCCGAGTTACGCTGTAATCGATTTGAGCCCGCTAACTCCTGTACCGTATTAACGTGGGCGCGCTAACAGTTCGTCTTCGATCGTCATAGATGACGTCATGACATGCGCCATCTTGCGATAACGCCGACCATGCCTTTTACTAATATCACCGTGTGCGCTGTCAAAAATGACAGTTGTGCTGTTGTGTTTTGACTCGCATCCTATCTTTAAACTAACGTGGCATTTTCGAAATTGTGCTTCTGGCTACCGTTTGCCACCTAAAGAAGAAATTTGAAGAATAAACACAAAGAAATATGTTATGCAAGTTTTGACGTTAAGCGAGTACTGTGAGTGCGTTCACGAGCGTTCCGAATTGATGACAGCCCTCAGCTGTCATAATCGTGACATCTTAATCGGAACGCCAATTGTCGATGTCAGCGCTGTGAGCGATTATGTTCTAATTCGGAAAGCGGGGTAAAGATAAAACAAATGACAGCTGTAGGGATGTGATTACTACCAAAAACATAAATGACATCATTATTTAGGTGTAATGCCTGATTTACATTGTTCTAAACTACAAAATACAGTCACGCTAGAATTGGCACAGTCAATGGAAAAGTAAACCACCAAAACAGTTATTGAACTGCATATAACATGGGTTAAGTGCACTGGAATAAAAACATCATTTCAGTTGCGAATTCGTGAATCGGAATGCTACTGGATTAATATTGGAAACGGATGTGAGTGACATTGCATACATTTCAGTTAAAGCTGGAATTAAATTATCAGACGCGTCCATAAGCCGCGCCTAGCAGTCGTGGCTTATTTGAATCTGCATAGTACAGACGCCAGCACATCAACCTACTACAATCTGTCAAATTTCTTTAATAGATTTTCAACTTTATCACTGAAGTATAAGGTTCAAAGTTGATTGGGAAAGTTTGACAGTTTCGGGTAGGTTGACCTGCTGGCGTCTGTACATTTAGCACTACACTGTGCAAACTATCAGTCGTAATTCACTGACGTGACATTGGGCCTTCCTTCAGCGGTCGGACGTCAGATCGAAATCTGGCTGGCTAGAGCTGGGAACAACGTGGACACCCATCGGTCGCGACTGTCAGTCGCGGCTTACGGATGCATCCGATAATTTGTTCCCAGCTTAAGCCTCGCTGCGCTAGTGAGAACACGCCTTTACGCACGTCTGGTGTGCAAGATGCTGATAGAGATGCAAGTACTGCAAGTGTGCTTTTAGCCTAAAACCGATTGCCTTGTCTTTTAAAAATAACGTGTATAGTACTTAGAAAATTATTAATGCTATCTGCATGTGATTACACACCGCAATTATTTAGAAAAAAATGTATTTATAAAAATACAACCAAGATGATTGTGGGACATAAAGAAAAATAGGTGATAACTACGTCACAGTCTGTATATAATTCTGTACGTCTTTGACGATTTTTTTTGTGTGTTTAAGTCCCTGGATGGTTTAAGATTCTCAATTGGACGGTAGGTGGCGCTGTTCGGGCAGTACAACGTCTGCAGGTGGGTCAGTTTGTATAATATGAAAATAGAGTTATGGCAACACCGAACAAATGACAACTACGACAATTTCAAGAAATGAACCAATCGAGCAATAAATTGATATTGTCAATTGTCAATGTTGTCAAGTCGACCTGAGTTTTGGTTTCGTTCGTAGTTCATATTTGTATTATTATTTTTGCCTCACTCATTACATGTAAACATTTTATTTGCCACGGTTTTTTGCGAAGAGTTTAACGATGTCGTCAGAAAGTTTTGGTGTAGTAAATGACTTAGCTCCAGTTTTTCGTCCTTACATTCAAAATGTGTACCAAGATTTGAAACTTGGTAAGTTGTGTGATGCTAGCACATTTTGTAATTATAAATCTTGAATTCATAGTATAATAATTAAACTTGCAGGTTTATGTAAGACTAAAGTTGACTTTGAAAGAGTATCCGGGAATTCCGAGGGTGGTGAATGCCAAATTCGGATTGTCTTACCCTATTGTTCAAAGAAACTGAAATGGGAAATAATATTTGATGGCACAGCACCTTGGTTTGCGCCAGACTTCAGATTCGATGACGACAGTTTTCTTATGAGTGTTGATGAACAGTTTTTGGAAGAAAAAGTGCCAAGTCTATCAAAGTGGAACGAAAATGATCCAAAAGCACTTAGTGATGTTATTTCAGAACTGATAAATCTATACAAACTTCATCAGGTAAGCAAATTACACTGATTCCTTGCTGAAAGTGCTAAAACTGGCCCAAGTGGAAAAAGCAGTAGAAAAAGACATTATTGTAGGCACTCTATTCACCTAAATAGTATGTAACATAACAAAAAATAAAGCTGGTATATTATATCCTACCAATAAGATATATTTAGTTGGAAAAAAATATGAAAATTAAGTACTTCATTCTGTTCTAACACTTACTGCTGTTACAGATAAAGAAGTTAAATGAAGATGAAAGTTCTCGAGCCTACTTTGAATACAGTGCTCTACTCGGTGATGCTCTAACATCTGAGCAAGATATTGAAGTGTGGGTCGGTAGCCATGTAGTTGAGTTTTTGATCAGACTTAATGTTGATACATCCAGATTACCAGAATTGTATAGTGACGGGTAAGCAATACAACAAATAAGCTAATCAATCAATCAATCAATCAAATAATTTATTTGCGTGAAACATGGTATACAATGGTGTTAGGTATAGGTCAGAGTGGCACAAACATGTTTAGCTAACGTAAGACATAGCATGCAAAAATTTAATATTACAGGGTAATTATAATTAAGTACATAAATGTTAGAATATAATGTCAATATTTTTTATCCATAAATTCTTTCAAACTATAGAAGCTACATTCATTTAGCCATTTGTGTAATTTGTTTTTAAACAATCTTACATTTAATCGTTTGAGATTGTTTGGTATGTTATTATAAATACGCACACACATTGCTAGACAGCTTTTATTATATTTGGTTAGCTTTGGTAAATCATTTAACACCAGTCCATAAGGATCACGTCTGCTCCGAGGACATACATCGCTTGCTGTCTTGAATAATTGTTTATTCTTGGTCACAAACAAACATATTTCGTAAATATACAGCGATGGAAGCGGTAGCAAACCAAGTTTTTGAAATATTGGCCGACATGTATCATCCGGCTGAAGTCCATAAATTGATCTTAGGCACTTCTTTTGAGCGATGAACGCTCTATTTAGATCAGTGCTATTACCCCACATTATAAGACCATAGCGTAGTAATGATTCAACATATGCATGGTAAGATATAATAGCAGTTTTTATGTTAAAAAAAAAACTTAAAAAGTCTTTAAACACACCAAATTGTTGTCACATTCTATAAGCAACAACAACATAAATGTATTTGAAAAGCCAAAATAAATTAATGTTAACATCACATACATTATAATTTTATGGGTTTGAGCAGGAGTTGCAAAGTAATTATTTTAATTTTCAGAATTGAAAAGAATCCTGGAATAGATACTGCATTATTGTTGGTCAGATATCCAAATTCAACAAATGCTGAATTAATCCTTTCACCAATACTCACAAAGTCTCTTGGAAATATATCATTACCCTTGTAAGTACTTATTCACAAAACTTTTCTCAAACCCCCCGTAAAGCAGGAACATATGAAAGATTTCCTGCCTCATCCCCTATTAAATGAAACTCTTTTGGCTTTGCTGTAGTGTTTTCTATTCAATACCATAAACAGCATAATATATCCTGATTGTGTTTTGCAAGTTTTATTGTTATACTACCCACCCACACCTATGGGTGTTTAGTGTCTCAAGATGTTAATCAGATTTGCCAATTAGTAGAATAGCCAGCAGTATTTGTACCTGTAAATTGTACTTCGAATATTTGTCTTCCAGGATGCATCAGTCAGGAGTTTTAATGGATTATGTCCCAATGGTGACAGAATTATTGAACAATAAGGTATTGTACCATACATTACTTCTTGTTTTTAATTGAGCTGCTTTGGTGTCTTAAAAACATTATTCTGAGCATTACAAACAATGTTTTACTGCACTGGTGCATGAGATTTTGATAATGTTTATAAGAATTATAAAATAAGACTATCTAAAATCTTGTTGTATTTTATTACTGACAAAATATTATTTTTCAGATTAATGATTTGCTAAACAATGAAAGGTTAAAGCGAGATTTACTTGCACAACTGATTGTGAAGTATGAAGGTGCTGTCCTAGAGCATGATGCTAATAATGCAGCCTTCTTATTTGAAATGAGCAGCTACCATTGGATCTTACAGATAGATATTGGTTTGTATACTTTTATTATTATCTGCAATAGGTTAATTACACAGTGGACAAGAAAAACCTGCACGGGTAGCATGACAACTATAGAAACGGGTTTTATCAACAGAAGAAAAGACAACATGACAGATTGTGATTGTTTATTTATTTATTAACAGTTTAAGTGCACACATATAAACAGACAAGAAGAAAGGAATAGAAAAATACGTAAAAATGTGTTTATTTTATGTTTATCATTTTGTCTATTTTTCTGTCAACAAAACCCGTTTCTATTGTGGTCATGCTAACCGTGCTGGTGATATTAAATATAATAATATATTATAATACTTTTCATTACGTTTTTATTTTCTATGGTATTTAAAATAATAATATAACTCAATGAAAACTTTTGAAAAGCCTATATAGTAGTGTATGATTGAATTCATTTACAGGTGCTAAGTTTCCAGATAAGCCTCCAGTGTTAACTCTCAGATCAATTTATCACTGCAATAAAGGAAAACCAATGTATAAAATACTTTCAGGCTGTCCATACAATAATTTTGAAGGCTACATTGAACAGCAAGTTGAACTTTTCAAAAATGAATGTATGGGCCTACCACCAACCAAAGAATCACATCAATTTGTGACTCTGGAAAACTAAATTGAAGTGCATTTATGCTGTTTTATAAGTACTTAGCTAATAAGTTATATTTTTCTTTAACATTTGTAAATATTATGTGTTAAGTATAAATAAAAGAACTTCATAATAATTAACATTTTTTAATTTTGCATGTAAAACCTCATTCATGATGTTCTACAAGGATTAATTACTGTTAGTGTAAAGTATGTGAGAATCTGTACATATTATTTTACAATGTAATTGATATTGCTTACAGAATCAACTTTGGAACTTTAGCTTTTATATTAAGTACCTACATCATAGTTTTCTGTGGATATTATTCAGCCCTTATTAAAATACAATAGTTAATTAGTTACTGAAATGTGGGTTCAACAGGCATAAACAAGTACCTAATACTTCTAATTATTATGCTCAAAATTTTTAACTATACAATATTATTTACGAACAAACTAACAATAATAAAATTATGAAGTCTGAATCAAGACAACAGGTACTGTAACTTTGTGAATAATAATTGAAAGAAAGTATAATCACAAAGAGTTTCTACAGTGACAAACTCTTGCCGACAGAAGAACCCCACAATAAAATAAATACTTAATTATTCGTAACTTCATGCAACACGCATGATCGTACGCTAGATCTAATTAGTCAGCTTATTGTTTTCCTTGGAGCCAATAAGTTCGTAGCGATATCTCATATACATCACTTTCATCCTGTCCCATACATTATCAAATGAGTCAAGGGCAGGCCTAACGTCAAGCAGAGCAAATTCGTATTTGTTGTCAACTTCACCACCATCATAGTAGTCAATAACGTAGCGGACATCTTGTCCACATCTGTCGACAATCCAATCATGTCTATCAAATGGCAGCTCGTACCTGAAAACAAAACATAAAACACTATTAAAAATCGTTATGCAAAGAATAAACAATTTTCTAATATTTTAACTTTGTTAACCAACTTCTTTTAGAAGTCGGTTAAAAAAGTTAAGTTGTAGGTTATCAATTCGGATATTTATATAATCTTTTTTAAATGTATGTTTGAGCATAACTCAAATCATATATAGACAGATTTGCAAAATTATTTTTTTGTTTGAAAGGGTATACTTCAGAGATGGTCCCATTGTCATCAGGTCAGGATCTGATGATGGGATCCTGGAGAAATCGAGGGAACTCTTCAAATATTATAGGCATTTTTTATAGTAAATCGTGCAGTTGGTCTTGGAAAGCACCATTCGGTGTAGTGATGATGAAAACCACAGATGGCCACCGGAACTGCTCAAAAATAAGTGTTTCACGGGTTGCGATTTGATTACTTTAATACGGTTGCCAAGCAATTTATGTTCGCCTCAATGCATATGTAGAAGTGGACCTGATGGTGAAGTACCAGGAGAACTCTTCAACGATTAACGCCCCGACATCGGGAAAAGCAATATTTTGTAAAAGGTGATGAGTAGTTGACATTAGGCTATTGTAAGTTAGATAAATTAAAAACTGACCCACTAAAATGAGAGAAAAACTTTTTCAACTTCCAAAAAGTCACTACAAAGTGAAAAATAAGTTAAATTTCGGAAGTTGGTGTCTTTGGTTTTTATATTCGTTATTTGCCATCTACTTTCGAAATTTAAGTCAATTCTGTAATTTTTTTTGTTGAAAATAGTGTTTTTTTTATGAAACATTGGAAATCATCTTCAACTGCAATCAGAATTAAAAACATACCCAAGCCAATTTCGTATGCGAGCCCTAGGGCTGTAGTCTGAAGCCTTGCCACCAAAACTCTTGAGTCTTGGGTGTCCGCACTCCTTTGCATGCAATGCTTCCCATTTCAATACTTCCTGCCATGCCTGAGGAGCAACAGGTGTTTTATTAAGTTTTTATAGTTATAGTATAATTATTGTTTACTTTCCATAAATTCAATTAACAACTATTAGTTGCATAAAGTGACTATAAGCAAAATAACATAGTGTGTCAATCTGGTCAATAATTTTCCCTGACTGTACAAGAATGATAAAAATTGTTGTTCGGGCAAATCAAATGAAGCTAAATACAGCTATCAACTTTTGTTGTTCATTAATATTATTATATTTATTACTAATAAGCAGGACAAATTAGAACTGACTAACAGGAAAATAATTTTTGTTAATCAAAATTACCTGTTCATTGTTGGCATTGTGTATTTTGATGATGTCATCCATATCTTTCTTTTTGATGTCTTCATTCTTCCAGCGCCAGCCTTTACGTAACATGGCATTCCAGAACATTTGTTGACTGGGGTACACCCAGAACTCAGTGGATCCATCTGGCATGGCTCGTGGTATTGAGGACACTTGACGTTGAGTAGGAAGTTCAAATGGCTGGTCAGGTGCAGGTTGCTGGTTGGCTGGTGGCATCTAAATCAAAATAAGATAATTTAATTGATCATGATCGTGTATATTAAATATTTAAAAAATATATGTGTAAAATATAGCATAGGATTCTTTTTTTCGAAGCCACAGCTAAACATTTATTTGTCTTCTAAGACAGATAATAGTAGTAGTGTTACATGCACATAGTTGGCAACTGTTGATGGCTGTTTATATGTATAATTAGCAGAATCATTTTCACAATTAATTCATATTATGCACAAGCATGCATTTAGAGTAAATAAGCTTAAAATATTTGTGATCACAACGTTGTTGCTATTGATCCACCAAAGGGTGCTCTGGAAGAATCCATTCTCCCTTGGAATGCAACAGTCTCGGCCACCTATCTATGTTATGAATAGGTCCTCCATACTGTATTCATATAATATTGTGGCCTATTCATTGCAAACTGTCAAATCACTATTGTTTTATTTCAGAAATGTAAGATTGTTTGATACAATGTAGTTAAAGTAACCATCACTTAGGAAATTTTATAGTAAATATAATATTATTCTACAATAATAGTCACTAAAGCATGTGAAACACAAGATTGGGTCAGTGGGTCATCTTAGGGGCGGAGTAATGTAGTATGCCTTTGAAGGTTATATTATTTTGATACATAGTCCAGATAGTATTTTTAGATATCATTTCTAGGGCGATAACGAAAGTGATCATGATCATCAAGGTATATAATATAGTGTATCATTTACGATGTAGATCTGGCCTTGACACTTACCATGTTATAGGGATTGACATCATTCCCTTGTTGCACAGGGCATTCAGATGGCTTTTTGGTTTCTTCAGGTTTTGCGTCTGCTTTCTTGTGCATTGGACATTCTGGCGGTGGATTGGAATTACTTCCAATGTTCGGCAAGTTAACACCAGCCTCAGCTGACACTGAGTTTCCCATTTTACTGTTTGTCTTACGTAAGATGATATTACATAAAACTAGATAGGTTAGCAGAACATGAGCATATTTTTATGCCCTTCTCTAGGACTACAATAACAGAAGCTTTAGTATACAGTAATTAATTATGAACTAATCCCTAACAAACACAGTAATTAGTTTCTTTTAACTATTGAAAATTTTACTTTCTTCATTCAATATTCGTACCACAAGTACACCACGCCACTGCCCTTCAAAATTCACATTGACAGTCGAGTTGAGTATTAGACATTGACAATTGACACACCATTGACATGAAGATTAGTGTTGCCTTGCGAGCTCCCTGCCTCTGTCACTTTCCATTTATATCTGACTCTAAACCCTTGACCCTTGCCGCAAACTACAAACAAATGCATGGCAGATGCATCTTTTGATTTACGCACAAAAACCGGCCGATCGATCAGATCCGCAGCAATTAATACTTGTATTCGCACACAAGCTACGGTCGACATAAAATAGTCTGACGTGGTGACATTTGGAACTAAATATTTTACTGCGGACCTATGATGATGGCACTACTTTGCGGACAAGTGCTAGGTAGCTTTAGTGATTTTATGCTTTGGTGATAAAGTTGAAAATCTATTATAGAAATTTGACAGATTGTAGTAGGTTGATGTGCTGGCGTCTGTACAAAATAAGTTGTAAGTATGTTTTTTAATTTTGTTGGATTATAATCGTAGAAGTTTTCACCAACTGAAGATAAGAGTTGGCAGCTCTAAAGCAATGTTCACTATAATTCGCCTTGGTGGTTTTGGGACAATCGATGGTGAAGGGCCAATCAGAGTGCCGAACGCGGTCGATGCGTAAATTCGAGATGGTTAAAAGAAACTCACACTAGGGCCTCTGATAGCCCCAATACAAATGTTTGCTAATCTATGAGGCTTGCCGTGCTTTGCGATATTCTGTTTATTTTTGTGATCTTGTTGTGTTTATGTTGTGCGTTTTTCGTTGAGTTGAGCGAAAGTTCGATCGACTAATTCATATTTGTGATTTTGTGAGTGGTTGTGACAAAACTCAGTTTTTAGTAGTTAGGAGTCCAGTGTAGTGTTAAGTTTGAGATAGGATTCTTCTAGTTAATTACTTTGGTACATAATAATAAAAAGATGAATTAATCCTTGAAATGAACTCTTAAATACTATAGAATCTATACCCATACAATTTATTTATTTGTTTATTTGCTCTCATGCACATCACACATTTTACAATATATTTAATGTCGGTTTTGTTGGTTTAATGCTCTAAGGTTTTTGTACATGAACCCTGTCAGGGCACTGCAAAGCACAATGTTAGTTTGCTGTTGAGTTTATAAACATTACATGATCAATACTTATTTTTTTAAATACATGTCTATATGATGTCCAATTAGCAGTAATAAACAAAATACAACAACACACATAAAGTCATATTTAGTCAGATTATATTAGTAGGTAGGTAGTCAAAAAGTAGATTAAAATAATAATATTATGGAATAGGTAATAATTAAAATCATGTCATGTAAAGTTATTGATTAAATTAAAATAAGGTACATCATATTAAAATACAAAATAAAATAGATTCGATTTATTGTCACTAGAATAAACAATATTTATGCCTTTGATCACGCCGGATCTAACAAACAAAAAAAAACACTTATGAATTAAGTAGCTACATTAGTTTTATTCCGTCATGAACGTTTCCTTTTAGATTAGATACCAATTTAATTAGATACCAATTTTCAAATCGGGTAGTAAGAGTGATCCCTCTAATTGTAGCCCTATATCTGTGCTACCAGCATTGAGTAAAATTTATGAAAAAAATCATACTGGAAAAAATCACATGTTGTCACATTTTAACTCTAATTGTATTTTAAATAGTCACCAGCATGCTCTGTGGTCACCAGTTTAGTTTCACGAAAGGTGGGTCGACGACTGACGCACGAGTAAAACTCATCAGTCACATTTTAGTATCCTGGGAGAAATGCCAGGATGCAATTGGCATTTTCTGTAACCTCTCAAAAGCGTTTGACTGCGTTGAACACAAAACACTGATCTGTAAATTACACCACTACGGGATTTGTGGACAAGCTGTTGACCTTGTTCTTTCCTATCTATCAAACAAGCAACAAAAAGTAAACGTTAATGGGGCGACGTCATCGGGGTTTCTAGTTAAAATGGGCGTGCCTCAAGGTTCAATTCTTGGCCTTTTCTTATTTCTAGTCTATATAAATGACCTTCCTTACATAATGGCTAACGTATCGGATATAATTATATTTGCTGACGACGCTTCTCTAATTTTGTCTTGTAATTTTGTCATGTCAACGATAGTCTGGCTGTTCTTTCGAAATGGTTCACAGCTAATAATATTTTACTTAATGCGAATAAGACTAATTAGGTTCTCATTACCAAATGTACAGACGCCAGCAGGTCAACCTACCCGAAACTGTAAAATTTTCCCAATCAACTTTGAACCTTATATTTTAGTAATAAAGTTGAAAATCTATTAAATGTCCGACTGTCAAAATGACGGTCAGACAAATTTTTCTCCGTGGTAATTTTTAGTATTTTTACATAATTAACATTCAAAAATCTTGTAAAATTAATAGTTCTTATACCATCAAAATGGAAACGCATATACACCACCTGGATGCAAGAAAATGGATATAATAATACACGGAGAGAACTGAAATGTTGACGCGAAGTCGGGCACGAAAACTGATAAACACACAACCAACATCTTCGGGTTCGTCGCTCAGCTCCACCTCGCAGTTGCCGGAACCTGCTCCAGACGTGAGTCCAGTGATACCGGCCGCTGCAGTTGCGTCGAGCTCGAGTGACGAATACTTCTCGCCGCCGACGACACCACCACCAGTACGTCGGCGCGGAAGAGGCCGACCACCGGCCAGCTTGGGACTCCGAGGCCCACCGGCCTCTGACAGGGTCCCCGCTCCCGGTGGAAGTGTGCAGCGCATGAGGTGGACACAAACTGTCAATGAAAATGTCATGCGCGCATACTTTGGGGCTACAGACGGGGGAAGTAACTTGACTGCGTACCGTGGTCGGATGCTCTCTCTGTTTCAGGTGCTTGAACCAGCTGTCAACGTGTCGGCGCAACGACTTTCGGATCAGGTGCGGGTCATCCAGCGTAACCATATGCTGGATGACGCCGTACTGGATCGACTACGCCTCGAATCACGGAATAACCATGTTACGCCTGCTTCACCACTGGTCGCGGTACAAATGCAAAATTCACCCAGTGCTTCACCGCGACCTGACCACGTTGGTGAAGAGGATGATGGTGGGGTTATATCCGTGAGTTCCCAATGCAATGCACGGTTGAGGAGCGCTTTGGAGGATGCTTTCCGGGAGTACCGCTCCACTCCGCCTGAACTTAGACCACGTTTACCCCATTTGCCCATGCACAAGAAAAACAAGGCGCTGGTGTGTACTCTAGACTCGTTGCTGTCAAATTGTTTTAACAGTAGCAAAGACCTCGCCGATACCCACTCGATCTTGTACTCAATACTCAATACTCAATATCTTTATTGCTTTACCATAATGTGTACTTAGGTGGTAACTATATAATTTAGATCATTATGGACCCTGTAGGGCACAGCAAAAGGGTAGGAGAGAGGAAGTCCTGTTTTACGAGATAATTAATTAAGTTGTTTTTGTGGGAACAAGTTTTAACTTGCATATTATTATAATAATCGAAAGTCAGGAGATCGCGAATAAGATACTATTTCACTTATTTATTATTTATGTATTATTTTATCTGCAAAATGTACTTAAATGTTTTAGATGATTTTATATACCTGTACATACTCGTATGTATTATAATTCTGTTTATTCATTTGTTTAAATTGTTTTATATGAATATTTATTATTGCTATATTATTTTATTTATTATTATTGCTATTTTATATGATTATTATTTTTGTTATATTATTTATTAATTATTACTATTATATATTATTTATTTATAATTATTGTATCATTCATATATTTTAAACATACCTATTACTTGCGTGATTTTCATTTATTTTTATTACTTATGTTTATCATTTAAATATTCATCTAAGGAGCATTTGATTATCAGTATTTTTTTAAGTTTATTTATAAATATATTTAACTTTTCTTCTTTCTTTATTATTTCAGGTAGCTTGTTATATATTTTTATAGACATTACGTAGGGACTTGTAGAATGCATTTTTAGCTTGGATGTTGGTATGTTTAGCCTAGATCGGTGCCTAAGTGTGTACTGTGATTGGATGTCTTCGCGTTTTGTGTAAAACTCTTGATGCTTACGGACAAATTTACATATTTCTAGAATGTAAATACTAGGGAGAGTTAGAATATTGTGTTTTAGAAAATAGGGTTTGCAACTGTCAGTTTGATCAATGTTTACCAGGATTCTAACTAATTTCTTTTGTAGGGTAAAGAGTGTCAGTGCATCTGTACTATTTCCCCAGAGAGTTATGCCGTAGCTAAGCCATGCATTGGCATACGCATAATAGGTGGTGAGGGCAGTTTGTAGATTGGTTGTCTTTTTAATTTCGCGAAGAGCGTATGAGAATTTTGAAATTTTTGAACGGGTTTTTTGTATTTGTGTTTTCCAGTTAATATGTTTATCTATTGTTAGTCCAAAGGTAAATTCATCTACAGTTTCCAATTTTGAGCCGTTAAAGGAGAAATTTAAGTGTAGAGGAGCTTTTTGATAAGGGTGGAAAGTCATTAATTTTGTTTTAGTATAATTAATTTCTAAATTATGTGAGGTCATCCAGTTACATGTTTTTGTGAGTGTGGAACTGAGTTTTTCTTCTATCTTTGTGTTGTTTTGACATGAGACTAATAAAGATATGTCATCCGCGAATAAAACACATGGCCCATCTATGCTTTTCGGCAAGTCATTGATGTAAACGAGGAATAATAGGCAACCTATGACACTTCCTTGGGGGATTGAAGCGTTAGTTATTTTGCTTTTAGATCGGATTTTTTCTATTTCTCTACTGTGCAGCTGTAGCGGCATGTCGTGTAGCTCATGTCAAATTTCCGACCAGTGATAGAGCTCCACGACCAAAACCAGCTGTACCAGCTTGGCAGTGCAGGATTGAGCGTCGTATCGGTGAGGCTAGAGTACTCATCGGTAAGCTAATCTGCTTCAGGGAGGGCAATACTCGCCCTAGAGTGATGCGCTTTGTGAGGCGGGCGTTCTCGGGGACTGATATTAGTTCTCGAGATTATTTGACCCGCGTCACAGAGCGTATCGACTTCCTGAAGCAGAAGATCTGTGCATGGGCAAACCGTATTCGACGGTACAGGCGGAGAGTGGAGCGGTACACTCAGAATCGCACATTCCAGAGCAATGAAAGGTGGGTTTACAGGACTTGGGAGCGACCGGATCAAGGTGTGATTGAGACGCGCCTGCCGGATGATGACGCCATTTGTTCGTTCTGGCGAAACATCTGGTCGGCGCCTGTCAATCACACTGAAGGAGATTGGACTAGGGAGATCGAGCGGGCGTGCGAGCAAATACCAGAAATGGGGGCACTTACCATCAGCCCCCAAGATGTAGCTCGTGCAGTCCGTCCGTTGCCTAGCTGGAAAGCTCCAGGGCCGGACGGGCTGCACAACTTTTGGATAAAGTGGTTTCAAAGGTCGCACGCCCGATTGGCATCCCAGTTCCAGTCAGCCTTAGAGTCACGGTCGCTGCCTCAGTTCTTAACGACAGGAATAACCCACCTGCTCCATAAATCAGGTAGTACTGCGGAACCCAAAAATTATAGACCGATCACTTGTCTACCGACGGTCTATAAAGTTTTTACATCCATTTTGAGATTTAAAATTAACAATCATATAGACACTAACTCCATCATGTCTGCCTCTCAAAATGGATGTAGGAACGGATCCCGCGGTACTAAGGAGCTGCTCCTCATTGATATGGCCATTAGCCAGCAGGTTCGTCGTTCCCGAAAGGATCTGTCGACATGTTGGATAGATTATAAGAAGGCCTATGACTCGGTGCCACATACATGGCTCATGAGGGTGCTGGAGTTATATAAAATAGATGCAACTCTACGCACCTTCCTGATGTCATGTATGGGGCAATGGAGGACGGTTCTTCGCTATCCAGGATGCCGACATATCCAGAGGAATAGTGAACCGATAAGGATCGAGCGAGGTATATTTCAGGGCGACAGTCTGAGTCCACTTTGGTTCTGCCTGGCCTTGAATTCTCTAAGCACACTGCTGGAGAATTCAGGACTAGGCTATCGATTAAGGAGAGGTAGGTGGTCAGGTTATATCTCACCTCCTTTACATGGATGACTTGAAACTCTTTGCCCCCAACAATTTGCAACTAATGGAGCTATTGAAGGTAACTAAAACTTTCAGTAGTGCCATCAGGATGGAATTTGGTGTGGACAAATGTGCGGTCATGCATGTAAAGCGAGGGGGGATTGTGGAATCCGTGGGAACCCAACTCTCGGATTCCATACACCTAAGATCCCTCTCCTCAATCGAAACCTACAAGTATTTGGGTATGTCGGAAGCGTTAGGTATTAACGCTACTGACATGAAGCAATCGCTGAAGGAGCGCTTCTTTGGCCGCCTGAATAAAGTATTAATTAGTCTTTTATCAGGCGGAAACAAGGTGCGCGCCTTCAACGGTTGGGTCATGCCAGTTTTGATGTACTCTTTCGGCATACTCAAATGGACCCAGACGGAACTTGACGCCTTGGATAGGAGGGTCCGCACACTGCTAACTGCAAATCGGATGCATCACCCACGTGCATCGGTGATGAGACTGTATATCTCGCGGAAGTGCGGAGGTCGAGGCTTCTTAAACGCTAAGACCCTGCACAACCGTGAGGTATGCAGTCTCAGGGAATACTTCCTAGAAGTCGACGTGGGGATGCACCGAGATGTGGTCTCAGTGGACAAAGGTCTTACCCCGCTATCCTTGGCTAACGAGAACTGGCGCAAACCTATAGTATTAGATACTAATGACCGCAGGGAGGTATGGCAGAGCAAAGAGCTTCACGGACGCTTTTATCGGGCCTTACATGGGCCCGATGTAGACCGGTTAGCGTCCGTATCCTGGTTGCGGTTCGGTAATCTCTTTGGGAAAACCGAAGGTTTTGTCTTTGCGATCATGGACGAAGTTATGATGACGAACAACTACCGGAAATATATTGTGAAGGACGGCACGGTTGACATCTGTCGGGCATGCCACCGTCCGGGGGAATCAATCCGACACATTATTTCCGGCTGTTCTCGTCTGGCTAACGGAGACTACTTGCATAGGCACAACCTTGTAGCCAGGATTATCCACCAGCAACTTGCTCTGAAATACAGTCTTGTGGAATCGGAAGTACCGTACTATAGGTATGTGCCCGACCCAGTTCTCGAAAATGGCAATATCACGTTGTATTGGGATCGATCTATCATCACTGACAGGACTATTGTTGCCAATAAGCCAGACATAGTGGTGATAGATCGATTAGAGCGTCGCACAATGATTATTGATATAGCGGTCCCGCATGACGAGAACCTCGTTAAAGCTGAAAAAGATAAGCAAATGAAGTATCTTGACCTGGCTCGCGAGGTTGTCGACATGTGGGATGTGGATACAGCAATCATTGTGCCGATAGTCGTGACGGCAAATGGCATAATAGCCAAGAGCCTCGACCAACATCTGAGGAGGCTCTCGCTAGGCAGCTGGATCAAGGGCTTGATCCAGAAAGCAGTACTTCTGGACACAGCGCGTATCGTTAGGAGATTCCTCTCTCAGGAGCCCTGACCACCGGTAGCTTGGACCCTGTTCCCGATACCGGTGGGCTACTATTTTTTATATTTTTAAATGTTTTTGTTTTTCTTTGTTTTTATAAAAATATTTAAAAATGTAAATTATATGTTAATATTTGAAATAAAGGAAATAATAATAATACATTTATAATAATAATAATGGCAACACCTTGTCAACTGAACATTTCGTGTACGCAATTTTATAACTATAAATTTTTTTACGCATTATTACAAGAGATTTTCGCTATATTCTAAACCTGAAAACAGAAAACCATTAAAAATACAATAAAATTACTATAATTAACCAATATGCAATAGAACCTTTATAAAAACTGCCGAATCGGAGGTGACATGACAGATGTCACCTCCGATAAAACAAGAATGAACAAAAAATATGAAAATGAAGATGTTGACAAGATCGGCCGCACGCCAAGCACGCCCACCATCTCCGGACTCTTCGCTCAGCTCCGCCTCGCCGCCGCCGGTACCCAGCCCCACTGTGAGCGCTGTGACGACACCGGCCGCGGTAGTTGCGTCGAGCTCGAGCGACGAGTATTTCTCCCCACCTACGACGCCACCACCTGCTCGTCGACGGGGAGTACGCCGGCCGCCGGATGGTTTAGGACCTCGAGGCCCACCGGCCTCTGATAGGGTCCCAGCTCTCGGCGGAAGTGTGCAGCGCATGAGATGGACACGATCCATTAACGAAAACGTCATGCGCTCATACTATGGGGCTACAGAGGGGGGAAACAACCTAACCGCGTACCGTGTCCGGATGCTCTCTCTTTTTCAGGTGCTTGAGCCAGCTGTCAACGTTTCGGCACAACGACTATCGGATCAAGTGCGGGTCATCCAGCGTAATCATATGCTGGATAACACTGTGCTTGATCGCCTGCGAACTGAAATGCAGAGTAGCCGTGTCATCGCTCCCCCGTCGCAAAGTGTTATTGTGCCACCACAGGTCACTCCAAGTCAAGCTGACGAGAGGATCGATGACAGGGCTACAAACGTAAGTACTCAATGCAATTAGGAATTGAGGAGTGCTTTGGAGAGTGCGATTCGGGAATATCGGTTCATGTCGCCCGAACTTAGACCACGTTTACCTCGTTTGCCCATGCATAACAAAAATAGGGCGCTGGTGGCGGCTCTGGATTCGCAGCTATCAAACTATTTTGATAACTGCGAAGACCTCACCGATACTCATTCGATTCTGTACTGTGCGGCTGTAGCGGCATGTCGTGTAGCTCACGTCAAATTTGCAAATGACTCTAGAGCTACACGACCAAAACCAGCCGTACCAGCTTGGCAGTGCAGAATTGAACGCCGTATTGGTGGGGCCAGAGCGCTCATTGGCAAACTTATCTGCTTCAGGGAGGGCAATACTCGCCCTAGAGTGATGCGTTTTGTGAGGCGGGCGTTCTCAGGGACTGATATCGGCCCTGAGGACTATGTGTCCCATGCCACAGAGCGCATCGACTTCCTGAAGCAGAAAGTGTATGCATGGGCGAACCGTATTCGTAGGTATAAGCGGCGAGTAGAGCGATACACTCAGAATCGCACCTTCCAGAGTGAGGAAAGGTGGGTTTATAGGGCTTGGGAGCGACCGAACCAAGGTGTGGTTGACACGCGCCTTCCGGATGATGATGCCATGTGTTCTTTCTGGCGAAGTATCTGGTCGACGCCTGTCAGCCACACCGAAGGTGATTGGACTCGGAAAGTCGAGCGAGCCTGCGATCCAATACCAGAAATGGGGGCTATTACCATCTGCCCCCAAGATGTAGCTCGTGCAGTTCGTCCGTTGCCCAACTGGAAGTCTCCAGGGCCGGACGGGCTGCACAATTTCTGGATTAAATGGTTCATAAGATCGCACGCTCGCTTGGCGGCTCAGTACCAGACTGCTTTGGAGTCTGGTTCGCTACCCCAGTTCCTAACGACAGGAGTTACCCACCTGCTCCATAAATCGGGTAGCACCGCGGACGCCAAAAATTATAGGCCGATCACGTGTTTACCGACGGTCTATAAAGTTCTCACATCCATTTTGAGAGTTAAAATTATCAAACATATAGACACAAACTCCATCATGTCTGCCTCACAAAATGGATGTAGGAACGGGTCCCGCGGTACTAAGGAGCTACTCCTCATTGATATGGCCATTAGCCAACAGGTTCGCCGTTCCCGAAAAGATCTGTCGACTTGCTGGATAGATTATAAGAAGGCCTATGACTCGGTGCCACATACATGGCTCATGAGGGTGCTGGAGTTGTATAAAGTAGATGCAACTCTGCGCACCTTCCTGATGTCGTGTATGAGGCAATGGAGGACGGTCCTTTGCTATCCAGGATGTCGAAATATCCAGAGGAATAGCGAACCGATAAGGATCGAGCGAGGCATATTTCAGGGCGATAGTTTAAGTCCACTTTGGTTCTGCTTAGCCCTGAATCCTCTTAGCACACTGCTGGAGTATTCAGGCCTAGGCTATCGGCTGAGGAGAGGTGGTCAGGTAATATCTCACCTCCTCTACATGGATGACCTAAAACTCTTTGCCCCTGACTAACTGAAACTTTCAGTAGAGCCATCAGGATGGAATTTGGTGTGGACAAATGTGCGGTCATGCATGTAAAGCGAGGGGCGATTGTGGAATCCGTGGGAACTCAGCTCGCGGATTCCATAAACCTTAGAGCCCTCTCCGCATCCGAAACCTACAAGTATTTGGGTATGTCGAAAGCGTTGGGCATCAATGTTACTGACATGAAGCAATCGTTGAAGGAGCGCTTCTTTGGCCGCCTGAAAAAAGTATTTAATAGTCTTCTATCAGGCGGAAACAAGGTGCGCGCCTTCAACGGTTGGGTCATGCCGGTTTTGATGTACTCTTTCGGCATACTCAAATGGACTCAGACCGAACTCGACGCCCTGGATAGGAGGGTCCGTACGCTGCTAACTGCATATCGAATGCATCACCCACGGTCATCGGTAATGAGACTGTATATCCCGCGAAAGTGTGGAGGTCGAGGCTTTTTAAACGCTAAGACCCTCCACAATCGCGAGGTATGCAGTCTCAGGGAATATTTCCTAGAAGCCGACGTGGGGATACATCGAGATGTGGTCGCGGTGGACAAGGGCCTTACCCCGCTCTCCTTGGCTAAAGAGAACTGGCGCAAGCCTGTAGTGCTTGACACTAATGATCGCAAGGAGGTATGGCAGAGTAAGGAGCTTCACGGACGCTATTTCCGGGCCCTACATGGACCCGATGTAGATTCACTAGCGTTCGTAGCCTGGCTGCGTTTTGGTGACCAAGAGGGAACCTTCGGTTTCCCCCAAGAAGAGGAAACCGAAGGTTTTGTCTGTGCAATTATGGACGAAGTTATGATGACGAACAATTACCGGAGATTCATTGTGAAGGACGGCACGGTTGACATCTGTCGGGCATGCCACCGTCCGGGAGAATCAATCCGACACATTATCTCCGGGTGTTCTCGTCTAGCTAACGAAGAGTACTTGCATAGACACAACCTTGTAGCCAGGATTATCCATCAGCAACTTGCTCTGAAATACAGCCTTGTGGAATCGGAAGTACCGTACTACAGGTATGTGCCCGACCCAGTTCTCGAAAATGGAAATATCACATTGTACTGGGATCGATCCATCATCACTGACAGGACTATTGTTGCCAATAAGCCTGATATAGTGTTGGTGGATCGAGGAGAGCGGCGCGCAATGATTATTGACATAACGGTCCCGCATGACGGGAACCTCGTGAAAGCCGAGAAAGATAAACAGATTAAGTATCTTGACTTGGCTCGCGAGGTTGTCGACATGTGGGATGTGGACTCAGCGATCATTGTGCCGATAGTCGTATCAGCCAATGGCTTAATTGCCAAGAGCCTCGACCAACACCTTAGGAGGCTCTCGTTGGGCAGCTGGATTAAGGGCTTGATTCAGAAAGCGGTACTCTTGGACACGGCTCGTATTGTTAGGAGGTTCCTCTCTCTGGAGCCCTGACCGCCGGTAGCTTGGACCCTGTTCCCGATACCGGTGGGCTACTATTTTTTATATTTTTAAATGTTTTTATATGTTTTTATTCTAATATTTAAAAATATAATTTATATGTAAATATTGAAATAAAGGAAATAATAATACCATTTATTTCAGGCAACAGTGGCCCATAGAAAAATACCTTAACCTAAACATACATATTTGAATATAAACAAAAACTTGTGTTAAATAGGCTTAGACTATGTTAGTAGCACTTCATTTTGCACTAGCTTGACTTTGTGCCGTCCTGTGGAACTTGTCCGCGGAAGCGACGGAACACCACATCCTGCGGCCAAAAGTCCTCTTCCATGACGAGGGGCAGATAACAGTTCGGTACTCGCACGACGAACGCCTTGAAGTTGACGTTCCGGTGCGATTCTAGTAACTGCACCCTCGGCATGTACCTCGTCTTTTGGCGCACGTACTCCACGATGTCCTCCGCCTTAGGCCTCATTTACGGAGACGCGGGGCGTCTCGCGTCGCGTGTGGCGTGGCGTCTCGCGGCGCGTCGGACGTTTTTTCTGTTTACGGTGGGGCGGCGCGTGGAGCGGCACGCATCATCGCACGCGTAAACACAAACTTATAGCAATATACGACCATGTTCATGGAGAAGCGAGACGGGAAGCGTGGCGGTGCCCGCCGCGGCGCCCGCGGCGAATCCTCAAGCGTGTAGCGAAGCACGCGGCGGGCATAGCTTTATCGAGAATAGCCGCTGCGTGCGCCGCCGCGATAAACGCCGCGTGGGACGCGTCGGTGCCATCCGCGGGCTCGGCCGCAAAAAACGCCCTAATTCAAACAAACGCGTCTAAAATCGCTTCTCCGTAAACGCACTCATACAACGCCATATATTTGAATTCAGTGCGGGCCGCGCCGCTCAACGCAACGCGCGACGCCCCGCGTCTCCGTAAATGAGGCCTTAGTGGTGTAGTGTAGGCGGGAGATGTACACCAGTGTGTTCGGCTTTGCGGCACGCAGGCTCACTTCGGAGTCCATAGGAGCTGTGCCGCAGCGGTTCTTGTTCGTTCGCGATCGGCGCTTCCTCCTTTGCACCGTCACGAAACCGTCATCAATATCAGCCTTATTCGGCGCCTTTTCTGGCATGGGCTTGATACTAGGAGCGCCAGGGGCACTCGCGGTAACGCTAGCAAAATTCCTTAGTAGGGATTTCGCCAGGGCTCCAGTCACTGGCAGCGGGACGGGGCAAGGGGCGCGGGCCTCGCTGCGCGGAGGAGCCGCGATAACGTGCATGGGACTTCGGTGCGCGCCGGCGGTGGCGGGGCGCTCTGCAAGCTCAGCAATCGACGGATGCGCTGGCGACGAAACTGCTGACGCGGAATTCGACGACGATATATCGAGGCCGGCTCCGTGACATGTGTTTACGTTTGACGCATCGACAGGTGACCTAATTACCGCCA
Organism: Xanthia icteritia; assembly: GCA_949128155.2. NCBI lineage: Eukaryota > Metazoa > Arthropoda > Insecta > Lepidoptera > Noctuidae > Xanthia > Xanthia icteritia. The sequence continues at coordinate 10,231,638 of OX421935.2, read as the reverse complement.
CGCTATTGCGCAAATCACTCACTTCTTTACGCAAATCAGCGACGGTGTTTTGTTTGGGATGCATCTAATTTCGTTAGCACATCTGCGAGGCGGGCCTTCAGAAAGACAATGTTCTTCAGAAGGCTCGTTACATCGACGTGGTCGAAGGTGACGGGAGGAAGCTTGTGTAGCTCCTTTGCCACAAACGTCGGCACGTCGTCAGGGTCGGTCTCCTTGAGCAGCGTGATTATATCCTGCAGGCTCCTCTTAGTCCCGTCACGCCGGCGGGACACTATCTGGTCGCGCTTGTTCAGCACACTGTACAACAACAGCTTGGCAGCAGCTATGTCGTCCTCGCTGAAGTTCGTTACGCAGATCTGGACAGCGGACACCTCGTCCATCACATCCAGCTTCTGCTGCAGGAACGCCAACAGCTCATTCGCCACCAGTTCATTACTCATGGCAGGTAAATTACGAGCGACAGCTTGCGCCGCGCTAACCGAAATAAAGAATATGCAAACGCGTCCGCATCGGAACGCAGCACAAGCGAGACTGCGATTTTATTAAAGAAATTTGACAGATTGTAGAAATTTGAATTTGTAGGTTGATGTGCTGGCGTCTGTACCTCAAGTGGGTCTAAAGGCCTATTCAGACCTAAGCGGTATTCGCTACCGTCTGCGGCAGAGAAAACCCAGTGGGTATGCGATAATATTACTGTTCAGACCTAGGGCGAGGCCACAACACTGCGTTACGGCGTCGTATCGCAAAAACGACGTCGGACAGCAATACAATGCGTATCTCGAATGTCGTAGATTTTTACGATGCGACGCCGCAACGCAGTGATGTGGCCTCGCCCCTAAGCGGTATTCGCTACCGTCTGCGGCAGAGAAAACCCAGTGGGTATGCGGTAATATTACTGTACAGACCTAAGCGGTATTCGCTACCGCCTGTGGCAGAGAAAACCCAGTGGGTATGCGGTAATATTACTGTTCACACCAAAACGAATTTCGCTATCCTTGTGGGTAGAATAACGCGCGGTAGTCGAGTTTCGCTCAGAGAGGTAAGAAATTTTCGCCAGTTAGTCATTTCTGAGTCGCCAAAGAATATACACGTAAGTCACATAATTTCTGCAGAGCATCTGATTTTAGTGATGGATAGTGATGAAGAGGAAGTTTAACTTTTATTAGCCTTAATTGACTCACCAGTTAAGAAAAGAATTTGGATCCATGACATCAACAGACAACACCGAATTCATGGGGAATTCCACACTTTATATCCAAGATTAAGATTGGATAAAGATCGGTTTTTTAATGCATTCAGAATGACAACTGAGAACTTTGATGAAATATTAAATATTATAAAGGAAAATATCAGCAAATCATTCACTAAATATCGAGAACCCATATGCCCTGAAGAACGCTTAGCAATAACGTTGAGGTAAATACCTGAGCGAAACCCGCGCGGTATGTACCTCTACCCACAGCGGCAGCGAATATCGCTCAGGTCACTCTAGCCGCGGTACTTGATACTAAATAACTGAGCGAAACCCGCGCGGTATGTACCTATACCCACAGCGGCAGCGAATATCGCTCAGGTCACTCTAGCCGCGGTAGGTACTTGATACTAAATAACTGAGCGAAACCCGCGCGGTATGTATCTCTACCCACAGCGGCAGCGAATATCGCTCAGGTTTGAATAGGCCTTAAATCTAAAACTTAATGGCAAAAAACTAGATTTAATAACGGAAACTACACACATCAACACGGTCTAGGGATATTTCATACTCAATTAAATAACTCGAAAAGTACTGGCCGCATTGTAATCTTTCATACACCGATTTGTTTGTAATTTATCTCAGACTAATTCCAAATTCAAATTTTTGAAAATTCTTTTGTTTCGGTGGCATAAAAATGTCTTGATGTGTAGGAGAGGGAATTTTCATTTGTGCGAAATTTAGAAAACAATACGAATTATGTTTAGTTACAGTTTTTTTTCATTTTTAAACGAAAGATAAAGTTAAAATTGAGGTATTGTAGCCATGCAACGCCAACATTTGACGAGGGCGGAGATGTTACGAGCTGTGGGAATGCTGGAAGCTGGGTCTGTTCAGCGTAATGTTGCTGAGGCCATAGGGACCCACCAAAATGTAATTTCAAGATTGTGGACACGCTATCGTACCACAGGTGAAGTAGCGGAGAGGCACCGGGGGCCAAGTCGCATCACTACCCCCAGACAAGATCGATTTTTGCAAATTACTGCGCGAGCTCAACCAAATGCAACGGCGACTCAATTGGTCCAAAGGCTGCGAGTGGAACACCAAGTGCTTGTGAGTGACCAAACTGTAAGAAGGCGACTGCATGAAAGCAATCTACGCTCTCGTAGACCACTCCGGGTCCCACCTTTACGGAGAGGCAATCGTGGACGACGATTAGAATGGGTTCGGAACCACGTGGACTGGGGCCGTGAGCAATGGTCCAATGTGCTGTTCACGGATGAATCCAGGTTCAGCTTCCATCCAGATTCACGAAGGACGCGTGTTTGGCGAGTACCTGGACGATGGAGCCGTCTTCAGAACCCTCAGGAAGTTCACCCATACCAAGGAGGAACAATTATGGTTTGGGCAGGAATTCGTCTTGGAGGACGGACGGATCTCGTTTGGGTGCGGGGCAATATGACGGCAGAACGATACGTCCAACAGGTGCTGGGGCCCGTAATCTTGCCCCACAGAACACAAATGGGGCAAGATTTCCTGCTCATGCACGACAATGCCCGGGCACACACGGCGAGAACGGTAGCAGCTTGGTTACATACACACAATGTTAGGGCCTTAGACTCAAAATTCAAAATTCAAAAGTCATTTATTCAAACTAGGCTGAGAATCAGCACTTTTTGAACGTCAAAATTACATAAGACAGTCCCCCAAAACGCCCACCCTTCACCACTTCCTAGTGCTTTAGCTGGGAAGAAGAAGTGGCGCAACAAACTCCCCAGCAACACAGCTGTCTGTTCAGTTAGAAAAAAATGAATCTATATAATAGTATGCAAAATGATATTTACATTACGCAACACAAAACATAATTTAAATTATAAAATTAATAGCCATATGAAAGCTAGCACACGCCAATATACCAACCAAAAACATCGAGAACTATACTCAAGCAGAAATAAAAATAACTTAACGAAAACAATATCTAAATAAAAGCTTACAGGCATAAAGGGCGTGCCCGCTTACAAATAGCTGTAACTAGAAGTTATAATTGATAAACTAGGACCATCGAGGTAAATTAAAAAAATATCGAGGTCGCTAGCTAACATATTGCAATACAACTCATTAAAAAAAACATTGTAATGAGTAGATTATGTCAACAATAAATTAAAATAAAATAAATTGACTTATAAAGTAAAATTATAAACAATTACATAAACTCATATAACCTGTCAGTAAGTAAGCTAGAATTCTGGAGAAAGAACATTTAAACATTGTCTTGAGTTAATCACAGCGACCAACTATTCTTATCATTTAAGTAGTCGTTGATAGAATAGTATGCCTTTGAACAGAGGTTGGATTTTACTTTAGTTTTGAACGCATTAAAAGGCAAATCTAGCAAAGAAGAAGGTAGCTTGTTATTAATAAAAGGTTATACCAAGCCCTACAAATGAGTTATGAACCTTATGAAGCCGGTGAAAGGGAGTACGTAGTTTGTCCTTATTTTTCTAGTATTAACATTGTGAATATCACTGTTTTTAGTATATAAGTGTATATTATGCCTAATATTATAATATGTTGGCGAAAATGAATTGTGATGCCACTGTGAGGATACCGATATCTTTGAAAAGATCTCTCAGAGAAACTCTGGCACCTAGCTGGCAAATTGCTCGAACAGCTCGTTTTTGAAGTACAAATATATTTTGAATATCAGCAGCTTTGCCCCACAGCAGAATACCGTAGGACATAACGCTATGAAAATAACTAAAATAGACTAACCGAGCTGTATCAACGTCAGTGTATTGTCTTACTTTCCTGACGGCGTAGGCGGCCGAACTGAGCCTTCCCGCTAGGCTCGATATATGTTGGCCCCACTGAAGTTTGACATCTACTGTTATGCCCAGAAAAACAGCCGAGTTTACAGTTTCAAGCAACTCTTTATCTAAGACGATGTTGGGTCCTAGATTTCTAACATTTGGAAGGGCGAACTTTACACATTTCGTTTTCTTGCTATTGAGAACTAGGTTATTTGTCGAAAACCAATTCGTAACCATTGAGAGTGCACTGTTTACATCATCAAAGTCTTGTCTATTCCTGTCTACTTTAAAAATAAGTGAAGCATCATCTGCAAACAGTACAACTTCACAGATACCCTTTAAATAGAATGGTAAGTCATTGATATAGACTAAGAACAAGAATGGACCCAGTATTGAGCCTTGAGGTACACCTAACTGAACTGGTAGCCCGGAAGATTTCGCACCATTAACATCTACACATTGGGACCTATTATGTAAATAAGAATTTATAAGGTTGAGAGCTTCATTTTGCTCTCCGTAATGACGCAGATTACGCAAAAGACTGGCCTGCTCAATCGCCAGATCTAAATCCCATTGAGCATGCGTGGGATATGCTGCAAAGAAGAGCTCTGAAGGAAGTTCCTGAAAATCTGGCTACAGAAGATCAACTTTTTGCGCACCTCAGAAGGACATGGGACAATATTCCGCAGCAAGACATTGACAACCTTGTTCTGAGCATGCCGAATCGTTGCCGATGTGTTATGAACATCATGGGCGCTTTCTCAGACTACTAACTTCAAGTTTATAAACACAAATTAAATGATTTTTCAATTTTTTTCAGTTTTTACTCATAATTTAAAAGTTAATTCATATACGGTTTCCGTCTATGCTTCATTTTTTTCCATAAAATCCTGAAATTTTAATCGAAGTACCTTAAACCATTATTAAAAAATGGTAGAATATTAAATAACGTATCTTTTAAATATATACATATCACATAAATAATTAACACATTGATAGTAATTCGCTTTTTTAAAAATATCCCTAGACCGTGTTGATGTGTGTCATAATATTTTTAGGAATTACTTTAGATTCAAAATTGCAATGGGGCGCCCACATTAGAACTCTTTCATGTAGATTAAGTGCAGCTGCATATGCAGTAAGAAAAATAAGGTAGTTGACTGAGATAGCCACAGCTAGGTTAGTTTAATTAGCTTATTTTCACAGTACCTATTATGTCTTATGCCATTCTGCTGTGGGGATCGGCAGCTGACGTAGATTAAATTTTCATTTTATAAAAGAGGGCAATCCACGCTATCTATAAAATGGGTCCTCGCGAGTCTCTTTTATTATCAAATAACATCTCCCGCTCTGGGTGGAGCGGCGGGGCGTGTCAGACTCTTACTGACTAAAACCCACCGTTGCCAGGGGCCACGGTATCCCTTTCGGACTTTCACGCAACCTGCTGGGGTTGTCCTCGCGAGTCCCTTAGAAACAAATTCAAAGAAATTGATATACTGACTCTGCCTTCTCTTTATATCTTAGAAAGTATTTTGTATGTTCGCAAAAACTTAGGACTTTTCAAAATAGGAAGCGATTTCCATAATTTAAATACACGTAGTAGACATGAAATAGTGATACCCAAATTTAGATTAACTAAAACAAGCGAGTCATTTCTTATAAACAGTATCCGCTTTTATGAAAAGTTGCCTAAGTCGGTTACAGAACTAAGCGATGGGAAGTTCAAAACCCACATCAAACGCGTCCTTATCACGAAAGCATATTATAGAATTAAAGACTACGTTGAAGACAAGGAAGTTTGGCAATCATTCCTTCTGCACATGTGGCTTCCCTGGTACCTCTTTAACGGCAAATTATGTAAGAGTCTATTTACTGCTCCCAAATTACCATGTATATTTTTTACATTCTTCCTTGACATAATCATTGTGTTATACATTTCCCTAACTAAGTAATCTTAGTTGGCTATAAAATGAATTTGTATTCTCGTCATCTTTTATGTAATTCGTTTTTGGGCTCCACTGTACTTTAGGGACCGCGCGTGCGAAGCTTCATTTTTTTTTTTGTGTATATATGTCTTCGTGTAGAACACTTTTCCAATACTGACACAGCTAGCAAACGCATAGATTCCGAGAAAAAACATCCTAAAGTTTCGAAAAATTCAACATAGGTATTTACGTAATAAAATTGACATTTTGTCACAGATAATGTAAGAATAATCCACTCCTAGGTTGTTCCGTTTTGGACAAAGTGACAGCGGATTTTAACGGTTTTTAGTATAAATATAGTAAGGTTATGAGTTTAATTCATTTTTAAATAGCTGCCACCGTAATGAATTCAATTATGAAGCAAATCATATAATTAATAAAATTATAAATAATAAAGTTTAAATTCCTACTCATAAGCCTCAAGTCCCTACATAGCTTGACTTAGTAAAAAGGCAATGAGAACTTAGGATGCAAGAGCGAGCGAAGCGAGCTCGGGACTTGGGGCACCCCGACTCGGACAGGTTAGGTTAGGTTAGCATCCCCTTCGTGGTTTTTTTTTTTTAAACCACACTGAAGTAGGAGCCCCGCAAAGCGGGGCTCCGTCGACAAATGCCTTACAATATTTTTTTTGACCTTCACCTTCGTGTTTCACATTGACCTTGAAAATGTACATGACCTGAGAGCTTGTTACAAGGTAATATTCAGTTTTTTTGTATGAACTTGACTTTTGGGCCTTGACCTTGAGTTTTGGGGTCTTGACCTTGATTGTGAAGATGTCATTGACCTCATTACTGCTTGGAACCTAATTTAGACCCGCCACGTAAACTTCCCCACCCTTAATACTCCCACTATCCCACCAATCCCGAAAGAAACTTTTGGCGATTTTTTTCTCAGCACCTATGGTTTTGCTAGATTTGCGGTTTTCAAATCTTCTTATCTTATTCTTAATATATATAAATCTCCTGTCACGATGTTTGTCCGCGATGGATTCCTAAACTACATAACCGATTTTAAATTAAATTGGCACACCGTGAGCAGTCTGGTCCAACTTGAGATATAGGATAGCTTAGATCTTTAATTATAGTCGCAATTTTATTTTATTGCAAATTATTTGTCTAAATAATTTATTGACAGTCACAATTATCTGTTAACTCCAAAAGATTCTAACAGATGTCGATACTTTTCGACTGGATTGAGTAAGTAATCAATAGATGGCACTGCTATGGTAAACCGACAAACGTGTCATATAAATAAGCTACAATTCAATAGCATGATTACCACGTGTTATTGAGGTTAAAGTATAAATTAAATTTTATTTTGTAGTAAACGAAATACCGAAAAAATTCAATTATTTCTACTTTTTTAATTTTTGGTGTTAGTTTCATGGTTTTTGATTCGTTGGATTTGTCTCCACCCCGAATAGCAGAATACATCTTAAAAACAATGAAAACTCGACGAATACATAATTATGAAAGATGAATCATTTTAAATAAATGTTCCTTTGTTTCGTACCTGTCAAACATTTGTTGTCTATCCTGTCAAATACTGTATAAGTAATGATTAACATTTACGCGTGCGTTCATAAATTTATTTTGTGTAAATTAAAGTTTCTATTTCCGAAAACAATTTCTAAGATTTATTCTATAGGTTAACGAAAGCGTAAAGGTTGGTAGGGTAGGTATGGTAGGTAGGGTAGGTAGGGTAGGTATGGTAGGTAGGGTAGGTAGGGTTGGTAGGGTAGGTAGGGTAGGTAGGGTAGGTAGAGTAGGTAGGTAGGTAGGGTAGGTAGGTAGGTAGGGTAGGTAGGGTAGGTAGGGTAGGTAGGGTAGGTAGGGTAGGGTAGGTAGGGTAGGTAGGGTACGTAGGGTAGGTGCGCCATAAATAAGTACTTCGTGCTACCCGTGCGAAGCCGGGGCGGGCAGCTAGTTACACTATAAAGGATGTACTCTACCAAAAAAAAAAATACCTACTATAAAAAATCGCCGGTCCCTAAAGTACAGTGCTTCCCGTTTTTGCACCTGAAGTCGAGGTATTGGTGTGAATTTTAGTTTATGACATACATCATCATCATCATAGTTCATGATTTTCGTATTGAAAAGTTATTATATCATACGCATTATGTAATAACAGACGACGTGGGCCGACAGCCGCCCGAGTTCACCCGACGCTCTGTGTAAGACTATAAAACTATATTGCTATCCCGTTCTGGCTCCACTGTGGATGTTCAGACTTTTACGCGTTTAGTTTGTTGAAGTGTTATATTCTAGTGCAAAGTCAGAGTCGATCTAGCAAACGCTAGGCGCTTTGTACACGTAATAAAAAACAAGTAAAACGTAAAGCACTAAAACAACATGTTTTAGTGCTTTACGTTTTATTAACCACCATTACTGGCGACACCCTTGTATCTATCTAATCAAGCTCAATCAAACCAGGCTAAAATTAGTAGTTTGATTAAATTTCAGGAATGCAGCTAAGAATCCCATTGGAAAATCTGTCAATCAATATCAGTGCCCAATTCTTGCAGTACATTGGATTTTACCTACCAAGTTTATAGCAGTGTATAGTAAGGTTTTGGAAATAAAAGATAATGTTTAGTTAGCTAGGTGTGTTAACCTAATTATTTAAATACTATTACTAACAAAACTATTTACTATACTAAAGCTGTTTACTTTTTCTTAATATATTTTAAATATTTCTTGGCATTAAAGTCATCTTCAATATCATCAGTAATTTTAACCTTCTTCTTTGGCTTCCTCTTTTCTAATCTCATTTTCCGTTCTTCTTCAGTCAACTGGGATAGATCCAGAGGTAACTGTAACACAAAAATAATCAATAAGTTTTGTTTGCTGTTGCTATTTGTGGTACAGATTCTAACACACAAACTCAGAGAGGTCTTTATGTATTTAGGTTAGTCATTAACCATACGAAAAGAAGATTTAGGCGCATTTAGGGCTTTCGGTTTATGGCTTTTCTTATTTGATTGAATCAGTTTTAAGTACTAGACTAGATGATGACAGTGGTGGATATAAATATCCACCAGGAAAATGAGTGTGTTTTATGTAATTGTAAATTTACAATTACATAAAACACACTCATTTTCCTAACAGGAGTCTGAGAAAAGCTGAATGTATTGAAAAATAACTTGCAGTGAAGGTTGGGTCAGTGGGTCATCGTAGGGGCTTGCCCATGGTTTATTATTATTATATTACCTTTATTAATTTCCTGGGTTCATGGTATCTAATATTGATTGAAGCTCCGTCCGGTAGAACAACTTTAGTAGGATACATTCTAGAATACAGATCTCTGTGTATTTTTGTAACGAGAGCTACATTGTTATGTAAGTAACTTCTGAAACATTGGTTTACTAGTGAAGATTTTAAGTTTAATAGGATCTTTGCATTCATTTTTCTGTATTTTAATGATTTTCACGACGCATAAAGCTAACCTAATAAACACAGATGTTTAATGTCATGCCAACACCAACTGTATTGTCACAGACTACATAGAGATACTACGTATGTAGTGATGTCCTATAATTTAATCACATTTTGATCATATCGAAGTAATCAAGTAACTGGCAGGAGTAAAGTAAAATTTGCCTTTGGAACAGTAAAATACAAGTATCATCAATAAAATTCCACTTTTAAAATTCAATAAAAATATTAACGTTTGGCTTTGCCTTAATCGGGTAGAAATAGATGTTTAGCGAAGAAATGGTTACTTCAAAGCCTAAAACATAATGTCATGTATGCCAGATATAAAGTCAACGTTCGAGTAATCTTTACTCTTGATCATCCATAATGACCACAAATTTCGGTTAATCAAATAATTCCGTGGTAAAAGAACGAGAATATAGTCTGAACTGAAGTTTCCTATTTTAAAATTGGTCAATGAATTGGCTTTTTTAATCGCGCGTTTTTTAACGTCCTGTCCTTAATATTCTTTTAGACCTACGATGGTAGCACTAATTTGCCAACAAGTGCGTAGGTTTTGATTTGAGTCACCCACAAGCACCGTTTTTTGTTGCAAATTAATTTTAATTACTTATTTCCAATACGAAGTGACCTAAGTGCGATAGTGGCGCTCTCATTTTTTCCAAACTCTTTTTTGCCAAGCTGTAGACGAGGCCAATCCTTGATCCAATAACTGTGCGTTTGCACTGGCGAAACATTCACAACACAACATGAAATCTCTATTTTCTGTCTTTATTCGATACAATATTTGATTGAAAATAGAGATTTCAACATTTTCAACATGTTTTTTTATGAAAATTTCGCCAGTGCAAACACAGCGGCCTGAAATTGCTGCTAAAAGTGACGCTCACACCGTTTTTGAAATCGCTGACGAATCACCGGCGACTAAAGTCGCAGCGTGTGTATTGCAAATTTGCAACAAATTCGCATTCGCTATCGGGAATCGGGCACGCCGAGGCACATGGCAACATCTCATGTCAGGCAGGCTTGGCCATAAATTATATGGCTTGGCGTTGGCTTGTTTGAGTTTGTTGTTGGTTCTATTTAAATTTGCTAATAAATATTAGTCCTGAAAGTGGAAATGAAGTTTTGATAGAGCGCATAATATCTAAACGCACAATGGGTTGCACTCAAAGTGAAATATCTCCTCAAAATGAGACTCCAAGAAAAGGATGCACTGATGTGTTGTGGCTTATTATTTATATTTTGTTTTGGATATTAATGGTAAGTTAAATTAAATACTCTTTGTATTCAATTTCGAATTATTTATAAACAAGGTTTGCATGAAATAAAATCTTGGAAAATCCATGGAAAAGTCGGAAATACACCCGGGCGACGCCGGGCACGAACAACTAAATAAATAAAAAGAAACCGTGACGGACTGAGATCTATTAACGGAGAGTCCCAGTCTACTGGGACTAGGGTCGTGAAATTATCCTTTCACTCCAAAATCCACTTTTTATTCTGGTAGTACGTTCCCATGAGATTCCTACATCCACGCGGGTGAAGCCGCGGGAAAAAGCTTGTTTATAAATAATGTTAATAATGTGCAATTTTTAATTATTCGTTATCTGATGATGTATTTATTTCTCAGATAATTGTGGCTGCTATATCTTTTGTGTATGGAAATCCTCTAAGAGTTATTAATGGATTTGATTCTTTTGGTAATACATGTGGAGTGAAAAGCAATCACAAACTCACACCAGCTCCTGTGTCAGGAATTAGTACTGTGGATAAAAAATTCTTGTTCTTCATGGATGTAAAAGAACTACAAAGATCTCTTAAAATATGTGTGAAAGAGTGTCCTAATAAGAAGCTGGAGTCAATGGCTGATATACAAAACTTTCACAAAGAAACTGGATCTAATATTTGCCGCTATGACATAAATTTGAATACACTTGCTAGTAACCAGGTCATTGGAAACAGTTACATTGGACCATGCCCTTCACTGCCAGTGTATGAGACATTTCCCCTCCTTAATAGATGCTTCCCTAAGTCAGCAAAGGAACTCACAAAAAAAGTGTTCAATGACTTCTATGATTTACTGAACAGCTGGGATACTATTGAGCAGATGCTTTCAGATCTGTACTCTTCTTGGAAAGAGATGATAATATGTGTTATTATAGCATTTAGTAAGTATACTTTTATATTAGTAATTTATTACTTGCCTATACTGTCCCACTGCTAGGTGAAGGCTAGTAGTGGGACAGTACAGATATTTTCAGAAATGATTAATTTAAAAAAATAGTCTATTGTCTTTCATTAAAAGTTGAAAAAAATTATAGTACTGCAAAATAGGGAAGCATGCTTATATTAATAAAATATTTTTTTAATATGCATGGCCTTGAATGAAAGATTTTTTTAACAAATTAGTTCAATTTGCACTAGTTGGGTCATTGTGTTATAAATAAGCATTATGTGGGAGCCAAGTAATAAAGACACTGACTCACTTTAACGGGTGATGTCACCTAGGCATTGCTTAACACAGTTGCAGTTTCTATGAATAATATGGTCTAACTCTTTATGCAGATTCTGATTATGATTGACTATGACTCTTCTGATTATGCAGCTTAAAAAGATTACAAGGAAGTGAGGTCATCAATAATTACATCAATTATTCTCACTTGACCTTTCGTAATTACATGTTGTTCTCCACCTCACTTCTTGAGTATTAACAATATTATTGAGTTCAGTTTCGGTCAATAAATCAGTTTTATAATAATATTTTTATTTACTAGTCAGCAATTTTGGTCCACAAATTATAGCACTTAGTATTATGATATTTTTTAACTAATATGAATTTAAAATCTATTCTATTAAATCAATTAACTAAATAAAATATAACAATGCATTTATAAGTTTATTTCTAGCTAATATTTTACATTTATTACCAATATTGCTTTTCTACAAAAAATAAAGTCTTGTTGAGGTAAATTCATAATATCTAAAGTTATCTATCCTGTGGTTTTCCTGTATAAATACATAATTATTAAATTAATATCCTTATTAATTAAAATGTCTTTATAATGATTTATTTAAACAATTACAAACATCGTTGTTTGTCTCTGAACTAATACATTAGTAGCCACGTAGGGTGAGGGATTTAATCTAAATTACATTTAGGAGGGGCTTGGGGGCTACTCCCTCAATTACAATAAGTGGGTCATTGACATTTATGTAGAAATCTATAAACCCCTCCTACTTAGTCTATACCAATGTATAGCCTAAGTATCCATTGTTATTGACCAATGGATAATGTTTTATCAGTATTTGAGTAACACCAAATATTTTAACTTTTTGTTTATTTCTAGGCACAAGCAAACTAAGCACCAAATAAATTAGCTGTAAAGCAGCTTGCTTAATATTTTTGTAACAAATTTGGCTAGAGAGTAAATTATTTTGGTTGTTTTGGGAAGATTGTTCATAAGATTATGTTCAAAATGCTTCAGATATTCAGTTAAGATGGATGTTTTCATTATTTTGTAATTTTTAGCAGTATGTAGCTAATTATATTAGAGTTGTAGTTAGATTTAACTGAGGAAGTTATTAGTAATGTATTATGTATCATGCTATACAATGTAATGTAGGTACATTACATTGTATAGCTTGACACATAAATACAGATATATAGACAAAGACACATACCACATTCTTTTCTGCAGCATATTTCTAATATATTAGATTGCTACAAATATGTTCCCAGTTTAATGTTTGAGGCCTACCTCATGTATTACAGATTAATTATTTTATTTGATCTTTCAGTATGTTCTCTTGTTATGGTCTCAATATTGCATTTACTGGCTACTCTGGTATCATGGATATTTATGATATTGGTGTCAGTAGCTAGTGTGGCGGGTACAGCACTATTGTGGTATACATACCATGAATTGAGAACTAAGCACAAGACTATTGACACTGCATATTTGTCTGTGAGTACTAACTTTTGTCGTTCTTGATATAAATACTTTAAGCATGTTTGTTTTTTAGTCTGGTTAAATCTACTGCTTGGATGCACGGTAACTGAGTAGAAAGTTATGGGGTTCAATTCCCGGGTCAGACAAAATGTTTCGCCCAATAAAATAAAAATATTAAAGTATGGGTTTAAAAAAATAGCAAGCAAACGGGAATTACTACTGGCGTGATATAATACGATTAATCTTGTTACTAATGTATACATGGTGTCGACCCAGATATTTAATTAATTAAAAAATTTTTTAGGAGTCCCTGAAGAATGAAACTGCGTTCTTGTGGTACTCAATTATAGCCACTGTAATTACGGTAAGCATTGTTGTTATTTTTTACTTGTTGATTGATAGTCAATATTTTGACGTGACAACGTCTTATAAATTGGTTTGCCGGGTGACACTTCAAGAAACTGCGTTACGCTCCGCTCACGTTATGCGCTCACAATGAGAGCGAGTGAGAGGCACGCGTCCCTTCCACTCGGGCATGGTTAGCCCGCCTAAGAGCGAGAGAGACAGACATAAAAAGTGAAAGGCACGCAAAGTCGTTGTCACGTAAAACTTTCGCCCGTATACCGACTTTACAGGCAACCAATTTTTTACAAGTGATTGTACTTTTAAACTAACTAGCTATGTTGCTAGCCCTAGCTTAGATAAAAAAATTCTTTGTTTTAAAATTGTAATTGTATTTTTTTTAAACCTTTTGTTTTATGACTTACAAAAAAAGATAAAAGTATATTGTCTTTCTAGTTAAAGTCGATGAAGTAGCTATAACAATTGCACCAACTTTTAAAAGATTAATTAACCTTGGTGTTAAATTTCAGGTGATTCTGCTGCTGCTGGTATTTGTGATGCGATCCCGCGTATCATTCTTGGCAGCTTTGTTCAGAGAAACTGCTCACTGCCTCGGTTCTATTCCTGCCCTTTTCATACAACCTATTATAACATTTATCTTCTTAGTGCTATTTTTAGCATTTTGGTCCATAGTTGTGGTAAGTCTCAGTATTATTTAGATTCAATACTGTTGTCTTACTGCCAAGCATATTATACTAATTGAAAATATTTGTTCAGGTATGTTTAGCAACAGCAAATTATCCTGGTATACCACTTCAAACCAACTTCCTAATCAATGGATCTACTAGCACTGGGTTTGAGACAATTAATAAAGCAGCAATGGAAGCACAAAATGGCAACAACAACTCAAGTCTTAAAAGTAAGTTATTAATGTATAATAATCACATGACCAACTTCATACAATGCAATCACCTTCATATCATTGCATTTAATTAAATTTTGCTGATTATTTTTCTCCTTGGTCTAATGGTCGCAAGCGCTACTACTGAACATAAGGTCCTGGATTGAGTTCCCAGGTCGGGCAAAGAGTTATTGGGTTTTTCCATCATTAATTTCTCAGTAGTAGCCTGGAGTCTGGTTTTGTGCCGGTTGATGGGAATAGGCTCGCCCCGTATTACATGGGACTTAAACATAACTGGCGAAATTTCAGTGTACTATAGGTACACCTCTGTCTAACCCTTCGGGGATTACAGGCGTGATGTTATTATAGTTTCACCATGTCCGTCTGTCTGTCCTCGGCTTAGCTCAGAGACAGTTATTACTAGAAAGCTGTAATTTGACATGGGTATACATATTAATCACGCCGACAAAGTGGTAAAACTACGGGACCCTTCAATCTGCGTGGCGGACCACGCAGATTGAAGGGTCCCGTAGTTTTACACGCACTTGGTCGGTTTTTAGGCAGTTTTAGTTTGATACTTTTTTTTCTGAATCAATTGAAATAAAACCAACATTTTCTAACTCGATTTTTCGTTACAGCTTTTACCTTGGACAATATAGAGTTTGATCCCATGTGGGTTAAAAGTATGTGGTGGATATGTCTGATCTGTTTGGTTTGGGGCAGTGAGTTCATTCTTGGGTGTCAACAGATGACGATCGCTGGGGCCGTATCACATTGGTATTTTAGGTAAGTACGCACGACCACGTGACGAGGCATTTCATATTTAATAAGGACGCCATTCCACCAAAGCGGAGAAGACAGATGTCTCGTAATCACCTTTTATGTACTTTAACTGAATGAGACGAAATTCAAATCTTGTATAAAACGCACACTATGTAGGCAGGCATATTATAAGTTGGGGGATTACATAATTGATAAAAATGCTTGGCTCATTGCTGCTCCTGCTCCACAACCACAACTAATTGAATAACATTTAAAAACAAAAACCTGTTGGAGCTGCTGAAGATTGTAAGACCATCTTTGTATTGTATAAACTCAATCTCCTTTGTATTATATAATTAAATAGCACAGGTGTGAGTACTATGCACTAAAGAGCTACCATTTACCGGGTAATATGTCTATCATTGACTTGAATGTGTCCTGGCGGCTGTGAGTATGTCATGCTCACTCAGATGTCTCGCTGATGGTGGCGCGTGTGTTGGATCATTTAGCTCCCTTCAAAATGGTTGAGCTGAATGGTGCTAATCCATGCGTCATGTTCGTGAACGGGCGCCGTCAGTAGGGACTGGTCATCTCTTAGCTGCCATGGCTTATTTTAATTTTTGAATTGTTCTTCGTTTTTTATATTGTTATTACGGACGCTTTTAACGTGCACGTCTTTCTACATTGTTCTCACATGTATAATTTCAACATTAATGATGTAACCAATATTTTGTAACATTTTTTTATTTTTTTTAATTTAAAAGAATGTCCGTGGAGTTTCTTGCCCGTTCTTCTCCATAGGTACCTACTACGCTTTGGAATGGGCAACTAGCTTCATATTTCTGACTGACCGACTTCTTGACAGTTCAAAAGTGCCTGTAAATGGTTTAATTGAAATAAATGCTTTAAGTTTGAGTTTGTAATTGTAAAGCATTGAGGGTAAGCACCTAGATGTGAAAATAACGAACGCCATCTATCCTCTCTGCTTTGGTAGAAATTGCAGTCCTAAACTCGGGACAAACAGCTTTATTAACTATAATTTTCAATTATGTTGAATTTATTTCAGAGGACCTAATGCTAACTCGCCTGTTTTATATTCGATCGGCAAGCTGATAAAATACCATTTAGGTTCAGTGGCCAAAGGTTCGTTCTTGATTACGCTGTTCAAGGTACCTCGCCTCATTTTGATGTATTTACATGCCAGGTAAGTAATTTTTAAATTATATTGGTTGAGATTCCAGTTCTCGTAATCAGTTCTTCTGCTAATAAGTATTGTCCTCCCTTTTCAGGCTATCATCTAGAGCAGAAAAAGGATCAGAATGCGCGAAGTGTGGCCTGAAATGTGGTATATGTTGCTTTTATTGCCTTGAGAAGTTCATTCGCTATTTGAATCATAATGCCTACACTATAATTACCATTGAGAGATGCCACTTTTGCAAGGCTGCTGGGAAGGTAGGTGTAATGTTTTTATGAGTTTCCTTATACATATTTATACGTAATGGTTTTATACGCATCATATGACCGCAACCCTTACACTAGACATGGGCCTTAGGTATGGGCAAGAGTTGTTTGTCACAAAAGTTACATAAAGGGGTATGCAACTTTTCGAGATGAAGTTCCTATTAAACATATCATGGACTGAATTGACGCGTTTTCTAGATGATATACAGAGATTTCCTCCATAAGATACTTCAAGGACAAGTTGTTTTTTTAAATTTCTTTGCATAGTACGATGATAGTAGTATTCACTCCTCCTCGGCGAAGGCTTGAAGGTCATTTCATTTTAAAGATAGAAGGCCAGCTTTAGTTTTTCTACAAAGCATTTTGTTAGATCAATAGTCGTATTGCTAAGTATAACTACAACGGTTACTCGGCAGTTTTTATTAGACTTTAATTCAGATGTATATATAGGTTTTATTTATCTTATTCTTTTTGCTAGCTGTTGTTCTTGATCACCAGGCGTGAGAATGATTACACCTATCAATTAATTATGCTATTGTTAAACAGAGGTCACTTACCAGAGGAAAAAAATACTGGAATAACTAATTAGTACTTATCTTTTCTGGTTTGAACCAGATTTTCCGTTGTTCTGCAAAATAAATTAAACAAAGTATGCAATCAATGTTTACATTTCATAAATGACCTCATTCTGCTACTACTATGCAGTAAAACGTAACATATTCATTTATGTCCGTAATAGTTTTGTGGTTTATTATAATTTGATTTGATTTTAAAATTCCATTGAAATAGGTACAATTATTAAAAATCGTTATACAAAGATCTGCAAACTTTTGTGTCAAAATTGTAGAAAGTGTTTATATCGGATTCGATATAATGAGTCATATAGGGGACATACTCAATATACTCATGTCCATTTTGTGGCTCCCAAAAACGAACATAGTTTAGGCATAGAAAGTTTTACAAGGGAAAGCTTGGCAATTAACATTTTGTCGGACTCCTCGACAACAATATCTGTAAATGGTATAATTGATATTATAAATGCTTTGTAATTAACTGGAATTTTACTTGAAAAAGCGCGACCTGTCTTCTATTATTATTCACGCTTGTCAACTCAAATCCAAGTACCCACTTGTGAGGTCCAAATAATCATGTGATTAGATAGTCATTGTGATTTTTATTTAATGTTCAATAAATATTTTAGGCATTTAGCACAATCGTGAACAACGCACTTCAAGTGGCAACAATAAACAGCGTGGGTGACTTCATTCTGTTCCTGGGCAAGTGCATAGTGACGGCAGTGACCGGCATCATTGGTCTCCTACTCCTCAAACGCAACACTGAACTGCACTTCTTTGCTGTCCCAACACTAGTGATATGCATCTTCTCCTTCTTCATTGCACACTGTATACTTTCTCTTTATGAGGTTTGTTCCTATTTTTGTTTATTTTACCTTTTTCTTTTTATATGTGTGTTGTCCAATAAGTAAACGCACAAAAACCTCAAATTACCGCTAAAAGTATAAATATATATAAATAATTATACATCTACGTTTGAAACTTACTATTTTCCTCCCTAGATGGTGGTTGATTCCCTCTTCCTCTGCGTATGCGAAGACCGCAATATGAACGGCAATGATGGCCGGTGGAAGAACACGCGCCTAGCGGAACTAGGCGGCCATAAACAAGATAAATATGACGACCAAGATGGCGCTGAGTTGCAGGATGTGCCAGACAAGTACTGAAGCTCGAAGCCTATTGTGTTTGGGGCTTTTGCATGTCCGTTCAGTGCCTTATAGTGGTTACAGGCTGCAGATTATTCCTATGTAATTTATTATTGCTTTATTTGGTGTTGTAAAGATCTATACAAACTTGGTTACTCTCTCTTCCAGCTAGCCGATACTCTGCTGTGAGGCTATATAAAAAAGTGTAACAGCCAACATTGTACCGTTGCGAAAAAAGGATGGCGCTATTCATTCGGAATAGCTCCATCTCTTTCTCGCACTGGAATGATGATGATTTTAACACATCCCTTTGTACCAACTGCATCAGCATGTGCAACGTGTCGCAAGCAGCCCTACGTGGTTGCGGCAGAGGTGGCCAACTGCGAGTGCTAACAGATCATTGTTTGTGTATGATACTAAAAAAGAGAAGCTTTGGTGTGTAGAATATTGAATGGATATGTGGTGGTAGCTTTCTTCTTTTTCCTACTTAAATTACTTTCTTCCATCCAGTATTAGGAATGTTCATAATATTTATCATATTATTTTAGTCTATCCCTAGAATACCTAATGTGTCTGTTATTGATATAAGAATGGTGCTTGTTTAAAACAAATATTATGTCAGACCTTCATTTTGTATGACAAATTATAGCTATTGTCATGTGATGAGGTGACTTTTTCGAAAAGGTAACCTTCGTTTGGTTATCGATCGACCTAAAACACAAGCGACTGAACTATTGATTACTCCAATATCAACAGAAAATGAGCCTTTGAACATAGATTTTTGTTTGATGAACAAGGATCAGTTGAATAAAATTATCCATTTTATTTTCAGGTGAAACTGGCAGCCTTTAGAATTAAGAAGAATCGTACGCTTTTACTCAGACTCAATAATGCATTTTTATTTATTATTGATATAAGCACATTGACACCAGATTTTAGCATTTTCCGTGTGAATCACTACTTTTTGTGACTTAACTCTTCATAATAAATGGTGCAATGTTAGTAGATATAAGGAGTCATGGTTTTCCGTGTTTTTATAATATTCGTTTAATAAAAAATCTCGATGCTAATATTAAATTATAATACTTACTATGTACTATGTTTTATGAATGTTTACATGAATTTTAGAAATATTTATGATATGCACTACAAATGTTATTTTTGTGTAATTTTGCAAACTACGTGTTTCGTAATATTTGAAATATCAGTGTGATAATATCTTTTTTAATCATGTTGTGCACACAGGAACTCTGTTTGGGTGTGATTGGTGTGGAAAAGAAGTGATCCAGTAATTCTTCCTAATCATAGAAATCTCATACTTAATGTAACCCCTAATGCTTCATGCAATTAGTATTTAAACATACAGACAGGCTGCATTTCAACTGTAAATTGCATTGCACAAATGAAGTTAGGAATGGCAATGACCATGCATTTGTCTCAACAATTAACAAGCAAGATAGCTTTTATTTTTGGGTGGAAAATTATCAAATAACTTTACGGAGGGCATGTCAGACTCTTACTGACTAAAACCCACCCGTGTTCCTTCAGTTGCCTGTGTGTTACCAGGGGTCACGGTAACCATTTCGGATTTTCCCGCGACCCTGGCAGGCATCGGCCCTAGCGGACCACGTCAGTTGTGACATCTCTTTGAGGCGCGCGTGAAACAACGCGCCGTCGACCCGGGCCTGCTCCTTATCGCACGGTGAGCTAGGTACCTATTGCTCACCGTCCGCAAGCCTGCGCCTACGGTGGCCGGGAATCGTACTGGGCTTCTCGACGCCCAGGGCATCTCCTGCGGCGACTGGGAGCGTGAGGGATTTGCCTCTCCCTACAAGCAAGTTAGCTTGCGGAACGATTGTGATGACCCTCTCTCGTCTGTCTGTAAGATATGCAGTTTGCAGTTGGAAAGTAGTATGTTGCTAAATAGGTACAATAGTATTTTCCATTAAATCCCACTAAGAATTTCATGATACTTTCATTATTTTGATGTAAGTTGAGTTGAGTTATATGTGTTACTCTAAGGTTAATTTTAAGTACATTTTTTATATTTTTTTACCCTTATGGTTTAGTTTTAGAAGTGATAAATGTTAGTTTTTTTTTCTGCAATCTATAACGGTAACATGTTTAAATTTTATATTCTGACACAAATGTTAAATGCACAGATTTTTATCATTCCAATTTTGCCAGAATTTCATATAAAAGGTGCTCAATTTTTTAAATCTAGTTTAAATTTTTTTAATTAATGTTTTAAACAAGACAGCATAATTTGTCAAAAAACGTGAATCATAATGCATAATATTGTAGCATAATTTTACTAAAGTATTATTTTTATAGAATCATAACATAATCTTGACCGTCCATATATTAAAATAGGACTCATAGCTTTATTTGAAATCTCAAACATGATCTTAGAGTGGGGCTAAAATATAATAAGTAATAAATTATTGTTCTCCATTCTGGTTTAAAATCTGCATAATAATAATAATGGTACAGCCTATAGACGGTGACATTTTAGCCATCTTACAAAAGCAGCCCACTTCATGTATCCAATGACTACTAAACATTAATTTAAAAAAATTATATATTGTATCAATTTTTTAATTGCTCCTAGAGGTATTTTATGTCTGGTGAGGGGCTTTGTAAGACGACTATAATGTCACGGTATATATTTATAATGTTAGTTTTACAATATTTCTGTTGTTTCTTACATTTTCTTGTTCATATAATGCAATCATCCAAGCAAATTATATTAAAAATATGCAATGTTTTATGAACACTTATAAAGTACCTATTAGTAATTTGTTAAGTGTTGACCTCAACCTAGCTCTTCCATAATAACATCCAGCAAATCCAAAAAAATTATATGAAATAAAAATCAACTGTGTGAAGAATACATTTTTATTATTACGATTTACCAGGTTTTTTCTTTTTAAATTGCTTCCTCTTCTTGATTTGATCAGATATTGCCTTACTCTTTGCCTTGAGTTGCTTGCGCCTGATTGTTTTATCTGGATTTGTTTTAGGTTTCTTCATCAACATGCTGAATGCTGGCTTGGCGACTTCATGGTCACTTTCTTCCTCCATTGAATTTTCTTGTTCTTCTATCTCTTCTGCAAAGCAAAAATTAAAATAAATATACCAACCACAAGAAAATAATTTATTGTTGTGAAATAGTAGATTGTTATACAGGGAATCAAAGGTTAGTTAAACAAATCCTTATATGAATCTGATGAACTCATTTTATACAAATATATGTATACCTACATAAGTAATTAATCTTATTGCCGCTTTTCTTTTTACACAACTGCCAACAAAGAGTTATGTTTTTTTCTGTGGCATTCTACCAGCCTGTATTTTTTATCATGGTAACTATTTAGCTCAAATCTATGTACCTAAATTAAATAATAATTAAGTGAAAAGTAGGTAAATTATGAGTATAAAGTTGTGTTACAAAATTGAACAGAGTGGCTGTGTAAAAAGTTGGGAGATGGCTTGCATCATATTAAAATTTTAAACAGCAGAGAAAATCGTTGCCCCAGGACGAAAAGTACTGTTTTCATCCCTCTGATCAGGTCAACTTCAAGCATACTTTCCAAGTATGAGAAATAAAAATGTATTTTTTCAACTTCACACAATACATATATGATCTTAATTTACCTTTGACAACAACCTCTTGAGCCTTTTCCATGGGATCACCTTTGAAGAAGTCGGCTCCCTCTATATCAGGATACCCAGTCTCAGGCTTGGTAGCTTCATAAACAGCTTTCTTCTCAATTCTCCTTTCATATTTGCTGCCAGCTTTCTTGGATACAGCTTGTCTCAATTTTGCAGGGCTAATATATTTAGCATTTTCCCATAATGTTGCACCTCCAAAGGAACCAGAAAATATTTTAACCTGAAAAGATGGCAAAAGTTTTATTAGACACAGTTTTAAGTGTGGCAGTTATGTGTGTAAATTCAATCTTTGTATACATACAGGGTTCAATACAAATCTTGGTCCAATTTCAGCCAGAGCTCCATCTTCAGACAGAATTTGATAGTTTCTGAACCAAATCCTGTTATCTAGGATCATGAAGGTGTACACATGGTCAAAGAATGGTTGACTCTTGGGATGGTGATATGGAACACCAAATGTCTGAATGAGTAGCTCCTTTAGCAGAGCATAATGTGGATCTTTTGTAAATTGTGGGTCAAATGATAAAAGAGGCCGGGATCCTCTCAGACAGTTTCCAGTCATTTTTAGTTCACCCATTGTGTAAACTGAAAATAATTAAATAAAAATATTAATGTAAAACATGATGCAGTAGATACCAGTGTTAGGCGAGTTCAAACGGGAAACAACATACTATTTTCAACCAGGAATTTGACACTTGGGCCGTTTGGTATGTTAGCCATCCACATATAAAGATCTCTCATCTTTCTCCCTTCAAAGAGAATGCATTTGTTGCAATTCTTCATTTCACTGATCTCATTGACTACATACAAATTTTTACTTCTCTCCATCTTTGATTCTGTCTTATGATGTGGCATTATTTTCTTTATGTCCTCCATTAAATGCCGATGACGGTGATTAATCCCACGTGCGGCGAAAACTAAAACTCTTTGCCTATTGATCCATTTTACCTGAAATGAAAGTTATGTTTAAGGTTATGTTTACATTTCCCGTGTATAAATTTGAACAAAACTAGCAACTTTACTGTACAGAAATCCCACACTAAGTGGTTTAAATTTGGATATCCGTAAATCAATGCAATTTAAAATTATAACCTGTCTTGGTGCCGGATCATCAGACATTCGAACAGGCGGCAAAATCACTTCATTTTGGTCATCTTTCTTACTTTGAAGCACTACAGGTACTTTTTTCTTTCCACTTTTTGACTTCAATTTCACCATTTTTCTAGATTACAAACACGTGTGTAACTTGAAAACACAAACGAAAGAAACACCGTGCGTGCGGTGCGATGTAAATTTGGTGATTGTCAAAATGTTAATGTCACCACTGTCAAGTTGACACTTCTGATATTTATCAGTGGTCAACATTGACTTATCGATTTATAAGTCATTGGTGGTCAACACTGAAATAGGGATATTTCATTGACATCCCTACAAAAATCGACTAAAATTTCTTCCTCAGTACTCCATTTTCCTTGAATTTTATAAATCTAACTAATTGTCTTACTGGACAAGGATAAAACATTACTGAAGAAAAAAAATAATTTGATGAATAGTAGAGAATAATTTGATATCAGGAATGGTGTCAGGTGATTTCACGAGTACGTCGTCGTTACAGTTTACAGATGATCGTCATTAATTCTACCTCCTGCTGAATACAAAATCAAGCTGTAAGTGGATGTTCATAGGTCTCATTAGTATATTTGTATCCTTTGGTAAAGTTTCCATTCCCTTGTAGTTTTTATGGAAAAGTAAAATGATAAATAGGGAATAGTAGCAACCTAGATCTAACTACGTTCAACACTCGACTGTTTTTAACCACAGTTACGTAATCATTGTTATCGGATGGAATCGACCTCCACACGAACGATGTACTATGTATTAACATAAGATTTAACATGTTCTATTGCACTTCTAATATTATTTTATTCTCTACCAAATATGCTTAAGTTCTAAATTGCCCTCCGTTGGGAGTTATATAATTATTAATAATAGGTTTGCAGCATTCTAACATTATGACTGGGGCTAGATTTTGTTCACTATCTATCAGTATCATTTTTTATTTAGTGTAAGACGCTACTGTCGTTGTGTGTTTAATAAATAAAGACGTCAAAAAATATTTAAAATGATTAAATCATTAAAGTTGTTTGTGAAGTTAATTAGTAAGAATAATGTTTTGGAACAAGTTAGATATGCGTCACAAGCACTACCACAGCTGTCTTCGGTAAGAAAGAAAAACTTCCCGCATTACGTGTGCCGTTTATTTTTTTTCATGAAACTCGGTACACTATCCATTTTAAACGACGTATCTACCTAATTCATAACTTAAGTTCCTGATGAAAAAAAATCTTACTAGTAATCATTACACCCTTTTCGGTAAGGGGAACATCTGCAGCGGAAGAGTAGTGTTTGGCCTTGAATGTATTTTGTGGACATAAAAATATGTTGGGCAGCTACGTTTAGATAGTTCCACAAAGTATAGGTATGTAAATTAATATGATTAGCCTTAGTAAATAGGTATTTACTAAGGCTAATCATATTAATTTTAATACATAAATCATTGCGCTTTTTATGGGGTAGGTATGTTTATGGGTAGGTACATACTGTTGCACTTTGAATTAGTTTAACTAAAGTGAGTTATAACTTTCTATGGCTTGTTATCATCATCTTTCTGACCATGAACGACTTATATTTGTTTAGTTGTCACTATGTAGTATGGCGAAATGTAGGTGTACAGGTATACTGTACTTATAGGTACACCTCTGCCTAACCTTTCGGGGATTACAGGCGTGATGTTATGTGAAATAAATACATCATAAATGATTTATGCAACCAAAATATTTACTAAGTACTATTTTATCTATCTAATATTATTGCGCAGATGTAGCTAGCGTGGGCGTACCCAGGATTTTTTTAAGGTTGGGGCAGAAGTAAATAAACACGATAAGTAGTAGGAATTTATCTCGATTACTCGATAACAACGCATGCACGCTCGATTCATGGATACTGCATTGTTTCACGCGGTAATTTTGAAATTTTACCAAATAATTAATTAATTTTGATACTTAAAAAACCTAAATTTTTTGTTTCGAATCGGGGACCAGGGTGGGGCGGACCCAACTTTGGGTACGCCCATGGTAGCGAGAATTGATATTTTTATTTTCCATGCTGTTCCGTCCCTTATTTTAAATAAGGGACGGATCAGCATGGAAAATGCCTCTGCATTGGGATGGCCATCATTGCCACGTAAACAGTGGCGCCAGAGCCGTTTTTCGGATCGTCCAAAATGCAGGAGATATGGTGCAGCCTGATAAATGGACTCTTTACTTTAGTTGCTCTACTTTCAGGAAAAATACAACATAAAAAGAAAATTATTCAGCACGATCGAGCCAGTAGATGTTGGTTACTTTCAGTCTATACTTGGAGAAGAACGAGTGTTAACTGACGAAAGTGATGTGTTGCCATATAACATTGACTGGATAAAAAATTGCAGAGGTAGGCACTATAACCTTTTATAAGAAAGGTATAAAGTTACAAAGTTTCTATAGGTTTTGAGTGATTAAAATTTTCAGGACAATCAAGGGTTGTATTAAAACCACGGAGTACAGAAGAGGTGTCCACAATCCTGAAGTATTGTAACGACAGGCGACTGGCGGTATGTCCTCAGGGCGGCAACACCGGCCTCGTCGGCGGCTCCGTGCCGGTGTTCGACGAGATCGTCATCAGTTTTGCACTTATGAACAAAATAATCACCCTTGATGAGCTCTCAGGTCAATATTTACGTACCTACTAATAGAAACAAAGATTATTCGCAAAGGTCTCATAATATTATCTAAACTGTAAGTAATGAGTACCTATGCACAATTCACACTCACAGCATAACTACTGTGATAGGAATTTCGTCGGACTTTTATAGGATCGCGGTTTCGATTCCCGTGCGGAATAAATATTTGTACCTATGGTCTTTTGGTCTCGACTCGACCACGATCGGTTCCAGATCGGCTTGTGTAAGTAAGATTGATACCTCTTTCATTCCAACGATACCTACTGTATAAAATCAAGTTGACCGATAAATTGGTGTGGCTTAATCATCGTTAGCTAAGTAACCTAAGGTAAAGTCCTAACCAACCGAGGTATTATACAACAGAATACAACAAGTCAACGCTTATGTAGGTACCTACACGTTACTCAATTGATTTTACTTGGTTACCTAATCCACACGTAACGGTTATTCGTTTAACTACATCACTGCACTGTATGTACGTTGAACCTATATAAAACTACCTGAGGTCCTGCGTAACAATAAATCACCTGCTGTAGCCATTTTTTCGGTGTTACAGTCAGGTACCTGTCGACAAGGATCTCGACTATATTATGACAATCACTTGCAGGGGCCTTAGTTTGTGAAGCTGGATGTATTCTGGAGAATCTGGACAACTATGTACGCGAGCGTGGTCTCATTATGCCCTTGGACCTTGGTGCCAAGGGGACCTGTCACATCGGTGGTAACACCAGCACTAATGCAGGGGGTCTCAGGTTACTACGGTATGGCAACCTGCACGGATCTGTGCTAGGAATTGAGGCAGTAAGTTTATGAAATAAACATGATCATAATATAAAACATCGCAATATTTTCTTCGATTTTCTGTGTAAGTAAGTACCTAAGATAACAGTGATAAATAATATGGATGAACCCGTGACCCTGAACAACACGCACGCTCTGCCTACCGAGTAGCTTGTCATTGCACTACTAATACGTATATTACTTTTCCTCCTATTCTATACGTTTAACATTTTAAACGTGATTTTGTACTTCGCTTCAGTCAGGCCGTCGTTTGGAGGACTGTGTCGAGAAACCGTTACCTGCCTACCTGTGAATAAAGTACATATAGCCGCACTTTCATAACGGGTTTGGTGCTTTGTCTACAAGCCCCACACATAACCCGTTTTCTCCAAATGTAAGCAACAGATCTATCGGATGTTTTCATTGCCCTATCTCGAAAAACTAAACTATGCTGTTTTGTAGATATGGAAATGTACTAAATCAAGTAAATAAGAGTGACGTTATGTACTTAAATAATAATACATAGTTGTTTATATTCATAAAAGCCTGATGTATGTTGTAAATAAGTATAACAACTATGCTAGATATATTTGTCGTTACTAATTAGGTAGTTGTGGATGCAGTTACGGACCGAGTCCCAGTTATTTTCCACTAGCTCGGATAAATTCGCATCTGGTGACAAATTCGTGGGAGGTGCGAAACCGGTTTCTTATAACCACGCCAGTTTCTTGTCTCGTATGCAGGAAACACAATACTTCTCAAACATTTTGGGATCGACCATCTGAAAAAGATGTGGCCATGCAAATTATGCCGAGACCGTCAGTATCACTTTTTTTCGTTCCTACTCACTGCTTCACCATTTAATCTTTCCTCGTATTCAAGGTAAAGGCCGATGGCACTATCATAGACTGCCTCAGAGCACTAAAGAAGGACAACACAGGGTATCACTTGAAGCATCTCTTTATAGGATCTGAAGGAACGCTAGGATTCGTCACCAAAGTCGCTATACACTGTCCGGTGTTACCGAAGGCTGTGAATTTGGGTTTCTTTGGTAAGCACTGAGCTTTTTATTGTACTATTATTGTTTTACTGGTAGGTACCGAATCCTATCCGCAGGTATCTATCAGTTACTGGAACACCTGTGGTGTAGATGCTATTGTTTATCTCCATCCATCCACGGCATGGACATATTTCGTTACACATCGTTGGGGCATATGGGGCTCAGGTAAAATACCTAACCTTATTATTTTTCAATCGTGCAGGTGTCCAAAACTTTGAAAATGTTCTGAAACTGTACAAAAGCGCCAAATCAAGCCTAGGCGAGATTCTATCGGCTTTTGAAATGGCCGATTTTGATTCGATAGACTGCACCGTAAAGAATCTTAAACTGCCGTAAGTAACTGCAATGCATTACATTATGAGCACCCAAATAGCAACCAGTTATGAATTCTTATATTTTCAACAGGAACCCAATCTCAGAATATCCATTCTACGTGTTGGTAGAGACACACGGAAGCGACGAGGCTCATGACAGTGAGAAGCTGACAAGGTTCCTGACCACTGAAATGGAGTCAGGACTTATTGTAGACGGAACTGTTGCATCAGAGCCCGCAAAAATGCAGGTAATATGATAAAAAAGGCTCTATTGGTTATCAAGTGGTTTAGAACGTTTTGACGCGCTAAATAGTTACCCATGCAATTGATTGATAAAATAAAACTAGAACTAAATATAATATATGCCTAGACTTTTCCCAACTATGTTGAGGTCGGCTTCCAGTCTGTCTAACCGAATAAGGCTGAATAAAAAATAAAACTATTATGACATCAATATTTTATTCTGATTATAGACAATTTGGAACCTTCGCGAAAGCATCGCAGGAGCGGGTTTGGTAGGGGGCTACGTATTCAAGTATGATGTCTCCATACCGCTAAAAAACTATTACGATCTGGTGCCGATTTTGAGAAAGAAATTCGGCGACAAAGCCGTTAAAGTTTTCGGATACGGACATGTCGGTTAGTACTTAAAAATATTTTTTATATTTTTGATTTTGTAAGTGGAGATCGGCGACAAAATATCGACTAGTCACCACCCAAAAACTCCTCAATGTATTTGCATAGATTAACATGTATTAATGGTACAATCAATAAACAATATCATTACTAGAAACATTTTTATACAGGGGACGGTAACATCCACATCAATGTCACAGTGCCACAATACACCAAAGAGATATCATCTCTTCTGGAGCCGTACATCTTTGAAGAAGTGAGCAAACTGAATGGTTCCATTAGTGCAGAGCACGGCATCGGGTTCAGGAAACCGATGTACATACACTACAGCAAGGATCCGTCTGCACTACAACTTATGAAAGATCTTAAACAGCTGATGGATCCTAACGGAATCCTTAACCCTTACAAGGTTTTACCTGACGAGGCATAAGATAAGATTACATCGTGTACCTGTAATTTATTAGTGCATGTACTATTTTTATAATACTATTTGTTGTCGCTATTCAAGTACATAATAATATGACATAATATCTCAAGAGTCAATATCAATGTACTAGATAGTGGAGTTGCGTCATATGCCATAAGACACTTGTAAGTTGCACTGATAACGGGAGCAATGAGATAAAATAAATGAAAAACAAATTTATTTAAATGACTTTTATTAAAATATCCATTTATTCTTATAACATTCATAATATCACTGCAACAAAAATACAATGGAATATTATAAACATTTTCCTAATTGCTTCAAATAAATAAATGTTGTATTCCATAATATATTCGAAAAAGGTATTCATTACTTCAATAATCAGCACAAATGGCTTAGTTTAGCAGGTAGCTTATTTATTGCTTTGTAAATTGTTAAACTCTGTTAGATCACTGTAGTATATCGATCAGCAATTAGGGTCATTGGGCTTTAAATCCATTACACACACAAGGCATCTGTCACACTGTCTCACTCATTTCAAATAGGCAAATATAATTACAACAACACACGACACAAGTGTAACGAATTTGGCAAAACATATTGTTCTACTTCACATCGACAAACCATTTAAAAGTTATGAGAAAATGCAACTGGAAGTATTGATAGAACAACTCTATATGCTCTAGTAGTTGTTGTAATCTAGGTCCTTATATAGATCAGTTTACTTTTAAAGAGTAAAAATGACGCAAAGTTGTGTAAAATGCATACAATGTCAAATGTTTAAGATGACTTAGTACTTGGACTGAATTGTGAATTATTGCACTAAACTAAAGAAATTTGTGCCAAAAAAAATGTATTACGCAATTAAAATGTATCTTGATTGTATTCCTTACTGCATCCCACCAAAGTAGTTCAATCAATTAAAAATTACATACAATAATTATAATAATTAATTCATCAGTAAAATGGACAAATGTCATTTAAGTAAATAAAAAAATTTTCAGCCTTCTAACTTATGCAATATTATTATGTAACATTTTTCTCCAGTGGGCATTGTTTACAATGGAATGGAAGTAATTAGCCTTATTTTTGCATACAGAAGGTATATTTATTTTACTTAGGTTTATTTCAACATTTTCTGTATTGTTTGAGGAAATGTGAAGAAACCCCAAAATTAATGCAATGTTTTTTTCTATAACATGGAATAGAAAAAAAATAATGAAGAAATTATGAGATCACTTAACATTAGATTATAGACGAAATGTAAACAAGACAATGAGTCTAACATATGGCCGTCAAATTTTGTGGTGGGAATAAAATATATTTATTAGCAGCTTAACAATACAAGAAAACAACAGTACTTTTTTCATTAAATAAAAAACTTAGTTACCTACACTTGTTTACATTTAGTCCATGTGATTGTAAGTCGGATGTGTTTACGTATAATATTGAAAATTATTAACTGGGCAATTTATGACATAACAGAATCAATAATTAATTAATTTCAACATTGTATTTTGCTTACACGTAAACACAGTTAAGACCCTCCGGAACAACAGACCAAAAGATTAAATATCACACTAAAAATTATAAGACTTTTTTACTGAAAATATTCTAGTTTGGTCATACATAAAGGCATATCAAACCTAAAATTAAAAAGCTTTAAGTCGGTATATAATCCTGATACTTAAATCACTACGTTGGAGCACCTAAAAGTAAAGTTGTTATTGCCCTTTAAGTAGGTAAGGTGGAAAACTGTTAGTAGGATGCTATAGTTAACAGTCAGCGTATTCTCTCGCGACGTGGCACCCGCGACGCGCGCCTCGGTGCGGTGATACGCCAAGGTCTTACATCAAACTCATATTTAAATCGTTGATAGGATGGCTACGAGGTTGATCGCTCCCATTTAATCTTTTTTATAGTTTTATATATTTTATATTTTTTTTATAGTTTTTCACCATTGTCCTAGCATAGTAGACGCAGTTTGGTCTGTGCCCCGCGAGGGAAGGGGCGCGTCGCAACGTGCGGTTATCGTTTGATTTGATTGGACATCTTGAGGAACTCCAAGAAGCCGGCCTGCATTTCGGCATCCATGCCGGTGTCCCACGCGTCGTTCTCCAGCTCCTCGCTATAATACATTATCAATATTGTAATATACTTGTAGGGGGGCGAACCTATTGTCAGATAGCAACCTACTTTCACATAGTGGTGCTTTAATAGGTTTTAAAAGGATGAAATTAATAACAACCCAAATTAGCTTACAATTTATTTCTAGACACTCAAGTTAACGCGCACGGGCAGGATTTGATTAGGAACTAAAAGTTAGTTTAGTTAAATCTCTGATTTGAAGCCACCAATTGCATCAGACTGCTTGAAAAGTGAGTTCGTTATGAACTTTTTAGTTGCAGTTGGGTTAATTAAGTTTGTTTTTATTTTCAACCTTTTAGTTTATAATTATAAAGAGAAAAGATTTGATTTTTATATGTTTGTTTGTTACGCTTTCACGCTTTAACGACTGAACGGATTTGGATGAAATTTGGCAGAGGGGCAGTCCATGACCGGTAAGGACATTGGATACTTTTTATCCCGATATTCCCACGGGATCGAGACTTATGCGGGGAAACCGCGGGGCGCAGCTAGTGTGTTATATTTCTGGAATCGTCTCTTCAATGATACATTTTCATAATAAAAAAATAAAAAAAATATTTCACTTATTGACTTTTAAAATCCACCATTTAGATTTTATAAAAACAACCGAGCTTATAACCATCGCGCAACCCAGACGAGACTTATTAAAATCCATCCAGCCTTTACGATGCTTCAAGGGTATAAAGCATCTCACACATACAAAGATATATAAGTACGCGTGAAAAACATAACCGTGTCTTTGAATTCGCGCAGTCGGGTGAAAAGAAGTTCTACTCACAGTATATCCTCATCGAGTGCGACGTTCTTGCCGGGCGGCAGGTTGCTCTGCAGGAAGGCGCGCTCTTCGGCGGTGAGGGTGTGCCCGTCAGCCAGGTACCCGCCGTCGCTAGGCCCGCTCTCCACCTCACCGTTCATCGCTGTTACAAACCAACTTATCACACTTAATTGATGCATTTCGTGAATCATTATGCTAAATAAGAAACTGACTGACTTAACTTATTAGCATCCTTTCAGGTGAAAGTACTTGTGAATGTAAACAACTCAAATAGCGAAATAAAAGAGAGTTCAATTCAGAGTTGATGCCATGGTAACAGTTGTTCATATTTATCAGAACTTTCACCCCTTGGAATGATGACTAATGATTTCAAAGTCAGCCGGAATAATTCGGGTTTGCTCAACTACTTTCGGATTCAAACAGACCTCATAAGTCCAAAACTAGTCGTCAAACCTGAAATTACGCGAGTAAAACCGTTAACATTCGTAAACTCTCAGAAAGTTGTAAGGAAATAACATAATTCGACATAGACTGAGAGAAATTGTACAGATTTTTATTAATTTTGCCTGTTACAGACAGGCAATTCACAGGTGAAAAACAGTATTTATTGGTATTTGTATTACCTACTGTCAACAGCCACATAATAGCGAATAATTTAGTCCTGATTATAATTATTCAGCATCATACACGTTACACTTTATTTTACCAAAATTACACAGCATTTAACTATGACTGTTTGTTTGGTATTTCTATTGCTGTTTGTTGTGTAATACATTTTAAAAAAATCGGCCACGTGCAAGTCGGATTCGCAAACGAAGGGTTCCGTACCACCGTACAATATTTAGCCAAAAACGCCGGAATAAACACGTTTCTTGTATAGAGACCCCCTTTAATTTTGTTATAGCAGCAATTGAAATACACAATTTCAACTGTTTACCTATTACGGTTCATGAGATACAGCCCGCTGACAGACAGACGGACGGACAGCGGAGGCTTAGTAATTTAGTTCCGTTTGGCACCCTTCGGATACGGAAGACTAATATAGACAAAAAAAAACTGGTTTGTTTTCAGATTTGAATAGGACCAGATTAAAACCCTAATTCGTGTGGACTTCTAATCGCATTCCCCCCAGTCTATTGTTTATTGAACGAACGGCTTCGCTCGACACGTGCATAGTTTGGGGCGCGGGTGGCAAGCAAGTCTGACGCGACGGGAGCGAATCACGTGGCTTGCTATAATCGAAGCGAGAGCAGGAACGTGACTAAAGCCGTACTCGCTGAAAACGTGAACCGACCCACGCAATTAATTATTAAATCCCAGGTCCTGGTGGGATATTGATGTTGTACTATGACGGAGATTAATATAATGTGACGTTGGTTTAAAGATTTCTAGTGCTTAATGAGCTGTAGTCTTAGCAATCTTAGAACCTTGAATATGTAGGAATACATCCAGTTTCTATATGACTGGCATATATTTTAAACTATGAATCTCGTGTTTGTGATTGTATGCTGCATTTATACAGCGATTAAGTCAGGACTTTTAACTTGATTACAGTAGTAACTAAGTAAATAGTCCTGCTTAATCGCGAAAGCTTTGGCTTCACATAGCGGCGGAATTTAAAAGACGGCTATGCATAGTCATGTTTATTTATTTAGTGAATGGAGGCGGACTTAATGCCATAGGCATTTTCTACCAGTCAACCTTGCCATTTTCATGACAATCGCCAACGCTACATAAGGTAGCCCAAGCTTAAATTTTAGTAGACGGTAAATATACGATTCTGCAACAACCCTGCTAAAGACATAACTTTCCCGTACAGCGAAAAGCTGTATTGTTTTGACGACCACGGTTAGTTATAAGAAATAATTAGGTAAGTGTAGTTGCTCACCGCCGTACAGTTAGAGTTCGGGGAGACCACTTTACAGTGTCCTCAGGAACATGCCCTAGCAGGTGTCGCACAGAGGGGGTTTCGGGTCGGTCTTTTGAGAGGTAACAGTGCGCCCTTCCACGTGCAGATAGTGACCACCAGGGTGGTTTTAGTGAGATAAAAATCCCACACTCCCCGGTCTTATCCCCAAAGCCCGGGCACCTTTACTTCCAAAAACAATAGAAAAAGTAGCTCACCGCCATAGTTGTACCGGCGACGGGTGTCTTGTTGTTGTATTTGTTGTTGCTGCTGCTGCTGCAGCTGCGGCGGCGGTGCGGGCGCGGGCTCGGGCTCGGCCGTGCCCCAGCGCGCGGCCCGCAGCGCCACCACGGCGCGCACGCACGCCAGCGACGCGCGCCGCTTCAGGCGCTCGAACGTCGCGTGCATGCCCGCCGGGCAGTCCGCGTCCAGCGCTATGCCCGACAGCTGTCAAACGACACGTTAATACCGACAGATTTCGCAAGCGGAAATGTTCCGACCTATTTGATGACTTTTTTAAGTTGCGCTTCCACGTTGGCATCGGATTCGGATTCGTTTTTCTCCGTTTAAATCGTCAGATTAGGCGATCTAAGAACGCAGTTCTTTAGGAATCGATACGAACCAAAGAAAACCATATGCTCCGTACGCTCCAATACCAAAGTAGCTGCGTAACTTTACATGACAGAATGTTATTAGTTTCTACAATTTACACATGTTCGTTTTTTGAAAATACCAGACTATTTTTAAATGCAACCAGTCTAGCATGAAATTCACGCGACGAACTGGCTAACTAGTTACACTGTTACACAGCATGAGACGAGCATTCCCAAAATACAAACGCGTGTAAACTGATTAACCGAACACCAATGTGGACTAACATTCGACTAGCTTTGACCTTTGTTATCATAGCATTGCAATGTGTGTATCTCTAGGTGAAATCCATTACGAGAGCGAATTTACTTACCTGGGACAAGAGTTGCAAATTATAGTGACAGAAACAATGGAAAGCAAAAGGGACTTAGTAAGGTAAAAACCAAGCCAAGATACAGAAGATAGTCAACTGGAACAAAAAAGCTGAAAACCTTAACCGATTAGCGCGGGTCATAGAATGTGATTAGAAAGGCATGAAAAAGAGCAATCGAAGTTATCTGCTGCATACATTTTCAAAGTATTTTTCACGTAAGATATCTATAGATATAGAGTTTATTGAACCTCATCACTATGATTCATGAGTTGATAACTGTCCCAGAACTAATTTGTTACTAATTGTAATTTATATGGTCTATACACTGTACAATAAACAGTATTCTGTCAGTATCTACGTGAAAAATACTGTAATACTCATTGCATTCTAGATTGTTAACCCCAAAACAGACTAATAATGTTTGTGTCAAGAGCGAGTTCACCGTGGTGCAGTGAGTGGGTTCGAACTCACAACCACTGGATCGCCAGTCCAACTCCTGAGCTGTAGGGCTAATGTCGCTTTAACAGAGACAAAAACGTTAATTATGGCACTAACGAGCGTCAGTGCAAAAAATATTACGATAACTTTGATCAGTTAAATAATTATTTTATATCAACCAATCAATAAATGATCCCGTTGTTTTACAGTAAAAATTAAAAATAGCAACGGCTATTCCTGAAAATTTTGATAATAAATGTCAGTGTTAACGAACATAGATTACGACTTGGAAATTCTGGCTTGTGATGTCAAGAATCAGACACTTGAATGTTGTTTTTGTTTTTACACGAACACCCACACAATTCTGGTTTATTGTTGTTTTAATTTGCACGAAACGAGCCGTGAAAAACGTCAATATAAAAAATGTAAAGGTGGGGTTTCAATTTCACCGCGGCCTGTCTTTACTGCGTGTTATATGAACATCAGTTTTTGACAGCAATCAGTGTTTGTAGTTGGTATTTCCTTTTATAACATTGCTTTCAAATTGAGTGTCATGAATACTAAAGTAATTAAAAACAATTCTAGAATCAACACAGCACTAATGTGGATAATGTGTCTGAAAGAGAAATCACTCAAGAATGGCGTGGATAAGTAACTCAGCCCACCGCTTCAAGTATAAAATCGTCAATATACTAATAATAGTACTTACATATTTGTTATAATAAAAAAGGTACTAACTTTAAGGAGCTGGCAGACAGCTTTGATGTTAGTTTCCTTGTCAGTGTCGAGCAGATAGAGCAGCACCTTACACAAGCTTTCACCTAGAGTCTTGATTCTTCCTCCCTATAAATAAAACAATGCATTCTTGAACTTGAACTGGAAAACCACAAGTTCTACCTATAATATTCTTAATTGCAAGATGGTGATGAAAATTTTTGCAAAAAGTTTAATCTTCACAATAATACTAGAAAAAAAAAGAGGTCATGGCGAATCATAGAGACTAGTCATCAAACCTACAAATAAAAAATTGTCTACCTAAATCCTAACTTATAATGTCTGACCTGGCTATCCTCCAGTTGGGTGTATATCTCAGCGAGGAACATGGCGAAGCCGCGCATGTTCTCCTCCGAGGACTCCATGCCACTGATGATCTTGTTCTCCTCCGTGGAGCACCGCTCGAGCAGGCACACGCGGAAGGTGGACTCCTCGGGCGGCGACACCGAGTCGTACATCGAGCACAGGCGTGCACCATTGTAACGGAAGTTAGGCTCGCCTATCGACTGTTGTCACAAAAGTTTACATGTATAAGAACAAGTTCATACCAACAACATTCTATGTAGACAGCTACATGAAATCATGAGTTACACATACACCATTTTTCTAAGGTGTGACAAGTGTGTACTCTGGTAATTTAGCTGCCTACATGAGATGTGCTGGTAAAAGAAAGTTAGGAATTCCAAGAAACTGACAAAAATAGTAAGTTTATTAACGCACTTTGAAACATGCAGGTGTGGCAAAAATTACTAAGACACATAATTTGTTTAGAACATTTAGTTGATTCAGAATCTTTTTATTAAGTACACATAAATAAAATCACATGTTGCATTTAATGTTTTGAAAGATACTAATAGATAAAACAAATGGATTAATTATGTAATTAACTATTTATTTATACATTTACTGTTCAACACCATGCAGTTACAAAAACTAAGCACATGTTATTTTTAATACCATGCCAGTCATCTCATAACTTTATTTTGTTGAGTGCATTTTGGTTGGAAAATTAATATTTTTGTCACAATAGGTTAGTAAGTATATCATGTTTTTTTTTTAAATTTTATATCACATTTTTTTTATTATAACCTCAACATGTGTCATTAAAAAATCAGTTGAATGACTTCTAAATAATTACCTATAAATGAAAACAATTAACTGTGTTGTTTGGCTATTTCCAAGTTGATTTGAGACAAAGTAAACCATAGTGGATCAGTTTCTTGTCATTCAATACATATTGTTCTGATGCTTACACTTTTGAGTGTTGGTGGGCAATATGACACTGGCTGTGTTATTGAATTGTTAACCACTAAAAGTCATTATAATTATATTCAGTTGTCAGGCTGGTCCTGGATACTTAGAATCATGAAACCAAGCTCCCTAAACACTGAGAGGTGAAGACATAAAAACTATAAAAAAAATAATCAGTCATGTAGGGTCAATTAAAAAAACTTGTTTCAAAATGAAGATATAGAACAGACACTTAAGAGAATTTTATTTTTAAAGATGAAACATCCTCAGCTTCTCTACATTTGAATAAATTGTTTATCTAATCTGTTGCCTATACAAAGTTTATTAGCTTTACCAAATCAATAACATGTGATTATTGCATGCTTGTTAGTAATAAACACATTATGAAAGATAAGTTAGTTACAAATAATAATTATTATTCAACGAATAAAATAAAATATATTTTATTTACCTGATTGACAATAGCTTCCACTAGAGGCCTAGTGTAGCTCACGTCATGCAGGGTTGTTGCAAACGCATCAACCAATGGGCCGCACAGGGTATCGAATTTACCAGGATCAAATGTTATCTCACACATCACTGTTATCAAGTTGGCTATGTTCTCCTGCGGAACTGCGGACTGAAGAAAAAAATTATGTTACTATATTTTGTATGATAAAAAAAAAATTAATGTAAAATATCTAAAATTATACAAACTCTTAATTCCATATTTTCAGCTTCATCCAGTGAATAGGACATTTCTTCTAAGCTGTAAGGGTTTTGATCTTGAGCTTGACGAAGCCGATCTTGCACAGAAAACCGGTGAGGTCTGTAAGGTGCAGGATCAGGGTTGTATGTGGGTACTGCATGCGGAGTGTAGTTAGGCGGGTACCATTCCTTAGCTTCGGCCGACAGATTTGATTTGGGAGGTTCTTGAACTGAAACAAAGAGTTATAATGAATAAAATTATATTCGATTATATAAAAAAAATATAATTGCATACCACAACTAGTTGACCCAAAAACAAATTATTGCCTCGTAATCAATTCTAAGCACGGCGGCTGACTTTGTCAAACTACAGCGACGTCATTAGAAATGAAAATCCTTACTTTCACCTGAAGTATTATAATTACGAAGAACGCAGTTATAAACTGGCCAAGTATGACGACGTCACACAGCAGATCGGTGTGTGAAAGTGTCGAATAAATCTAATTCAACGTTATACTTGTTACCTTTTGATTCCTCGCCAACAATCTTCGGCCTACGGAGCTCCCGTGGTTGATTATCGGGTTGCTGCCATCCACGGCCTCTGCCTCTTGGCCCCCCGATCTCACCGTTATTCATTTTAACTCTTACTACACAACAACGACTCTGTAAACAGTTTTCTCTGACTTATATCCATAAATCCCCAAAATATAATCCTAAATATCGTATGCTTTTTATTAGCTCTACAGATTCGACACGTAAACAAAGAAAATTAGACTTCGCTACTAATTTCACAGCACAACCTCCATGTTACTTTTGAACGAAGGAGATAGATTGCTTTTTTTACTATAGTTGTGTTGTGGTCAGGCAAAGGTATAAAAATCTATACAGCCTAAAAATTCTTCAGCTCAACTCGGGATGTATTTCTAACATAAAAATTTAATACATATAAATAATTACGTTTATTGAGATAATACTGTGAATAATTCAATTATTTACGTTATAAATTTCACTTCATGATTTTATAAATGAGATGGCCACTAGCCATGACGCTAGCTAGCATGGCGTTGGAAACTTGAAATCATAGACTAAAATACTAGAGAAATCTTGAAATCTTGTAGGACTCGTCATCATGATCATGACGCGTTTCTTTATTATCGCTACGTGATATACATTATAAAGTATGTATATGTATTACATTTATTTAGGTGTATGTATTTTTAAATATTCAAGCCAGAAAAATCCATGGACAGATATTCATGAATCGATATCGATGGTAATTTTCAAGTTAATCGATTCTCGACCAACGTAGTCACTTTCACAGAGTACATTTTATATAGGGAGAGTCACTTTTTAATTTAGCTCGATAGACGAAAGAATATAAAAAAAGAGTTTGATGAGTAAAACGATACAACTTACAAGAATACAATTTTTCCAAGAAATAATAAACCAGTTTCTTAAAAATTACCGGTTTAGAGCAGAATCACTTGAAACTTCCATAGGTGTGGATTATCATCCACATCAACACCCATGGAAGGCCGGGTTTGACCTAACCAACCTCTTGGATCTTAGACCATTTAGTAAATTATTTAGACCTCCGCATCTACATTAATGAATGCGGAACTCATGCCGATGCAAATGTGGGTCGAAAATGGTGAATATACAATACGGCCGATATAATTTGGCAGTTCTGAACATAGGCACTACGAACTTTCACGCATGTACCCCACGCTATTTGTACTGGGCATGGTGGGGTATAATGAGCTCAGGGTTCGCCGGGATTTTAGTTTTTAGTCTTGCTGCGTATGTAGTGAAGCTACTGCGGGGCGTGGCACATAACCCGGGAGTACTGCGTCACCTCGAGCTTAACGTGCCGGACCGGTACGTGTGGAGGCGGCGACGCCCGCAACTGCTGAACGTGCCTGTGACTAGAACCAATCTAATGGCGAAAGCACCCCTCACCCGAACAATCCGGGTAGTGAATGAAGTCCATGAGACTGGATATTTTTGCGTGCGCTTTGAATGAATTCGCAAGGGTTCTATTGAATGTAGTTAGTTATGTAAGGTAATTCTAGTAAAACATTATGTTTGTTGTTATTTGTTGTTAGGTATCTAAGGATAAATAAGTCATTGTTTTATTTTTAAGTTAAATAATATTGTTAGTATGTAAGTAAATAGTATATAGATTTTTTAACTGTTAGCTGAGTAAGTACTACACTGTCGCATTAGGTTTAGGCCTGTAATGATAGATGTAAGGAAATAAATAAATAAATAAATGTTCTCTGACTCACACTCGCCACGTTAAGACCCAATTAATAGATACTTGGGTCAGACAGCTACTCTACAGAGTAACACTCTACAGGCTCTTATAGATGCTGTCATTATTAAATATTTTATTAGGTACTTCCTACAGCATCAGAGGCACCCGCAGCTCTCACTCGTCACCTAAGTATGAGCTGAAGTGACTAAAACTCATCTCTTATGCGTAAAAGCACTTGGATTTATGAGTGACGTACCCCATTTTTCTTCTTGAATGTCGTAGAGGTGAACAGAGTAGGTTTATTGGCAACCGAGTACAGCATTCTTGCTCCAGCAAACTTGGTCGTCGTCGTCGCCAATTAATTTGTTTGCTAACGTCTACTTGTCTGCATTAGTAGAAAAAGGACTATTAGCACATTGCTCTACTGTCCTTTATATCAAATTATTATCTACCTTCTCCATTGTGATATCTCCTGTGATATCCAGGTAAATCACATGCGCGCAAGCATTCTTGGTGCATTCTTGTAATATTTTGGCTACGCGGTACAAATTTCCAGTATAAGCTGACCTCGCATTGTATGGAATTCCTATACAATGCGCTATCAGCATAAACTGGAAATAAGCAGCATAAGCTTGATGCTGGGCTTGATAGCCGTATGCCCACACTTGTGGATTTACGTTTTCGTAAAAATGTGAGGGACCGGCATTACTTCAGCCTTAGGGTCACTTCACACAGCAGAGTACTTTTTAATACAGGTAGTTGGTATGCAAAATATAGCTTTATTTACTACTCAAAAAAATACACATTTAATTGAGATAATTCGAAAATGCCTTGCGGCGTCGCGCGACGCATCACGAAGCAGCGAGGCGTGGGACTGCCAGCGACTTCACGATGCGCCTCACGACGTCTCGATGAGTCTCGTGGCGCAGCGCGAAACCACTGTCCTCTTCAAGCAGTCGCGTCGCGTCACGTCTCGGTGTGTACTGTCCCTTAGGTATGTACAGTCAACATCGAAAAAAGTTTGTTTGTAAGTTTGTATGTAGGGCTAATCTCAGGAACTACCAGTCGGTTTTGTAAAAATTCTTTTGCATTGTATAGCCTAATTCTCGAGGAAGGTTATAGGCGGACGAAGTCGCGGGCAGAAGCTAGTAACAAATTAGTTGAATTTCACAATAATTAAATCTTTAATAATTGCTAAAATGTAACAAAAAAATAATCATAGCCAATGTATTTTTTTTACTACATGGAGCCATACATAATTTACAAAACTGTACAGTTTATTTGCTATTTTTATAATTTTAACTAACATAATAGTAAACATTTACAGTAATATACATTTTCAATTTATCTACACTCTATACAGCTTCTTCTAAAGACGGTTGCTGCCAGATTCCACACTATTTCATAACTTATTTCCACTCCACTTCCATTGAATATTTATGCATACTAAAATAATTATTCACAAGCATTGTTATAATATATATTGATATTTGCGCAGGTGCATTAAGAAGTTAATTTATTCTATATTCTTGTTTAAAGTGCTCTGAATAAGTGAAGTTAAATATCCATTGAACTGGTTGGTAGCAACCTCAAAGATGTTCCAATTAAATTTTAGACTAGTCAACAACTACTAATTTTATATACTAAAAGATTCTCCACAGCCGCATGTGCCTTTTATGTTGGGATTGTTGAATACAAATTCAGCTGAAAGTTTGTTCTCAACAAAATCCATTTCTGTCCCTGCAATGGAAAATAAAACATAGGAAAATTCGTAACACTATTAACATAGCAATTTACACATCAGCATCAACTGCTTAGCCTTTTGCCAACTTTGTTGGATTCGGCTTCCAGTCTAACCGGATGCAGCCTACCTGACCTCCACAATAGCAATTTACATATCAACCTCGTAAAATGTGTAAAGAGGTTTGGTTTTCTGCCTCCTACAGATAGTATACCACAGCTTTTACTAAGGTCAAATATTAGAATTGTGCCAGTGACATGAAGAAGAAGAATTAATAAGTAGTAAAAAGCAATCAGGATAGGAGTAATGGTCATACTGGTGGTTGACTGAGCCAGCATAAAGTATTATCTAAGCTTTAATGTTTTATGGTTGGTTGGTGGATTCGCTTACTAACTACATATTTTTTTCAGTATCAGTGAGGCAGTTTCTCAAACAAACATGAGCAAAATATATTAATAAGTACAGAACTATATTAAGGTAAAGTTCCATGACCTAATACTAAAAGAAAGTCATATACGTGATGCACAATATCAGGAATTGGCAACCAATAGTGATATGGAAATAGCCACACAAACAAGAATTATATTTTGAAATTTTATGTATATTAATTATTAAGTAGGTACTGATGAGTGTATTGGTTGGAAGCTAATTATTTTTTTGGTTTCTTTTCCGGCTATATATGTTTATACGTAAAAATATGACAATATTTTGAAGCACAATATCATGTGGTATTTTTAGATGCATGCTAGCATGTATTGTCATACTATTAATACCTTCCCTATAATGCATACCGTTGTTAGACTAAATAGAAAGTAGAGGCAATTTTCAAATATAATGTTTTTATCACAGGTTTTAGGGGCTACATTGTGGTTGATCAATGACTTACCTAGTAATGTTAATTGTGCTTTTTTATCGATAATTATCGTAACACCATCCTGTTTGACTTCTTCGTCTAGTTTTTCCTTGCTTTTTGCATAGTCTAGTGTGTAGGATAAACCATTACAGCCTCTCTGGCGAACACCAACTTTTAATCCTACAAAGCCTTTTGCTTCTTCTTTCGCCATTATCTCTTTGACTTTGTTTACTGCGGAAGGAGTTAAGACAAGTGCAGTCCGCGATGGCAACAACCTTTTCTTAACCGCCCTCACAGTAGCACTTGCAACAACTTTAGTGGCCATCTGAAATTAAGCATTTAATGTTATAATGAAAGGTTTCAATCAATAAAATTAGAGGTCAGTTTTAGCGACACCATCCAGATACAGACAGAACTACAAAAGCAAAGACTTCTAAGACATACCGTAATTATTTTTACGCGCAATTATTTTTCTGTTTCATTGAAATACAAATACTATTTCATAACTACGATTTTGGCTGCCAATTTATTTTATTTTGTCAATGTCAAAATCAAATTTTAAATTTCAATGTCAAGAGAAGACTAATCACAGATAACTATTTAAAAGAGGTGAAACCATAGATGTATAAGTAAAACTAGAATGTATTTATGTTATACATATAATATATCTATGGGTGACTTAGAGATGGGTGAAACCATGGAATGGGGACGTAGACAGAGAATAAAGATTCTCTCTTCTCTGTCTACGAATGGGGATAAAAACTGAAAGCTCATCATAGGTGGCAGCACAGTTGCCCGTCGACAAACCGTCATTGTTATGTTTATTACTTTTTTGTCGATCGAAAACTAGTTAATATGTATGCTACTTGGAGTTTAGCACTATTAAAAGACGACTTTAGAACAGGGAAAGCATCTACCACTGCTATAAAAGTGGCTTTAGTGGAATAGTCCTTTTTTTGTTAAAGGCAGGTTGCGTGTGATAGAAATAACCTGATCAGAATTGAAAACCAACTCAAGGATGATCTTCCTGAGTGAAAAACGTTAGAGATGTTAATTCTAGCACTGCTCTAATATGATAATAAAAAACCCCCACACGTTTAATTACATAGTCTCGACGAAATATCAGGATTCCAATTTTTTTATGGAAAGCTTTCTTCCATCGTTTGCGACTTGGATCCCCGTATTTTTGCAGTTACACAGCTGCGCAAGGGCTTATTAATAATGCGTAAAAGAAGTCGCTTGGTTGCAAAAATGTATGGATAGTGGTGACAGCTAGCTGTCAAATTTGTAGACGCTGGGTAGTAGCGACATCTGAAGTGAGCAGGTGGTAGTTTTTATCCCCAGAGTCAGTCTCACAAGAGAAGACCCGCGGCAATAAGTGGTACAAAAAAATGTTAAAATAGTTCAAAATTCTTAGAACGACCCTCCTACTTCAGAAACCTTTCTCTATTTATGATGGTGTATTTTACAAAATCATAATAATAAATGGTAATATAGCGGTAATATGACGTTGAAATAAATAAATAAAGATTTATGATTCCGTTACACATAGCGCCTGTAGCGCCACGCGTTGCTTTGTGAGTCTTCTTTCGTGAGATGGTTTTTATTAAATAACCTTTGCATGTAAAATCCTAAAAACAATGAATGTACAGGCTCTATGGTTATAATGTGACATTTCTGATAGCGACTAGTGCTGTCAGTATAGTGAATATTTTTGTCGATAGTTTTGTTTTCACCGTATAATCACTGGGAATTAGAGGAATATTGATAAATCTCTTCGTGCTTATTCAATGAAACAATAAGTCAGTCTTAAATAATTGATCCTAACTACATTGAATACGCATGATTTATGAAAAAAAAAAAAAAAAATTGTGTCATGTACTGA
This sequence comes from Xanthia icteritia, assembly GCA_949128155.2. Classification (NCBI taxonomy): domain Eukaryota; kingdom Metazoa; phylum Arthropoda; class Insecta; order Lepidoptera; family Noctuidae; genus Xanthia; species Xanthia icteritia. Next base: position 10,186,726 of record OX421935.2, on the reverse strand, counting down.
TGATAAAAATGTCAAAAATAATCTATCCGGCCCATCACTAAATGACACGTCTTCTACCTACCAATCGTACTTGTGTAGCGTGTAATGATTTTTCATTCTCAATGTATTAAAAATTAACAATGGGTGGCCAAAAATTCGAATATGATGAAAGTGGATCTACATTCTTTTACTTTGTTCTTTCTTTCCTTGCTTTGATACTTGTACCTGCAACATTTTATTACTGGCCAAGAAAAAGGAAAGAAGGTAAGGTATTCATGTTTTACAGTGTGAAAATAATATTTTGTCTCTTTAGTAAATGAATAGTTAACCGTGTGTTGTTTTTAATTGGCTCGTTATAAATTCTTCTTATTTTCATGTTAACCATACATTCGTGAAGTAACTTAATTACCGTTATGTCAGTAATTTCCCGATGACGATGCGGCATGCTGTCGCCGATAGTAAAACCCTGTAAAGAAACGAACAGGAAAGAATACATAATGAGCCTTAACTTTTTTTAGATCCAGCAAAACGTGCAGAACTATGTCAGTGTCCAAATTGTGTAAACAAACAGATCATAATAGAACAATCACAACCCTACAAGGGTGTAAAAAACTTCTTCATAAAGTTAGCTATAATATCGGGATGGGTATTACTTGGATTCTTGGCATACAAAGTGTCACAATTTGACTATGAAATGTCCAATTTTGACCCTTATGATATACTGGGCCTACCACCGGGTGCCACACAAGCAGAGATTAAAAAATCATACCGCAAACAATCACTCATCCTGCATCCTGACAAAGAGACTGGTGATGAAAAAGCCTTCATGAGGCTTACTAAAGCTTATCAGGTGAGCTTTCGCTTTCATACTTCCTATTTACCAATTTTTATAATATCAGAGGTAAAAAAAACATTGAAAACTTGTGATAAAAGTTTATTTGAATCTTCATTTAACTTGATTTAAAGATCACTCCTGTATTTCCCAAGGGGTTAGGCAGAAGTGTACCTATTTAATTTGTGACTGTACAAGACTGTAAACACCACAATAAAGAATGATGTGTTACTCAGGCACTTACAGATGACGAGGCTCGCAGAAACTGGGAGAAGTATGGCAACCCTGATGGCCCTGGCGCTATGAGCTTTGGTATTGCTCTGCCAAGCTGGATAGTAGAAAAAGAGAACAGTGTATGGGTGCTCGGACTCTATGCTCTAGTGTTTATGGTCGCCCTGCCAACTGCTGTAAGTATGTTTTTCCTCTTCTAGTATAACATTGTCTCAATAATTTAAATACTCCTAGTAATCCTGTTCTTATTTTAATCTATGACAATTTTATAAGCCTCCTATTTCTTTTCTAACTGAGGAAAAGTCTGATTAAGAATTAGATTATCATACCTTATCTTTTGGTAGCTGTAAGATAGCTCACAGATTTCAAATTGCATTTAATACTGTTATAAATCAAAAGAGATGCTGTACTCTAGACATCTATATGTAATTTATATATCTAGACATCTAGTTACTGCAGAAAGTTACACACCAATCATTAATTAATAAAATATAATCTCACTATTTCTTTAATTATATTTGTGGTGATGAAATCATTAAAAGGGTTTTTAAGATTATTAATTGATTAAATAAACTCTTTTCCACTATTAAATATGAATATGAAATCCTTAACTTTTGGAAGCAATAACAGTGAAGGTTAAAAACCTAAAGGCGAAACTAGTTTTTGGTAATTGATCAATAAAATATAATAATATTTTCATTTTCAGGTTGGTACTTGGTGGTACCGGTCTATACGGTTTTCAGGGGAGCAAGTGTTATTAGACACTACTCAGATGTACTTCTATTTCTGTCACAAAACACCATCTATGCCACTGAAAAGAGCTCTCATGATCCTCGCTGCTTCTTGTGAGTTTGACAAGCGGCATAATTCAGAAATTATTGAGAGAATTACGGATAATGAGGAAGTTCCTATGGTATGTATATGTATTATTAGATCAATATGCTTGTTATTATTTTTTACATAATTATCAATTTTTTTAAATATATTTTTCAATCAGGACAGCCTCAGGGTTCCCCATGCCTTGCTCTTTAATCATGCCCCAGAGCTGCCAACATTAAATGTTCAGCTACACAATCTGTCAAATATGTTGATTGTTCAATTGAGTGAGGGCCTTTAATGTGGACTCTTGAACTTATTGAATAAAGAAGAATTTGGTATTTTGTATTGATTTATTCATTTGAACTCCAGTTGCTGCGTGAGCTACCAAACTTGGGTGAGAAGAACAAAGAACAGCCTCTGTGTCGTCCATACAGTATAAAGGCGCGTGCGTTACTCCACGCGCACCTGTCGCGTATGCGCCTGCCGCCAGAAACACTCGAGTGCGACCGAAGGTACATCGTGTCGCGGTGCCCCGACCTTATCGTCGAAATGGTCAACTGTGTGAACCAACTCATTGCTCTGGCTTATGCTAGGAGAAGTAAGTTTGCAGATTATTTTTTTTTTCAATAAATACAAAACTTATTGAAGACTATCTTGTATGCGCGGCATCGCCCGCGTGGAGGTCAGAAATGATCCCGCGGGACGTACTACTAGGATGGTGACTTTAACATTAATATTTTAGAAAATAATTCAAATACCACTAGATTTCTAAATCTGTTCAAATCATTCAATTTGTCAAATGTGTTTGAAGAACCAACCCGAATAACTACGACTACTGCTACATGTATTGATAATGTGTTTTGTTGCTGCGACTATTTAGATAAAGCAATAGTTAATTATCTCCCTTCCGATCACAGTGGTCAAACCATAACTTTTGAGTCCAACATTCCAATACAAAAAGTGCAAATACAATGCAGACCAATAACATCTGTTAATTTAAATAAATATAATAGCACTTTAGTTTGTAAGTTAAGTAATCAGGACTTTACAATGAACAATGTTAATATTTTGTATAAAGAATTCTTTTCGTTAGTCCAAACCGAGTTCGATAATTCTTTTAAGAAGAACACTAAGACTATCAGCCCTAAGTTTTTATTTAGTGACTGGGCAACTAAAGGACTCAGGAAAAGTAGGGATAGACTTTTCGAGCTGTATGGCCTTAAGCCTTATATTAACACGGAAACTTTTAATAAATATGTTGCTTCTTACTCTAGAACTTTTAAGAACACTTGTAAGACAGCTAAAGCCTTATACATTAGCAACAAGGTTAAATCAGCAGACAATAAAATACAGACGGTTTGGAAAATTATCAATAATGAAACGAACAGGAACAAAAAGCATAATTCGGAGTACACCCTGAAGGCGTCATGTGGTGGTCTCATTTGCGATAGCAAAGAAGTTGCTCAAGAATTTGTAAATTTCTTTACCAGTGTCCCACTTAAAACTACTGAAACCTTAAATTCCTCGCCCTCGCTCTCTTTTGATTTAGTAAGGGCGAATGTTTCAGCATGCCCGATTGAATTTAACTTTAAGCATATTAACCCCATAATAGTAATAAAAGCTTTTAAGCAAATCAAGATCAAATTGACCGAAGATCTTTGGGGAATGTCCATTAAAATCTGTACCTCCATAATTGAGACCATAGCGCCTTACTTAGCCTTAATATTTAATTTGTGTGTGGATCAAGGAGTCTTCCCGGATTTAATGAAATACAGCAAGGTAATACCACTTTTCAAATCCGGGGACAGTAAAGACACCAATAATTATAGACCCGTATCCGTGTTGCCGGTTTTCAGCAAGGTGTTTGAAAAGGTAATGCTTAATCAAATGCTGAATCATTTTAACACAAATAAAATCCTCCACGATCAACAGTATGGTTTCACCAAAGGACGTTGTACGACCGACGCCGGTGTAACCTTATTAAGACACATTTTTAACGCGTGGGAAGAGGCCCAAGACGCAATAGGAATTTTTTGTGACCTCTCCAAGGCATTTGATTGCGTCGATCACGAAACCTTACTCTCGAAACTTGAACATTACGGACTTGGAAAACTTGCACTCAATTTAGTAAAATCTTATTTAAATGATAGACAACAGCAAGTTCAAATAAACGGTATCAATTCACTAGGTTTAAAAGTAAAAATGGGTGTGCCACAAGGCTCGATTTTGGGTCCATTCCTCTTTTTAGTGTATATTAACGATCTACTCCATTTATTAAAAAATAAACCACAAATGGTGTTATTTGCTGACGATACTTCCTTAATTTTTAAGGTAGATAGACGTGCTACAAATTTTGACGACGTAAATAACGCCCTACTGCAGGTCCAAAATTGGTTCACTGCTAATAATTTAGTATTAAATGGAAAAAAAACTAAGTGCATAAAATTTTCTTTACCAAATGTTAAAAATAGTAATTGTGAGATAGTATTGAATCAAGAGAAACTAGAATTTGTCGATAAAACTGTTTTCCTAGGAATCACGCTCGACTCAAGGCTACAATGGGGTCCTCATTTAACATCTCTTGCAGGACGGCTAAGTTCAGCAGCATATGCTGTCAGAAAAATCCGTCAATTAACTGATGTAGATACCGCCAGGCTAGTCTATTTCAGTTATTTTCATAGTATCATGTCTTATGGTATTCTGCTGTGGGGACGGGCTGCAGACATCGAGTCTATTTTTATTCTGCAGAAAAGAGCTATCAGAGCCATATATTATCTCCGTAGGCGCGATTCTCTAAGGGAACTGTTTAAGGACATTAACATCATGACGGTACCTTGTCAGTATATCTATGAAAACATCATGTACGTAAGAAAAAATTTACATCTTTTTAGTAAAAGAGGTGATAGACATAATTATAGTACAAGAAATAGGGATCTATTAGTTCAACCAGGTTTCAGACTGGCTAAAGTAGACTCATCTTTCATGGGGTACTGTTTAAAATGTTACAATAAAATTCCTCCCCACATACTTCAACTGAATGAGACGAAATTCAAATCTTGTATAAAACGCACACTATGTAGGCAGGCATATTATAAGTTGGGGGATTACATAATTGATAAAAATGCTTGGCTCATTGCTGGTCCTGCTCCACAAGCATAAACTAATTAATTAGCATTTGAAAATACCGTTGGAGCTGCTGAAGATTTATCTTTGCATTGTATAAATTCAATGTCTTAGCATTGTATAATTGCATAGCACATGTGTGAGTACTATGTACTGACTATAAAGCTACCATTTAGGTACTGGGTATGTCTTTCATTGACTTGAATGTGCCCTGGCGGCTGAGATTATGTCATGCTCACTCTAATGTCTCGCTGGCGGTGGCGCGTGTGTTGGATCATTTAGCTCCCTTCAAAATGGTTGAGCTGAATGGTGCTAATCCATGCGTCATGTTCGTGAACGGGCGCCGTCAGTAGAGACTGGTCATCTCTTAGCTGCCATGGCTTATTTTAATATTTTAATTTTTGAATTGTTCTTTGTTTTTATATTTTTATTACGGATGCTTTTAACGTGCACGTCTTTCTACATTGTCCTCACAAATGTATAATTTCAACAATGATGTAACCAATATTTTGTAACAATTTTTTTTATTTAAAAGAGTGTCCGTGGAGTTTCTTGCCCGTTCTTCTCCATAGGTACCTACTACGCTTTGGAATGGGCAACTAGCTTCATATTTCTGACTGACCGACTTCTTGACAATTCAAAAGTGCCTGTAAATGGTTTAATTGAAATAAATGCTTTGAGTTTGAGTTTGAGTTGAGAAGTTTCCAATGTCCTAACCCAGCTCAAGGTTTAACTGTGTGCCAAATTTCATCAAAATCTGTGTAGCCGTGAAAACGTGAAAAGGAACAGACAGCGAAATTTACTTTCGTATTTATAATATGAATAGTATAATAGTATGGATATACTTACTTTTGAAACCCAATTTCTAATTTTGACTAATTTCGTTTCAGTACCGCGCCTACCGACTATTGAAACAATAGAAAATTGTATGAAGCTGTCCCCAATGACGGTCCAAGGCCTGTGGGAGTACAAGTCACCCTTGCTACAACTACCATACATCAACGAAGAGCATCTGAAGTACTTCACGAACAGGAAGAAGCACATCAAGTCACTGCTACAGCTGGCTCAGTTGCCCGGCGAAGAGAGGCGACAAGTGCTGAGGTTTTTGAATGACAAGCAGTATGATGATCTCATGAAGGTGCTCGGCAACATGCCTTACATACATTTCCAAGTTAATACTGAAGGTAATATAAAATAAATTGATGAAATATTTAGCATAGCATAGTTATTATGAATTAATAAGTCGACGCTCTCTTTTAACTGTTATTTGAAAACCTTTACATGTAGATTCAAGTTATGTCAGTTTGTCAAGACCCTTTTTTCCCTACATTTCTCTGGTTTGATACTAGTCTTAAATCTTTTTTTTTTTCGTTTTAGTCATTGACGACGAGAACTCAACAGTGGTGACGGCGGGTGCGATAGTGACAGTAACTGTGTTCTTGCGACGAACCAACATGAGGGAACTGTTCGGAGACACCACTATCAAAGAAAAGGAAATCAAAGAAAAGTAAGTAACATCTTACAACATGTCACAGTGTTTGATGACAGAATTTTGGTTTTAATTTAAGCTGGTTCTATTGGCAAACATTTTTAGTCGCCGTTTCCACTACTTTAGTCTTTAGGGGGACAGAAAGGGGACGAAAAAAAACAATTAAATTCAGCTATCAAAGTTCTTTAATAACATAAAAGTTGAAAAGCAACAGCGTCAGTGTCGAAAACCAATCACATAATGGCATTCGCTTATTGCTATTTTTGCCCAAAAATTTAACCCACGTTTTAAAAACTGCATTCGCCAATGGCAACGCTAAATTTTCAAAGTATTTAAATACACACTGTGGAATTCCACAAGGCGTTCATAAAAAGAATGTATTATAGCAATAAGGCTAGGCGCTAACGAGCCACCGGTCACGACTACCGGTGGCTGCTAGCGAGTGGCCGCCATCGGCCACACGTGTGCGAATTCATAGAAAACATATGAATAAGCATTGAACTGCTTGTCGCTGGGCTACCGGTGACTTGTTTGCGCCTAGCCTAAGAACCCATAAAATGGGACGTTAGTATCAGCAATAAACTATCTCGTTTATATGCTTGTTTACTTCAGCCTACTCTTTTACAAAAATGCAATGTGATGGTGTTGTTAGTTCTAAGTGCTGTTTTATAAAACGCCATAAAAACCATGTCATGTTTAATAATGAGGTAGCAAAGTTGTATTTTTAAATGAAAAATACGAGTTGCAAGCATGTTAAATTGACATGGGCAATGTAAACTCTTATCAACAAGCTCGACCAAATAGAAACGAATGTATCTAATTGGCAGTAATTTATGAAAAGTCCCTGCAGTCTGATAAACAGCAAAGAAAAACATTAATTTGACAATGTTGGGTTCCCAAGTCGTATACATCGTTAGTTTAATTCGTTTTTCGGTTTTTGGTAAAGACCTCAATTATCAAACAAGAGTATAATCATCGTCCCAGGTATATATACAAGGTCCCATTAAAATAGATGGACAAATTTTAACACAGCGTGAACGCTGTGTTAAAATTTGTCTAACGTCTAACCAAGTATATCCAAGCAAAAAAAAAAAACACTGATTAAAGTGATTTATTTTGACCTAAAATAATAAATGGCATTGGGTAACCAACATTTTTAGTGTATTTTCGTTAGTTGTTTTTATTTTTTTGGAAGTATTTAATGCGTTTTTCTTATTATTTTTTTACCATTGTCTTTATTTTGGTGGTCTGAATGATTTTTAAAAGTTTGTCCATCTATTTTAATGGGACCTTATATACACTCGGCACAAAAATACAAAGTTCGTTCGTTGACGACCCAGCATTTCACGTGGCGTCAGTTGACACTATCATGGATGAAATCGTGTTCAAAATACATACGTAATTTAAAAGGCTCTAAACCACGTCACCCCTAACACCTACACGCGACATTGACATTGTAGTACATTGTGCCACTTTCGTTCCAAATTAATTTATCAATGGCACCGTTACATTAATTTAGATGCTTGACGCGTTACGAACTTAATTTAGCGTGATGAATTCTGTCGACGATAATTAAGTACTTTCCTTCATTTCTACTTCAATGTTGTTTTGTTATAATTTGAAATTATTTTAATAATAATGTTGTATTTATTAAGTCAAACTTGTTTCTATTGTTTGACTTTGATAGCTTACTATTGACGCAAACCAAACTGATGATGCACTACTCAGATACACATACTATTGTACAGACGCCAGCAGGTCAACCTACCCGAAACTGTCAAATTTTCCCAATCAACTTTGAATCTTATATTTTAGTGATAAAGTTGAAAATCTATTAAAGAAATTTGACAGATTGTAGTAGGTTGATGTGTTAGCGTCTGTACACTGTGATCGGAGATTTTATCTGTCGAACGAGGCTCGTCTCTACATTTTCTGTAGTTTGAGGATGAACTTTACATTAAAATATGTATATCCATTTTTGTCGCCGAAACTGTCAACTTGGTTTCTACTTTAGTTGCATATATCCAAGGTAGGGTTGCCAACCCTACTATATAATATAGTGTCCTGCTATATTAGAGGCCTAAATATTATATCTCTAAAGAAAAACTAGTTCTTAACAAGTTCTGTTAGGAAGTTTTCCTTCTGCTCGGTTTTTTATTCAGGTGACAGTACACCAGTTATAGTGCAAACTTGGTACAAAACAGTTATATATAAAGAAAAAGTAGGGGTGCGCAAGGGTTTAAGCATAGTATTTTAGTGAGTATGGGCACATTGATCACGAACCAACAATATTCTTTAAACAGAGACGACGATGAAGGTGCTGGCGGCGAAAACGGCGAAAAGACCGAGAACGATAAGAATGATAAGGATAAGAAGGAAACGTTCAAGAGGCCCGTTTGGATGAAGCAGACTAAGAAGCATGCGCAGTCTAAGAAATCCAAGAAGCCAGTCGCGGCTAAGGCGCAGGCCAAGCCCGCCGCGCCCCCCGCCACGTCCACGCCGCCGCCCAGCAACGATACCAAGAAAACTAAAGAACCAAAGAAGAAAGACGAAGAAGGTAAATTTGATGCATAACAACATTATTATACACTTATTTGCCCATAGTATGATAATGGTTATAGTCTAACTGCTTAATGTAAGACCTTATAGTCGACTTTTCCAAATCTGTCACAAAGAGACATGTTTACATTATTGACGGTATCACTAGTTTTAGCGAAATAGTGTCTAAACGACATCTTTTCTCCAAATAACAAATTATCCAGTTACGGTGAGTATAGCTCAATTATTATGACCCGTCACGTCAGTATAGTGGTCGTCTAGCTTTAGACTATTTTATATAGTCAGGAATCTACTTATTAAAATCTTTCTTGTTTTCATTTAATATGTTCGATTAAAAAAAAGCAAGTCTTTGAAGTTGTCCGAATTTGAGAACATTAAAAAACATGACGTTTTAGATAAATATTCAACGGAAGAACTACGATTTATTAGAATACGCACTAGTGCTAATTTTACTGCTGTCTGTGCCAATATTCGGGAATAGATAGCAAATACCAAGAACAGTATTAAAGTTTTTTTTTGCCGAAACTTCTAGATTTAGACTGCCCGGCCGTTGATCTCGTATGTCGTGTGGGTGTGGGAGGTAAATTATTGAAGCGACGTTGTTTAACCGTTAATAATTATTATTAAATCGACATTATAAATCATAAAAACTTTTAATAACTAATTATTAATGAAATATGGTTTAACTTCATTTAAAAAAAAAGTTTTAGAAGAAAAGACTATTGTTTTCCGATTGCGACCCGACGGATTCATAATTTTGATAAAGTTTGATTTCCGAATGGCAATGTATTTTGTCTTATTGTTTCATTTATAATAAGTACCTGGTCGACCGAGCTCTTAAACGAGTGAGTCTTAAATAGAGAACGCATAAGCGTTCTCGAATTTTTCCAGATATGAGACCTAGCTAGATCGATTTTTCCTCCTGTAAACTCCTATATTGCACCTTTATTGAAATCGTTCGAGCCGTTTTCGAGAACGTCATTACAAATACATATATAAATATTGCTCGTTTAATAGGATGGATTTAAATAGATAAACAGGTAATAATTTTTGTGGTATATTTGTTTGCCAATTTTATCCTTGAGTATTTATTTACTGTTTGTCTATCTATGTCACAGAAGAGAACAGAAAAATAAAATACAAAGATGCTAGGAGTGAAATTATAGTACCTTACTTACTGTGACACCATAACAGGCACTGATGTTGAAAAATAATAGGATATAGAAAGAAAAATAAAGAAAATCCGTCAACTTGTTGGCCCAAGTGTGTCACGAGTACATTCCCTCATTTATAGACTTCCCCGATGGTGGCACTTTGGGGAAGTCTGGAACGTATAGAGGAATAACGGTCTGTCATTATAACCTTCACTTCGATGATAAATATCTCTCATTGGCTATTGATGCACAATTCTTGTCACTTACTACCACCCCTAAAACTTTGATTATATTACAATTTTTTCTCATCTAGGTGAAGATTCCGAAGTGGGCAGTTCCGACGAGTCAGGCTCCCACAGCGACGCGTCGGAGGACGAGTCGCGCGACAAGTCGTCGGCAGCAGAAGATGATGATGACCAATGGGAGAAGTTCCAGAAGAGGATACAGAAGAGAGAGCGGCTGGAGGGACGGTCCAAGAGCTCGCATCCTGTGCATTGTCCGTACTACCCACAGGTATGTCAATTTTGTCCTGTATATATTTTTGTGGCTAAATCGTGGGTTGAATCGAGAATTGGTCACACCACGCATGATGTGCCCATCATTTGCAACTCGAGTTTACATTTACATTTGGTGTACCATACCATGCGTCTTTTCTCAAAATATCTGTCTTTTTAGAGGATCTGAATAATGAGATGAATAAAAATACCTTTACATACATATCAAAATAGCAGTAACTTTATTTAAAAATCTGATATTTACCTGCAAGTCACTTGTCTAAAATTGTATTGGTGAGAGAAAAAAAATATTGAATCAACATCCGTTGTTGAGACGAGGAAAATTATTCGAGGTTATTTACTTCCAGGATGTGTGGTGCGTCACCGTAGTAAATAAATATTTTTGCAATTTTTCTTAGTCGAGAGTTATCGCGGAAGTGGCTTTTGTTTTGCTAATGATTCTTTCTTGGCCTTGCAAATACCAATAATAACTAAATACTTGTAATAGTTTGCTTCACGTAAATGCTTAGATGAAGCGTTTTACCGCTGTACATTATAATACTTGTGGCTGGTTTTTTGGCCTGAGGAATTCATAACATAATGAGTAATTCAAATATTAGCTTAGGCTCAGTGCTAACTGACAGCAAGGCACAACAAAGGAAAGAACAATGAATGCACATTCATCAGCTTTTCCGTCTGTAATCTTGTCTTTAGGGTTCCGAACGGAACCTTATTATTAGCCTCCGCTATCAATCCGTCCGCCCCGCGTCCGTCCGTCTGGATGTCAGTGGGCTGTATCTCATGAACCGTAATAGGTAGACAGTTGAAACTTTCACAGATTATGTATTTCTATTGCCGCTATAAAATAAAGTTAAAAATTAAAGGGGATACCGATATAAGAAAAGTGTATTTTTGGGCGTTATTTGCTAAATATTGTACGGTGGTACGGAACCCTTCGTGTGCGAGTCGGTCTCGCTATTGGCCGGTTTTGTTGATAATATTTGAGTTGTGTAAGTAAGCGTAAAGTTTTGGATTTACAGTTTACAGCGTCCGTCGTTTAAAAAAAAAAGTTTGTTAATTGGTCCATAATAAAAGGCACAAACCCCAGGGTAAGATGTTAACACTTAACACCTTGACTGCCTCGTTGGTCTAGTGGTCGCAAGCGCTACCGCTGAGCATGAGGTCCTCGGTTCAATGCCTAGGTCGGACAAAGTGTTATTGGGTTTTTCCATCAGGAATTTCTAGTAGCAGCCCGGAGTCTGGATTTGTGCCCGGTTGATGACATTAGGCTCACCCTCTATTTCATGGGACTGAAACATAACTTGCGAAATGTGGGTATAGGTACAAATTGGTATGACTGCAACTTGTGCACTTGTGCAGGTTCAATTCTCACGTTACGGCAGACGGATAAAAATGTGCAGTATGGCAGATATTGTTTGAAGTTCGGATGTTTATGTCTATGATATGTGTTTAATGTCAGCTATACGGCCACCACTTCGTCACTGACAATATTACAGATAAATCCGTTCTTAAATGATGTTACAATTAAAACAGTTATATAGCACACAGTACAGATACGAGTAGTATAGTGCCATCCACGAAGACGCGCCCCACTCTTCTTCCTAAACGCTTACAGTACAAGAGTGCAACATTTCGCTAGTGTTTTTAGTATTGTCGATACACACTAATTACCTATGAGTGGGTAATTAGTAAACACGACAAAATTAAAACACTAGCGGTATGTTGCACACTAGTACTGTAAGCGATTAGGAAGAAGAGTGGGGCGTGTCTTCGTGGATGGCACTATACTACTCGTATCTGTACTGTGTGCTATATAACTGTTTTAATTGTAACATCATTTAAGAACGGATTTCCTCTTATTATAGCAAACTTTGTACTTTCTATGAATTCTGAATAAAAGAATTCAGCTCTGCCATCTGCATATAAGATTTCGTAACACATTCTAAATTATCGTAAAATATATGTAAAATAAAATATGTGTAAAATCTTCTATTGTTGAATTTTAAAATGCAGATAGCATTTTAAAATTGAACAATACAAGATTTTGCACATAATCGAAGTTTCCGCCTACACCCACTAATGTTTATTTATTAACTGATAGCGACGCGATTAACGAGTCTAATCAAACCATTTAGATGCTAAATAACAATCGACGTGAGCTAACGAGTCCTTACATAATACTGCTGACTAATCGGACGCATGCATGATTTTGATGCAATCAAGTAAATAGGTACATGTTTTTTATTCTACGGCCGAACTGTGAGTAATCAACAGGACGTGACCCTGCGTCGACGCAGTTGCTAAATGTCTTTAATTGTGACAGAAGCACGCGTTAAGTTTTTTATCTTATCTATTTTAGTGGTCTAGGCTAGTTAAAACTTCTTAAAATATTAATCTCACGGAAATATAATTCCATATAATATTTGATTCAAAAATTCAGATTGCTGAGTCATCATTTCGAATTATGCAAAAGTACATTTCATCGAGCTTCCATAGGCCAACTTTATTTCCTTTATAGTATGTCTACAAGGTATTTTCTCGCCGTATTTCATAGACTGTGTCAGTTGGGTGTCATCCTTAATGCCAATCAATAAGATTTATTAAGAGAACTAGATAGGTACGTTAGTGTTTTTAAATGCGACAAGTATCGCATTCGCCAACTGCTTGAAATCTACGCTACTAGTAGTGGACATATTTATTGTTCTCAGACGTAACGCTTTTCCCGTAGGAGCTTCTATGACTGGTGCCGAGTGACTTTGACCTTGGCCTGACCTTGCTCTCAGCTTCTGTTCTTTTGTTGACCTCAATTACGACATGCATGACATTTTTGCGTCAGGTGTAAGTAGACAGTGTTTATGTAACTGCATGACGCAGTGGCGTTGGTATGGGTTTTTTGAATCTTAGCTCCGTGTAAAAATAACCGATTTCTTTGGACTTTCAAAGAGTTTTAGTCTTACGTCTTTTAATTTACTTCATATAAAATGCGTCACTTTACATCGTTTCTTTGAAAAGTCTTTCGTATTACTGAAGTCTTCTTTTCCTCCAATCTTGTTATTATCAAGATTGGATTCCCGTGTAGTAGACGTATTTAGTATTCTACTCTGATTATAATTATTTCAGCCAATGGGTCGGTTTTACTTCGGGAGTTTGGATACTACTTCTTATCGTGTAAATCGACAATGTTCTCAAATTTGTCTTTCCATGTAGGACAACTGTGTCGTTTGCCTCGTTTAAATCCTGAAGGGTGTAAGGTGGTTGTGCATGACAGGTAAGAAAGAAAGTGTGTCAAAGTCAAATCATTTATTTCAATTAGACCAATTACAAACAAAAACCGGCCAAATGCGTGTCGGACCACGCACAATGAAAGGTTCCGCCCGTAGTTGGGATGAATTTACCTCCAAAACAAACTAAACATTATAGTTGAAAAATATGTTCCCTCTTAATACGCCACGGTCAATTCTCCAACTGCAAATGTAAGTTTGTAATCGCATGTTTTTTTTAAATGTGGTAAACTAAATTTTAACGATTTTCGGACTTTCTACTTGTACAAGAAGCAAGGTCTCATATCTTGCTTCTTGTCAAATTTCATGATACTAGGTCAACAGGATTGATTTTTTGCGAGTATCAAAATATGCCGCATAAATGGCCGTACCTATCTTTTTATTGCGTCCACTTAGAAGCTTGATTTTTTAGAGCTCCAAGGAACCGTAGACCTACGTATTTGATATTAATTTCATCTTGATATCTCCACGCGTTCCTGAGAAAAAGGGTCTTGACAGACAGGCACTGACGGACAACGAAGTGATCCTATAAGGGTTCCGTTTTTTCCTTTTGAGGTACGGAACCCCAAAAATAAGAATTGAATTGATAGTTGCCCCTGGCACTGGGAACTTTGGGTACCTATATGGTCACTTTACCAAAATTGATCCAAGAAAATAACATTGTTTTACTCCACATCAAGGTCAGTGCTGAAAAAATCTCATCACTTCATACACTTACAATAAAGCCTATTCTTTCTTAGGAGAAGCAAGAGTACTGGTGGTGCTACATCTGCGACCGCAAGTCGCACACGCTGCTGACGGCGCCGGCGCACGTGACGGCGCTGGTGGACGCGCACGAGCTGCAGCTGCGCTTCACGGCGCCGCGCTGGCCCGGCCTCTACACCCTCGCCTGCTGCCTTAGATCAGGTATGCCATAGCCGATAAGTATAGTATGACAGACTGGTCTCCGCAACTTCACGTCCAAAGGCGTATTTTACGTACAGTATCGAAAAGTTAAAACAAGTTTCCTTGATTTTAACCAATAAGTGAAAACAAAAAAGATTTTTGGTTTGGACTGGAATCCAATACACAATAATCAATTAATCTACATAGAAGCAGACTTTTTCATAGTAAAACGCAATTGGTCGATGCGACTGTAATACAAAATATAACAGTCGAGTCAGTAAACAACACTGGTTCGAAAGTTGGTGGAAATCAGGTAGGTACATGAATGAACGCTTTGGTCAAGCCTGTTCTCGGTCTTCCAAGAGACATTGATTTTTGGTAAGTTTTTAGAGTGCCGCTATTTGCGGCAGAATAGTGTGGCTGCCACGGCCCGGCTAAAGTGCCGTAAGCATTGCAATGTCATTGTTATTTTGTTTGATTGTTGAGGTTAGTTCGCCGCCCTTTATATTGATTGTTCGTAGTTGTTTTAAATAATTATATCAAAAGCTACTACAATGACTGAATTTACGAAAACCGCTCGACCCACTGACCGAAAAATTAAATAGGAAATGGAAATGGCTGAAAGGTAGGTTACGTTAGAACTGTGATCACACAACGCAGAGCCGAGCGTGCCAAGCGAGCGGTGCCGCGGCAGCGGCCGGCGAGTGCCAGGGTCCGTTTAGGCACAAGAGAATGTAATGTTTTGGGAATGTGGTACCCTAAATAAAATTGTCTGTGGAATGTGGTGTTTTACAGCGAACTAACCTCAACAATTCAAACTCAAACTCAAAGCATTTATTTCAATTAAACCATTTACAGGCACTTTTGAATTGTCAAAGAGTCGGTCAGTTAGTCAGAAAGTTGAAGCTAGTTGCCCATTCCAAAACGTAGATCTCTATGGAGAAGAACGGGCAAGAAACTCCAAGGACACTCTTTTAAATATAGAAATTACAAAATCCTGGGTACATTACTCTTGTTGCTTCTATATGTGAGAACAATGTAAAATAAAATAATAATCAAAAACGATTAAAAATATAAGATTAAAAATAAGCAATGGCAGATAAGAGATGACCAGTCTCAACCGACGGCGCCCGTTCACGAACATAACGCGTAGATCAGCACCGTCCAGCTCAACCATTTTGAAGGGAAACAAAATAACAAGTGACAGTGACAATCACGCGGCAATTTATACGATAGGGATAGAGTGCCGCTAGCGGTACTCTATACACTGCCTCGATTTTTTTGTGAACTTATTTCTAGGATTTAGTACCATCTGTAGACATATCCATTTTTGGTGTAGTAGCCTATCGTTACGTTTCCCATAAAAGTGTCAGAACCTCCTTGGACCGGAACAATATTTCTATGGAAAAGAACAATTTTTAAATTTATCGTAGTGACATTTCTTAACACAATTAATGCACATCACGCACTTCGGCGTAGATGAAGTGTTTTTGCAGGAACGTCTCAAGAATACGACTGTATACAATTGAATAGATAATGATCTATAATGCCTAATTTATGCATTTATACAACTATAAATATCCTAGGTAGGTTAGAATTTCCTGGGTACTCTCACAACTGACTTCCAGTCAGATTAGACTCATTGTTTTTTGACCACTTGTCTTATTGAGTTATTATTAGTCATACATATATTTTTATGTCATAGATGGGCTATGGCGACTAAACAAGATTTGTCATACCTAACTTTAAAATTTGCAGATTTTTTTTTTGTTTGTAACGTCCCAAGCAATTTGTATACACGTCACCGTAAAAATACTTAATAACTTTAAAAAAAAAAAATTGCTAATTGTTACGTTCTTGGTAGAAGCCCGCACCCTGCGTGCAATCCCGATAATTTCGTAAGACACTTGGAATGACAATCCTTTGCACGTAATACAACAAAAGACAATGACTACCGCATCTTCTTGTTGTAAAGCAGACGAATTTTCCAAGCAAATGTAGCAATGCGAATGGATTTTGTTGCATTGTGCCGGCCGATGCCGTACTTCGAATTAGTCTTGAACTCTTGAGCCCGACAACTTATCTCCCTCTAACATTATGTTAATCCTATCATCCTTGTATTCATATTGGTGGCAGTCTTTATAATTTATTTATTTACAAGCCGTGGACCCGACGAGACTTACCATCGACAAAAAATATGAACTTCCGTACAATCTTTCACCCCTTATTTAACCCCTTTAGGGGTTTAATTAAAAAATCCTTCCTTAGTGGCGATATAAAGAACTATACTGTAGTATGTAGTAGTACATGAAACTAGACGCAACGGTTTAGGTTGTGCATTTTCTGTCAGTGAATGAGTTTAAGATTTTTATTAAGTCGATTTTAAATAGAAAGGCCGAAGCCAATTTGACTACTGAACACTTTAGAACAATATCAATAATATTTCTATGTTATGAGGCCCAACTACTTTTCAACAACGGCCCGCGGATTACGTACGGCTCGCGTTTCTCACAGAGGGGATACCAGAGTCCAAACAGTCAGAACAATATACAGGGTGTAATGAAAGTACCCATCGCGTAGCCGTCATCTACGCGTTCTTTACATAAAACTAGATTACATTGAGCAAACATTATTGCTGGGAAACGACCTTTATTTTTGTTTTAAAAAATCGCTGTTTACGGCAGCGCGCAATGCAACGCACGCAAAACATTGTGCTTATGGGTGCATGCAAATTGCAACGGCACAAGAGTTGACAGAGTATTTAAAGTTAAGTTATAACATTTAAAACTGAAAAGTTAATAAAAAGTTGAAAATGCGACCTTCAATATATTCATAACCAGCGGTATAATTAAATTAACATACTTATATTTGTAATTATATTAGTGATTGTAATTTATCTGAAATAAATGATTTGAAATTGAAAATAAACAAATGAGGAGGTTAGGATCAAAACCACAGCATATCCACTTTTGGAAATTTCTTTTTTTTTCGCGATTTCTGCATAAAATGATAAAATCTGCCATTAGCAAAAACAATTTAGTTCAAAACAGCATATTTTCCCTTGTAAATTGATGTCTAATATTAACGTTTAGTTCAAAACCTGAACATATCTGGTTAAAAAATATTAATTTTGAAATTGGTTCTAAACCACACGACTACTAGACCACAGAGGCGGTTGTGTTTTCTTCTGCTTTTATTTAAATAAAACTTTAAAATCTCACGCATTTTGACATGGAAAATGATGATAGACAAAACGTTCAAAACCACACTTATCCTATGAAGTGGGTACAAAACAGCACATATCCTGATTTTTTTTCACAAAACCGCACTTATCCAAAATTACTTCTCCAGACTGACTAATAACGGCGCAAGCAATTAAATAATAAAAAACTGTTTCAAGGGCCTATTTATCACTAAAATAAAGGGCATTAATCAAAAAAAAAAAAAAAATGTGTTCACAAGTTGTAAGTTTTTTTTCTATTTCTGCCTTATTGAAGTGGATATGTATGGTTTTGATCCTAACCTCCTCAAATGGTACAATGACGGGAAAACAAGTAACTATAAGCTTCGGGCTTTTTACACCAGTTAGACTGGTTGTTTATGCTAACTTGCTATCGTATCGCACAGACTCGTACATCGGCATGGACCAGCAGCAGGACATGAAGCTGGACGTGAAGGAGGCGGCCGCCGTGCCCGCCGAGCACCCTCAGTGGGACCTCAGCGACTCCGACACCGATAAAGATGATCAGGTATGATTGATAAAGAAAAATACATCTATCATTATATCTACCATTAGGAATACATAAAATAATGCCTGCTATGTATGGTCCACCCACTTTTCGCCAGTTATTTGTAGCCATGTAATAGGAGGCGAGCCTATTGCCATCAACCAAGCGTAAGTTCAGACTCCAGGCTCCAGGATGCTACTAAAACTTTCCTAATGGATTAACCCAACTGCCCGACTTGGGCATCGCATCCATACCCTGCAGTCTCGACATAGATAGCGATCGCTATACGACCGAATTCGGTCGCAAAGTCGTAATGGCGTCCCTAGAAGCGCGCGACGTGCTTCACAAGCACGGGATTTTTCGTGCTTGTCAAGTAATTTTGACCGTCTAGGGACGCCATTAAGACTGCGATCGAATTCGGTCGTATAGTGATCGCTATCTATGTCGAGACTGTCGCCCCAGGACCCCATGCTCAGTAGTCGCGCTCATTTCTTCCACTTCTCTGAATTAGCGAAGCACAGTATCGAGAGATATAACTGTGCTTCGCTAATTCTTGAGGAAATCATTCTGACACGTCCTGCAATCAGTCTCGGCGGTCTACCACGACCCCGTCTAGTTACGCCTGAACTCCAATCTTATCATAAAAAAAAGTTTTATTACACACCAATGATCCCCTGGTTTCTAAAGGCTAATGACACCTGTGATCAGTAAATCTGTCAAATCTCTGTTGTTTTTATGTTATGAATTTATGGTTTGGTGACCGAAATAAATAACAACAGCCAATTAATTCAGTTGGCATCAGATTTGACTTGACAATAGATTGAATGTTTAGTGGCTAACTCATTACAATCTTTATTTTCTTTCATGCATTAGATAATTTACGTCATTATAATCTGACCCACCCGGGTTCATTCTTATCTGACCCAATATCATCATAATCTGACTCATTGTTAGTTTGTGCCAGGTTATCAAATTCTTTGCTTCCCTATTTCTGAACCGCGGTATCAATCAGCGCTTTTTTATTTGACGGGGTAAAACCCGGGACATATTATAAACATTCTGAAAAATTATCTATGGTATGTAGTTGACCCGTAAAAATAACTTTCCCCTTGTTTTGTAAATCACAACAAGTAAAAATTTAAGTTACAACCAAAGTTATTCGTTGTTATGCAATCCTACTTTCCATATCCGAATGGCGAAAACGGAAACTTTTTTGGATTTATTATCGTATAAGTTTGGATTCTAAAACAAAAATATATATTTAAATTTAAAAAAATTGACTGAGCTTTTTTTTCACAGGGAGCCAACGAAAGTGAATTTACAACAGATGACGAGGTGGAAGAGGAGTAGTCGAAGATTAACTAAGTTATTTTTATAGAGTTTATTATTGAGGTGTTTGCGGATCGGTTGTTGTATGGTCTGAGAGCGAGTGAATATAATATTTTATATCCAAACGTATGCATCACTTTTATTTTCCCCTATACATTTCCCCAGGACAAGGTTCGCTGTAAGTCCTATATCGACCACTGAGGTATGGAGTCCTTGCATCTGACATCCGGTGGTGTTAAGAGGTAAGTGGCATTATCTGATGTAGTCTGCGTCTGCGCATATTTTCCGAAACGCATCCTTATAAAACATCTGCAGCCAACAACTTTACGTCAGTGTTCGAGGATTATGGAATAAAGGCTTCGCGAAAATGTTGTCATTAAGTATTGCATCTTGCACCACCCGATATAAAGCCTAGTTCGGTTTGAAGACGGTGAAGTCCGAAGTCAAGGGTCTCGACGATACGTGGGCCCTCGAGTAAGTCGACTGTCGTTACAGTGTTACATGTAGCGCTGTGTGTTAAGCTGCACAAAGGGATGTTAGCGTAGCTGGTTTGCGAGGGTATCGTCCTCGGGAGGCTGCGCGGGCGCGGCGGGTGAGGGGGCGGGGCGGCCCGCGCTCGGCCGCGGCTCACTCGCGCGCCGCCGCTCGCCTCAGCTCCACGACCGAACGATTCTCGCCCGCGCCCGGTGTCGTATTACCGCTCTAAATATAACTCGCGAGCGCGATCGCCAATTTAGAAACAGTCGCGCGCCTTGTTTTGAACCAGTGATTGACAGTGCTAAGTGAAGAATACTACCCCGATCGTCGAGCTTTCGGCCGCCGAAGTGAGTATTCCCTTAGATATAGTCTAGAGGACGAGAGGACCCTGTATATATTGTATTACCGCATCGCGGTTTTAAAATAAACAGCTGTTCTCAGAAACTATAGCGCTAGTAACGTGCTAAATTGGGAGTACGCTTCCAGTGGAGGTTGTGGGAAATTCGAGATGTTCGTAGATACTAACGGATGCTTACCAAACAATAAATTGTGCGATGCCGACCCTGCCAATATTCAGCAGTCGAGGGATGATTGGCTCGTCCGTTATTTTTAAAACTAACGTGAAAGTTCAAGGAGGACTTTCTACTGCTGTCACATGATGGGAGTGAGCCAGGATTTGAGAAAACACCGACCCAAAGGTGGGGCAAAACTAAATTAGGTTCAGGATAAATTATGCAAACTGCCTAACTGACGGATAATACCGCCTAGCCAAAAATGACTAATTATGAAAATATTATAAAAATATCCTATTAGCACCGGATGTATAGTGCCTATAGCAGGCTGGTTTACGCAGCCATTCTATAAAACGCCTGAATGTCCAAGTCTACGCATACGTTTTTAAACCAACTTTAAAGTTTAAAATCTAGGCCCAAACCGAACTGAAGTAGGTACCAATGTTGGAAGCTGGTCAGTTGCATAAGCGCCAATTGTTGGCCGGGGTGTCGCGGCCAGTCAGCCAGTGAGTCAGTCCAGTTTGCGATTGTCGATAAAAACATACTTACTAACAGTTGTTGGCAACTACTGCAAATCTAATTGCCAATTATACTGAAGATTCGAAGCGGGAAACATTGGAGTTATTGCTAGAGCGCATGAGGTGCTGGACCTTACAATATTACCGAATTTTTGCTTCATTGTCAGAGTAATTATCTACATCTCAGCAAACGACTCGATTTCCTGTATACTAACAACAATCGTGAACTGCAATTTAGTTTCGATGTATCTTTAAATTAAATCTACCTACCCATCTAAATACAATCAAATCTCACGACTATTTACATAAAACATGCTGTTAAATATTTTCAAAACGTTTTTCCATCCATCAAGTTAAGTTGTTGTGGTCGAAAGCAGGTGGTTCAATTGATTTCTCATGATAAACATCCTCTTGCGAAAATAGCCAGAAATATTGATCTATTTAAAAAGAACTCGGTACCGTTGGTAATGCGATAGCCTTGAATATGTTTATTTTATCCTATGATAGTATGTGGGTAGTTTATGTTGAGAATCCGAGAAAGAGTAGTCTAGTGCGATGTATGCATATCATGCCTGAGCGGTAGACTGAATTGTAGAGCTCGTCTAGCTGAGTATTTGCAATGATATTCAATGTGTAATTCTAATTAATTATAATAGGGTGCTTGGTAACAATGGAATATTTCTAAATGTTTATCTGAGGTACACATTTTTATCAAAAAAAAAAAGTTTCATTGAACTATTTTAATCAGTTTAAAAACCAACCTAACACACGGCGAAGAAAAAATATCGGGATGAAACCGGGTTTCATCACCATAATGGTCTGGAAAACACTATCATGCATTGAGCAACCGTGGTGAATGGTGATTATCAACAAAGAAGGATCGATCTTTCTCAGTAAACCTAATGTCAATTTGTCCTGAAGTTTAGCTATATAATTTATTTATAAGGAACGCCAAAAACATTAATTTTTATATTCTAATAAGGAGTCCTTCGGTGCCTACTTTTTTAGCTATCGGTGCAGTGGATAGTAGTACCTACCAGTAGAGCCGTTTCCATGGTAGTGAGTTTGAATATGGCCTGCAGTTACGATTGGTGATATCCCAGCACATTGGGCACGGGCGCGCGATGAATCGAACCGCGGACTGATAGCGGGCCGGTTAGACGAGTCCCGCAGCCAGAGTGCAACGGCCCAAACTAAGGGAATTTTAAAACGTTCATACTTGCAAGCCCTTTGATTTTATAATGCAAGGCTTCGCTGCATCATTATTTTATGTATTTCCGATTTTTCGATGCGGACAACTCACTTTGTTTGACGTTAATTCTATAGATGATTTGCATTATTGTATAGATAGATGAGCACATAAAAGCTTATAACAAATAATACCAACTGGTGTTTTATGTAGTTCTTGAACTTGATACCTGCTTAACTCTTAATGAAGTATCTATGCCAGTCAGTAAAACACAATCATCAACAACAAATTACATAAATTCGATCTTTCAGGACTATGCAGGCTCTTAGATCCAATTCCTAAAATGATTTTTGCCATTTAGCCATAAACATAACAAAATTCGATGTAAGTAACATTATTTTATTATCCATATTAAAATAATTCCAGATGTTTTTCCTTTATTAGCTTTTGCATGAAATCATCAGCCCGCATTATTGTCATGAAAATAAATAACTAGGTACGTAAATGTCTATATAAGTACCTACTTATTTATATTTTTCCTGTTACATTTAACCAGTTTGTTATATATCTAATACCAGTCCTACTTGACCAAGTTACGAATCAACCAATTTCCAACTAATTTGCGTACCTAGACATTGAGTCATTAATGAATTCGAAGGAAAATGCTAGCTATTTTGAGTAGACAATAGTAGGAATAATTAAATGGAGACACGGTACCATCTTAAATGGTGGAAGGTGCATAGCTCATGATTAATGTAGTTAAAACCTCATCTCTTTATTTACAATCGCGTAGCATCCTCCAAAATATTACAGAACAAAATTTTTTTCGCACAAGCATTTAGGTATTGATGTCATCAATATAAAGTATAGTACCGATGCGAAGTATGGGAGATACTCAAGAAAAAACGACTGGTGTTAACGCTAATAATCTATAATTACTTATCCACAACACAACAGTGATTTTAGACCTATAATAGCTGTTTATATTACTGTAATCTACTACATAGGCGCCACTTTATTACATATTTACTGCAGCTTGATAGGCCTGAGGAATTATCTAAACGACCGTATGTTTCCACAATTTTCTTTGTGTTTTCATAATCTTCCCACCTTCTGTTTACGTTTTTCCATAACAATTTACATGCAAATGTCAAGTTCATTTATCGATAGAGCAAACTTGTTTTCTATTTAGACTAAGGCGTAATTTGTTATCATCATGGAACTGAGAAATACAAGGCAAAAGTAGTGTTTATCTGGGTAGGTTTGTTTATATTGACAAGGAGGAAGCTTCTGAATTCCAGTCATTCTCAAAATTTTGCAAAACTGTTATTTGGAGTTTAAATTAAATTGTATCTACAGATTAATCGAGGTCAAGCGGTTAAGTATTTTGAAGATCATTCGGCATTTCGGCATTCGGCATTCCTCACCTCGATTTTTATTTTCATGTTTTCTTAATCCTTGGGTCTTAAGCGATGAATCACAAGGGTCGTCTGTCTGGGTACGGTTTAGATTACTCATAGTCGATCGCGCCTTATTTCTTCAACATCACTGTATGTTCTGTTGCAGTTTTACGCGTAAGTTATGTTGTTATGTATGATACCATATTTACATTTCGCATATTTTCATTTTTACTTGTTGTCCAAGGTGCTCTTTATACTTTATACAAATATTTGTGGTGAACTCATCGTTCAGGTTGAGGTGAATAAAAGGTTTTATGTGTGGTAAGGTGCTCCAAGTGCTTGCAAAAGTAAATTTCGCCTATTGACTTTGTATTGATCAACTATGGAATATCCACAATTGTTCATGATGTGTTCGATGCGATCGAGATTCTTTTCCATTGAAATGTCTACTTGTTTAAAACAGCAGCAATCTTAATTATAACTCCTATAAGTTACTTCTTCATAAGGTAATTTGCTTACCTTGTTTAAACAATAAACAATATTTGGCGATATTTTCTCTGTTAATTGTAGCAATAAAAACCGACTACAAACAATGATATTTCTGCTAAATTACTTAACTTTTGATTGCCCCATCCTACGTCACCCCTGAAGTTTTGATCAGTCTACTATTGAAACTTTAAAACACCTTCGACTGCTCTGTGAATGAAAGATGCGCGACTGCGTCTTCCTTCTTCAAAGTAGGTCATAAACAAAACTTGTTCGTATCGGTTCACAATTAGCCTCCATTAACCTTTGAACTTAAAGATTTTTTCTTTAATCGTTGTTGATTTCGATGTTTGTGTGCGCTTGCGATTCTATTGTACCATAAAATTTGATGGGACTTTCACTAGATGGGTCGAGCTAGTATGGTGGTAGAATATTGCACTCCTGGCCAACTTTTGTAAATACATTTTGAACTATTATTAATTCGTAGTGCAATATGTAGGTCATCATAAGGTACTGACATTTATTCTTAAGAGATTTATCAGAGTGTATATTTTAATATTGCTCAAAATAAATGTGTCGGTATTATGTCTGTATCACTTATCAGGTCAGCAGAAGGCGTAAGCAAATATAAAACTTTTGTTGTCGGCTGGTTAGATACAGACTGAATTGTGTGTCATTCATAAAGATGTCAATATGGCACCGGGATCAGTCGTGCACATCCGTTTTGCTTAACTCATACATACATACTTTGATGATATATGAATTGGTCCAGAACAATAACGTGGCTATTTATTTCGTTCGTTACTCATATGCGTCGAACGAGGTGACGTCAACTTCAGTCCATACATGTATGTAACTTCTCGGAATGACCACAAAATGCTCGTAAGGAGATATCTGCAAATACAATGCAATGAATCTGTGCCGCCGTGTCAAGATCATGTGTGAGATTGTTAGCACTCTGAAAAAGGAAATCTACTCCAATGAGTGTCTCGCATCCTAAATTGGTTTTTTCTAGTAATTTTGCATCACATTTCAAAGTAACAATTTACATACTAAAATCTTGAATTAGGTAGACGTATAATGACCGTAGGTAAATTAATTTCATGGTTACGGTCTCGTCTAATTTCGTAGATTCTTGGATAGAGATAGTTTAATATTGTTGGTGGTCAGCCAAAACTTCTCTTTATCTTGACACATATGATGCTACATATTCATATCTACATAACAGCCGGAGCTATTCTAAAAATTCGCCTGGCTGTTACGCTAAGTATTTTCAATGACAAAAGTAATTTCGTAGTGCAATATTGTGTGTAAAGTATTTTAAGCACTATAACATTGAACTTGGTTTCGCATCAATGAATGTTATTTTTATTTTATTATGTATTTGAAAATGCGCGTCATTAAAGTGGAGACTTCAGGGAGAGACGTCAGTTGACGCAATATGTAAAGGTTTTTTTTTTGCCTACGTTATGAAAGGCACCAATGGAATTCGACAGTATTTCAATAAATTCAAATGTTAAACTGAATCAAGTTCTTAACTATTGAGTTAGTGTTTAACTTGCGCTACAAAAGATACCTAATGTGGAGGAACCTAAATCGAACAAGCTGTTCACCCCAATTTTTTTTTCCTATGGTGTCGCGACGCGAAACATCACTAACCGATGATGCCTGTTGTCTTCATTTATTTATACCATCTTTTACAACGTTTATGTTTAGCTCTAATATAGGTAAATGAACTCATGGGATGCCGTCTACACTTTGCCACCGGCTTATCCGCGTAGATTCGGAATATCCCATTCAAACTTTCTTCTTCTTCTATTTTATCCCCTCTTGGGGAAGAGTTTTCATAAATCCTGAAGCACGTGTTTCATGTTTGTTAATCGAAATTCCAAACACCAATTTTCGGTCGGCAAGTCAAGGCCGTTATCACTGAGCTACTACCACTGCTTCTGCACTGGTTAGCTTGTCTTAGGATACTGATAGGTAATCAAATACGAAAGTTATTATGTTTGTTAAATACGTTATCAGTGAGGCGTCCGAACGACGCGATGGCAGATCGCCAACTCTTTCGGTAACCGCTCTATATTTACGCACCAAGGTTTTTACATTGCAGTTTGGGGGTTATTGACATTAATACCTACACAGTTATACAACAAGTTACCTCATATTTAGCTCTAAGAAGTTAAAACACGTTAAATCCTGGAGAGCGACGTGCGACGGCGACGTTGACAGCCGACCGGCAGTGTTAGTGCCAAGTTTACGCCTGCGCGAGCGGCGCAACCGACACCAAGCTTATACAGAAATAACGCGAGGCTGAACTATATTTAAACACCAAATGAAAAATACGCTAAAAATCCTGCTACATAACTTTATAGCAATTTCTTTATTTGTGTGGGAAGAAACAAACTGGGCTTGATATCCAAGAGCTTACGGTTTACCGTAGCTTGTCAATATTTAGTCAAGTCATTCAAAACGCAAAATATAAGTAAAGAATGTAGACTAATACCTACACTACACAAAGTGACCGAAATGGTATGCAAAATCCATATAGTTTTATGGCATTTTAACCTAAATGAATATAGGTGTGATGTTCTGCTATGCTATATTCATTTAACAATTTCTGTAACTCAACCCGCATGGTCGATAAAAGGAAGGTTGTAGAAATGTAGGTCCTTTGTACAGGCAGGAGATTTCAGTGGAAGATTATACTGGGCACGCCAATCTATTCAAATAGGTATCAGGTCAACATAATTGTACCTACCACGTATCCAAACGAGAAAACTTTGAGATTTCTTCGTAGTTCGACAGTAGCGTAGGTTCGACACTTTCGATTTCATGCACCGTAGGTACTAAATAAGGATGAAAACATTACTTAAAATAAACGCTGGCAGTCCAAATTGATCACAAGGGCGTTTGTCAGCCAAACTAATGAGTAAAAATAGTGTATTGTAAATGAATAAAATATGCAACATCATTCATCGGTGAGTCGAGTCGCAGCACGAACGGTTTGACGGCGCCATGTCGCGTCAGCTGGTTCGAATAGTTCAGCAGCGAACGTTGCGACACCTCGGCACCTCGGCGGCCTGAGCCTGACCGGACTCTGCTCTGGCATGCAATATGCGTTTGTCTCATACGCAACCCAATGCACAAGCTGCGCCGCACACCCACGTCGGTTTATTGATCACGCTCTCGACATTATCGTTTCGCACTTATTAACAGTATCGATCGACTTTTTAGCCTTTGAGGTATCGTCGACAGCGCGACCTCGCAAGGCCACAGCTGAGTAAACAATGTTGAACACACGTATGTGTTTTGTAATTACAACACAGAATGGCATCACTTCTTCTGTATCGTAAATATTTCACTTTCAAGATTAGTACTTAAATAGTTTCTAAGTTATGATCTTACCTCACCTTTTAGCTAGTGCCTCCTTTTTAATCTGTGAATGTTTGAAGTAACGGTAGATTTATACTCTATTTATATGTGGAATGAGACTCCCACGCATCCCACATTAGTTCCCGCTATCCTACATGCGCTTGCGCAGGTGTGAGAACATTGTATCTAATACGTAGGTATATATAACTTGTCACATACTCGTTAAATTAACTATCAATATTACTAGGTAATTATTTGCGATTATTCCCGTACATTTATTTTCGGTTTATGGGTAGTCTAGTAGGTAATTCAGTAGGGGAAACTAGGGGAAAGCTAGAAGTTGGCTAGAACATTTTTCCAACTTTTCGTACCTACTGTACATCTTCTACAAACTTTTAATCGCTCATTTAAACTTAGTTTATTAGGTAGTCATTTAAAATTTATTCATTAAAGCAATTAAAGGCGTTTGTTTGTATGCATGTAAACGTTATTGATAAGTATATACTACCGGTTTCAATCTTCGCGAGGTTAGTTTAAAAGAACTGGTTCTGTTCATTTGGCAAAGAAAATGATTTACTGTTCGACCGATGCCTGCTTGCTTTCTATGTTTTCACCGATAGTGCTTTTAGGGTTAATTATAATATGTAAATAATTTGGATAGTAGTATTTCTACTATTACGTTCTCAATTTTGGTCTACACAGAGGAAGAAAATATTTTTTGGAAATAATGCTAATAATGAATGTAACACAATAGGCTTAGGCTTAAGAAATGAAATCATAACATATTATAAAGACTCCATTTCACCTAAATACCGAGGTAATCGCTTATGTGACCGACAGCGGACGCGGGCTTTCGTGGTTACTCACCGCTACCATCGCCACCGCTTAGGCTGACGTCATCGATTAACGCGTGACTAACAATCCGAAGAAAAAATCAAACGTAAAATATATTGAACAATATGTTTACATTGATAATTCTTGGAAGTACTGCAGAGTATTAGCGGAAATCGTATGGTGGTGTTGTCCCTGTTCACAAATAGCAGAAACCACGCCCTTATCAAATACATCAAGCTCTATGTTTATCTTGTGTTGGGTAGGTACGGTCAACAAACATGCCTGTTATTTTTTTCTACTTAGCGTAAACGCTCTTTTTATATAAAAAAATCTGTGGAAAATGTAGATCGCTTTACACTATCAATTACTTGAGCTATCTATTAAAAAAATGTAACGGAATAACTAAATGAAAGTATCGGCTACTTACCAACGTTAATAGGTAGACTACAATTTGCTGTTGTAGGACAAGCAAATAAAATAATTTAAACTTAAAAAGCCGGTTTCCTCTGCCAAATCTATACTTATAATAATACTTAACTATAATCTTTCATATTTTGAATTCCTATTGGAATGCTTAGTAAAATCGAATGTAAAAACACATTAAGCCCGTCCGAGTCGTAAAGAAGCTATAATAATTATCATACACAGCATTCTTGAGATAAGGCAGTCCCCTGTAAACTACGTTCAATCACGAACAAAGGCTTCGAGATGACATTGTAAACGCAGCGCCAACAATGCTGAGAGGATGCGAGATGGTTGCAGGAAAATCAATACAAAATAAACTTATTTGAAATTATAATGAGAGAAGCGGACTATTATAGTTTTATTTTATGTTATTGAAATATCTAACTGATTCTAACTTAACATAATCTTTCTGTTAATAACGTGGTTTGAATACTTAATTTTACATAGTGTTTTATAATCTGTACCCTAATTACGTAATACACGATCAATGGAAATTTGCATCGTTTTGAAACAAATTGCTAATCCATTGCTTCATAAGTTTGAAAAAAAAATCTGCTCAACAGCATAAATAACGCAATTAATGTTGTTGATCTGTCAAAAAGAAACAAATTTGTCGTAATCGTTTACGAAAATGTGTTGCGTAATTAGATAAGTAGCTGAGTACATAGATAGGAAATTAGTCATCAAATGGTAATTAATAGAGATGCATCACTGCATCAGAGATATGTTATTGAATTTAATTATTGTATCTATTTGTAAGCAAATGTTTATTTTATGCTTAGGTTTTATTTAAATTTTCTCTCACGATGGCATGCATAAGCATATTCCACCGCCTACACAGCTACGTCGAAAATTCTTATGTTTGTTCTTTGATGTAGAAAATTTTCTATGTAAAGTTACCTATGAGAATAGTAGTTAGGTAGGTAGGGACGTTAATTATATCATGTCCAGATTTTCCATTGTTTTTCAACTGATACTAAGGCTTCCTATGGAACCGAACCTAAACAACGATAACATCTTGCTAAACATGAGCAATATCAAATATTTTTATGCAATTTTGTGAAATCGGTGGCTGAATGTCGCCTCATTAACAACAAACGGCTTGTTTAGTTCCTTACTTACCAGTAGTTACAACTTTTTATTATGAATTGAAGCGAATTGATATAGACGTAAGTGTCAGCTGAAGAGTGTCGCGACCTTTTGATTGGCGCCGCGCCGATGCAGCGGGCAAGGCTGAGGAATGCCACAACAATCAGAACTGGTAAAAAACGATTGCATAGGTATATTGCATTGCATTTTATTTTGGTCTTAACTACTTTGTTTTTGCAAATCGCGCCAGATAGGTACTCTTTAATTGCCAACTTTTTAAACAATTTTGAGATAGATAATTATAAAACACTTGAATAATTTTATGGCATTTCAGTTTTCAAGATATTTTGCTGAACGTAGCCGGGGGCGATTCGTTTCGGACGATGTTTAAGCTTCCTCGTAAAACTACGGATGCTGGCATCGCTGGCCGTAGCATAGTTGTTAACTCTAAAATAGAATTGCACTAGGTAGGTAATGATTTATGGAATATTTTATGCCAATATTGGTCATATCAAAGCATCGCCGCCATTTATCTTTTAATTAAGTTGCGACTCGAGGGCAAAGGTAATTAGATAGAATGACAACACTTGACAACTTGTGATTAGGTTACATAAATACCTACCTTTATATTTGATGTTGGTGCCTATCTAGTCTAGGTTTAATTTTATCCTCTTAGTTCTAGGTCTACTATAATTCATGCAAAAAAAATACTTGTAAGTGGGTACCTGCGCAAGAATTTAGGTAAGTAGGTACTTAGATCTTGTTATTGTTACGTACCGAAAGATTCTCCCATATAATAAAGTACGGTACACTGTACAGCTGATGTGTATCGTTCCGCGTTTGTTATTCACACAACATGGAGCAGGAATGTAGCATTAGAGAACTGCGATGCTATCAGTACTTTTTTAATCAAATTTAAAATATCACTGAGAGAAATCTAAGACCTCCGAAAACCGATAAATGATTTGATTATTGTTTATTCCTTGTATAAATAAACGAGTTTCGCTCTCAGCCTCCTTTCACTGATGTCTTTTGGTTTGCACTTAGATCTTGATCGAAGATAAAATAGATCGCAAGATGTCTGCATACTTACAGTGCGCGGTCAGTGAGGCTGGGCTGGGCCCGACAGAAAATAAATCTTCAATTGGGTCGATCAAATGCCACGCTAATGGTATAGCGGATTACTTAATCATTATTTGTACGCACTTTCCAATTTCAATCTTTCGGGAATGATAATCATGTTTTGTCTCTGCTCCACCCTAATGACTGGTAGAAAATGCCTCAGGCATTAAGTCCGCCTTTGTACAGTATTTTTTTTTTACTTGTGCATAAAGTTTTAATAAATAAATAAATAACGACTTTTACTTGGCGAACGTTTATAAATACAGGGGCGGGGGGAACATAATCTTGTACCTACACTATCAAAGCATCTTTCTGCCAGATTTGAACTCACTACATAAAAAAAAAAACACCGGGTCGAAAAATCGAAGTAAACATTTTAAAATTTCTTGAAAATAATTAAATTTGCGAAATTTTCTGTACTGTTGAGAATATCCCAACTTTTAAATTTTTAAATGATAGTGGTCACCTCCACTTTACCCCATTTGTCTTTGGACTTTTGAGACACCCTGTAGATGTCGTGTTTTCAAACACAAGCGGATCTTTGCCAACGCAATAAATTGATAAATAATTGCGGGTTCATTAGTTTCAGCTCATATTAGTTGTGTTTTGTACAGACGCCAGCACATCAACCTACTAAAATCTGTCAAATTTCTTTAGTAGATTTTCAACTTTATCACTAAAGCTTAAGGTTCAAATTTGATTGAGAAAATTAGAACTTAAAATTATAACTTGGTGTAGCCCAGACGAAAATTTAGGTAAAGAAATTATTCTACATAGGTACAGTGGATTTATACATTGGAGTCTGCGGCATTTCGATCATTAGGGACATTCAAATGAGGATTAAGATGATAAGGATTTATTTGCTTTTATTACATGGACTAATGTGTTTTGTGTTTTGTCGACAGATGGCACAGTTGTTAACTGTGCGGTTGAACAAAGCCGACCAGCAGCCCTTGGGCTTCCGTCTGCAGGGCGGCAAAGACTTCGGCACGCCTCTCGTCGTTCAAAAGGTCAGTAAACGAAACGATTCGAATCAATATCCAGTTATTAAACTAGTCAATAAGTTTGTAATTAAAGCTCTGTAAGCACAGCCTGCAGCTGAACCACGAAATAGCAATTTAATCATATTTAGCTAATCGCTTTTAGTGATATGAAGGTAATAATCAATTAGGTATGCACATGCAGTAGATATAATTATAAAGGATGAGGAGAGGTAGCCAGGCACTTTTACTTTTTGGATGAGCGAAATTAATCGAACATTAAGAGGGAACAGGGCCTGCGATTCTCCATACAAATGTATTGCCTCTAGAGCAATACATTTTTTGTCATAAAATCAAGGTCTGCTGTAGACACGTCCCAGTTATTTTATTTTTTTCAGCAACTTATTGGTAAAGAAAATATGACAATCCTAAAATTACAAAAATGCCCCATTTTTACCGCCGTGATTAGAGGACTACCACGCAAATTCGAAAAGTTTTTAACATGAAAGAAAATGATAGGAACCTAGAAATACTCTTTCTTAAAATATTAATGTAAAAAAATAATCGAATCGGCTCAGTTTTCGAGGAGAAAAAAGGGGAATACGAAACATCGATCTCGTCAATTTTTTATGTGATATAATCGGTCTGAGCTACAGCTGTCCCTATCGCACTCTACGGGGGCAAACTTGAGGTAAGACGACGGCAATAGTTTCTTCAAATACCTATTTTTCAAATTCCTCGCAGGCCCTGTTCCCTGTTAAAAAACCGCGATGAAAAGAACTTCGAACTAGGAGACCTAGCTCATTGTTTGATATCCATTTAATAAGATCGAATGCACCTACTCCAATGCACTTTATACAATTGATCAAAAAGAGCTCTAGTCTAGATCCGAGTGCATACTAATTGTGGAGGTGGTATGTGAAATGATAATGACTCACAAATTCACAACGAAATATAAATAAGAACATGAAACTATTAATTTAATGAAAAGCTCTACAATGAAAGTCGAAACAATTATATCTTTGATCTCGTTTTAATATAAAAAAAGAGATTTTAGCTGCAAAGTCCACAAACAAGTAGAGATATTATTTGCTCACGTCCGCCCACGCGCGTGTCGGGTGGGCAGCGGGCACCGACGAAGACGATAACCAGCGCCAGCGACACCCGACGGTTTCTATAAGAATAGACATACAAATTATAGGTACATGTGCTCTTAATAATAACAAGTATACTAATTACTAACGTATAAACAATTTTATTTTAATTCCTTTACGTAACCACATCAACGTTGTCCTACATCGGTTTCCTGTTATTATAGATGTGCATTTGAATTCATTCTATTTTTAAACGATTGTAGAACATCAAATACACATTATATTTATTAGTCTTTATGGTCGATTCAAACGCCTATTTTTAGCAACATAAAGAGAGCCAATAAAACTGCCGAACTAGGTAAGCTTTCAATTAGTAGATTTATGTGAAGAGCCCGTACGTGGCGATTATTAAACAGGTAGGATTTTGGTTTAGGGAGTCCAATTTTAGAATGTGTTAAATAACATAACTGCGGGGTAATCTTACAGTAGCAATGGCTTTCATTTTGACATTTTCGAACATATGACGCAATATCTTTTAAAATCATTCAGATTGTGATTGAAAATGTGTTACGGAATTAGTTAGTACTATGTAGCCAGGTTAGCAGGTCTCCATAAGTACCTACCTACTCGTATCTATCTATCAGTACAAGAACGATACATAGTTAATGCACGATAAGTTATCTAAAGGAGCTTTTACCAACTCATTAACTGTTAGCTGACCCCGTTGGGGCTTGCTTGACACTCACTCAATATTGTCAATAAGTAACAAAAAATATTATAGGAAAGTACTAAAACACTTTTGTATAAGTATGTGTAATGTTTTGCTTTTGTAAACATGAATTATTATTAATAATAATTATTATTTCAATATTATTTAAAAACGTTTTTTTTAACATTGAGAGTTGAAATGGGTCAAAACCAAAGGAAGGTGCAAAATTGTTACATTGCCTTAAATCTTTTACCGAGGTAGGTAGTAATTACTGCAGTTAACAGTAGCAAGTGCTAATGCAGTCATTGTAATCCGTTATGTGAAAGTGAACTGTGATTAATAATAATAATTAAAGTAAGTAATATTCATTAAACAATAGCGCTGTAAACGTATGGAATGATTCAACCATTAGATTAAAGAATCGCGGTTAAAATTTATTAGCCTAGCCTACATGGAAGTGAAATATTAAATGTTATTGAACCCGTACGTTTGTAGATAGGTATGCCGTTTCGTACACACGGCTACACATCAAGCTATTTCCAGTATAAGCTGACCTCGCATTCACTCGCAAATCCTATACAATGCGAGATCAGCATAAACTGGAAATGTATAGCTTGATGTGTAGCCGTGTGTACATCATGTCTGGGTTTATTTATACAAATAAATAAAATTAAAGTGATAGTTTGTAATGTCAAAATAACAGTTTTTTGTACTTATAACATTTTTTTTTTCTGTCTTTTTGACTGTTTGTGCCGGCTAATCTCCGAAACGGCTGGACCGATTTTGATGGGACTCCCTGGCAGATAGCTGATGTTATAATGAGTTTTAGATAAAGAATTAGGGTCCA
This sequence comes from Xanthia icteritia, assembly GCA_949128155.2. Classification (NCBI taxonomy): domain Eukaryota; kingdom Metazoa; phylum Arthropoda; class Insecta; order Lepidoptera; family Noctuidae; genus Xanthia; species Xanthia icteritia. Next base: position 10,151,705 of record OX421935.2, on the reverse strand, counting down.
CTTAGGTTACTTTTGTTTTAGATAAAGAATTGGGGTTAACGCGGGCCAAGCCGCGGGCAGCGGCAGCAGCTAGTTGTTAAATTTCATACATTTATTTATTTAAAACTCAATCTTAACGCTAAGTTGTTCTGGGGAAACTTTTGCCCAGCAGTGAGGATACCAGGCTATCAAAAAAATTGTTAAGTAATGAGGATAGAATTAGTATTTAATGATCCAAATAAAGCAACTTGGAGAAAACTTTCTTAGCAGATGGATAAAAGTACAAAATTAATAGATCAAGGGAAAGATCTACATCATATTATAGAACATATTATACAGAATGTTAACTAATGAAGGGTGTTCCCGTGAACCCGCAATAGTATAGCGTCCATACATGCTATAAAAAATATAATATTTTTTATGACAAGTGCGACAATTGCGCGATTACAGTGTTTCTTTGTGCGATCAATTAAATGTTTTTTGTGAATATTATTTAAAAAAAAAAACTTTTTTGAATTGTATATTATTATTTTTTGAGCATGTATGGACGCTATACTATTGCAGGTTAACGAGAACGCCCTTCGTGAGTTAACATACTGTATAATTATTATCGCAAAGAGTGGATCGCTGTTGATTTTTTTTATCTTAGCCATGAACCGTTTGGCCGTATCGGTATGACGTTTAGCAATGTCAATAGTAGACAGCAAACGATGGTATTGGCCTGCCTGATGCCAACATTAACAACGGTACTTCTTCATGTTCATGCATCATGCTCCGTGATTGTGTTTAGCTAAATAGATGTCAAGCAAATCATGTACGATGGTTTATTGAACTTGTATTATGTCAATTTACAATTTGATTGTGAATTAAAATTATAACCTCTTCGTTCGACGAAATATAATGAGTGCTTTGCCATGCTAGTGTCATATCAAGGCATTAATTGTCATTAATTTAATGATTGATTTGTGATCTTGTTCGTAAATAATACTCTGATTATTAGGTTAATCTTTATTTCTAACAATTTGCGGAACGATCTTATTTTTAGGGACCAAGCCTTGGCCTGGATTCTGAAATTGTTATCGTTCTTCGAAAATTTGCAGTAATTTTGAACTTTTGTAAAACAGTTTCACGATCCATAATTTATACATTTATATTTCCGTACCTAATGATAGTGCTTTGGGTGTTTCCAAACAATAAACGATTTTCAGTTACCGTAATAGGTACGTGCATATTCGTTTTATGCAAAAGTTAAAAATAATATTTGACCTCCATCCTTTTAAACCGGTCATAAAGGTTTAACCGTGTAACGTTTAATATTTGTTTTCCTGTGTTTTGTTGACGCTTGAAGACAAAGAAAGAAAATTATGCGAGTATAATCCATTTTGGCCTTCTTGTATTAAAGCAGAAATTGGATATGCACCGTTAAATTAAAGTTTTGTGGGTACTTCGCAATAAAACTTTAAGGTTTCTCCAGGGGATTGTGAAAGATAATCCTATTCAGACACAAGTTTCAAGTTTAATTGCATGTCCAGTCAAGTGGTGGCTAAGGTTTTATAGGTCTTTGCACCTTATTCAAATTATTTTGGTAAGGTAGTTTTATTGACAATAAATAAGCCTAATATAGTTGTAACAAAAGCTCGTAAAGCTATTGTCTAAATGCTCAACCTAATTAGAACCGGCTGTGAACATAAATCTGGAATATGATAGCTTTGTTTGATGTTTGAATTGTTTAAAATCGTGCTGCATTCTAGAGCAACGTCTCACGTCTGTACTGTATGCATGAAGACTATTTCTAAGGCAGCAATCCCTATTTTTTGCTGATGTGTTTATGTCCACGGCCACGTACCAGTTTCACTCTTATTAACCGGAATCGCGTCGAGCTTGCTGGCCATTGGTTGTTGCGTAACTATTCGGGTTCTGTCGTTTATATGGAACACAATCTGAGTCACGTACTCGCAGGGATTTGTTTTGAAATTGGAACGGCGACCAACGACAACAACGCCTTCTGTGGATTATCGCTATGTGTCTATTCTAATTACATACCACACTGGTTTCTAGCGATAAATAATACCTTATGCGTACAAATAAGACTCTAATGGATAATACGTTGAATAGGTACTAAGAATACATAGACGCAAGTTGATGACACCTTACCAATAATGTTAATCTAATTAAATAATGTAGAGATAAATGAATATAGCCAGTTTCAATAACAACGACGAAAATCAATAAATAAATGACAACAAATCACCGTTGTCGTACTCGTCGCCGCATCAGTCTCTCTTGACACACTGCTTATTTTAGATGCTCAAGTGTCAAGTGCAATGAAGATATTAGAGGTGAGTAGAAGTCATAGGTGACGGACAGATTACACGTCGGTTGTTAAAACTTGGGCCACTGCCATCATAATATTTTCAGGAGAGAACATTTTGCGAGCAAATACCTACTCCTATACTACACCTACTCTAAAAAAAAAAAATTGCAGTTTCACCAAAAAAGGTTCGACCTCTAGCATAGAAGATTAGTTTCGATGAGAACCGCTAAAAAGCTCGCTACACAAAAAATGAAAGGATGATAATCGTGCAAGTCGTGGTGTTCACCGGCTGCGTATTTCGAGAGAAGAATGGAAGACAATAAAGAAAACATAATACGACGCGGCCTCGACCGGGGCCGCGCGGCCGGGGCGGCGGAGTTGCATTTAATTTCTTGTTCTTGTACTCCTGTTGCCGTATATGGGAGGAGCGCGTGCGGCGCCGCGGCCGTTCTGAGGACACTCATAGACTGCACGTGTGCATGTATGCTACAAAAAGCTCAAAAACTAATTAAATGCACCAATTTTCATATTGATATTATCTTGACCAGCTGCTGCAGCCTGCGCCCTAATAGCGTAATACGATCAAACACAATCTGAATCATTTTGAAAGAGATTGCTAATCCATTGCTTCATAAGTTCGAAAAAAAAACTGCTCAACAACGTAAATGAACGTTGAATGTTGTTGAACTGTCATTTGAAACAGATTAGTCTTAATAGTTTACCGAAAATGTTTACTCAATTATGCATGCCAAGCATGAAGGAAATTAAAATTGCTTTGCCACTTGAGAATGTCCATAGACTCTGATGATGCGATTCTCTATCTATAATTCTATAAGTACTCTATACATCATACTCCAAACATATACATAAACAGGTACATACAAACAAATAAATAAAATTGTAGTGTCTGTTGCGTGCGTAAGAAACTCGGTACTTATAATAAAACACATTTAATTTTATTTGTGTGTGTCTCTCTGTCTGCTTGTTCCGGCTAATCTCCGAAACAGCTGGACCGATTTTGACGGGACTTTCACTGGCAGATACCTGCTGTTATAAAGAGTAAGGCTTATTTATTTTAGAAAAAGAATTAGGGTCCACGCGGGCGAATCCGCGGTCAAAAGTTCAAAATAAGAGCGTTATCTTTATACTCCAGGAAAAACAAGGTCAAAATTAAAGCAACACCTCGCTTTACATAAACATGCCTAGTAACCTACCAAGAATTAAAATATCCAGTACAGGTACTTAGATATCTATTAGATGCATTTTCCTTTATAGGTTCTGTATAAAATAAATATCCGGATGAGATAAATTGACGTAATGATTACATAGGTACATACGTTACAAAACTTCAAAACAAAAAATATATAGGCCGGACAATGGCAAGGTGGTATGCAGTTCCACCTGGCTAGCGACCCTCTCGGAATGCCAGTTTTTGCGCGCGCAAATTATTACAAGGCATGTGTCTGGCCATAGCCGTGTATGTACATATAGCAGATCTATAAAATTAATTCTTTGGCAGGTAGGGTCAAGTTACCAATTACCGGTAGTGATCGAAGCGGAAGGAAACATACCTGACGCTTGAGGGGGGAGGGAGGGAAGGGAAAGGTTAATCAGTAAAATGTCTTACAACTTATAATATGTTGCGATGTGTCACTTTTTGCCAGTTCTTGTTGCGGTTTCTAAATGAATGATTGTGAATCGTATCGTGTCAGTGCACTGTGATTAATTGACTCATTATCGACGCAAAGAACGCTAGGTAAGCGTTTGTGTTAAATTAGATTTACGTAACTACATAATAATAGATCACTAAGTAAATACCTACTTATTTATAAAAATATGTTTTTTTTTTTAGATGCTTCAAATTATGCATCTTTTGATTAATTTGACAATATTACTGCATGCAAATAAGAAGTATGGCTAACTAGTGAACTAAAAAATTGATTATGAAATGCAATAATTAATATCATAACACCGAATATTTAGTTTTAGATGTAAAAACGTACTTATTTGGAAACTTTCCAAATGCCTTTTTTACACCTAAAACGGTTACATCAAATTCAGTGTTATAATAAATTGCAATTCATTATTTCATAGTTACTCATATTTCTTAGTTCCATACAGTAATATTATATTAATATAACCTAGACTACTATTATTCATTTGTTTTTGTAAAATGCTAGCATTTAAGAACTTTTATTAATGTAACTCGCGAGGGTACCTACTGGCGCTGTTAGCCGAAAAACAGGTTCCGCCTAGTTCGGCTCCAGATGCTAAAACTTTTGTGTACTTTTGTTTTCATAGCAGTTAAGTGTAAATGAATGTAATCTAAGTACTGTTTTCATGAAATAAATCTTATCTTATCACTAAAAAAAAAAAAAAATTTGCTAAACTTATCAAAACAGGTAAATATTTGACAGCTATTTGCGACGTTCCCAACTTTTTGGAAGAACGCTCTTAATGATACTTGTTAGTACCTACATTTTTATGGAATTAGAATTACATGCCTTGCTATTCGTCGTAAAACTATTGAGAGATTGCCCTATGTCCAGCGGTTGCCCCTGAGGTAGGTATCTTAGTAGGTAGGTACTTTCATACATAACATAAGTACCAATCTACCAATACTGTATCATCGATGTCCTTTCTTATGGTACTACCTACCTTAGTAGTTAAAATACTCATAAAAGATAAGCCAGTGAGTGCTGTTTGATGAGTCATACTCATACATGCATGGTTAGATAATCTACCGATTTATTACATATGGTTTTTACGTTTCAAAACCGATTTGCGTCATCAACACTCACAGAATAAGTGGTGTGGATAGTATCTATTGCCTAATTTAGGGATTGCCGTCGGTACCGTCAGATAGTAAATAACATTAACGGCTGCCACGGTGTTCCATTAATTACGCATTTGTTTCGAGTGGTAAATAATTAATAGCGTAGTTAAAAGTTTCAAAGTGCTCATTTGTTCATCGAATTGTCGCCTTATGATTAATCTGTTTTTCTACGACTCAGTAAGTCAGCAGTGAGCAGATAATTAATACATACGTAGGTAATAAACTTTAAACCATTATTTTTTCTTCGACCGACAACGACGATTCTCATTTAAATAAGTTCTATTTAGCTTGATATATTTCCGTAAGTAAATACTATGAATATATCCGAATTGTTCGGTTGTTCTAAGACGTATTTAACTACGTAGATATTGTACCCACGAGTAGGTGTAAGTATAGCTACTGGTTATCTAATATGTACTCAATTTCTCTGGAATTTATAAACATATCCGAGCTGGAATTTAGCCTAGTTGTATGCAGTTATTTATACACTTGACATTGGTCAAACTGTGCCACGCATATTGGGCTCACAAAACTAAATATTATAAAGCTGCTTAGTAATAAATCTTTACACGCAGGCGAGACGTACCGAAGTACCAATCGCAGACATTCAACAAATCAATGTTTGCTGTTTCTTAAACATATGATTTTTTTGTTTAGGTCTAAGGTTAACCACATTTTATCACACATTATTTTATTTTGTAAACATTAAACTAGATAGATATAGAAAGGAAGGTTTTTTCTTCACTCCTGAAAAAAACTACCTAGGTAATAATTATGGTGTTTTCATTAAAACTGACATTGTACCAATTTGGCATTCAGCCGAACAGCTGTTTTGTAACATTATAAAATTCCACCTATCTATGGGTAACATTTAACTACAAAGTCCCAATACTACAGTTTTGTGGAGGTGAAGGCAAAAAAAATGTTAGTTATTTTATTTTACATAACGATCCAGACAAGCCGCGCTTGCGCTGATCTCATGTTGACGTCATCATTACAGCTTCCTTCCGCACCCCGCATTCAATGTACGTGACATGTGTATGTACAGACGCCAGCAGGTCAACCTACCCGAAACTGTCAAATTATCCCAATCAACTTTGAACCTTATGCTTTAGTGATCAAGTTGAAAATATATTAAAGAAAATTGACAGATTGTAGTAGGTTAATGTGCTGGCGTCTGTACATTACTATAGGATATTGGTTGGGTACCTAGACATCGGCAATGGCGTTTAGTAAGTACATAAATACATATGTAGGTACCTACCTACATATGTATTTGTACCCACTATTTGCCTTAGTACATACCTATGTACTAAGGCAAATAGTGGGTTATTTAGTAGGTAATGAAACATTCGTAGGTACTAGGAATCAGGGTCAAACTTTTCGTCTCGTAAAACGGGACTGTATGCACATTAAGACGGTTAATTCAATTCCACTACAGGTTACGTATTAAAATAATGATAACAAATTGATTAGGACAAAATGAGAATAGCTATTAACACTATTTCCGTTTAAAAGATTGACGCATTGGTGATCCATAATATTGACGCGTAAACAACGAAAACGGTACAATGAAATGATGAATGGAAACTAATCTCAACCAAACGTAGGTGATCCAAATGCCAAATTAAGTTTCAGAGAGGAGAAAATAGTTATTTTTTAACTGACTTCAAACTCAAACTCAAAGCATTTATTTCAATTAAACCATTTACAGGCACTTTTGAATTGTCAAGGGGTCAGTCAGTCAGAAATATGAAGCTAGTTGCCCATTCCAAAGCGTAGGTTCCTATGGAGAAGAACGGGCAAGAAACTCCACGGACACTCTTTTAAATCATAATGTTGTTACAAAATATTGGTTACATCATTCATGTTGAAATTATACATGTGAGACCAATGTAGAAAGACGTGCACGTAAAAAGCGTCCGTTATAAAAAGATAAAAACAATTAAAAAATTAAAATAAGCCGTGGCAGATAAGAGATGACCAGTCCCTACTGACGGCGCCCGTTCACGAACATGACGCATGGATCAGCACCGTTTAGCTCAACCATTTTGAAGGGAACTTAACGATCCAACACACACGCCACCACCAGCGAGACATTTGAGTGAGCATGACATACTCTCAGCCGCCAGGGCACATTCAAGTCAATGAAAGACGTACTCAGTAAATGGTAGCTTCATAGAAGGTACATGGTCACAGTGCTCACACATGTGCTATGAGATTATATAATACTACGAGATTGAAGTTATACAATTCAAAGATAATTTATGCAATCTTCAGCAGCTCCGACAATATTTCCGAATGCTAAAATTAAATTAGTTTATGCGCCCTTGTGGAGCTGGACCAGCGTTGAGCCAAGCATTTTTGTCACCTATATAATCCCCCAGCTTATAATATGCTTGGTAGCATAGTGTGCGTTTTATACAAGATTTAAATTTAGTTTCATTTAAGTAGTTGTAGTATGTGGGGAGGTATTTTATTATAACATTTTAAACAGTACCCCATGAAAGATGAGTCTACTTTCGCCAGTCTGAAACCCGGTTGAACTAATTGATCCCTATTTCTAGTACTATAATTGTGTCTTTCACCTCTTTTACTGAAAAGATTAAGATTTTTCCTGACGTACATGATGTTTTCATATATACTCGTATATTGACAAGGTACCGTCATGATGTTAATGTTTTTAAACAGTTCCCTTAGAGAATCGCGCCTGCGGAGGCAATACATTGCTCTAATGGCTCTTTTCTGCATAATAAAAATAGAGTCGATATCTGCAGCCCGTCCCCATAGTAAAATACCGTAAGACATTATACTATGAAAGTAACTGAAATAGACTAGCCTTGCGGTATCTATATCAGTAAATTGACGGATTTTTCTTACAGCATATGCTGCTGAACTTAGCCGTCCTGCAAGAGATGTTAAATGCGGACCCCATTGCAGCCTTGAGTCGAACGTGATCCCCAGGAAAACTGTTTTATCAACGAATTCTAGTTTCTCCCTATTCAATACTATATCACAATCACTACTTTTAACATTCGGTAAAGCAAATCTTATGCATTTCGTTTTTTTCCCATTTAATACTAAATTATTTGCAGTAAACCAATTTTGGACCTGCAGTAGGGCGTTATTTACGTCGTCAAGATTTGATGCACGTCTTCAAAAAGGGAGAGGTTTTATGTTCGTAGCGTATGTGTCCTTATGTATGTCCACCGATTTCTCCGTCAGTTATGGACCGATTTTGAAAATTATTTTTTATTTATAAGGGTACGCTCTCGAAGTGGTCCCATATAAATTTTATTAACTTCGCTTGGATAGTTTTTGAGTTAGCTTCAATAATACGTATTTTTTCTCCAGTTCGTATGTGGATGATATGATGATAATTTTTTTTACAAAAAAACAAAAAAAAAACAATCTACTTCAAAAAAATTTATATACTAGGTACGTGAAAAATAAAACTAAATACACTGACTTTCGAAATTAAAGTTATTTTGCACTTTGTAGTGTTTTTTTGGAAGTTGTCTTATTATTTGAGATGCAGTTTCTCATTTTGCTTTTCTCTTGTCGATCAGGTGAACGGTGGCAGCGCAGCCGAGCGCGCTGGTCTGCAAGCGGGCGACGCGCTGATCCGCGTCAACACCACCGACGTATATCTACTAAGACACCAGGAGGCGCAGGATGCCATCCGTGCAGCCGGGGGCAACCTTGAGCTCACCGTACAACGGTAAATCTTCAATTTTGTAGCTGTCATTATCAGTCTTTAGCATGTAACTGCTGGACATGCAACTCAATCCTCGGCTTCTCTCATTAAGCTGCTAGCCTGAGGGCGCCACTCAAGAACTCGTCATTAATACTATACTACAATCTGTCAATTTTCTTTCAAAGTTGATTGAGAAAATTTGACAGTTTCTGGTAGGTTGACCTGCTGGCGTCTGTACTTATTTTTAAATATCACTCAATAAATCCTTGTTTGTTCATTTCCTAGTGGCGGCGGCACTTGGCGTCCTGCCGTAACTCCAACCGGTAGCCTGCCAAGACCTGGCTCCAGATCTATTGGCGGCGCCCCGACCCTCGTCACCAACACCTCTCTCAAGGCCACACAGCAACCGTCGCGCGCCTTCGGCTCTGGTCACAACAATGTCGCCAAGCCTTTTGGTTACGTAAGTATCTTCAACAGTCTACTATTGACACATAATCAACTTACAATTTACCCACAGTTAGAAGTATGGACTGTAAAAGACAACCTCTTTATTAAAGTATCGTAAAAGAAGCTGAACAAAAAGAGGTTCATACTTTTTGGGGTCTCTTTTTGTGGCTTTTTAAAGTAGTGCTGAGCTGCCATAGCTGATACTTTACCAGCCCAGATGCGAATGTCTGCAATATCACTTGTCGTAGCATTGTAGCAATAATAAAGAAGAGAAATAAGACAAAGTAACGATGGATGGATAATATATAAATACAAAATAACGAGAAATTTAACACTGAGATGACTTCTAATAATAGTAGTAGTGCTTATAGAAGAAAAAGTACTGCGCCGATTTCAAATAAAGTTGTAAAAGGGCAGGAGGACGAATGATGATCGCGAGCAGAAATTGAACTAAAACAACATTATATTTAGTTGTTGCTGATGATAATAATTTAAACCTAAACCTAAACATATTGTTTGTAGATGAACGGCAACGACTCGATGAAGGGCATAGTGAACAAACAGTACAATACTCCAGTCAATATGTACAGCGACAAAACGATCGCGGAGACTCTCTCGGCGCAAACTGAAGTCCTTGCGGGAGGCGTGCTCGGGTAAGATTTTACTCTTTTAAAGGCGACTTTAGCAGCATGTGCTGATGCTGCTAAAGTTCAGATATAAACTCTCCAAGACCAAGAACAAATTCTAAAGTAACCTCTTCAATGCTATAAAGTACCTATATTATACAGTGAAATCTTAAAATAAAAAATATTTTATTTTTTATTTATTAAATCTTTAATTTAGGCACATTACTCATAAAGTTAGTATCATTGAAACTATTTTAGTATATTGACTTGACACAGACATAAACAATAAAAGGAATCGGAAGGAGGATTCAGTAAGTCAGCTCGCTACTTATGAACGCGTAAATCGAGAAACTGCTCCAAAATGATCCTTGTAATTTTGTTTTAAAGCACAGAATTTGAATTTTATGTCCGGAACGGTCCTCGGATGTCCCGACCCACTTTTGAAACGTGCAGAATGATATATTTGATAACATTGCTAACTTATGTTTTAACTCTTCACTCAACTGATAATTGATAAATGAACGAGTACTCGGTTACACGTTGTTACGATATTTGAATAATAAAGAGTTATCCTGTGATTGACAGAGTGAACTTTAAGAAGAATGAGAAGACTTACGACTCTGAGAAAAGCGCTGTTTTCAAGGTTCTGCAAGAAGAACAAAACGACCCCGAGCCAGGTATAAAGAATAAATATCTTTATTATATTAGTAAAGCCTCTAAATCGTCAAACGATACTTAACTTTCAGACGCGTTAGTTTTTGGCAAAGGACAGGGACAGAATGTGACATAAATTGAGTTACGTTTGAGTATAAGGCTGATAATGAACCAACACGTTGATCGGGTTACACGGGAAAATATTTTGGAGATACGTAAATAAATTACGTCATAAATTGTTGATAATTCTAAAATATAATCTGATGAAAAATAGAATTGGTAAAGCAATTAGATAAAAAATATATGTTGTAGTCCTTTCTAAATGCGTCTAAGTAAATTTGCAAAAGCAAAATTAAAGGTTTCAAAAATACAACAAACTTTAAAGAGGGAAAGTAGAACATGTCAAAATTAATGAAACTCTGAATTGGCATAGTAGTCGAACCAGTGGTGGGTCCGACAGCCGCCCCGGCCGCGCCGGTGAGCGGCCTGCGCCACGTGACGGCGCCCGTCACGCGCCCCGACGCGCCGCTCAATACCGGAGGCTTGCCCCCCGGCCAGAACATTTGCGAGGAGTGCGAAAGACTCATCACGTAAGTCGGATGATGCGCGCGGGCCGACACGGTAGCACATATCGCAAGCTAAATTTGATTTTGCGAATAGGGTTCTGACAGTACCTTTAGGATGTTGGAGTCAGGTTACGATACGAAATATATTCTTGTGCGCTGTTCTAATTCGCATTCGCGATTAATTTTCCGAACACCGAAATCTCGGGTATCCTGGTAAGTTATGTGATCGAGTTGCGAATAGAAATAACCCGATATTGCGGGCCAGCAGAGCCTTCTCACTTTTACTCGCGAGCGAGCGTGGCGCGCGCGGGCACGCCGTGCAGCCTGCACCGCACGCACCGCTCGCGCTCGCGCACGCCGCGCGTGGGCGGCACGCCGGCGCCGCCGCCGCCGGTGGCGCGCGTGTGCACGGGCACGCAGACGCCGCAGGAGCAGCTGGCGCCCGAGCCGCCGCACCGGCCCAGCATCCCCATGGGCTGCCACGAGGTCCTCCCCGACGGCCGCATCGCGCTGGGCGCACCCGCACTCCCGCAGCCGCGCGACGCGCTCCCCGTTGTCAACGACACCCCCTATTGCTCCGACTGTAATCGCTACATTATGTAAGCGACGTCCCACTGAATGTCTTGACGTGTTTGCGACCGTGTCGACCTGTGCACTAGCTCTATTCGTGTAGATTACAATAATTCGATGTGATTCCTTCGTGTTGCGACTCCTCCTTCTCTTTTTGTTGTAAATATTGAAACGACATCCCAGGGAGACGTGACATGTAAGTTAGTACACATATCGTGTTTTAACGAAACGACTATTTTTCATTTCATTATCTCGTTTTCGTCACGATATTTGTGCTAAAAAGTTCAATTCATCATTCATTTATTAATTGTCTTCATCTATATCTACTTTCATACTTTAGTAGTTAGGCAGAATGAAATAATGTGTCAACGCCACTGTATATCTTCACTAAGCATGTTCTCACTTCGCTGTCCATATTATTTAGATGAGCACCAATGTAATTTTGCGTAGCAGATTGGTGGATAAGCACGAGCAAGTCGGTGAGCATGTTTGTAGCAAGTAACAAAACAAAGTATAAAAATTCAATGTATATTTTTTTACATCTGTATATATTCCAATAAGAATTCCAATATGATATGAAACGAATGTTTATTATATTTTGATCTTAATGCTTATGTTAGATTGCATCATCCATAATGATTGGTGCGTTAGTGCGCAGCTGTAGACTGACGACTGTTTATATGTACTAGCGGCGTGTTCGTGCGCATCAAGGACAAGAACCTGCACGTGGAGTGCTTCAAGTGCTCAACTTGCGGCTCTTCACTGAAGAACCAGGGCTACTACAACCTGAACGGGAAGCTTTACTGCGACATCCACGCTAAGCTTGTCGCACGCAACAACCCGCCCGCGCCCAACCTTGAACCTGTTACCGTGCCTCCGTGAGTTTCTTTTTTATTTTTCATCCGCCATGGAGTCTTTTTCGATTCTGTTCCATATTTTATAGATCTGCATTCGATTCATGTAATTATTAAATTAATCAATTGTTTTCATCATAATAAGTCATCATCATCCATCCTCCTGCAGTCCTGCCCTTATCTCAATTTCTGTGGGTTCGGCTCAGTATGTGTTCTTCAAAATAAGTACAACTTACATCCGTCGTTTTTCTTGTGCAGTGGTAGCCGGATCCCTACCAACACATACTCGACGCCGCTTCCGCCGCTGGCGACCAACAACTACACGAACGGATCGTCATCGCTCTTTAGCGTAAGTATTTCAACTATGTTTAATCTGGTAACAGTACATCCACGATTTCCACGACACTAATTACTTTGTGTCTTGTCTGTCACTCTATGTATTTCAAAATATAGTCTCTTCTATTAGTGTTATGGACCACTGTGGAATACGCATTTTTCCTTCTTCTTTCTTCTACTAAATTCCTTCTTATTCTAGTCCTTTACCAACCTCATCACGATTTACGCGTCATTCTTTGCTATCCTAATGATGAATATATTTTCGACAGCCATCAAGCAACCTGTCGGGTCCGAAGCCCTTCGGCTCGTCTATCGGGTCGGCATACTCGCCATCGTTGTCGCCTCGCTCGGCCCCGATGTCACCAGCGCGGCCAGTAACAGCGCCTGCGCCGGCTCCCATCTCCGCTCCACAACAAGCGGCACCCTACGCACCCAGTAAGAGAGTTACTTTTGCCATATAATCTTTGCCGTACTACAAAAATATGACTTCTAAAACTATCACAATGAAGTCAATCACTTTATTATTCTTTTAATTAAAGTTTCATTTACTTGCTAAGTTTTATTGAAAATTTCTGTTGCTAGAACTTCTTATACCTACTACTATTTAATTCAATAAATAACTACTAGCTATCTACTAATTTTGTGAGACTTAATTGTGAAAGTTTTGGATATTGAATTATGGATTTAAGTATGAAAACAGGATAAAATATCTGTAAACACAATAATCCATAATAACATATTACGATGTACCTAACTTCGATAAAATGCTATTTTTTATGTACATTATTTAAAGAGTATTTAGATAAAAATTTCGTAAATCAATCATACAAAACCAGAAATGCAATTATTCAATGATTTTCATGTTTCAAAAGTTATTGAGGAAATTCCCAAAGGTCTTAAAACCATTGAAACTTGCCGATGGTGTTTACCTTACAAAAATATATCACTTAAATTTTGGACATACGACAATATAATAATATTTTTTTATGGAAACCTTCATCTAGTCAGCATTATAAGTATTAACGATTAGATATTTACATTAAATTTTCCTATTTATTGTTATATTTACAGTTAAATACCAAAGTAGTTCAAACTAATCGTGATATAGAATATTGTATTCAATTTATTACTAGTTGAACGATAATATGTATTACTTCAAAAGACTATATATACTGTGAACCAATTTGGATTAAGTAATTTAAGGCAATTATTTATTTTCGACAGAGACCCCAGTTTCCCTTTTTAAAGGTAATTTATAATTAGGTGGAGTACAGCTTCTTTTAGCTATTAATTGATAATATGTATATAATATACAAACATAGTGTGAATGCGCTACGCGGGAAGCCGATATCAATAGCAGCCGCCGCATTAAAATAACTACTGCCCTTGCACTGTCGAGTAATGCGTCATTTAATAGTACTATCAAATCAATCTTTAACTTTCTGGCTTTTTTAAACTGTTTGTTATTAGTTGATTAGCTTACATCAATCTACTTTAAGTGGCTTCTTCAATTTTACTAATATTTACTTTCATCTATTTTCTCTCCTTCAATAACCTCTCTAACACTGTAACTGATTAACAGCACAAAATGTAAAAAGTATTGTGTGGCCCCCACCTGCAAACCCCTCTGACGATGAACTGCCAAAATATGAACCAAGCGTGAAACCCGCGGTCCCCACGTGTGGCACAGAACAAATGACGCGGGCGGTAAACAAAATCAATCCCGATTCAAAGTTTGCGGATGCTCAACAACAATCTATGGAACAATTTCTAGCGTCCTCAAAACAAAAAGATGAATTCTCTTCTAGCGTTTCGTATGCTTCTGCTGCTATATCTTCTGTGACAGCAACGTCTAAATCTGAATCGGTTGTGCAAAGCAAACAATCACAAGTGATGCAAGAATCAACTAGTCGAACTATCCAGTCTTTAACTCAGGAATCTTCTGAATGCAAAAGTATAACTGTTAATAAAACACAAACATGTCCACCAAAGTCATTTGAAAATCCCGCGGATGCCTTTGAAAATATTAATAAAGTACAAATGATTCAATCAAAAGAAAATATTCAATCAAAATCAGCTACAGAAGCAAAATCCATCAACGTATCGGAACCTCCAAAAGTACAAGATAAAGCGCAGGTCTTTCCAACGACCGATAAGAACATTGAATGTGATAAAGACAATGCTATACAAGCGCCTAAAAACAAAGATGCTGAAAAGCATGAAGTTGATAATAAGGTATTCATTCAAACGAAAAACGAGGAAGTCATGATAAAGCAACAAGATGTGTCACTTGACACTCAGACTAAAACAAAAGCAGGAATGAAATTGACTGAACAGTCCAGTCTAAATGCAGAGATTGCGACAGTGGGTACATTACAAACAAGCACGAATCCCGGCCCAAATAATCAAAATATTAAAGGATCCATGGTAGATGCACTGACAACTGCACCGGATCGCCCATATTCACCTTTGCCTAGTCCAACTCCGCCTATTAGTGTTATTGGGCAAACAACTGTTGACGAAAAAATGGTTCAACAAAATGTTGAATTAAAAGAGTCTACCGAAATAAAGAGTATGCAGTTACCAGCGCAACAGTCTCCAATGTTCTTACAGGAAAAGCGTCCCGTTTCGCCAATACCACCTATAAAGACGTATAATCCTCCTGAAAAAGTTGCACCTCCTGTACCAATGCCTGCAGAAACAAAACCGTATATCCCACCTGATTTTAAAATAATTATTGAACCTAAACAGCCCCCCCCGCGCGAAGTAACATCCTCACCTTTAATAGACGCTTTAACAATAGCACCTGATAGGCCGTTCACGCCTGTATCGACATTTGGTCAAAATCAATCAATGGGAAGAGGGACATATGACCAAAATAAATCTATAGGAAGTGTGGCACATGATCAAAATCAAATAGGATCATATGATCAAAATCAATCAATGGGAAGAGGATCATATGATCAAAGTCAATCAATGGGAAGAGGGTCATATGATCAAAGTCAATCAATGAGAAGAGAGTCATATGATCAAAATCAATCAATGGGAAGAGGGTCATACGATCAAAATCAATTAATGGGAAGAGCTTCTTATGATCAAAATCAATCAATAAGCAGAGGGTCACTAAGAGATGCTTTAACTATTGCTCCGGATAGACCTTACAGTCCTTTTGGCACTATTAGTACTACTCAATCAAACCAATATATGACAAGTACTACACATGTAACTGAAACAAATTTATCTGATATAATGAAGCCCATTGCCACACAAACATTAACTCAAATGACTGATCAGCTAAATTCTGAATTTGCAGCAATGCAAAATACATGTAAATTGCAGTCGTCTTCAGAAATGTCTGCATTTAGACCTGTCCCTAAACAAATATTCCCACCACCACAACCAGAAGAATTTTGTAAGCTAACAAACTTTCCTCCTATCAGCAATGAATTGAAAACCAGTTTCACACAGGCTACCAAAACAAAGCAAGAGTCCACATTTTCAGAGTCAATGATGATGCAGCAATCTTCGCTTTCATCCAATATGGCGTCTCAAGGTTATTCATCTGTTAAAACCGCCCAAAATTACTTTGAACAATTAGACAAAAAAGAATTTCTTACTTCAACTGCAGTGAGATCTAAATCTGGACTACATAAACCCGACAGTATTCCACCCTACCAAAGAAATTTCGAGCAACTACCATCACAGAGAGGAATTTCTCCAGATATGTATAATGCACCAGCAGTTTTGCAAAGACCAGTTACACCGTCAACTGGTCCACCAAGAAAGTCAAAAGAAAAATCTCTTGAACCAAATCCATCCTATACATCTTATCAAACTCCCCAAGTACCGACCCCAAAGTTTCCACAAATAAAAACACCAGTTCAACAGCCTCCTGTACAATTTCATAAAGATACTCCAATCACTATGACATTTCAACCAGTAACAGCAGATGAGAACTTAATGAGAGTATCACCGTCACGTAGTCGCCCAACCACACCTAGTTTAATTAACAAACCAGCACCTATAATACCCCATTACCAGATGAACTTAGTAACAGTAGAGCATACAGCCCCCGAGAGTCACTTATATGAGCCGTCTAGTCGCGAAGCTAGCAGGTCCCCAACACCGAAACCGAACCGATCCCGGTCTCCTGCCCAAGGTCCTCCTCCTAACCCCTTAAAAGCACATGCACCACGTATTAAAGAATCTACGCCACTAAATTATTCAATGGACTCATTTACTCCACAAGACGCTGCAAATTTGCGAAAGCAACATGAAAGGGATCAAAGAGATTTCCAGACTGCTGCAGAGATATATAATACAAGTGGTAGTAAAAACTGGGGATCAACTCAACCGTCTGTTGTCAAAGAGCAAAGGCATTCAAATGTCGGATACAAAAGCGAAAATTACACAAAGGGCGATATGAAATATAAAGAAGATTCTGTTGTCCAAGAAAATTACGGTCAAAGACAATTGCAATCTCAAAATGTTGTTGAACAGGGCAATACCACTGTTCAAACTACCAGAAAAACTTTTGAAGAATTCGAAAGAACGCAATCTGCCAAAGTTGTGGAGATCAGAAAAGGAGGTTTATCATATGTAGGGCCATACGAGCAAAATATGGACTGTAACATTCGGCCTTCTAATATTAACCCAAAGCAAGTTTTTCCACCTCCTATGATGAGTGTGCCATCAACACAACAGCAGAGTTCATCTCTTAACCTTACTAATCAAAATATGGCCTCCGCCAGTAGAACAATAGACAATTACGATCCAAAGCCTTCGATTTCTGGTGCTAACCAAGGTCCAGTGTGTGATCCTACCCCATCGACAGGTTCGAGTGTAGGAGCTGCCGCTCGTGGCAAAACTTTCGGTGTATCATCTGCCCCAAAACGTGGAAGGGGAGTTTTGAATAAAGCTGCGCTGCCCGGCTCCCGTGTGCCATTATGTGGTTCCTGTAATGGGAATATTAGGTGATTGAAACGTAAAAGAATGTATTACTGTTTTGAGTGTTGCATGAATGTAATGTTTTAAACATGCGTGATTTTTGTATGATTATATTTGAAAATTAACAATACAGTATTTTTGAAAATACTCATTTTTGTGTTCGTTATTTCGTATTTAGAAACTTACTTTAAACTAGTTATGCACTAACTTATCATAAAATAACTGCTTTTAACTTGTTTGTATATGTGTTTGTTTTGATTTTCTAACAGCTAACGAACCGCTGTCTACAAGCAGTCCACACAAAACTGAATACAAAAGTCCAGCAGAAGAGAGGCTCATTAGAAAAATGGCGAAAATGGCATTAAATGGCTATGAAATTGGCATACAAAGAAAAATTAAACCGGCAGACCACATTCAGTCAATGGCTGATAAAATTCAGGACACCGTTGTTACCAAACACCCAATGAATACAGATAATTTGCCTTCAGTAGATAACAATTTGATTAAAACCTTAGAAAGGGGATATAAGACACATGAAAATATTCAGAGCATTGGAGATAAAATCAAAGACACTATTAAAAATAACCATCCAACAATTGAACCCATGTCTAAGCCCAACATCTTGATACCACCGCCACTGCCAAATAACCATCCAACAAATGAATCCATGTCTAAGCCCAACATCTTGGTACCACCACCATTGCCAAATAACCATCCAACAATGGAATCCATGTCTAAGCCCAACATCTTGATACCACCACCATTGCCAAACTCTCCAATACCTACATTTAATGTCCACAGTACACCAATTGGTCATTCACTGAATACTAACGGTGACAAAAAGAAATATGACACTATGCCCAAAACCCTAAAAGCTAGTCTGATTTTGGACGAGCGTTTAATGAATAATAATGAAAAGTTTCATAATGGTAGTAGTAACTCAAGTAGTGAAGACTTGTATAAAGAAAAAATGGAAAACAATTTTATGGGTACGTTACGAAAGACTGGAATAGACAAATCTTCTTTTCTTAGCAGCATGAATGGCTCAACTGATACAAATGTAAATCATGATGTAAAATCTGAATTGAAATTTGACAACACTTATTCCAATACTCTAAACAAAAGAAAAATATTTGAAAAACCTGAGACTGGCTCCTATCATTCAATGAACAATCTAACTAAATCCAACGATAAAGTTAACAATGTATGCGAAACAAACATTTGGAACAGGACTAATACGTTTGAACACGCTTCTAAGGCTGAGACCGGAAAGAATACACAAACTACCCACCAAGAAGACGAACTCATCAAAAAGAAAGAACTCCCTGATAAATTGTATAATAATTCACTTTATACATTAAAAACTTCTAACAATAAAGCCAACACGAATGGTAATGATAAAAGTAACGATTATGTGGATATTGCATTTACTGAAGAAATAAAAAACGTGTCCGATTGCGATGAAAAGCAACAACAACAAAAAATAGAAGAAGAAGAAGTTGTGGTGAGACGTAGACAAAAAAAAAATTTAAGAGACGATGATGGTAGAAGGGACTCGCACATAATCGCTCGTCCTTTGAGCACAATACAATGCGCAGACGTTGCAGAAGGACTTTATCCTGTATGCCACATATGTGACAAAGCTATAACAAGGTAATGTAATTTTATGGAAACACAATATTATTCCACAAACTGTAGGTTCTTCAAGTAAGTTTATCGAACCGATTGTGATTTTTTGTAACCCAAGCACGAATGTTGTTTTTTTTTAACAAAATTAACCGATTGTTTTCAAAAATAGGTTGTTCAGTTCAATTTCCTCAAGTTCAACCCTAATTTCTGATTGATATAAGGCTAATAATAATGTATTTTGAACAGGGGACCGTTCATTACGGCTTTGGGCCGCATCTGGTGTCCAGAGCACTTCATTTGCGTAAACGCAACGTGTAGGCGTCCGCTTCAGGACATCGGTTTCGTTGAAGAAAATGGTCAACTCTACTGTGAATTCTGTTTCGAACAGTACATCGCGCCTGCTTGCGATAAGTGCCACGCCAAAATTAAGGGCGTAAGTACAACACCTTTTCAATGTTTAAATAAGCTATGTGTCTGTTAAAATGTTTCTTCTCATTCAAACAATTCCAATTACAGGATTGCTTAAACGCTATCGGCAAGCACTACCATCCAGAATGCTTCAACTGCGTCTATTGTGGAAAGCTATTCGGGAATAATCCCTTCTTCCTAGAAGACGGTTTGCCGTATTGCGAAGCTGGTATGCAGAATATATTTTTCGTTAAAATTGTTATTTACTTGTATTCTTTCTGGTAAGGTAGATATTACAAAGTGGTTATATTTATCAGATTGGAATGACCTGTTCACGACAAAATGTTTCGCTTGCGGCTTCCCGGTGGAGGCAGGCGACAGGTGGGTCGAGGCGCTCAACAATAACTACCACAGTCAGTGCTTCAACTGCACGGTGCGTATGATGAGACTCCTACTAAAATACACTTACACACAACACACACAAACTGTACGAACGACTACTTGTTAGATATGTATTATTGACTTTTTTTTTCTGTTCTTCCTATTAAATTAAATTCGAGTTTGATTTTTCAAACTTCTTTAAATACATAAAATAGTCCAATATTCTCATGACGCGCTAAAGTTTTATCTTGGCGTACTTGCAATAATAATGTACCTATGTAAAACAACTGCCTATGTAATATCAAAATGAGACATTCAGTTACATCACTAATGAATAAATTACATTAGATGCTATTGACTCCTCTATGAAAACTGATCTGCACATTTCAGGCGCGTAACCTGATTCATTTTATTATAGCATTTGCCCTATAACCATTCCATCAAAATAATTATTCAAAAATTTATAACTTTAAAATCCATTGAAGATTTTAATTTATAATTTTACTGACATTTCAATTCGAATATAAAAAATAAACTGATATTAAGTCAAAAAATGATGAAGAATTACTGAAGCATAAAAAATAATAATTAATTTACCCACGTCTTTATACAAAGCTCGTCATACGCTGCCAGTCTGCTGCCCCTTTACCAATAACCGTGACCTTGTGTGTGCGTTAATTAAAATTGTATTATCATATCTGTATGTTTTATAACTGAGACATGTACATATATACCTACTTAATAATATATTATACTCAACTTCCCAAAGTTCAGGAAGTTCATCATAGCGTGTTTTGATCCATGTAGTTATCAACCTTACATAATCTGCTTGTAGAAATGCTTTCATGAAACGGTTTGAGTAGTTTTGGCTATTTTATGTATTTAATTACTATAATTTAATTATGTTTTAACTGATAATTTACTCGTGTTGTTATGTTTGTTTGTAGTTGTTTTTTGTATGAGATATACTTAGATCAAGATATTCAAGTATTGATACTTCTATCATAATTCAATTAGCGAGGTTAAGATTATAACAAATAATACGAATCAATAAATACATTCATAATAGTTGCTGAAGAGATTTGAATTAATTTATTATATAACTATTATTTACAGGTGTGCAAAAAGAACCTCGAAGGACAGAGTTTCTTCGCCAAGGGAGGTCGACCTTTTTGTAAGACACACGCCCGCTAGAAGTCCTCAGCACATAATGTATAACTCTGACACTGTTTACACAACTACCACTTTCCGTCCCGTATCTCCTTCTCCCATCACGCCTCCTCTAAACACGCCCTCTCTAAACACGCCCTCACCGCAAAGGACAAGAAAGTTGGAAACACCCCTCCACTTTGATGGAGGACTGTTTTCCGACATAAGAAGTACAGATGGCAAGTTACTGAGCAAGGTGACCGTAGATCGAGTTCAAAGGTCGTCACGACATGACATCGCTGATTCTCCGAGCGTGGTTACCGACGGAAATAACTACGTTGATGACATCGTTAAAACAGAAACGATTACAAATGAAAATGTTATCACGGTCAAATTCACCCCCGTGCCACCAGAACTTGATTCTCCGAGATTGCTGACCCCGTCTCAGATCTACAGAGCCCGACAAAAAAGTCCTGTTGAGTATATCAAGGACAATTTTGAAGACTTGCAGAGCTATAAAATTGTAAGTTCGGTTTGTAAGGAAAAGTTATTTGAAAAAGATAGCTTGGAACCAGTGTTCAATGAGGGCAGAGTCTCCGAGACCCGTGACGTTTTTGTTAGTTCGATATGTAACGAAAAGTTTTTAGAAAAAGGTAGTTTAGAATCGGGGTTCAATGTTGAGGGCAAACTTGCAAACAGACTTGATATTTTTGAACCAATAAAGAGAGGCCCAAGCCCACTGGCGAATCTTCTCATTTCCGAGCACTTAACTAAAATAGACAGTTATTTGCAAGAGAGTTTAGAGGTATGTTCTGGAATCAAAGATCGGTCTACTCCAATACCGGCTATTATTGAAGGAGATAAAACGGGCGTGATTGCAAATACAGAAAAGGTTTCTCATGTGGATAACTGCCATGAACAAAAGGCAGTACATTTCACGACGATATTGGATCAAAGTTCAAGTAAAAATCAGAGCTCTAGCGAGCGCGAGAAAGACACTCTTTATCGTCATGAAAAAGTAACACCAATCCCTTATTTTGTTGAGAATACTTTAACCAATGTGACAAAATTAAGCAGTGATAAACAACCTGGAGTGATGAGTACTATTTATAATATGCCTATACATTATCACGCAGCGATTCTGTGTTTCTTATTAATTATATACAATCTCATATATCAATACGTAAAACAAAACTGTCATGGTAGTATAAAATAAATCGAGAGAAATTTGAAAAAAAATGCATATTAAACTAGTCATTGAGTTCAGGGACATTTTGTTTCTTTGTATTTACCAATTTGATAAGTTGTAAATAGGCACAGGTAACAAGTCTTTCTTGCGTATTTTGTGTATCAATAATACATACTTTATAATTAACAATTTGGTGCTTTTCACTACCTACTTATTCTTTAAATTGCTGGCAGTATTGTGATATTTCACATATTAAATAAGGCTTTGTATACAGCTTCCGGAATGTTGCAGTAAACTGTTACTAACATTAACAGTAGTCCCTAATCTTTGAAAATCAACAAAGCGTACTAATCGGAGAAAATATTATCCGAATTAATTAAAAACCATTTGATTGGTGCACCAACATACAAGATAATTAGAATAAAGTAATGAATGTGTACTCATATAAGTTTATACGAAATTGTTATGTTATTATCATGCATTAGATTGTTTAATTACTTTTTTACCCTGCTATTTGTAATAATATAAAGTAGATGAATAAAATTTTCGCGATATTATATATTTACAGTTGGTAATAATCTTAATTTTAAGAACTATTTATTTAGACTTACTTTATTGCAATTAGCATAACACATAAGTAATATGTGGGCTTAAATAAAGTATTTTATTTTATGTAGGTGATTTTTTTTTATCCCCCTGCAAAGTGCATTCTTTATTTTAAACCTAGAGGACAAACAAAACGAAATGAAACAAGGAAGCGAAATGTTAAAAAATATGGAGTATATAATTATGTCATGGTATGATCGTAGAAATGGCCATATCGTGATCTGCATTGGTTCTACAATAAAAAACCAAAGAAAGTAGGTAAATAAAAGGGACCTCAGAATCACTCCTTGTGGTACGCCACATGTAACGCTTACAGTAGTGGAATAACACCCTTCGATAACAACCTTCTGTGGTCTGTCAACAACTTACAATCGAAACCCGCTCAGCTAATCACCCCAGACACCAGTATATTCTATTCTTTTTAGCAGCAAGTCATGATTTTCCTTGTCGAAAGCTTTCTCGAAAAACATATTTATTGGTTTTTATAACTTGTTTTAGAAATTGTATCTGTTGTGAAGTGCGAAAGGCGCCGCTCTGGAACTTTTTTGGTATAGTACAAAAAAGACACGAAAAAGAACAAATTCCAGTTCATATAAAGAACACGTTCTTGAAGAATAGAGGTGGGTATAGTTATAAAGATTCAAGACAAAGAGCAAAGGACCTGCATGCAAATGGTGACTTTCGGAAATCTGGGACCAAGATACACTACTACAGACATGTAGTGATATAGCATCCAAGAAAATAATTTACGCACGAGTTTATGTATTGAGTTTCTGAAAAATCATAAATTAATGCTTATGTCAAAGCATTAATTTATGATTTTTATTAGGTGGCGCCGGTAAATAATTCTTGGAAGGATTTGGTGGAGGCCTTTGCCCAGCAGTGGGAAAGGTACAACCAAAACAAAAAATTAAAGCTATTGCTTTCGAGTCCTGAGCAATGTTTGTTTTATTAAGAATTATACTTTATTTACAACATTTTTCTTACAAATTACAATAAAATGTAGACTATTTATGTAATATCTCATATTTACAATAAAATTGTACTCAATCATTAGCATTCTATATCACATAATTATAGCCAATTGTTTATAAATGATATAAAAAATGCCAAAATAACTGGATACAACTTAGCATCAACATACTGTAGGGAAAAAAGGCGAGGCGGTACTTGCGTATACATTCAGAAAGGTATATTGTACAAAGAAATAAATATTTTACAAAACTTTGCTCGTGACGAAACGATCTTCGAATGCTGTGGAATAGAGGTGCCAAGTTTAAAAATTGTGATAATATGTATTTACCGTACACCTCAATCAAATGTTGAGTTATTTTTAAAGCATTTTGATACGCTGTTATATAAATTATTATTTAACAGCAAATACAACCAACATAAAATTGTTCTTGCAGGTGATATTAATATTAACACGCTCAAAGTATGTAAAGCTGTCAAAAATTTAAAGGACATCATACATAACTATAATCTGACAATGCATATTAATGAGCCAACAAGACTAAATACCTGCATAGATCATATAATTAGTAACGTTAAAAAAGCGTCTAGTAAAATATTGAAACTAGGACTTTCCGATACCACGACACAGCACAGATGTTAGACGTGACAATAAAAACCAAAATTTTTCAGTCTTCGAAATATTATATAGCAAAGAGAGACTTCTGTCAGGATAATATTCGAAAATTTCGGGAAAGTCTAGACAAGTTAACTTTTGACAGTGTTTACAAACAGCCTAACCTGAACTCAGCCTTTAATATCTTTCATGACGATTTGTGCTTATTTTTTGAATTATGTTTCCCAAGAATTAGGAAAATGATTACCACAAAGTATAGGGATATAAAATGGATTACTAAGGGGCTACGACTCAGCTGTAAAACCAAGCGACATTTAAGATTTAAATTTTACGCTAATCGAACAAAAGAAAATAAAGCTAAGTACCACAACTATTCAAACTTATTGCGTCGCTGTATATCAAAGTCGCAAAAAATCACTAATGACAATTTTATTGAAAAATCTAAGAATGTATGTAAAGCTGCGTGGAAAGTCATTAATGATGATATGGGATATAATGCCACTCAAGAGTTCATAAATGAAATAAAAACTGACAATGGTATGGTAACCAATCCTTATGACATAGCAAATCATTTCAATAATTACCTAATACAACTATCGAACAGTGATAATGATAACATACAAAATACAAATAAAAACCGTACAAACAATACCATATTTCTTACACCGATAGAAGACATTGAAATTGTAAATATTATTATGTCCTTAAACAATACAAGTTCTGTCGGTTATGATGGTATTACAACCGATATTTTAAAAAAATGTGTCGTCAGTATTGTCCCCGTGCTCGGATACCTGATAAATTTATCCTTCCAGGAAGGAAATTTCCCTAGCCGGTTAAAGAAGTCAGTAGTCAAGCCATTGCATAAAAAAGGAGAGAAAACAGAAATGGGTAACTACAGACCCATAACTTTAATCCCTATCATGTCTAAAATATTTGAAAAGGCTATGCATAAAAGATTATCTTCGTATTTGAATAAGTACAAATTAATTAAGAATGAACAGTATGGCTTCCAAAAGGGAAAATCAACTACACTTGCTGCATTCGATTTAGTACACAATATCCTAGTAAACATTGACAAGAAAAAGCAGACCATAGTAATATTTTTTGACATGTCAAAAGCATTTGACTTCGTTTCTCATGATCTGCTTCTACAAAAGCTGGAGAACTATGGTATCAGAGGCCCAGCGTTACAATGGTTAGAACAATACTTGAGTAATCGCGAACAATGTGTAGAAATACCTTGTGAACATAATACAGCGGTAAAACAAGAGAGGTCTGAGTATCTTGTTAACAGTTACGGCGTTCCGCAGGGAAGTATCCTCGGACCCCTCCTTTTTCTTATATATATTAATGATTTACCTGACATTCTTACTAAAAAATGTATATTATTTGCAGATGACATCTCAATAATATTAGCATATGACAGTATAATTAATAATAACTTTGACATTGATATAAACAATACAATTGATTTAGTTATAGAGTGGTTAGTAAGGAACAATTTACAAGTAAATATCAATAAGACGACTTTTGTACAATTCCAAACCCGTGGATCAAAAATTGTTCCAAGGCATATTTCATATGACGGTATAAAAATAAATGAATCTACCAGTGTAAGATTTCTAGGGTTCACCATGGACAAATACCTAGACTGGAAAGGACACGTTGACGGAGTCTGCAAGAGAGTTAACACTTTCGTATATGTCCTAAACAGACTAAGAACTACGTCTAACCAAAGTACGGTATTGTTGGCATACCATGGCCATGTAGCTTCCGTGCTACGATACGGGTTAATACTATGGGGAAACTCAACAGACTCCCAGCGGGCGTTTCTCTCCCAAAAACGATGCATAAGAGCAATTGTTGGTATTCCTCCTTATGAGTCATGTAAACCTCACTTTAATAAACTCAAGATATTACCCCTGCCGAGTATGTACATTTTTGAAGTTTGTGTGTTCGTAAAGTCCAATCCTAATCTATTTGTAAGAGCTCGTGATATTTATACACGGGATAATGTCTACCCTTGTAACTCCAGACATGGTCAGCAACTAGTGTTAGATTTTGCACCAAAGACTGCAGTGTTAAAAAAAAATTGCTCAGCTATGTGCGTTAAAATTTATAATAGGTTACAAACAGACATTCAAAATCTCCCCCTACCAAAATTTAAGAAAAAGCTTAAAGAGCTACTGCTTAAAAAAATGATTTACTCGGTAAATGAATGGCTACAGGAATAAGGAAAATATTCTATATATAAATATTTTAAATAATGTGTGTTGTGTATTATTAATTCAACGTAGAAATGACTGAGTTTTATTGGCATTTGACAATGTATTTTACCAGGCACATAATTATTTTATTGACATTATATAAGACTTTGAATTTCGGAGACACGTATTGGCTAAGACCACGGGCTAAGACTAACCATTATTTATATTTCTTTATTCCTTTTTTACTTTTAAGAAAACGATTCACATGCCATACCACAGGCTAAATAGAATTATAAGACCAAATAATGTAACATGGAAACCACCGATTGTATTTACTCTATTTATACGTGAATAAATGAATTTGAATTTATCTAGTACTGTAGCGCTTGAAGAGCGATGGCTTGTAGATCAATATTGTACAAAAATCCCTTAAATAAACAAGATTAAAAAAAAAAAAAACAATATTGTGTGGGTAGATGGATGATCAATTTAATTTATATTTATTTAATATTTGTCATCTTTTCTCAGAGAAATATGCACTCTTCTACTCGCCTATTTTAATAGTCTCGTTTTTTCTTAAACAAAACCATTTCTTTATTTTAATTAGTTCCAAATTCGTGTGAATAATCAAATGGAATCAGAGTTATTTTCAATCAGCCTGTACGACTTAAGGTCGACTTTAGCATGTGACCATTATAGCTCAGACTACAAATAATGTAAAACACTGTAGGCATTTATGGGTATATTATTTTAAATAAATTTTCCTACTTAACTAAAAGCATAACATCCCTTGAAGATATAACTCTTAAAGGGTTGTGAGCGTATTATCGTATTTAAAATGATTAACTACTTAATAAATTTATTTTAATACCTATTTAAGCTGCATAAAACTGACATCACTCGTTTTCTTGTTCAATAAAATTGTCCTGTTTGATAAAAACATCTGCCCCGTCTGCACCAAATAAAAATGTTTTAATCCTGAAATAAAATAATATTGTAAGTATAGTAGAAATATAACACGATCAAGATATGAAATAAACTACCGCATTCCACAAGTAAACACTAAACAGTAGGAGCTACCAAACACTCCACAATCAATTTTAGTCTCAGTCAGTTCTCCGCTAAGCTATCAAATACTAGTGAATGATGAGGATACAAGAACATACATATATACAACATATTATTGAACTTATCTGCTAATATCCTAGTACCTATCAAGTTAGATATCGACACAGGCTAAGTAAATAATCTAACCCTAACTCAGTTTACATTTTTTAAAAATACTTAATTTAAATTGCATGTTTAACCCATGTCTGCACGAAAGTCCAGCAAAGGTTCTGCTTTTCAGAGAGAAGTATTGATAAATAAGTAATCAAATGTTTACCTCTTCCATTCAATTCCTAATCCAATAAATGTCAATGTTAGGAAACCATGCCACATTGTGGTCACAAAAGGTATAGGTTGTCTTTTATGTCCAAAATTTTTAAACGTCCTTTGACTAACTACTGTTGTAGTTTTAAAATTCCGCAACATGTCTTTTTACAAGTAATTAAGTAAGTCAAATAAAATAAAATTCTACTTCAATCTATTTTTTGTAAACAAATTGTAATGACAGTAACAGCTGGAAGTTGACATTACAGTCCTGACTTTTGAATTGATGACATAATAGGACAGTGACAGACAGGGAGACAACTGTAAAAAAGTCTTAAACAATGAAACGATTTTGGAAAAAATGAGGGCGCCTTTATCGCATTTAGGTCACTTCGAATGGGGAATAAACTGTTAAATGTGCAACAAAAAACGCTGCTTGTGGGTGACTCAAATCAAAACCTAATATGACTTTTCGGCAAAGTAGTACCATCACCATAACCGGTAAAATTCCGTACGGCACCGCGTTATTTTTAATTATGTCTCCATTAAGTAAAATATTTAGTTCCAAATGTCACCACGTCAGACTCATAGAAGTCGACCTGTATATAGACGCCAGCAGGTCAACCTACCCGAAACTGACCAATTTTCCCAATCAACTTTAAACCTTATCCTTTAGAAATAAAGTTGAAAATCTATTAAAGAAATTTGACAGATTGTAGTAGGTTGACGTCTGTACACGAGCCATTCCGAGAAAAATTTACCCTAAGGAAAAAGTACTGTCACAAACATTTACAAGACATTCTTATTCCCAATTAAATACAATTTTTTTAATGTACTGTTAGATCTTAGGCTTTAAAAAAAATATACATATAATGGAGTCAATTGTTGCTAATATATCTGATTGAAAATTAAAAATAAGAAGCAAAACAGGTAATTTTAGCGTGTCACGCCTCCTGTCGCTAAAACAGAGCATGTAATTAGTCGCTAACTTTAACTAAACGATGTTCATGGTTTTTTAAGACATACCTCAGCGTTTTTTTGTGAGATTTTATTACAGAACAAAAGAACACTGTCTTTTTTAAATTATAACATTAATTTTATAAACAAATCTTATTATATTACAATAAAATTCTTCAAATAATGATAATCAAATTAGCACCAAGGTGGACACTGGACATTCCACTTTAGTCACTACTGTTTTATTTGCTTTCAATAGTAGGTACAAAACATATACAAAAGTATTTTCATGGTAACGAAATTATGGTAGATAGCCATTTCTTTTTACCCATCGAGCAACCGTGACGAAAGGCGTACAACTAACAGTAGTCAAATCATAGACGTACTATCGAAGAACTTCGGACACAACACAACAACTATCGGACTGTGTTAGGTTTTTTGACCTCTTGTCTGGGCCAATTTGACAGCGTCCGGCCCGTCCGGCTTTTTATTTTCTTACTTCCATCGTTCTTTCTTTTGACGCAAGCCGCACACACACTTGACTTTACCCGGGTTCGCCCGTTCAGAGGCCCTTTTTTTGCGGGTAAGTCCAGTTTTCTGATTTTTTAAGATGGCAACGCTATTCATATCTAAGCAGTTTGAAAACAAAATCCCGTGAACACGATGACCACATCTGTTACCGCCCCGGTTCTATAGCCACCGAGCGCTGCAAGCAGAGTAGTCCAGACGATATATAGATATGAAGTTCTTCGATGGTACAGACGCCAGCACATCAACCTACTACAATCTGTCAAATTTCTTTAATAGATTTTCTACTTTATCACTAAAGCAAAAGGTTCAGTTGTTTGGGAAAATTTGACAGTTTCGGGTAGGTTGACCTGCTGGCGTCTGTACATACCTTTTTTATACGTCTATGAGTCAAATAAGAAGTCTACTAGAAGTCACAAATGACAGTAATAACTGGTTATAACGTGATACTGGTAGGTACTGGGAAGTTTTTAAAATATTCTTTCATTTGCGAATTATACTTTATTTATCTGCGTATGTAATGAAATAATGATTCCTTCTAAAATAACAAAGAATATTGGTTTCGTCGTCATTGTTGTTAGTGGGACACAGCGGGATTTGGTCACGTCTGCTTAGTGTCGTGAAATAAAGTGGCATTTTAAAATTTTCCATTTTGTCCAGCGTAACGGGTACATTTTTCTCAAAATGGCTCACACACGGCTACACATCAAGCTATACATTTCCAGTTCCTTGATGTGTAGCCGTGTTTACAGACGCCAGCAGGTCAACCTACCCGAAACTGTCAAATTTTTCCAATCAACTTTAAACCTTATGATTTAGTGATAAAGTTTTAAATCTATTAAAAAAAATTAACAGAATATGATGTGCTGGCTGGCGTCTGCACATACAACTTTTGACGCATGTCCAAAATAGAAACAATGGCCGCCATCATGTTTTTTTTAAATATTTCGCGGAACATATTTACAAATGTACCAACAACGCACTCGTACCGCTGCATCACAGAGTACTTTTTAATCACTGCATTCAAGCTCTATGAAAAGTGGGTGGACTCGTGGACCATTTAGGCTGCGTTCCGAGAGACGCTATAATCGATTTGAGCGTACTAACACCCGTACCGAATTAGCGTGAGCGCGATACTCAGCTCGGGAATCGAACCCGGACGTTTTGAAAAATAAAACGAACACTATTTCTATTTAGATATCGATTGTGTAGGTACGGCTACGGAACTACTATGAAAAATGATGTCTAAAATGAATAAAATGCATTGTTTTCATATCCTTTAATTTATTTTAGTAAGTTTTCGAAATTACAAGGTTTGTCCATCTATTTTAATGGGACCTTATATGTCGTGATAGTGTGACCCATTTGCAACAATTAAGCACCCCATAGAGCTTAGGCGAAAATTCATGGGATTCAAGAAAACCCAACTTTTATGTTTTTTTGTAAACCCAGTATTCGTCACTATCACTTCATTGTGATTCCACTGGGCACCTAATACTTTAATAAACCTTTCAATGTAACCAAATTTCCAAACTATCAAACAGGTTTATTAACAATTTTTAAAAATCATCTACGTGCTTGAACTTTTATCTCAAAATGTTGCAATGGCATTATGCGTAAAAATTACAGGTAAGACGTCTTCATTTAATCAGTTATATAACGAGGCACAAAAGTTTAATAATCGATAAAGCTGGCAAAGGTCGAATTTGGGAACTGTTGAAATGGATTTATTATGTTCTGTGGACGGGTCCAAACCCAGACAAAAGCTAATCCATTATTATTAACCTCGTGTAAATAGTGACGGTCTACTGCATTGGATTGTCCTCAAGCTATTTTGCGTGTACGTTACCCCAGCAGGAAAGTGTCTCCTAGAGTTATATGAGTGGATCGTTTAATTGGTGCCTTAGCTGCTGTAAATGTGCCCCCACATAAAAAATGTGTGCCCCCTGTCGTTTTGAAAAAAACGGAAAAAACGATTCCTGCTGGGGTAACGTTTTTCTAGCAGGAAAATTCTAAACGAATGATCGGAGAGAGAAAAATTGTGCATGGCCAGAGAGCTTATATGTGTGCCAAAATGTGCCCCCAAAAATAAAATCTGTGCCCCTTCAGGTTTTCGAGATATTGCGTTTCCTGCTGGAGTAACGTTTTGCAGAATCGTATATCTCTAAAACCATTGCATGTGCCCCTGTAGAATAAACATACACGAGTAGCTCTTAATATGTGCCCCTTAGTGCCCCAATTAGATTTAAGAAAATATTTATAGTTTTCAAGTTATCGCGGTTTTATGAAAACCCGAAAAAACACCGCAGCGCCTAAATGAGACAAGGTATAAGTTCGCTGAAAACTGTATTCGGTCCTTCTTGACGCTAATAATAACCATACAAAGTTTCAAAACTGTTCATGCATGCGTTTTTGAATAATCTTGCTAAAAGTCAAAACGATGGTGTCATAATTTTGACGGCAAAATACAAGGAACCGGCTCAATCCCAGATGTGCAGGTGTAAACCAAAATCATGTGCCTTTAGTCAAAAATATATGGTGAAATTATTCAGCTTGGAATGATTCGCATTAAGTAAATATTAACAAAAAACCAAAATATGTAAACAACGGCTGGTTATCCGACCAAATTCGAATGACTACTAAAAAGCGACGGATTCATACATATCGATGACCTTCTTTACTTTACTCACTAGCCGGCTCACACGTGTTGTGCCTGAGTACGCTGAAGCAGAAAAGTAATAAGTAATAATAAAATAAAGTTGTTATTGGATTATATTCTTGCTGTTTCTGTGACTTTACACACGATTAAGTACATTATAAATAGTAGCCTAAGTGCTATTCCAAGGTAAGCTATCTTCTCCATTCTAAATTTAATTAAAATACATCCAGTAATTTATGTGTGAACGAAAGAAATACATCCAGATATTTCCCAGGTCTTTGAACCAAAATTTGATTGGTCCCGATGTTAAAAAAAAATACAGTTCATGAAATGTGTGATGAATACCTACTACGAAAAAGAGGTAGCTCTTTTTTGTATATAAATAAAAAGCCCATATTTGTCTTTTTATATATATATGTTTATATATTTATTTGTATATGAATAAAAATAGTAATTTCCACATTAACAAGTTTAATTTAATATGGTCACAAGGTGCATTTAATATATTTTTTGGTTAGGCCCCAAAACTTTTGAACGCGACGAATCCATCGCTTTTTAGTAGTCATTCGAATTTGGTCGGATAACCAGCCGTTGTTTACATATTTTGGTTTTTTGTTAATATTTACTTAATGCAAAACATTCCAAGCTGAATATTTTCACCATTAAATTTTTGACTAAAGGCACATGATTTTGGTTTACACCTGCACATCTGGGATTGAGCCGGTTCCTTGTATTTTGCCGTCAAAGTTATGACACCATCGTTTTGACTTTTAGCAAGATTATTCAAAAACGCATGCATGAACAGTTTTGAAACTTTGTATGGTTATTATTAGCGTCAAGAAGGACCGAATACAGTTTTCAGCGAACTTATACCTTGTCTCATTTAGGCGCTGCGATGTTTTTTCGGGTTTTCATAAAACCACGATAACTTAAAAACTATAAATATTTTCTTAAATCTAATTGGGGCACTAAGGGGCACACATTAAGAGCTACTCGTGTATGTTTATTCTACAGGCACATGCAATGGTTTTAGAGATATACGATTCTGCAAAACGTTACTCCAGCAGGAAACGCAATATCTCGAAAACCTGAAGGGGCACAGATTTTATTTTTGGGGGCACATTTTGGCACACATATAAGCTGTGTGCGTACGCGCAGCGGAATGTTGTTGAATTTAAAGATTTTAATTATGCAGATATTTAGTGTATGACGTCGTATAATTGTGTATGGTAAAAAAAAATTTGTGCACGCAACCATTGTGGAGAAATTCACCAAAAACTGATTCCGCTGGGCGAACGTTGTCCTGGCGGAACTTTTTTTAATCCATAGACTTAAGAAGAAAAGAGATGTGTCCAAAAATTAGTGTGTATTTGTGTGTAATTGTGTATGTATGAATAAAACTAGTGCATGCATAAACTTCGGAGAAATTCAAGTTTCCGCTACGCGAACGTTTGGCCATTAGCTAGTTTTCATATAAAGCGCTTACATAGAGAACTGTAGATTTTTACATACGTTGTTTTGAATTTGTTTATATTTGTTTAAAAAACAGATTTAGAAAAAATCGTAGGGCTTAAAAGATAAAAATATAAACGTAAAATAAGCTTATTAGGTCTTAGTTCTTAAAGTATGCACTTTGGGGTCTAGATTTTCACGTTTATACAAACCTTGTAAGTGTCTGCAACATGTTGCCAAGTATCAATGATGTTCCGTTAGTAACTAAAGAGTTATAGGACAAATTTACCATGAACAGATCACTGTTTACAAAGCAGTCAAATATCACGACGTTCTGAAGGAATTGCATGGTAATATGTATGTCAATAATTAGTGTATTCATTCAACTATTCTTATGCAAAATTTCATGTCATTAAATTCAGTAATTAAAGAAAAACAATTATAATACTGACGAAGCATCGAAAACCTACATAACCCGACCAAGTTCGGATGGCTACAAAAAAGCGGCCGTGCAATATATTTAGGTAACATCCCAAAATTTACAGTATAATACCGGTATTGAATTGGTATAGGTGATAACACAATTGTTGTTTCGATATAATTTATAGGTCATTTATTTTTGTACACCTACTTTTTTAAATGTATTTGACTATGACAGAAAGTAGGTACTATTTACGTAGGTACTTTATTTAAGTATGCGCTTGAGACTTGAGATATAATCTAAATATATTATTTAATTAAGACAAATAAAATTCATACAGCTAATTTCTATTGAAGATTTCATATTGAAGATTTCGCGGATATTTAAATAGAGAAGTACTTGTTAATTAAAGATTTGTTTTTATCGTAGATAGTGGCATTATTATTAAAAAAATATTTTTCATTCAAGAAATGCAATTGTTTTATTTTTTCCTAACGCTTGTGTACGCAACTGTACCATATTAATAAATACTATATTGGAAGGTTAAGAACGTTTCTTAGATATATGGCACGGCCGCTTTTTTGTAGCCATCCGAACTTGGTCGGGTTATGTAGGTTTTCGATGCTTCGTCAGTATTATAATTGTTTTTCTTTAATTACTGAATTTAATGACATGAAATTTTGCATGTGAATAGTTGAATGAATACACTAATTATTGGCATACATTTTACCATGCAATTCATTTAGAACGTCGTGATATTTGACTGCTTTGTAAACAGTGATCTATTCATGGTAAATTTGTCCTATAACTCTTTAGTTACTAACGGAACATCATTGATACTTGGCAACATGTTGCAGACACTTACAAGGTTTGTATAAACGTGAAAATCTAGACCCCAAAGTGCATACTTTAAGAACTAAGACCTAATAAGCGTATTTTACGTTTATATTTTTATCTTTTAAGCCCTACGATTTTTTCTAAATCTGTTTTTTAAACAAATATAAACAAATTCAAAACAACGTATGTAAAAATCTACAGTTCTCTATGTAAGCGCTTTATATGAAAACTAGCTAATGGCCAAACGTTCGCGTAGCGGAAACTTGAATTTCTCCGAAGTTTATGCATGCACTAGTTTTATTCATACATACACAATTACACACAAATACACACTAATTTTTGGACACATCTCTTTTCTTCTTAAGTCTATGGATTAAAAAAAGTTCCGCCAGGACAACGTTCGCCCAGCGGAATCAGTTTTTGGTGAATTTCTCCACAATGGTTGCGTGCACAAATTTTTTTTTACCATACACAATTATACGACGTCATACACTAAAAATATCTGCATAATTAAAATCTTTAAATTCAACAACATTCCGCTGCGCGTACGCACACATATAAGCTCTCTGGCCGTGCACAATTTTTCTCTCTCCGATCATTCGTTTAGAATTTTCC
This sequence comes from Xanthia icteritia, assembly GCA_949128155.2. Classification (NCBI taxonomy): domain Eukaryota; kingdom Metazoa; phylum Arthropoda; class Insecta; order Lepidoptera; family Noctuidae; genus Xanthia; species Xanthia icteritia. The sequence goes on along the minus strand of OX421935.2, from coordinate 10,115,879 downwards.
TGCTAGAAAAACGTTACCCTAGCAGGAATCGTTATTTCCGTTTTTTTCCAAAACGACAGGGGGCACACATTTTTTATGTAGGGGCACATTTACAGCAGCTAAGGCACAAATTAAACGTTCCACTCATATAACTCTAGGAGACACTTTCCTGCTGGGGTAACGTACACCTATTTTGCCTTTTCATTTTACTGGCTTAGGCTGCCTGTCCACTGGAGCGGAGAAGAGGGGAAAGGAGCGGAGCTGCGCCAATATTAACCAATAGAATCTAAAATCCACTAAACTCCGCTCCGGAGTTATACCAATGCACAGCTCCGCTCCAGTGGACAAGCAGCCCTAGTGGATTGGCCCCAGTCTAGATGGTCCATTACGTGCTTTATATGTATAAGTCCATAGGTAGAAATCGGCATGCGCGTTTTGATTTACGTCCTTAGTTTTGGGTATATGTCACCAATACCATAGATTTCAGTACTCACAATATGAAGTAACTTAGGAAAACACTTCAATAAAACTCAAAATAAATTATGACTCCAACTTTATAATAAAAGGCGGGCTTAACGAACTATTACAAACAAACGGGTATTTAAAAAAATACAACATTGTATCTCTTATATACCTGTTCTCGTTACTTACTAATGTATTACACCTAGATATAATTAATTAGAATCTTATATAAACCTATGTACACAGTAAAGTACGTAAAATAAACGCCTATTTACATCAACGCTTAAGAAAATAATAATATTCCGAATCATTTCAAGTTATCAGACAAACAGTTACAACTTATCAAATCAAAGTATAGGCCCCAACAAAAAAAAAACTAGAAATCATCAAAATTATTGGCTATTTGATAATAATCGGGGGAAAATAAAACAGGAACGTTGTGTATGATAAGCTTCTACCTCTTGAGTCAGCTTAAAAATCAAGAATAACTAGAACATTAAAAATATTAAGTTTACTAATTAACTTCAAATTCAATAGTCTGATGTCGATAAATATTATGTCAGCGTAAAATCATACTTTCGTTAAATTAGGAAACATTTCACAAACATAATATTATCACAAAATATTTAAAAAAAAACATGTCCATTATTGTCCATTGCAGATTCACTGGAGCCAAACTCACTCATGCATTACATTAACAAATACAGACGAATATATCGATGTAAACCAACAGCGCAATTATAGTATAAATCTTAAGCTATGGTCCGAACAGAATTTCCATTAAAACCGGCGGTAAAAGGATAGCATAACTATTACTAGCTTAGTCCATAAGTAACTTAGTCTGAATCAGTTATGTTACGAAATTTGAAAAATTAATACAGCTTGCGTATATGTCGGAATAAAATAGATACCGTCGTAGAAAAGGGGCAGGAATGCGTAGCAGCGTGTCGATCTTATCACTCGATTGTTTTTTTATAATTTGAACATTAGAAATCGTCACATAATGGATGTTTTCAAAACGCTAGTCTTCGAATCTTATAGAGTGAACCCCTGTATCGATCGCGCCGCCGCGATATGAGCCCCTTTTTTTCTTAGTCTTCTCATGCTTGAACGACTTGCCACGTGTGTGTTTCAAGTCTTGATTAGCACGCTCACCCCATGACCCGCGTGAACCACTCTAGAAAATAAATTTCCAACATTATTACTTGCAATAATAGATTGTACAGTAAGCAACTGTGTCGCCGACTGTAAACAAAACTATCCATCGAATCTTTTTAAGCAGTAATTTACAAAAAAAAAATAAAAAATGAGATGTGCATTCAGTAGTCTAGCATAAAGTAGAAAAAAAATGTTTGCCTCACCTATTTAATCAAATACTATTTTTTTGTTTTGAGAATCCCCACCCTCAAAACTTTTTCTATCATTGAAACCTCCTTTGTTGAACCCTCCCCTGTCTCCTCCCCAGGAGTTACGGTCCCCGCGACCTCCACGGCCTCCTCTACCTCCGCGATCACCACCGCGGCCTCCCCTGTCGAATCCGCCGCGCCCTCCCCTGTCGAAGCCTCCGCGACCACCCCTGTCAAAGCCGCCCCGGCCGCCCCTGCCGCCACGTCCGCCTCTATCATTGAACCCTCCGCGGCCTCCACGATCTCCTCCACGGCCTCGGAATCCTCCTCTACCCCTATCATTGAAACCCCGACCCCGATTGAATCCACCACGTCCACGCTGGTTCCAACCTCCAGACTGATTGCCTTCCGTTTCCTCGTCGTTTTCTCCGCCTTCTTGGCTTTCACCCTCCTGATTGAGAGAGAAGCACTATATTATAACCAAGACAACCCTATGTGATGCTGATGAACAAGTTATTCCATAAAGTAAATGCCCAAAATGTTATAGCAAGCCACTGGCAATGAAGCCATGGGCGAAAATGTCCAAGTTAGGCATAACATGGAGTTGCCTTGGCTTCTCAAACTTTGGGGCATTTACCTTGGCGTCGAATGAGTTATCCTTAAGTCTAGGATCAACTTCTACAGGTTTTGATGCCACTCGGCGGAAGGGAGCTGGCTTACCCGATCCATTCTCTTTTTCGTTGGGAGTTGACACACTAACTGTACCCTAAAATTTATTTCAGCGTTAAAGTCCGTATAAAATAACCAAAAAGTGCGTGTGGGACTATGCAAACTGAAGAGTTTAGATAGTTGGGATGAATTTATCCCAAGAACAAACTTAACATTGTAGTTGAAAAACATGTTCTCCCACACATTCTAACTGCAAATGGTGCCTACAGTATTGCGAGATTTACCTGTTATTTTAAGACCATAGATTTCTAATAAGATTTCCTGTAATCTATGAGTAAAGAACCATTTGAAGTATTTTTTTTCAAAATTGTCGGCTAAGTAGTTCAGAGTCAATTATCATCAATTTACTTATGTCACACTGTAACAGTTTGGAAACTTTTTTTCTTTAATTTTCTTATTTCCTCCTAAAAGTGACCCCATATTCAGAATTCAGTTATTTTGTTTGGGTCACAGAAATAAATGTGTACAAAATTTCAACTTAATCAGTCCATTCGATTCAGGGCAAATTGGCTGTTACAGACGGACAGAATGACAAACAAGTGATCATACAAAGGGTTTTTCTTTTTGAGGTATGGAACCCTAAAAAAGACATGGTGTGAAGTAAAATTATAGGCTATATTTGAAATGGCCTATCTATTATGGCAACAGCCCTATACCTGTTGCAATATTCACAACCCAAAATACCATGAATGCTCATTAACTAGATTTGATTTCAAAAGATACAAAACCAATTGGGTATGATTTCAACTTCATTCTTTGCCTTATAGCAGTCCACTGATGGACAAAGGCCTCTCCAGTTGCAAGTCACACGAGCTGAGATCCTCAGCCACTTAATTACTATATTAATACTAGCCAACAGGTAATAAATGTCACTCCAACTAGCCTGTAAGTATCATAAACTTATTTGAATGTTTACCTTTACGAAATTATTGTAGGGCTTCTTGGCAGGTGCACCTGAATCTCCTCCTGATGCTTTCCTCTTTTTCCCTGGTTGAAATCCATTTTCAGCCTGGAACATAGTTTAATAGAATAATGACAATGTTTTTGTGTTTACTAGGATCTGATTTGAGTGGTGTTTAAAACTAAATTACTTCAATCACTTGAATCGCTCAAAGCCACATGATTCTAAATGCCTTTCATTTTTTTTCTACCTAATTACCTGATCATTGGATTCTGTCTTTGCCACTTTAGCAGGAGGAGCATCTTCATCACTATCATCACTGTCATCAGAAGACTCTGCTTTCTTGGCTGCGGGTTTTTGTGCTGGTTTCTGTTTTGGTTCATCGTCATCACTTGAATCATCATCTGAGGACTCTTGTTTCTTTGCAGCAGGTTTAGGTTTAGCTGCACTAACAGGTGTCTTTGGAGCAGGCTTGGACGGCTCCTCATCGCTGTCATCACTATCATCTGAAGATGATGCCTTTTTAACAGGTGCCTTTGTTGGAGCTTTAGCTGGCATCTTTTGAACTGCTTTAGGCTTATCTTCTTCACTGCTATCATCACTATCAGATGACGACTCTTTTTTAGCTGAAGCCTTAATTGCTGGTTTCACAGGTGTGGGTGTAGGTTTCTGGAGTGCCTTCTGTGGTACTTTTTTATCTTCATCACTGTCATCACTGTCATCTGAGGATTCTTGCTTTTTTGCAGCCTTAGCAACGGGTTTAGCTGGGGTGGCTTTTGGAGCAGGTTTAGCAGGTGTCTTAGGTTTTTCATCTTCACTAACATCACTGTCATCAGAAGAAGACTCTTGTTTCTTGGCTGGTGTAGCTTTAGCTTGAAGTTTAGGTGTAGGTTTTGCAGCAACCTTTGGTTTTTCATCTTCACTGCTGTCATCGCTATCTGATGAGTCTGGCTTCTGTTTTGGAGCAGGTGCCTTTGCTGGAGTCTTCTTTTGAGGTTTGGGTTTCTCATCTTCACTGCTGCTGTCATCATCAGAAGATTCTTGCTTCTTAACAATTTTGGGTGCAGCTACATTAGGTTTTACTGGTTGTTTTGTTGGTTTAGATGTAGCATTGTCTTCACTACTGTCACTATCATCTGATGATTCCGCTTTTTTAGCTGGAGTAGCTGCTAGTTTGGGCTTGACCTAAAAAACACATTTATTTGCAATTTGATCTCAATTTAATTACATTTTAATTTATTGAATTTTTTATTGTATTCAGAGGTAGTGACGAATAAATAAAGTTTAAAATCATAGTGATTCATTCACAAGTTCTCATCATTATAAGTGTTAGATTACCAAGGCAAATTTTATTTTAGTTCAAACTTACTTGTGTTTTTGGTTTTTCATCCTCAGAGCTATCAGAGTCTGAAGAGTCTTGTGTTTTTTTTGCAGCGGCAGCCTTGCCGTTAACTTGTGAAACTGTTTGTTTTTGTGGCTTCTCATCTTCACTGGAGTCATCATCAGAGCTAATAAGAGGGGACTAAATTAATTACAGAACATACTAGATTTTTAAGACATGAAAAATTTCAACTAAATTATACAGGAAACTCAACCCATCAAAATGCCATAATCTGGATGGATAAGACAGATGATTAATTTTGTTGAAACTTATAAGCTGAAAAGCACTTCCCCGGCAGAAGTGTATCGCTTTATTTCAACAGTGATAGGTTAACTGTTGTACTGTTAACCTTTAAAATCCAAAACAATGTGATCATAACCTTAAAAGCATAAATATTTAAATCACCTTTCAGCTGCTGGTTTTTTAGGCTTCTTGACTTTATTATATTCCTGGATTATTTCTGTAAGTGAAGGCAGGCCCTTGACACGAGGTTTCTAAAAGAAAGGAAAAATATTGCCCAACATTAAAACGATTCTTCCAAGTCTCAAGAGGACTTGGATTAGTTGGATTAGCTATTAGGCTAGGCTTAGCCTTAAAGATAAGATAGAAAAAAGAGGTAATAGTTTCTATCGCTATCTGCCAGTTAAAATTTTAAAATATACCACGGTACTTCGAACCGAAGGAGCTAGATTTTACAAAATGTCGCGTAGAAGAATTAAAATGTCCGTCGTCATGTGGCGATTGATTTTTATTATATTCGTATATTAGATATCCCAAACTGCTATCGAATTACTAGATGAACCAAACAATAAAACAACTGTTAGGGCAAAACATTGTCGCAAAGTTTTCGAGCACGTGTGGTGGCCGGCCACACGTGGTTTTTTTGGTGATGACTGATAGTGATGATGGAACTTACCGCTTTCGTTTTCTTCAAAAAGTCTTGAGCTAGCGATTTGTCTATATTTTGTAGAAATTGATGAACTATTGAAATAGCTTCAGTTTGCACTTCTGCGGGGACCCCCATTTTTGCAATTTTAATCAAAACTTAGTAGCACGGCAAAGCAACGCCACCGTTTGTCACAGACCGCACGGCGCACGCACAGATTAAAAATAAAAAAAGAACATGTCAACTGGGGTTGCAAATTAATGTAATGCGAAAATGCAAGAAACAGTGCTACCATTTAATTTAAAAAAAAATTGTATAGCGGCGCGGCGTATCGTAACCAATAGGGATAAAAACTGCCACTTGCACTTCAGATGTCGCTACTACTCAGTGTCTAAGAATTTGACAGGTAGCTGTCACTATCCGTACATTTTTTGTAAACAAGCGACTTCTTTTACGCATAATTATTAATACCCCGTTGCGCAGTTGTGTAACTGCACGAATACAGTCACCGATGTATTTGCCAAAGATGTTAGAAAATGAAAAATGTGGAAGAAAGCTATCCGAAAAAAAATTGGAAGCCTGATATTTCGGCGAGACTATGTGCTATTCTTTTGAAACCTGAAGACTTATAGGGGAGAAATTCGTATACAGGTGATGCTCCCAAGAGAACTAAGTGTGTTTTCTTTACCTACAGGCACGTTCGTATTAGAGCAGTGCTAGAATTAATATCTCTGAAGTTTTTCAGTCAGGAAGATTATTCATTGACTCGATCTTCATTATTCTACTACTAACTATAATGTCAAAATTATAACTACAATGTCAAAATCACCACTAATAATGTCAAAAGACAATAACCAAATATGCGATGCCTGTCCTTCCCCAATGCCATTGCCAAATTTTATTGAAGTCTGTAGTGGTTTAGGCGTGAAAAGGTAACATACAGACAGAGTTACTATAATAATAATAATATTATATATCTCGACTTAGCACACGAGGTTGTCGACATGTGGAATGTGCGCTCGGCTATCATTGTGCAGATCGTCGTAACGGCCAATGGCCTGATGGCCGAAAGCCTCGACCAACATCTCTCGGGGCTCCTCGATACGGCTCGTATTGTGAGGAGGTTCCTGTCTCTGCCGCCCTAACCCTAACCACCGGTAGCTTGGACCCCACTCCCAATACCGGCGGAACACTAATTTGTATATTTTTAAATGTTTTATAGTTTTTAATTCTAATATTTAAAAATATAATTTATATGTATATAGTGAAATAAAGGAAATAATATAATATTATTATTACTAGCTGTTGCCCGTGACTTCGTCTGCGATCCAGGATGAAAAGTAGCTTATGTCCTTCTCCAGGTCATAGTCTACCCATGGGCCAAACAAAAATCCGTTTTGCCGTTTTAGCGTGATAGCGTAACAAACAGACAAACAAACTCACTTTTGCATTTATAATAGTAATATATGTGTATATATTTAAATATATAATATATATTCATTTATATAATATTAAGATACTAGTATTAGTATGGATAGTATAATATGTAGTGTATATAGGTATGGATTGTCATACTAGTGTGCGTTTGCACTAGCGAAACATTCACTAAAAACATGTTTAAATTAAAAAAAAATGTAAATGTTCGATACAATGTCTGACAGGAAATAGGGATTTCAAATGATTTTAGGTGAATGTTTCGCCAGTGCAAACGCACAGTTATTAAAACTGGAAGACCCGCTGCCGTACTCCTCCCGCAGTACTTTAGTCTGTGTGTTTTGTTGCAGCTTTAGTTCTCTATTTCGCCACAACCATTTAGTTCCATGTCGGACTGTATATACTGTGTCCCTCAACTCTATCATTCTTTTTCTAAGTGAATCTGTGTGCCTTTGCCTACTGGTGTATTTTATTTATATGATGACAAGTAGCAGCACCAGCACCGATAACTTTGGTTGACGATTTATTTTATGAATTTTGTTTCTAATAAATTATCTTATTAATTGCTGTGTGTTATGTAGGAAGGAATGTGAATAACCAGTCATCATCAACAGTGTACATACTAATTAAAATCGTACTTATCAGAAGTTACTTATTATATTGTGATGTGAGCTGACATGTTTTTAGATGTTTGCTTTGTCGATGTCCAATGTGATCCGAAGAAAATCTGTGAATATAAGTAGGCTCAATTGAGCGTTAAAAAAATAGTAAACCACAATGCCTGTTCAGCAAATTAATGTGAAAAACTCGTCGGATATTGAAAGTTGGGAATGGGGAGGTGGATGTGGCCGAGAGGTGATACGGACGGGGTCAGGGAGCAGCCGCACGTCATGTAGCAACTCCAGCGGAGATATTTGCCGCATATGTCATTGTGAGAGCGAACCTCACAACCCCCTACTGGCACCATGTTATTGTTCAGGTCAGTCAAAATATATTTACATGTTACATGTACCTACCTTACCAAGAAGTCCTACATGGATCATACGAATTACACAGCTGTTCTCTGTTTACATAATGTTATTTGACACAGTTAAATATAAAATTTAACTTAAGAAGAGAGCCAATTACTGTGAAGGGCAAATGTTTAGATGTTAGTAAGAATAATTGAAAATCAATAGCATTAAAATAAGCAAGATAAACAAAGTGGGTGGTGCTTAAAGTTTAGCAGATTATATTATCTCTAAAACTAACCAATAATAACATACTATTTTACTGAAAACATTAATTTGTAACTTGAATATATCAATCAAGTTTAATTCTGTTATAAATATGCTTAAACTGATTAAATATGGTTTAAAAAAAGGGATGTATAATGTTACAAAGCATTATTTTTTACTTAGGTATTATAAATAGTGAGAAGAAAAGACATCCTGAGATACACACTCTTGTAGTCTTTTTACAATAATAAACAAACCTATAACATAATGAGACTACTTTTGAGGTAAATTGTGGAGAATTGTTATTTCCTTCTATAGTTCTGAATATAATTGAGAACCAAGAGGCAAATCTAACGAGAATACAAATACAGGTACAATATTCCCAATAAAGAATAATTTACAAGCTTATAATTAAATATATTTGTGTGCATCCTACACATACATTGCAATAAAATTACTTAGGTATAGTAAATTATCCTCTTGTGACATACATGTCAGGTTTCTAGTATCTAAAACTTGTTTATTTATTTTAAATCGAATAATAAGTTCATATAGGTGCATTATGCAAAATCATCGCTAATATCAACAATTAGCAATGTTAGGAACTTTGCAGTTACTGAAACTATCAGTATTACATATTTGTACACTGCTCAGCAAATCACATTATGCATTGTTTATTATTTTACTTCCATTGTTTATTTATTGGGAACATTTTTAAGAATCTTTTTGAAATAATTGCACCATTCAGGGGTAAAATGTAGGAATAAACATTTACAGAACCTTGGGAAATATTCAGAAAGTCCTAGTCCTTATTACTTGACACTTGAATGATAGGTTGATTAGGATCAATTAGGCACTTAAAAGGCATTTTTGTACATCAAAATTTACAAAAAAAAAAAAACAATTGATTCTAGTTTCCCCCTCCAAAAGGTAGTTTTTTGTTGTATATACCTAATGACTACTGATTTGGTTATGTATGCCACAGTAATCAATGGACAACAATTCAAGTATTATTACCAACAAGGTATGCCAAATGACAAAGCAAGAAAAAGAAACAGTAAAAGTTTTCTATGATTTCATATTTAGTAAAATATTTGATAGTCTCCTAGTGAAAAAACTGGAAAAGGCTGAAATACGGGAAACTGCGCTCAACTTAGTAAAAGACTATCTCTCGCATAGAAAACAAAAAGTTAGAGAGTAGGAGAGGTTACCAGTGATCAAGCAGAGGTATCATTCGGCGTTCCACAGGGAAGCGTACTAGGCCCGACACTCTTCCTGGTGTACGTTAATGATCTCTGCAACATGAACATCAATAATGCAAAGGTCTTCTCATACGCCGATGATACTGCGATAGTTTTCTCTGGTAAATCCTGGCACGATGTGAAACAAAAAGCCTCAGGCTCGTACCTGTCGCATGGCGCGAGGTGAAGGTCATTTTTATACCCAAACCTGGCAAAACCGACTACACGCAACCCAAGGCTTATAGGCCCATAAGCCTCACATCCTTCCTACTGAAAACCCTCGAGAGACTCTGTGACAGGCACATCCGAGACGGACCTCTCCGGGTAAAACCACTACACAAACAACAGCATGCGTACTCCACAGGCAAATCAACGGAATCAGCGCTCCACAGCGTGGTTTCCAAAATTGAATGTGCAGTGGATCACAAGTGCTCGGCACTGGCTGCCTTCATTGACATCGAGGGCGCCTTTGACAAAACCACGTTCAACAGCATAAACACGGCCCTCGACAGACACAGCATAGACTCGACACTGAGTGGCTGGATCACCAACATGCTCAAACTAAGGGCTGTACAAGTCACAGTAAATGACACTACGAGAGCCATCGTTGCGAAGGGATGCCCGCAAGGGCCTCTCGCCTCTTCTATGGAACCTGGTAGTAGACAGCCTCATCAAAACACTCAACGACAAAGGTTATTTCACCGTAGGCTACGCTGACGACATAACCATAATAATTAACGGCACCCACGAAAACACTCTATGCAACCTCATGCGTCATGCCCTGAAAATAGTAGAAGAATGGTGCAACAAACACCAACTCTCAGTAAACCCTACAAAAACCGAACTGGTTCTCTTTACGAAGAAGAGGAAACTGACAACACTACAACTGCCACGATTCTTCGGAACAACCGTAAGCCTCTCAACTGAAACCAAATACCTGGGCATCTATCTGGACAAACAACTGAACTGGGCAAAACACACGAACTATATCACCACAAAAGCCAGCATATCCCTGTGGCAGTGCAAACGACTGCTTGGCCGGAATTGGGGAATCAGCCCCAAGGTCACCCACTGGCTATACACCACAGTTATCCGACCGATTATCACATACGGCTCACTGGTCTGGTGGCCCAGGACAGACCGGTGCACAGCCCAAAAAGATCTCGAAAAACTACAGCGGTTTGCTTGCGTCGCAATCACTGGTAGTATGAGAACTGCACCCACCGCCGCCCTACAGGCAATGCTGGGACTGCCACCTCTGCACCTCATCGTGCGGGAGGAGGCGGCCCTGGCCACCTTTAGGCTCCATTTAACAGGAACCCTATGCAACGACTCCAGAGTTAAGCACATACGCATTAAGGAGGATGCGATCAAACGTGAGCCAATGATGGCATCACCCTGCGACAAAGCCCCGAAAACACACCACTTTCAAAGACACTACAATATAACACTTACAGAAGAACAGTGTGACTACTCAGGCCCAAAAGAGATGAGAGTTTACACCGACGGATCAAAGACCGACTCAGGTACCGGAGTCGGAGTTTTCTCACATGACCTCAACATAAATATATCCAGACCGCTGGGAATGTTCAACACCGTCTATCAGGCGGAGTGTGTGGGCATCATACAAGCGGTCCACGCCCTAGAAGCCAGGAGGGTTACGGACAGCCACATACGCATACTCTCCGACAGCGCCTCAGTTCTCCAATCCTTACGGAAGAAATATACTACCTCGAAGCTAACACTAGAATGTCACGATGCACTAGAACAAATAACGGTATCTAGCCGCAACACGGTGACACTGCAATGGATAAAAGGACACAGCGGATCGCTAGGTAACGATGCGGCTGACGAACTTGCTAGACGTGGATCCAGCACGGCAGTCTGCGGACCCGAGCCTATCGTACCCATACCCTTCAACCAAATACGCAGGTGGCTGCAGAAGTTCACCCACACACAAGCGGAACGTTGGTGGACCTCGACACCAGGTTGCAGGCAGTCAAAGGAGGCTATGCCATCTTTGGACAGCAGGCTGACCAGGCGTTTGCTACGCCTGGACAGGAACGGCCTGCGCCTGGTGACGGGGACCATCACGGGACACTGTTCGCTAAACAAGCACTTCCATACAATAGGCATAACGGACAGTCCTCTGTGCAGGGCGTGCATGGAGGCTGAGGAGACCGTTGCGCACGTGCTCTTCGAATGTACGGGCGTCACCCAGATTAGAACAGAAACCCTCGGGTCACCCAAATCATACACAGACGTTCTAAACAGACCAGGAGACCTAATCAGCTTCTGGAGGGAGGTGGGCTGGTTGGAATAACCACCAAACGGCCGCAATGGCCCACGCACAATGGTCCACCTGACGGACTAAGTGCGGAAACCAAACCCCCTAACATAGAACATAGAACATAGAAACAAAAAGCTGAGGTGGGCATGGCCCAAGTAGCTAACTGGCTTAACAATAACCTGCTCACACTTAATACATCTAAAACAAACTACATATATGTTTTAGTATTAGTAAAAACACAATACCTAGTGAAGATTTTAACATAAAAGTTCATGTATGCGGTGATACTAATGATAGACACTGTAACTGTTCGGGTATTAAACAGGTCACACAGACATAGTATTTAGGTGTGATACTCGACCAACGGTTATCCTGGTATGCCCACCTTGATCAAGTCACGAATAGACTTAGGAGATTAAGCTGGATTTTCAAGACTCTCAGACATATTGTACCAAAATAAATAAATACGAACAGTAAACGAAACCCATCTAGAAACATATTAAATGAGATTTACGTGGCTCTAGTCCAGTCTGTCTTGATATATTGCAACCCCCTTTTTGGGTGGGGCTGCAAAAACCAATTTTATCAACGTAGAACGCGCCCAACGGGCCCTAATAAAGACCATGTATTTAAAAGAGACCTTGCATCAGATTAGTGATTTGCTCTCAGTTCGTAAATTATACATTATCCAAATTATTCAAAAAATGCAGAAAACCCTAAAATATGACTCAAGCAAAGCAACCCAGAGAAGAAAAGACCCAATTGCACAAATTCCCCATACAAAAACTGTATTTGCTGGGAGACAATACAATAAGCGATCAGCTTTTCTTTATAATAAAATTAACAGTAAAATTAACATATACCCAAAAAAATACTATGAATGTAAAAACACTTTGACAAATTGGATAAAATTACTAAATTATGATGACACGGAGGCACTCTTGGAACACATTAAGTAAAATTTGTACTGATTAGGTAGTAATAATCACACAACTTATTCACATCTTTATCTATAAACACCAAATGCATAACACACACACACACATCCACACAAATAAGATAAGTAATAAAAATAAAACCACTAATAACACTCAAGATATACATTGCAACATTATCACTATTAAGTATGATCATACTCAAACACACAATCATACACAACTTATCACTGAACACACACCTGCAAGCGAGGTTTTGTTCATAATTAAATTGTTACTTCTTGCAGACAGCATACTTCTGTAAATATATATACTTACCTATTGTTTTTGTAAATTCCTAGTTCATATTTTGTATTGCTTAGTTATGGAAGAGCGGAGTTCCCCAACACAGGCATTACTTGCTTACAGGGGAGCCCCAAACACAAAAATTATAAATGTAAAGTTTTTGAAGCAATAAACCATTTTGTATTTTTTGTATAGTTATATGTATTCAGTAAAGCTATTCTATGGTGACTCATTACAAAGTAAATTTTAATACTTGATATTAATCAGCAATCAGTATAATATAGCTTTTTTATGACTCCTGATTACATACTCTGCATTATAATTCATTGATGTAAAAGCATAATTTGAATCAGGGACATTGTATGTCTTTGATGCATCAGGGGACCCAGTTGCTGGAGTGGGCATTTGCATTTTTGGGCATCTAATGAACATCACCAATGCTGTGATGAATGTGGCTATCTACTGGGCACAAGTTATTTAAAAAGATCAATTGATTTGGAAAGAAGGAGTAGGTATAAAATTTAGACAGAGGTCAGAGTCAAAAAGAAAATAGGATCAAGTGGCAAAAAAGAATAATAAATTTTGCTGATAATTAAAAACATGGATGATCAGTTGTTTATTCTTAATTCTGACTCATGTAAGGAGCCTATAAAAATTAGGGAACTGAACTCTTAAGATCTAGCACATTATTTCCACAACCAATTAGGGTAAAATATGTTGTATTGAAGGTCTCACCTAATTGCTAGTGAAAATACTGTATCTAGTAATGTAAGCTTCATATGACATTGACATGGTCTGATAATAGCATTGCTAAATTGTGTTACATTTGCATAAAGAACACTGCAAAACTTACAAAAAAAACTACCTTTTTGTCTTCTTACTTAAGAGTCTTTACTCAAAACTATTTAAATAATAATAATACTTACGTGATCTACATACATAATGATGGAAATGACATTGACATAAAAATAACTTGTTACATAACTTAAGTGTTTCTATATTATGTTCAGTAATTATAATTGAATGATGTGTGTTGTTGCAGGAAGTTTGAAATATGTTCATCAGAGCTGTTTACAACAGTGGTTGACTGCATCGGAGACGAGGTCTTGTGAACTCTGCAAGTTTAACTTTATCATGCATACCAAAATAAAGCCATTTAATGAGGTATACAATCACAATCTATTTTCAATTTATATTTACTAGCCAATTTTATTTATTCTTCTGAATGTAAAGATGATCTCACATCCATTTTATTCCACCAATTATAAATAGTTATAGCCACTAACTGAGTCCAAACAATATAAGTTGTACAGTCAACCAAAGAGTTATTAACAGGCAAAATATTCATCTTTCCAACACACTACCAATATTCACTTTTATTGTGTATGTATTAAGCTGACACACACTGAAAAGAGTGATGTAAAAGACTTGACTACACAGCACACTCATAACCTCTATTATTAGGTTCAATTAACCTGCCCATATAATTATTTCTTCGTTTGATTGTACTGTTGATATAAAAACCAGAATAATTAAATCATATACGAAAAACCTGTTGTTTTTTTTATAATGCTTTGATGTACAATGATGACAGACTCGTTGGTCTGGTGGTCGCAAGCGCGATTGGTAAGCGTGACGGCCGGGGTTCGATCTCTAGGTCTGTCAAAGTGCTATTAGGTTTTTCCATTAGGAATATCCCAGTAGCAGCCTGGAGTCTGGTTCTGTGCCTAGTTGATGGCAATAAGCTCGCCTCCTATTACATGCGACTAAACATAACTGGAGAAATGTGGTTTTTACCACATCTCTACCCAACCCTTTGGGCAATACAGGCGTGATTTTATCTTATGTCATGTACAATGATATGAGTGGTGTTTGTTTCCAGTGGCGACTGCTGGAGATGTCGGGTGTGGAGCGTCGTCGGTTGTGCTGTGCCGTGCTGTTCCACTGTGTGGCCGCGCTGTGCGTCATGTGGTCACTGTTCGTGCTTATTGAACGGGCCGTGGAAGAGGTGAACCGCGGCATGATCGGTATGGATTCACAAATATAACTACATTCTTTTATTTTAGTTGTTAGTCTTTGAGAAACCAATTAGTAATGTCCCTTGTGGTTTATTTTCCGCAAAAATCTTTTAAGCAAAAAAAAAACCTCTTCGAAAAAAACACTACAAAGTGAAAAATCAAAAAACGTCGAAGTCGCCAGCAAAAAACGAAAATACAAAACCAAAGACACCGACTTAAATAATTTATAAAAAGATAATTTGATAACTAAAATGAATAAAACGTTTTTATATTTCACTTTTTAGTGGTGGTCCCTACACAAATTCGTATACCATTAATTGCTATTTAAATCGCAGTGATAGAAAGTTATTATAACATCATCAATTCAACATAAAATGGAAAAAATACGTATTAGTGAAACTAACTCAAAAACTACCCAAGCCAAGTTAATTAAATTTATATGGGACCACAAAGGAAGTTATACTCTATCAAACAAAAAAATAATTTTCCAAATCGGTACAACCGTCTTTGAGTAATCTCTAAATTGCTATAAATATGACCTATCTTTTGCGTGCTCAACCATTACTCTAGCATTAAGTCTCGTAGTTATCAGCGATTGAAATCTTACATGTTTTTGCCTGTCAGAAATATTGAACTTACTACCAGTACTCCGAGCGAAAAGACGTTTTCAAGTCAAAAGAAGATTCCGACGAACTGAGAACCTCCTCCTTTTTTTGAAGTAGGTTAAAAATATGAATATTTCAGGGAAATATTAACATTAACACAACTAATTTCATTTTTATGTAACGCAAGAAGTCGTGCGCACGCTCAATGGGATTTTCCATCAGAAAAAAAATTCAAAATTCCATACAAACTTTTATGCCTTATACGTGGGACTAATCTAGTCGTGGGTGAAGTCGCATCAGCGAGACCCTTTTCTTTCAGTTAGGCACTGAAAGAAAAGGGTCTCCTTTAATTTTCCAAGATCAATATCTTAGTGTGAGATCCTACTATATTTTTGTGAATACAAAAGCAAACCCAGGGCACATTCATCATAGTCAAATATAAAAGCGCGGAGTATATTGAAATAGTATGTTTAAAAAAAGTTTTTATGTGTAACCTACGTGATCTAATCTTTTACAAAAATAATGCCGTTCGAATCTTTGCTTTGCTAAAGTCCTCTTAAGAATTTGCAGTCGGTTTTTGAAGCTAACTCTGCTTCATTTAATAGTATTCCTAGCTACATATACATTGTAAATATTCACTAGCTAGCCAAAACTGTATAAAGTACTGTGATGGTTGAAAATGGCGGGTAAAGTTTGAAATTTGTGAATACTATAATAAGGGCCGTAACCAACAGCTCGGCTGGAACGATTTGATCCAGTATGTCCCTTGCTGCCCTCCCCCCAGCGACGCCCTTAGCAGAAGTCCGTAACCCACAGAGGGTGCTCTCAGCGTGTCGTCGTTTAGTTTAAGTTTTTTGGCTGGCTGGAGGCCTTTAAGGCGTCCACCGGATAGCCCGGTTAAGAAGTCTACAACCTCCTAGGTCGACCTGCGAGATGCCATGGACATAAAATAGCTCGGCGGACTTTTTATGTAACTGTCTAAGGGTGCGTTTCCAATAACGCGGAGACGTGCGGAGCTGAGCGGAGAGGTGCAGAAATCGTCCAATTACAGACGAGTCGACAGACGCGATGAGGATTGCAACAATTCTGATTGGTCGATCCCTGCAAGTCTCCGCTCGTCTCTGCTTCAGTGGAAACGCACCCTAACGGTAAAGACCCTCTGGTGTCCGCCGTAATATTAAGCTTCTAAAGAGATCCACCGCCAAAAGGAGATAGTACGCTGTAAAGCGGAAACTCTGGCCAAATCATCCAAGGACTTTCTGTGCTAACTGTCCGACGACGGTACTGACTCTAGCCAGTTTCCTATGTCCGTCATATTAAGCTGCCTAAAAGTTCCCGCCGCTGCTTTTGGACTTCATGTATCATCGCGGACACTGGCGCTCTTTTCGACCTTATTGCTTGGGCAATAAGGACCACTTTTCGACTTTATTGCCCAAGACCTTTTGATCTTTTTCGACCAAAAGGTCGAAAAAGGTCAAAAGGTAAGTCAGGCGCCAGTGTCCGCGATGGTGCATACATAAGTATATCACACAATAGTAGTAGGCGACTTACGAAGCGGAAGCTCTGCACAAATTATGTAAAAAATTATATTTTTTTTTTCTTTAAAACATATTTTTTCTTAGCTATTCTATGTAGTTTCTGTGTAAAATGTAACTTTGGTATCGTCCTGGTTTTTAGATGATTATTCCGAAAGTGCCTCAATGGTCTAGTGGTTCGCATGCACTACTTCTGAGCATGAGGTCCTGGGTTCGATTCTCAGGTCGGGCAGTGATATTGGGTTTTTCCGTTGGGAATTTCTCGGTACCAGCCCGGAGTTTGGATTTGTGCCCGGTTGATGGCAATAAGCTCGCCCCCTATTACATGGCTTAAAACATAACGGGCGATGGCTGTACCTACTATGGGTACACGTCTGCCTAACCCTTCGAGGAAACAAGGCGTGATGTTATGTTATGTTATATTCCTATAGTTAAAAATGTGTATTGTAGGAAATACTAGAATAACGTCTAAGGTCTTGTCCTATTTAAATGAGTTCAAAATTGTAACTTAGTGTCATGTTTTATCGATTTCATACAAAATATATCTATCCTTGTAGGTACAAGATTTCTTTGAATTAGCGAAAAATGGGTTCAATTCCTATTTTTATTAATATTGAATTGCTGTGAATCTGAGAGATTGAATTCATTATATCTTCCATTTTCTTTTACGCTCATTCATTCTATCAACTCAAATCAAACTGACGCGAATCTCTCGCGGGATTTCCCGCATTGTATCGCGTATTCACTTGCTTGTGTATGCCTCTGAATCTTCCATCCCGCTCAGTCACGCGAGCGAGTGACTATAGCGATCACCGGAACCGCACACACAGGTAAAAATGTTTCTCATTTTTGTGTTGCCATTTTTTGTAAAAACCGCAGGCCACACGTTCCATTCTGAATGTAAAATCAATTAAATTAATTATCTGTAGTAAAGCCTCGGTAAGGCTTATACTTAGTAGGGTTTTATAAGGTACTAATCGTACTATTTCGAGTTCATGGCGTTCGGCTTAAGTCACCCACAAGGAGGCCTCGCGCGAGGCGAGGCTGTGAGCAAGGGGTCGCTTCGTCCACGCCTAGCTACGCTACTGCCTATTTAACCCCATAAGGGGACAGATTTTCATAAAGCCTTCCTTAGTGCCCACCTTCGTTATAAAAGAACTCTTGTGCAAAGTTTCAAGCTTCTAGAACGAGCGGTTTAGGCTGTGCGTTGTCTGTCAGTGAATTAAAGATTTTTATTAAGTACAATGCAGCCGATGAATCATGGCCGGTCCGAACTTTGCGCAGAAGGCTGCGCAATAACATTTTTAGGCACCAAATGGTGACATGAGGCGAGTGAGTGAGTGTACATGCGCGAAAGTTCGGAGAGCCTTTGTTCACACCGGCCATGATTCATCGGCCGTATTGTAGATTGTACTTTTCTACACGAATTTAATAATGTTGAAAAGATTAATACAAGTTCCATACGGCGGTTATACGTACTCATTACGGTTTTTTTGGATATAGTATTAAGTTATTCACTGATTTACAGTTTGGAGCATTAAATGGGGCATATACAGCGTCAAAGTAAATTAGCCAGGGAAATTCCGCAAACATAATGGGTATCGCGATATCTAAGCACGACAAAATAGAAATTATGTTTTTTGCAGTCAATGACCGCTGGTAGTGTTGTTACTTGAAGTGCGAGTTGATAATAGTTATTTGTTATACAAGAGTGCAAAGTTGCTTTTTAACCGCGTGTTCAATTTTGATGACCGAGCAAGCGAAGGATTCTAAAATTGAATCACGAGCGCAGCGAGTGATTCAAAATTAGAATCCTGAGCGTTAGCGAGGGAATCAAAAGAGCACGAGGTGAAAAATCTTTGCACTCGAGTGCAACACGTAACTTTTCATTCCACCTCAGCGAGGAAATGACTAAATGCAAAAAAAAAAACGTTTACAATCACAAGATAGGTACACTTTTATTTCAGTTTAGGTATTAATTACTACATTATGACAGGTAAGTATTACAGAATAATCTTTAAATTATAACAAAATAATACTAAGGTATAATTAAGAAAATTTTAAAGTAACGTTGCTACAGTTATTTAAATTGAGTGTAATATTTTTGTTTGGTACTGTAATATTGGTGTTAGTCACTTGTGTACTGTTTTTCGGTAAACTATCTGTCATACTTAATAGTTGTACCGATTCATCGGATTCCCTTGGCGTGAATGTTGGAGAGAGAGGGAGATGGTTAGGTGTTTCATAACGGCTTATTTTTGATGTAGAAGGGCCAGTCCAAGGATCCGATTGAGGCTCTTTCAGTGTAATGGCTCCTACGATGCCTTCACATATTTTAGACTTATTTTGGATGGAATCCTCTATGTATCCCTCTACAACTGCATTGGACTTCCAGCCTCCGTGGCGCTTAAGGGACAGGAGATCAGCTCCGGAATCAGCCAAAAGTGTGGCTGAAGTTCGTCGGAAACAATGACCCGTGTACAACAGGGGTTCTGGAAGTTCAAGAAATGTTGCTATTTCTCGTGGGATACTGCCAATTTTATTAGTACCCATAGGCTGTCTAACACACTTTCCATTGCGATACTGTAGAAAAAATCGATTGATTGGAGTGTTAGGCGGGCGTAAGGCTTGATATTTCTCAACAATCGTTACGTATTCCTTGCGAATGACGAAGTTGCGGTCTCTTTATGTCTTTGTATTAGGTAAATTAATTAATAGTAAGTCATCTGAATGTTTCTCAATGTTTTTGACATTAAGTTGTGTTAGTTCATTAGTTCGACATGCTCCGTTTATTCCAATAATAAGAACAACCTGTAACGTAAAGAGTATTATAGTAGATAAATGAATAAAATTGATATGAACGCATAATTATGCCTATCAACATCTACTAAGTATACTATTTAATTGAGATTAATATACTTAAGTAGATACTGAATGTGCAACTGACTTACTTTTGCCGCCAAATATACGGAATCGGGTGCTTCGTTAAGAAACTTTTCAATATCAGATACTGTGAAAACCTTAGATTTTTTTGGTTGATGACCAGTTGAGGCTCTTTTTAAAAATGCCACTAATTTAGGATAGGTATCGATATGTTTGTCTTTTTTCATCTTTATTGTTGCTTTTAGCATCGAATACGTACTCCATAGAGTGCTTGCTTTCTTGTTCTCGGATAATTCTATAAAATATGCCAGCAAAACGTTTTCTGAGAAAGTTTTGGCTCCTTTTGCCGCCACGTGTTGAACATATCGTACTGTTTTAAATACTTCTCGCGTGATTATTGAGGGAGAAAGCTCATTTGCGCATTATTAACAGTTTCAGTCAATTCTGTTGGCGTCAAGCAAACTTCCTCGTCGCTAGAATCACTCATTTTAGTTTTTTCACTTGTTTTCAAGTTTCTTGTTTTTAATATAAGGTTTAACAATGACGTGAAAAAATGCCGCGTAAAGAACCGCGTACAAAGCAAATTGAAGAAAGAACACCAAGAAGGTTCCGAGTCTGAGTTTTTAACAAATTAAAAAAAAGTTGTATGATAATAGGTTGGGGAAAAAGTTTCTTCGTATTTTTTAAGAAAATTCAAAACATTTTTTAACATAGTATGTTTACATTTAACTAAAGTATGTAGGTACCATTTTGTTCGATAACTTTTTGCCATCTTGTAGGTAGGGACATGATCCCATTGCTATAGAAATTTTGGGACTTCTGATCAAAATACCGCGACAAGTGGTTTTGGCAGTCCTCCCGTGATGTTAACCTGACACTGCCTAAAGAATTCTGAAGAGACCGAAACAGGTGGAAATCTGAAGGTGCAAGGTCAGGACTATACGGCGGATGCATTAACACCTCCCAGCCAAACTCTCTTAATTTTTGCTGAGTGGCTAAAGATGTGTGAGGTAGCGTTATCATGATGAAAAACCACACCCCTTCTGTTGATTAATTCCGGCCGCTTTCTCTCAACTTCTTGCTTTAATCTCATCAGTTGTTCGCAGTAGAGTTCAGAATCGATGGTCCTGCCTGGTGGTAACAGCTCATAATGAATAATGCCCTTCCAATCCCACCACACACACAGCATCACCTTGTTGCGAGTTAACCCGGGTTTTGCCACAGTCTGTGAAGCCTGACCGGCCTTTGACCACGACCTTTTTCGCACGTTCTTGTCGTACGTGATCCACTTTTCATCACCAGTTATCAGCTTCTTCAAAAATGGTTCGGTTTCATTACGTCGTAATAAAGAATCACAAATGAGTACACGGTTCATTAGGTTTCTTTCAGTGAGCTCGTGAGGTACCCAAATATCGAGCTTTTTTGTGTACCCAGTTTTTTTTCAAATGCGCCAAAACTGTTTTGTGGTCAATTCCCAGTTCTTCAGCTACGTCGTAACTACTAATATGCCGATCTTGCTCCACTTTTTCAAAAATGGCATCCATTTTATCCGTAATAGGGCGACCAGAGCGACGTGCATCTTTGACATCAAAATTTCCGGATTGAAAACGCTTAAACCAAATTTGTGCTACTCTCACAGACACTGCACTAGGTCCATAAACATCGCAAATTTTTTTCGCGGCTTGCGTTGCATTTTTACCTTTTTTGTAGTAAAATTTTAAAATGTATCGAATTTCTTCATTAGATTCACTCATCTTGACAGTACGAAAAACAAATAAAAATCACACATTTTCCTAATTTGAATTTGGAATTATGTTCTTTAAAATTTAAACTTTCAATGATACCAAAACCAGCCAGATACACATAGTATAGCCAAAGAGATTTTATTACAAGTTCATACATACTATAATGCGAAAAGACTTTTTCCCCAACCTAATATATTCGGCACCATAGAGGTAGCAGTAAATAGGTTTAATGTTTTTTTTAATTCGTAACTTAGTGCACACGATGTTCTAAATTCAATTTACTTTATCCTCTAGAGAATAAAAACGGCTTTTCCACTCAGATATTGAAGATTAAAAATACTCTTTCCGAGATGGTGGGATGAAAAATCTTTTTTATCGTGTTGTCATAACTTTGTTTAAAATTAAGTAATGATAAGCGACTGCTTAACCATACATTTATTGGACGTTTAAACGTTTCTCATCCTTAAGTAACGTTTATAAATGAAGGCGAATATGTGTTGCTCAATAATGACGTACCTGTTTACACATGGTTAACGATATACTTTTGGTTATGGTACAAAAGAGCTACATTAGCTATGAAATGATGTACATCGGCAGTAGGTTTAGCCTTGACATACGCGAGAGATCCGTTTGTGAAGCTTTAAGTGCCAACAGTTTAATTGGATTGTATAAATATACAAAATACAATCAATCACAGCCCAATCAATATTAAGATATATATTAATATGCATAAATAATATATGTAGAAAAAAAGACGAAATGCAACACCATAATTTGATTAAACGTAAAGGTCACGGTCGGTCAATATATACGTGGAATATTCTATTTAAGATTATCGACCCAGCTGTCATCATTTGTAACGGGTTTAATAACAACTACTGGGAATACTAAATAACATTATGTATTCTCATACAATTTAAAATTTAGGCGAAAATACAGTAATTTGCTTTTTAGATTCAAACAAGTGTGATACTTTTGAACAGTCAGAAATGAAATATTAACCTGAATATTACCGCCTGAAAGTATGAAAGAATCAATTTTTCATGTTGACTAATTTATAATAAAACGATGACGTGTTTCAGCATGGCCTTTTTGGACGAAATTGGTAGTAGTAGCTGTGGGATTCACTGGCGGCGCCGTTTTTATGTATATACAATGCCGTCAATATCTGCATCTTTGTAACCGTTGGCGTGCTCACAACAGGTATTTTTGTCACTACATTTCTTATATGACTATACTTTTTTAAATTCTTTTGAAAAAATAATCTCAAATTATTTATTTTCTTTAGAATATTGTTAATTCAAAACGCGCCAGAGAAGATCCCGATCGGCGGCGGGTCCCCGCCGGTGCGCGTGAAGCGGCGCGAGCGCAGCGCGCGCGGCCAGGTCGTGGCCAACATCGAGCCGCCGCCGCCGCCCGCCGCCTACCACGAGGAGGACGAGAGCGGCGGCTTCGAGACCTACCGCGGCAACCCGCACCGCCGCCTGTCCGCGCTGGCCGACGAGCTCGTGCGCGAGCACGACGACGCGCGCCGCTCGTCCGACACGCGCCTGCCGCCCGAGGTGAGTGCCCGGTGAGCCCCGGCCGCCGCCCCGCCGCGCGCTCTGACGCTCCCGTGTCCGCAGGGCGGCGTGTACCACATCAGCGTGGACCCGCTGGAGGCCGACATCCGCTCGCTGCTGGCGCTGGAGGCGCGGCGCGCGGCGCGGGCGGCGCGCTCGCTGCCCAACCTGCCCGACCTGCCCAACCTGCCCGACCTGCCCGACCTGCCCGAGCTGCGCGCGTCGCGCGAGTCGCTGCTGCCGCCGGCCGCGCCCGCCGCCTCCTGAGGCCCGCTGCTGCTGTACCCGGACGACACGGTGTACTAGCGGCCGCGCTCCAAGTGATCGGTGCTGTGCGTTATGCGACGGTGTTGCGTGTACATAGTGACGTGGATAATGTAAATAGTAATTATCATAATAATAGTTCAGGCGTCGCTCGTTTAAAGCCACCGTATGACCGCCCGTTAGATACTTATTCCTTATCTTTGCATTTTGTACCGTTACGTCCATATGTGTACATAGCGTAAACAAATTTTACTCCGTGTTTTTTTCGTAATAGCAACATAAGTACCTAAATTAAGATTTGATAGTAGACAGCTTGCAAAATAGGGTATAATACTGTTGCCAGGGGTAATGATTTATGCCTAGTAGAAAATTATCCATATACTTTAATCCCAACCATATTTAATGTTGTAAAGATACTCCAGCCTTCCAAAAACATTTCATATTTTGAACTCCACGCTTCTGAAGTTCAGCATCAAAATCACGAGTCTTGAGTTGGTGACCCAAATGTCAGACAATGTACAAATATCGCGAAGCATGTGCCGCAAGATTTTCATAAGCTCATGTACAGTCAAGTCTTTTATACCTTCGTCTTTTTCAAATTCTTTCCTTTATCAAGTCAGGTAACATTTTGAAGCTACGACACTGAGCAGACTCATACAAAGCTATATTTAATTACTTGATAACGAACCATCAAAATAGCAGACACAATGACCAATGTCGAGTTGACATCAACCTAAAACCTTTTTAATGGCCTTGAAACATAAATCTATTTTAATTTTATTTAATCATCACAGTCTGAGTGCACGGTGTGTTACATGTAAATAAAATAGCTGTAAGTAATACTTAATGGGAAATATTAAACTGTGTGCCGACAACATTTTTGAACATCAAATGATGAATACCTCTTTAAATTATTGCGCTTCTTTTAAATTTTTGATCTTTTTAAAAACTATATGTACCTACTTCTAAAGTTGGTCAGCGGAAAATCCCCTTTGTGATCTTTTTATTACGGTGCTAATCTAAATCTAATTGATCTTTGTGATTTTTAATTGATGTTCCAATAAACTATGTACGCTTTTTTTAAACTATTTTTACCTCTTTATATCCAATCTGCCTTCTTAAATATATCTTCTAGTAATTGCCAAATAGTTCACGGTTTGTATGGTCTATATTTTCGGTGCCGGATCTTGGGTTTTAATTTTGACCTCATTATCGGCATTAAAACCCTGGCAAACCAAGAAAAACGACACCCATAACGGAAAATGTGAAAATCGTAACCGCCAACTTGAATTTTCATTTTGATCTCACTATCGGTATCAGCGCCTTCGAAAACCATGAAAACGATAGCTATGACGAAAAACATGAAAATGTTGCGTGGTCACCATCTTGAATTTTCATTTAGATCTCACTATCGGCATCAGCGCCTTCGAAAACAATGAAAACGATAGCCATGAAGAAAAATTTGCACATTTTCGTGCTGCCATCATCAAATGGATTTTTTTTTTACAACTATCTCATTGTTAAAATGTTATTTTTTTTTTACAATTATCTGTTGTTTTTTTTTTAATATAATGTTTTTTTTTTACTATTATCTCATTGTTGATTATTTTCATGGATCATTATAGATTTAAAAGGGTGACATAGTATAATGCACATTTCATATTTCCAGTGGAACAAAACAGATTTTGAGTTTACTGTAGGTTGCTTCCCTAACATAAGTAATGTCAATGCAGATGTAAAACGTCAAATTTAAACTTAAATGCAGAAAATGTCAGTGAATACTCATCGGGATGAATCTAAATAAAAATGCAAGTTGTCCGACTCAAACCACGTCAAATTAACACTAAAATGAATTAATTAAAGAACAATAAAAAAAAATATACATAAAATGCATAGAACAATGCAATATGTCAGTGTCAATGCACTGCCAAATGTAGGTCGCATCCAAAGTGCAAATACGCGAGCCTACTGGCTAACTTATTGTAATAAATATATTTAAAAACCCATGTACGTCCACCGTACATTTACCAAATTCCATGTAATTGCAGGAAGTTTCTGATTGTTTAAAGTTACACCTGTAGACGACTGGTTTTATTTCGGACGCACAAATTGATCAAAATAAAGATTTTGGATTTGTTTGACGTCCACAAAAAGAAGCGCAAATATTATATTAGAGAGTACAATAGTATTTTGAGAACCTCAAAAATGGGTATTATTAGGGGTTCGATTAAATATATGCCATTCTTAATGTTGAGTCAATAAAGCAGATTTCATTGTGCAATGAGCAGACAAAAATAGCCTTTCAGGTGACGAACGTATTTTGGCTGAGACTGTACCTCACGTACTCACATGATTCAAGGCATTCTAGCCACATGCCTCGCGTTGTTCGTTTATTATGCTAACATTATATATAGTCCTCCAGACCGTATTTCGGCCACGGCGGCCAATCTCATCGGAGAATAGCCTTCGGCGCGGGATATATTATAGTGCAGGCGTGTGTGCGCAGACACAGGTGCACTCTCTCTTCCCTCACTCTCATAGTCCGATGGGACGGCAATCCGACACGACCGGACAGAGATCAGGCGAAGGACCAACGGCTTAACGTGTTTTTTGCGGCACGGGGGTATCACACCGCCAACTTCCAAACTCTGGGCTGTTACTAAGATATTCCTAATGGAAAAACCCAATAACACTCTGCCCGACTCGGGAATCGAACCCAGGACCCCACGCTCAGCAGTCGCGTTTGCGACCACGAGACCAACGGGACAGCTAACATTATAATATTAAAATAAAAGTCTTTAGGATCTTTATAAATCTGCTAGAGTAACCAAATTAGATGCTGGGCGGACGGTTGTAAAAGTGCATTTCCAATTCCAAATAAATTTACCATGAGAATTTATGTTTGTTTTGAAATGAAGCAACTCTCACACACTAAGTTCAATACGTTAATTACGAGTGTGAAGTTCTGTCATTGCGATTTATGATTATTTTTTTATTTTGTGTGCAATCTTTTATATTAATTATACATACCTAATCGTCGTATTCGACTTCACGGCTAACGCACTCCTGCGCTGACGCTTATTGTAGGTTATCGCTATAATCCAAACCCAATTGATAACTTATCACCTGTCGGGTTTTATCAAAGAAAATTAACAAAAAGTACTTCAATACATTTATGTCTTTATTTAATATACAGAGTGGAGTTGTAATAGGGCAGTACCTAATGTTATGTCGACCATGAATTTATATGCTTTCCAGGATTATTCAAAGTTATTATCTTTATTGTGTTTATTAGAAATTCCAACCTGTCAATGTCCGTTTTAGTACTAGTACTTATTCACGTAGAACGCTGACGAACCGGCGCCGATAGCCAGCGCTTTTCAGCGCAGGCAGTTTTCGATGCGATGGTTCGCGCTGTTTTGGCAAAAAGTAGGGATGTAACGATTCCGATGCCGATGTATCGGCATCGCCGATTATACACACATCAACACGGTCTAGGGATATTTTTAAAAAAGCGAATTACTATCAATGTGTTAATTATTTATATGACATGTATATATTTAAACCACGTCAAATTAACACTAAAATGAATTAATTAAAGAACAATAAAAAAAAATATACATAAAATGCATAGAACAATGCAATATGTCAGTGTCAATGCACTGCCAAATGTAGGTCGCATCCAAAGTGCAAATACGCGAGCCTACTGGCTAACTTATTGTAATAAATATATTTAAAAACCCATGTACGTCCACCGTACATTTACCAAATTCCATGTAATTGCAGGAAGTTTCTGATTGTTTAAAGTTACACCTGTAGACGACTGGTTTTATTTCGGACGCACAAATTGATCAAAATAAAGATTTTGGATTTGTTTGACGTCCACAAAAAGAAGCGCAAATATTATATTAGAGAGTACAATAGTATTTTGAGAACCTCAAAAATGGGTATTATTAGGGGTTCGATTAAATATATGCCATTCTTAATGTTGAGTCAATAAAGCAGATTTCATTGTGCAATGAGCAGACAAAAATAGCCTTTCAGGTGACGAACGTATTTTGGCTGAGACTGTACCTCACGTACTCACATGATTCAAGGCATTCTAGCCACATGCCTCGCGTTGTTCGTTTATTATGCTAACATTATATATAGTCCTCCAGACCGTATTTCGGCCACGGCGGCCAATCTCATCGGAGAATAGCCTTCGGCGCGGGATATATTATAGTGCAGGCGTGTGTGCGCAGACACAGGTGCACTCTCTCTTCCCTCACTCTCATAGTCCGATGGGACGGCAATCCGACACGACCGGACAGAGATCAGGCGAAGGACCAACGGCTTAACGTGTTTTTTGCGGCACGGGGGTATCACACCGCCAACTTCCAAACTCTGGGCTGTTACTAAGATATTCCTAATGGAAAAACCCAATAACACTCTGCCCGACTCGGGAATCGAACCCAGGACCCCACGCTCAGCAGTCGCGTTTGCGACCACGAGACCAACGGGACAGCTAACATTATAATATTAAAATAAAAGTCTTTAGGATCTTTATAAATCTGCTAGAGTAACCAAATTAGATGCTGGGCGGACGGTTGTAAAAGTGCATTTCCAATTCCAAATAAATTTACCATGAGAATTTATGTTTGTTTTGAAATGAAGCAACTCTCACACACTAAGTTCAATACGTTAATTACGAGTGTGAAGTTCTGTCATTGCGATTTATGATTATTTTTTTATTTTGTGTGCAATCTTTTATATTAATTATACATACCTAATCGTCGTATTCGACTTCACGGCTAACGCACTCCTGCGCTGACGCTTATTGTAGGTTATCGCTATAATCCAAACCCAATTGATAACTTATCACCTGTCGGGTTTTATCAAAGAAAATTAACAAAAAGTACTTCAATACATTTATGTCTTTATTTAATATACAGAGTGGAGTTGTAATAGGGCAGTACCTAATGTTATGTCGACCATGAATTTATATGCTTTCCAGGATTATTCAAAGTTATTATCTTTATTGTGTTTATTAGAAATTCCAACCTGTCAATGTCCGTTTTAGTACTAGTACTTATTCACGTAGAACGCTGACGAACCGGCGCCGATAGCCAGCGCTTTTCAGCGCAGGCAGTTTTCGATGCGATGGTTCGCGCTGTTTTGGCAAAAAGTAGGGATGTAACGATTCCGATGCCGATGTATCGGCATCGCCGATTATACACACATCAACACGGTCTAGGGATATTTTTAAAAAAGCGAATTACTATCAATGTGTTAATTATTTATATGACATGTATATATTTAAAAGATACGTTATTTAATATTCTACCATTTTTTAATAATGGTTAAGGTACTTCGATTAAAATTTCAGGATTTTATGGAAAAAAAATGAAGCATAGACGGAAACCGTATATGAATTAACTTTTAATTTATGAGTAAAAACTGAAAAAAAGGTGCGCAAAAAGTTGATCTTCTGTAGCCAGATTTTCAGGAACTTCCTTCAGAGCTTTTCTTTGCAGCATATCCCACGCATGCTCAATGGGATTTAGGTCTGGCGATTGAGCAGGCCAGTCTAAGGCCCTAACATTGTGTGTATGTAACCAAGCTGCTACCGTTCTCGCCGTGTGTGCCCGGGCATTTGTCAGTTGGACGTATCGTTCTGCCGTCATATTGCCCCGCACCCAAACGAGATCCGTCCGTCCTCCAAGACGAATTCCTGCCCAAACCATAATTGTTCCTCCTTGGTATGGGTGAACTTCCTGAGGGTTCTGAAGACGGCTCCATCGTCCAGGAACTCGCCAAACACGCGTCCTTCGTGAATCTGGATGGAAGCCGAACCTGGATTCATCCGTGAACAGCACATTGGACCATTGCTCACGGCCCCAGTCCACGTGGTTCCGAACCCATTCTAATCGTCGTCCACGATTGCCTCTCCGTAAAGGTGGGACCCGGAGTGGTCTACGAGAGCGTAGATTGCTTTCATGCAGTCGCCTTCTTACAGTTTGGTCACTCACAAGCACTTGGTGTTCCACTCGCAGCCTTTGGACCAATTGAGTCGCCATTGCATTTGGTTGAGCTCGCGCAGTAATTTGCAAAAATCGATCTTGTCTGGGGGTAGTGATGCGACTTGGCCCCCGGTGCCTCTCCGCTACTTCACCTGTGGCACGATAGCGTGTCCACAATCTTGAAATTACATTTTGGTGGGTCCCTATGGCCTCAGCAACATTACGCTGAACAGACCCAGCTTCCAGCATTCCCACAGCTCGTAACATCTCCGCCCTCGTCAAATGTTGGCGTTGCATGGCTACAATACCTCAATTTTAACTTTATCTTTCGTTTAAAAATGAAAAAAAACTGTAACTAAACGTAATTCGTATTGTTTTCTAAATTTCGCACAAATGAAAATTCCCTCTCCTACACATCAAGACAAATTTTATGCCACCGAAACAAAAGAATTTTCAAAAATTTGAATTTGGAATTAGTCTGAGATAAATTACAAACAAATCGGTGTATGAAAGATTACAATGCGGCCAGTACTTTTCGAGTTATTTAATTGAGTATGAAATATCCCTAGACCATGTTGATGTGTGTATGTAACTGATATCTAGTGTCCGACCGAAGCTTCGGCTTCGGCTTCGGCCACCTTCGGCCAAAAAAGCACCTTCGGCCAAATCTTCGGCTTCGGCCAAAAATTTGCCGAAGGTTTGACCGAAGCCGAAGGTTTGCTAGTTGTCAAAATTTGAAATTTACTGAACGATGCTAGAGCGAGACGGAGAGTGTGCAGAGCAGCAGAGTTTCGCCGCGCCGCCGCACCGGCCCAAACGAATCGCAGTTAGTAAACAAAACGAGTCAAAACAAGTTTGAGAGCGCGTCTTAAAATCTAATAAGTGTTTTGTTTTTAAATATTTCTTAAGTAAATAAATATTTAATTAACATTGTATATTTGAAACTTTTATTTTTGACAATATTTTATTACCTACTTGTATATGTTGGTCACTCGGCTCGTTATTGGGCTAAATCTCTAAAGCTCTCACAATATGTATCTAGTATATTCTGAGATCAAAGTAACTATCGTATTTCTCAAGGTCAATGACGGCTTCGGCTTCGGCTTCGGCCGAAGGTTTTGGTGAATACCGATTAATCGGCTTCAGCTTCGGCTTCGGCCAGAATTGCACCTTCGGTCGGACACTACTGATATCAAACAGTTAGAAAAGCGAGCGAAACGACGACGCGCGCGCATCATTGTTGCTCCGTCGCAGGCGGAACTGGCGGGAGAGCCGCGCAGCTTAGCGACATGGCAAACGTCAGTGTTTGCAGTTTGTTGAGCGTTGTGTGAGCGATGTATTGTTTCGTGCCTGTTTCACGTCACTGCTATTCGTGATTCTGTTTATTCACACGTAAAGTGATGATTATAACGCACTATTAAACAGTTGTGCCCAAAATACAAAAATCGACAGACATACAAACGCCCAAAGTACATACTTTATTATTATTTATTTGATTAATTATATATATTATTTATTTGATTTATTACTACTAAGCCACCGATATCGGCAACGGTATCGGTATCGCCGATTCTTTACTGCAATCATCGGTATCGTATCGCGAAAATTATGTACTTATCGTTACATCCCTAGCAAAAAGTATGAAAACTGCATGCGCCGCCCAGCGTTATATCATATATGCAGCATATCTCTGCGAAAATATTCAAGTTTTAAAATATGGAATCTCAATAAACTTTAAAACCAAACGTCCTAAAAGCTCTCTTAATTTTTATTTTTTTTTGGAAATTCGTGTCTGATGACAAACTACTGTCACGTAGATATCACATTGCAATGTTGCTTAACCGGCAAAGACATGTGTGCCGCGTGCATAAATCATAAATGCCCCAAAAAAAGAAGGCCAGAGATGTTGTTAAACTTTTCTGATTTCTATGGTCATTGATAAGAATGGCGTTTGTGAGAACAATATTAAAAGTTTCATCAACCTATGGATAGTTTCATCGATCTCTTAGAAAAACCTTTACTTTGTCCACTGCCACTACCGAGTCAAAGACAAAGGACAGTGACCAAATGACTATGGGAAGTGGCGTATTTGGCTTTATACCGCGGCCATCGTTGAAACCTTTGTCGGTATTGGAAAAACCTATCACAAAAATGAATTGATAAACGATTTTTCTACAAATGCAGTTCGGGATGATATATTTGAACTTGAATTTTTATGTAACTCGGTATCTCTTCTTTTCTATATAACTCGGTTCAATCAGACTGATGTTAGGTTGTTTCCGCGTAATAAAATTTGGTCGTCATATTATTCTGCATCTAATTAATAACGTTACACAGAAAGCTGCGGAAAAAAAAAATTGCACCGTTATTGGTCATTGACTTTTGTGGAATGTTTAAACTAACGTAGTGTATTCATTAGGTGAAGCATACCGTACGCAAAATACGCGCTTTGACGTGGAGTTGCGGAAACCTGCCTGTATTACCTATTACCTAGGTGATGCATACATTTATTTTTTTGCATAGTTTCTGAGCGGATTGTCATAATTGCAATATAAAATCATGTTATTATAGTTCATAGATTTTTACCATATGGATGCATAAGGGCCTGTTTTACAGTGTCCGGATACGCACTATCAACAAGTAAATAAAAAAAAATAGAATTTGTATGCATCTCCAAGATAACTTAACCGGGACGTATCTAAAGGTGGTGTATCAGGCCATAAGATTTTAATTCGTGTTTGTTTATTTCCCGCCGATATGTATATACAACAGCTGATTTATTTGAAAAAAAAAGAGCAGTAATTGCGGTCACATGAGACTCGATGGTTTTGATTTGTTTTAGTTTAAAAATCAAAGTGCAATATTCGCTATTATACGAGCGAGCCATTTTAAAGAGGCTCATATTATTGAATGAACATATAGTGGCCCGAAAATTACGAAAGATAACTTGAAATATGAACCGTTTGGTGAACTGTCATGATAAAATAATGTTCATTTCGGTTTTATAGTTAATACATTTGATAATATTGTATATTCAGCACTGCCTGTGCGTTTAGTTAAGAAATTAATTTAAATGTTGACTTATTTTTAATTCCCCTCAATAAAAAGGAAAAATATAAGTAATGATAAACACAACCATGACACCGATCTGATCTGTTTGTGTTATTAGTCTGTCCCAAGGTGTCAATCTCAAACAATACACACATGCTAGCATTATTGTAATTTTAAATTATTGACTATTATTTTAGTCTTAGGCTTTTGTGTTTCTTTGATTAATGTGAATGGATATATGTACACATACGAATATCATGTTGTTTTCAAGTCACTAAAATATGACTTGAGATTTAAAATGGTGCCATGTATCATCTATTTTCTTTTCTTTTTTCAGTAAAGCATCTCTTTTCTCTCCATAAAAGATTTTCTCTAAATGGCTTAACGTTATCATCATCACTAAGATAATCTAAGATATGATCCTAAGATAACCAAAACAACCTTTAGTTAGCCATACATAATTGGCGAAGTTAAATACTAATTACTATAGTTAGCTGAGTACCCATTATTATTTATTTGCGTTCGATTATGTTGGACATCGGTACATCCTGTTATTTAACGAGTTTAAAATCAAACCACAGTCTTTTAGTGAATACATTAATTAAAAAGTAAACATCGCTAATTGAATATTAGATAGATAGTGTTTAAATATAATACTTCGGACTTTGGTGCTAAATAAAAAATGAATATCAGTCCAAAATTAGGTAACATAATATTTTAGTACGACGAAAATAGTTGGTGAAATGTCATAAAGTCGTATTTTCCGTTATGTCAGTATTTCATGACGACGTGTTGCATTCCCAGATTTTAACACACGTGCGTTCACTTCTATTAAAGTTTGTCAACGAGCGTGACATTAATTTTATATGATGCTCTCAACACAAAACCGGACCGTTTACATTTACGGCATACTATTGTGCCATAACTAACAATTTCACTTATTTTAATTCTCTTAGTATCAACATTGAAAATACCTTGATTTATGTATGACTTTTCGATATAAATCTACATACTAGTCTTTTTCCTTTATATATTTGTATATACACTGCAGTTTTATACTTTCCTGTTTCTGTTAATATTTAAATGCAAATTGTCTGTTTTATTACCTACTTTACTCATTAATTATTCTTCATGTTATATATTGTAAATTAATTGTATAATGGCTAATAATAACTAAAATATTATGATGAACGTTCAGTGTGTGGTAAGTAAAAATAATAAGTGATGTTTTTTAGGGTGCTTGGAGATGTTTCATAATGTTACATGCAAGTTATGCACTTAATTTCGTGTACTTACGTTGTGTTTACATATCACATATTATAAAATCGAAGATTAAGGACTAACGTTCATGTAAATATTCGCTTGGAAATTATAAATATACGATCTCAAAGCTTGTAACATGTATTCATCTCCATAAGTCTCGCGTGCTACGTATGCTGATTCCAAAGAGTTTGTTTCAAAATTAAAATATAGTAGTGCCTTATTTGATGTTCATTGAAACTTTTATTATGTTTAATAACGACTTAGAACTGTGAAACATTATTTAACGGCTACTTGAATGTTTGTTTTATTCTTTGGAACCATAATTATTTATAGCTGTGTGCGGTGTTGCGCCCACGATGACCGATGTGAACACAATTTATTTAATTAGATGTAATTTCCATAGCACGAGACGTCACCCTTGTCTGTATAATGTGATTTGTGATATAAGTTATTAGTGTTATTTGTTTGCTCAAAATTATTTTCTCCTTTCGATCTGTGTACTTATGGTTCATGAAATTTGTAAGACTGTATTTTATTTTGTTGTGTAAACATCGTTAGTAAACTTCGGGTTACGAATATAGTTATTTTGAAATTAATCCTGTTTGTTATTTACCTTTTAACTTGTTTATGTAAAGTCAGGGAAAATGAGTGCTTAACAAATTGACTATAAACTTAAATTATCCGTAAATCCAAATATCAATATCATTATTTGACAGTCGTGAGCAATTGCTATATAACACGGCTAATTGACGAAGTATGTCAATCTGCTAAACAATTAATTGACCCTGACGGTACTTGCAATAAAATAAAACAAGTAAATAAATAAAAATAAATTATTTATTTAAGGTTGATCGAATTTCATTCTCGTAGGTACGACCGGAGCTCGGGTCGCAGTGACTAGACTGTACACTCAACATTTCTCATAAGTATTCATAAACAATATATTTCTGTTCAAACAGAAAATCAACACTTAGTAATAAACATTACATTTCTACTTAATGTAAATATAAATTATATCACTAATACTCGAGTATTAGAATAATTAAATCCACCGAAAAATAATATTACACACTGCCAGGAGCATTATTATAATAGCTTCCTAAAATTAATATTGTTAGTCTTATTCGTTGCTAACCCAACAAGTCATTACATCTATTATTATTTGGCGCCTGCAGCAAACCGCCGAAAAACCATTCTAAAAATCAGTTCATTGTTGATGTGACAAACTGCAATTTTGATATCAAAGTCTACACGGAACGCAAATTATGACTGCGTAGTGTGACTGTCGTGTTGTCGAAAGTGTCATGATTTCATTTATGACTAGGTAATTGACACATGTTTCGTAGATTATTTGCCATAATGGTTCGTGTGGGTTCTATGACGGCAGGTAGTATGTCTAGAGAGTGCTGCGCCGCTAAAAATCAGTGTCACCGAGCACGTGGTACATGAGGCGCTTGAACGAGTTCGACTGTTGGATGTGCTCTTCGTGTAAGGAGTTCACCTGAAACAACACAATAGTAGGTACTTTACTGCACAACAATTATGCACTATAAAAAATTAAATAGACTACAGCTGGAAGATTGGATTTTAGCCTAGATATAAAAATGGTGATCATGAAAATTCGTGTTAAAGATTTAATTTTAAATAAAAAGGAACTTTTTTTCGGTTCTATATCTGTCGACAAAAGTCGTTTCTACAGTGGTCATGCTACGCGTGCTGGCGTTAAAACACTATAGTCCGTAACAGTATCCATTTGGAAAAAAAAGACTGCGAGTGACTAATGCTTGATACTAAACTTTTCATATAAATGTTAGAAGGCAACTTTTTGATCCCATTAATACTTATTCAACTAATAAAGTATTCATCATCATATACACGCTAACACTCAACACTGCATACTTACACTCATCACGTTCACACTCACACTCATCACAAACATACACTCATCACACACACATACATTTGGTTACCTTTTAGTTCTAAGTTTATATTAATTAATTAATTATATCTAAGTACCTACTGAAACCGTTGCATTTGTTAAAATATTTTAAATAATTCATTATGTGTCGAAAGAGACTGGATCCTGCGACACAGGGTATCCTAGTGCGGGATCCAGTGTCACACCTAAATATTGTAACACTTGTTTATGAATCAATAAACTTAAACTTATTAAACTTATTATTATTATTAGTTTATGAGCAATTGGTACACTTACGAAGGTCGATTGTTTTCCTTTCGGTTTCTCTTCAGGCTTCGGTCTCGGAATTGGCGCTGGCCTCTGAAATCATTAATTTTATGTGTAGGAATGATTTTTGAAGTCAAGTTCATCACCAGTGGCGCTAGCAGCCCAAACAGTAAACATTGTTTTCTCATAGCATGTCAAATAATTCGATTTTAATAGATATTTTATAAATGACTGCTTCCGCCAGCGGCTTCGTCCGCGTGATATCTTTATAAATTAAAAAATCTAATGCCGGGTACAGATCAGATTGGTGAAATGTAACCTGAAACGTAACAAGTATAGTTTGACCGATCACGCTGTACCGCGCCTTAGAAATGCGCGGTGAAGCGGGGGGCGGGACGCCGTCAGTGTTGACGAATGAGTGGCCTGCACTGCCCCCCCGTCTCGCCGCGCACATGCCTAAAGCGCGGTACAGTGGTATCGGTCAAACTATAGGCGAATTTGTTTCAACGCGTGTTACTTTTCACCTGAATAAAACCCGGCACAAAATAGAAATGAGCATTCAATTTTGACTCTTGCACTCTTTCCGCGTTTTTGATTCGCTGAATGTGTATTTTAGGGTTTTTAATATAGCAATGCCTGGATGGCACCTTTGTTAGACGCACCTTGTTGAGCGGCGCGGTGAACACCTTGGTGGTGACAGGCGTGGGCACCTCCTGCACGACGTCGCCCAGCCCGTCCTCCTGCAGCGCGCGGAACGTCTCGGACTTGGCGGGGTCGTAGAGCATCGTGGGCTTGTGACTGTCGGTCGAGGCAGGCCGGCAGGTGGGGCGTTAGGGTTTAGTCGGTTAGCGGGCGCAACACAATAATAGAGAGAAAATACATTAGATACGACTCGTACAACGTTAGAGGGACGCGGAAGCGGTTAGTACGAACGGACGTTTAGTTTTGTTTGTTTTTCAGGAAGGAAAGGTCGATAAAAATACTAACATTAATTATGTAGAATAAGTCCTCTACCTTAATTATATAATTTAGTTCCAGTATATAAATAAAGTATAAATAACTTAACAACTACTTTGTGTAATAGTGATCGCCACTCTGTGGTCACACAATGTTGTCGCGTGGACGTGGGGCGCATGAGGAGGCGCATTCATGTATGTTCGGCACTCCTGCACGAAGAATAGCTGTCAACATGTCGACGTCGGCACCATGCATGACGGTAAGAACTGAGCGTGGAGTGAAAGACCAAGTGGGCAAGATACGAAAAGAGCAAATAAAAATAAAATAAAGCATTAATGCATCATGAGGATGGGCGTCGACTGTTGTTTTGGCGGCGTTCTAGTAAAAGACTTGCCTCTTGACAACGTGCGGCCGCCCGTAATGGCCGTTAGCGCTAAGTAAGCAGAGAAATACTTCATTATTATTTGAATATAACACCTCCGCTATGCCTCCGATGTATTTCTTGTATTTGCAACTTTTCATACAACGGGTATTAAACCACACTGAAAATACTATTCCTGGAGATGTCATCAAGTCTTGTTTGACTGTATTGTGTTGCGTTAAAGCAGAGGATATTTTGTTTCATATCATATTAAATTAAAGAAAACGTATTTACAGAAATTCCGTCACTTTGACGAGTGGATTTTGTTATGTAACACTGGCTTTGGCATTCGTCCATGTTGTTTAAATTCATTGCCAAGATATGTGTGGTGTGAGATGACTGATGCTAGATTTACTTAACGTTAGCTATATGTTAGCTTGTATTATATCACTGCTGGGCAGAGACCTCTTCCATTATCTCCAAATTCTTATATCTGGGGTCAGTGTGGACTAATTTAGTATTTTTTATTTTTAGTCTAGATTTATTGAACTATTTGTTTTAAATATCAGTGCCTATGATGCAGATACTCACGGCAACGGCGAGCTCTGTTGCCTGATAGAGTTAGCGATGTTTTGTTCCGAGTATAGATTGATTGGGGAGTTGAACTGCTTGTGCACCATCTGAAGCGATACGAACAATGATCAAACTTTTAGCATAGTATACTTATTTAGACCAGTTGACAGTACAATAAATTTGTGAGAGAGCAGCTACAAAAGATATCACTCTAAAAAAAGTTAAACACCAATTGTTTTACAGTTAAAAGATAAGTTTCAAAGGAAAGGAATTAGGTATGTAAATTTTAGAATTTCTTAAAATTGTAGACCGAAATCAAATTGACAATCAACGGGATGGTTATCTTTCTGGCTTGATTTTAAATGTAAAGTTAACAATTTGTAAAATTTTAAGGATATTTCAACTGCCTCTATAACGAATTATTTTTATATGACTAGCAAATTATAACATGCGAAAGCAGTTGAGTCAAGGAACAAAAGGTTTCGGTCTACACTTAGTACAATAAACGGATAAGTAGTTACTCTCTTATATTTATTCGTGACAGAAAATAAACCCTTTCAAGTCATAAAAGCTCAAACAAGATGACGTATAGACATATGAGTTCATGAGATCGACGATACTTTGCAAGAGATTACGAAATGAGGAAATTATATTTGAACGTGTGTGGATACCAACACAAACACACAAAAAAAAGGGAGCCTTATGGTAGTCTCTTATGATGTGTAACATCTGACATCTTGGCCGACAATACCAACCTCTCGAAAAATGGGTTGGTACCATCTGACGGCAAACTCTAGCACGGCGCGCGCTCATTGATCAAATCAAATAGCGCGCGCTTCCCCGGCTTCCTGTTACACACTTCCGTCCCACACAAATTGCAGGAAAGCGAGAGGAAAGATGTTACACATTTAAAAAAAACCGTAATTAATCATTTGTGCTAATTCAATTGCAAGGTATCGTTTGTTATGTCGACCGGCTTCGTAACAGAAGTTTGTCGCTGTCATGCTTGAAGCTGATACTGTTCACACAATCATTTAGTGCACCACCTTGTTCGCTTCTTCGCCAACCACTCGCTGCAACACCGACTCTGCCACCTGAGTTTTTATGAAAAATACTATTGTACTATACAATCCGTGCGCTACTTTACAATAACGTTAATTTTATACCAATGTATGTGTGGGAATAAGAAGGAAGAAATAAAACAATTATATTAATTAAAAAAATGTACCTAGTAATTTTTTAATCCCTAAAAAAATATACAAGATGTTTTTTTTTATATCCCATAACTCAGGTTATGAATGAGACCATATCAAAGAATCAACCGACATGTTTTTCTTTTTTCTTCGTTTTTGATTCAAAATAATTCGACAGTTACGATTATTTATGTAAAAAACCCTTAGGTGAAATATTAAAAAAATATTTAATTCAGGAAATATAATTAATAAAATATTAAAACAATATTTGGTTCA
This sequence comes from Xanthia icteritia, assembly GCA_949128155.2. NCBI lineage: Eukaryota > Metazoa > Arthropoda > Insecta > Lepidoptera > Noctuidae > Xanthia > Xanthia icteritia. The sequence goes on along the minus strand of OX421935.2, from coordinate 10,076,320 downwards.
AGAAAAGAAAAATAATTTATATGCTAGTTGATTCTTTGACATGGTCTCATTAATACCCTAGAGTTATTGAATATTAAAAAAAAACACCTTATATAATTATTTTCTTCCTAATCTCAAATAAAAAACTTATTTTTTTAAGTAACTACATATTTTTTATTATCTAGCTAGTTTCCTTCTTATTCGTTTATTATGAGTGTGTATTATGTTTTTTTTCTAAATTTGGACAATTCTAGCTACTTTGTACAGTTTTAGTGTGTGTGTGTGCGTGCAATGTTCGTGCGTGTTTCGTGTTACGTGCAACTTCGTATGTATCTACAAAAAGTCTACAAATTATTTCTTTAGAGGTCCTAGAGCATCGAAAACTGTAAATACTGAACCAAATCTGTAAGGAGAATATGACTTTATTTCCACTATCCTGATAATTATACCTTGAATAGTTCAATTACATGTAAATTAATGCTGAAAACGGTCTTTATCATTACCAGTACATACCGTACAAATAGCAATTAAATGAGAAATAAATATAGCCCACATGTAGTACGTAACATATATTTTCAGCAATGCGTCGTGTAAAAATACATATAATTTGATTCAGTTGTCTAATGCTCTACAATGACAGTTCAAATGCTTTATAAATTCACAATACTTTTATATTATTTAGGTAGAACGTTTTTGAAAAGCTCTCAAAGTCAAATTCAAATAATTTATTTCAATTAGGCACATAAAAGGCACCTTGAACGTCAAAATTTACAAAAAACAAAATTGATTCTAGTCGCCACTTCCGAAAGGTAGTTTTTCTTGAACGAGTGTTCATTGATGTACTAGGTTTCAGTGTTTATCGGTTTGTGCTTGAATCATTTACAGTGAACTTTTACGAAAATGGTTTGAATTTCGAATTTACATTGGAGTTTTGAAACAATGCCAACAACTTAGATTCACATTAAAACCACAAATCCCTTAGTCGTAATGATTCCTCAAACTTTTACAAAACTAAAGTGTGACCGAGAATGGTTCCTAGTGGCATTCCTTATTTTAATTGAACCCCAAAACTATTTTTGGCTTAAAAACCAACAGGACGTAAAACCACGGGAGTGTGAGATTAGATCAGACTTAAATTAGATTCAAGCAATTTCATAGAAATAAGATTAAACCGATTTATTTCAAAGATATCTGAAACAAGATTGCAAAGTAGTCTGTGCTACTGTGTCAAAAGCCTTAACCACATTCCCTTGATTCCACGTACTGTATGTTTAAAGTTGTATTTGCTTGAAGATGGTACCTTCTGTCTCATAAGGGTGTCACGGTAGTCGTGGCTGGGAGGCGCGCGCATGGCGGGGTTGGGGTGGTGGCGCAGGTAGCTCTCCGTGGGGCCGGGCTCGCGGCGGACCTTCGCGCCGGGAAGCACGAGGGGCGTCGTGCGGTACGGCTAGAAGAATAAAATATATTAAAATGTTTATTTCAATTAACATAAGTGCGTTTTTTACAACGTTTGGAGTCACCTTTTAAGCAAGTAATTGCTTTTAGTAGGAGACTCCGCAACTTTCACGTAGCATTGTCCACAAAATAAAGAATAAATGATTTTGCTACAAACAATTTAATATCATCGGTGAGTTAACTGTCGTCATTGTCATCATCATCGTCGAAAACTTTTTTTAAACAACAGGGAAAAGCCCTGGAATTTCTTTTTTTCTTCGACAGTTATTATTTCGTTCAGATGTGGTTTACGTATGTGAATTCTTACGCGTAGTAGCAGATGTCTTTTCTGGCAGGAATATACTAATGTAGGAGTTTCTCTATAAACCTACCACCTAACGCCTTATAACAGGTGGGGTAAAACCCTATTGGAAGACGCTATAACTTTTGCAAATGGCGGCAAACGTTAATTCTGCTTTGACATTTGTGAAGTAAACATATGCAGAATACACGTCAATAAGCAATGGAACGCTATACTCCGAATAAGAACGCATAATAATTGTTTCAGAATGCATTTTCTCGTCGTCTAATCTCTCGCTTTGGCGATTTGCATTGGCCGGCCAGATCACCCGATTTGACCGCTCCAGACTTTTTTTGTGGGGTTACTTGAAGGCCCCAGTTTATGTAAACAAGCCTCAAACTCTTGAAGCCCTTAAAAAGAATATCCGACAGGAATACGAGAACCTATCTCCCGAAGTTCTGACACAAGTGATGGAAAATGCTAAAAACGACACCGTGTGGTCAACAATTCTGACGGTGGCCACTGGACCGATATCATTTTCTCGACTTGATGGATAAAAATGTAATTAATTAAATAAGCATAATCCACAAGCAGAATCCCAATTTTACATTCCTAAAAAAAATTAGAGCAAAACAACATCGGGTGATTACTTTTGCCCCACCTTGTACTTTTGCGAGAGTTGGATTTTTCATATCAAATAAATAATACGCATACTGAAACATAATTTCAGCACGTACACATGGTTAGATACTTATTTACATTAGACTCTCTAACCTACATACTAAACAATGTCGTAATACGTTAGATAATTTAAGGCAGTCAATTTATATCCAGTCTTGTAATACGATTATTAATGGAAAAGTCGAATGATGTTTGTATCAAATATACAACCATGATCTAGAATAGTTGGCTCACATCACACGCTAATAATAGTTCACGTAGTAGGCACATAAACTTCACAACAGCGTAAAACAAACGGCGTTAAACGTAAATTGTAATTTAGTTTACTGCTTCGGCTAACAGGTTAGGCATATTCAAATAAACTCAGGTTTGTCACATATAAGTGACCTTTTAGAAGGCCGCAGACGAAGCAATCAAAATACCAACGTTTTCCTTCAAACGGCACGTGCATACATCAGTCGGGGTCTGACAGAAATCAGACGCTATTTCTCTAAAAAATGTTGGATATCTCCGCAAAGATTAACAGCTAAACTCCGTGGCGTACTTGGCGTCGCGTCTAATTATAACACGAGGTTATTCCATGTGGGTTATGACTTCTGACACGATTTCGTTATATTTACGGGTCTGTGATATTTGGGCCGTGGTCATGTTTCAAACTCTTTGTAACTAGATTGATATGATATAAATATGGCTAATGAAATCCTGTTCACTGGCACCGTGGTTAGTTTCCGATGGCCAGCGATAGTTCTCTTCAGACCGGTAGACTGCTGGTGCCACGTGGACACAATAGTAGTAATATAAGGCATAATAGTAATATAACATGCTCGGAGCAATATCTTGTTGGAATAATCCATACTTCAACGAAACATTAGTTAGTATCATATATGTATGTGCCAATGAGCAAACAACACGCTTCGTTTATTTGCGGCGATGTTTACAAAAGCGGGGGCTTTCGCCACTGACGCAACGTTCTATGTTGGTCGAATACGTTTGGTTGGTTTGACTAAAATGCTAATATTTCAGTAATGATTCCCATTCATCGTCTGAACGGTCTATCTCTTTGAAATTATTGGTCTTGGTAAGACCAATAATTTCAAAGAGATAGACCGTTCATGGCCCATAAATGTCTATCTTCGGTATATTTAACGAGAACAGATATGTTAGTGCCAAAATGAGTGGTTAGAATCAAATGGATATCTACAGCATAATAACTGTCCAATTATCCGGCACTTAAATTAAAACCGACGCGATTTAAAGATTATAAAAATAGGGATCCTTTAGTTAATCTCGTAAATGTGTGATTAACCGTGTTATAGGGAAGAAAGAAGATTAAGTAGAAGTTGAATTAGCAAGAGAATAATGGTACAGAAGGAGAAGAATCCAGTGTTGTGTTGCAATCAAGCAGCTAACGACTACGTATAACAAGTAAAGCGTTTGTAGATAAATCACGAAGCAAAGGTTAATACTGTTAGTGTATTTAGGTAAAGTTTCCTCTGAATTCTCATTTACTTATGTGATTCAACGTACAGAGTTACACTCATTTTTCATTCAGTTTTTGTATGGAATCTTCTTGGCATGGAAACTAATCTTCGTCAAGATTGCATATGGTAACAATCACGTCACATATTCGTGTTGAAAGATCAAGTGGGTGTAAAAATGTAACGCGACATTGATGCCAAAATAACTTCACAGCTGGCTATTTAATATCAAAAGGGTCGTCGAATCTTCGAGGATAAAAATTCGACCAAAACATAGTTTTGAAAAAATAGGAAAGTAGCCACCTATTTTATATAGGATTTTTTTATAGATTTTCCTTTCAAATATGTCTTATCTATTACTGCTTAAAATTGGCTATTGAATATTACAATTAAATCAAGTACAAAGCAAAAGTTTCTTAAGTAGCTTAATTACACTTAGTTGTAATGACATTGAAATATTGTTAGTTTTTGACGTGTAAATGAAGATCAACGGAACATTGTGGAGAAGCATAAGGGTACCGTGTCAGGGGCGTTTTGGAAAGCAATTTAAACACAGAATAGACAGTATATTAGCGCTGAATATCTGGCCAATCTTACAGAAGCCCATTAAAACAAAAAGTTACTTTTAACAAAAATATATTCAAAAGCACACTTCTAGCTTTTGTTGATGTAATATTCATAACATCATAAAACGCATATCCTGTTGTGAAATCACTTACAATTTTTCCGGAAAACTACATCGTAAACCTTTCCGTCTCGGTTATTACATCACATATTTTGTAACACAACACGCGTCTCAAGTGCTCCCAATTTAGATTATGCTTCAACATCCCATGTTACGGCTGAAGCGCTGACGATTCACATGATTTGCAATTTAATATCAATTTAATACCACAACACATTTTGGTTACCATGATTTATGAAGATTTTAGTAGTTAGGAGGTTCTAGTGTTAATTGTAATAGTTGCACGCACCCAGTTGGTGGTGACCTCGTCCTCAGGGTGCATGGGATCCTGGTACCCGTTGGGGAAGAAATTAGGATTGACGGCCATCGTGGTAGCACTCAGTTGCGCGGACGTGTGCCGTGCAGAGTATGATCGCGGACTGCCGCTCCAGTCGTCCTCTCCCGAGTAAACAACGCGATTTCAATGCATTCTATTTTGGAAATATGGCGGGAAATTAGGCGTCAGCGTGGGCGAAAACCTCCCGAGCGGCAGCAGAGCCTTGCGCTACATAAAATGTACATAATTTATATCTTTTTTCCACATATTTTTATAAGCAATAATAATAGGGCTATGATATTATAGTTGCTGAGTGTGTATATGTTAAACTTGGAATGTCTTATGGTTTCAGCAGCAAAGTTTCGTTGAATCATGCCTCAGCGCCCGCTTCAACCAATCGCATTCTAACCGATTTCGTTAATGTGTTCCGATACAAAAGATTTCAATGACGATGAAGTCAGTGCCTACTTCCATTGCAAATTGTATAAGAAAAACGACCGCAACGATCGTCTATTATTGTGATTCGTGATTCAGAAAACAGATTTAGCTAGCTCGGGAACGTTCTAAAACTTCGATGAATTATAGCTACATTTCAGTAACTTCGTTTCACTGTAGCTGTAAAGTTGTGTATAGGCAATGTTGTCCGGTGTTCTAATCCGAGTGGTTCTAATTAATAAGTTAACATCATTAGACGATAACATTTTGGCGGGTCTCCAAGGTACGTCACGCGTTTGGTTTAGCATAACACTGTTAACCTATTTGTTGAAAATCAAGGATAAATGTAACGTCCACACAATTGCAGTAGAATAATATTAACAACTGATTAAACGAAGAATTTTCACGGTAGTTTTCACAGTAGTTATTGTACGAATACCTAATAAAAATGCTAAGCATTCCAATATAAAGAGTCGACGTTAGTAACGCGATGAAATTTAATAGAAAAACTGCCTACCATTTGGCAAAGCATCAAAATGCGAATGATGAAGTATGGTTATCAATTTTTAAATAAAAATTAAAATAATTATGTATCCTTTCGCTTATCTGAGTTTACGATCCTGAATTGAAGTAGAAAGTCGAAGTCTAAAAAAAAATGTAAAAAATGTTATAATAAAAAGGTTGTTTTGAAACAATTTTTATTTTAAAGGATCGACATCGATCGATAAGATCAACCGTTTATCCCGATCTAGTGCATGCACCATCATGGCAACTGGGTTCTGATATTATAACGAGTTGTAATTACAAGCACATAATGGTCAGTCAACCATTAATCGTCAAGGTCCTCGATTGTGTTTTGAGCCAATCCATATCCGTTGTCGTCGATCAACCGAAATCTAGATATTGTTGTTGTACTCTTACCTGCTGTGTTTCAGCTGTTTTGTAATCAGTAAAACGCTGTTACTATAAGAAACTATTAAGCATAATTGTGTATCGTTTGTGCCATCGAGCGTAAGGTTCAGAAAAGTAAAATGTTTTAGGCCCGAAATCCAAAAGGAAACTTTTCCTTTGACACTTTCCATACAATTAGAACAGGTACTTGTGTATCATTCATTCGATTTCTTACTCCCTTTCGTACTTCGGAGTAAAGTAGTGGTAGATGCGGGAAGCATATACACATCGTCCACGTTCAGCCCACAGACGCTGCTGTACATAGGCCTGCCCTCCTAAGCATCGCCACAACGACCGTCCCTGTGCTTCAAGCATCCAACGGATTTCCGCGATCTTTAGGACATCGGTCCACCTTATGGAGGCTTACCCACGCTACATTTTCTGGCTAACATTCTAACACTATTACAATGTGTCTTCAAATTAGCCCTGCACCACGGTGCTCGTACACCGCCACGTTGCTGTCGCTTAAATGTTTGCATCTAATTTGAAGACGTTATTTTTCGTCGTAGTACTCACCTGGCTCTGAATGGACTCGTCAAAGGTATCATCGGTGCGTATAGAAGACGGCGTGAGCAGTAGCGTCCTGTAATCTCCTTCGATCTGTGGCGGGTAGGAGTTATAGTATGGCAGGCCGGCGGGGCCCGCGGGGCCATGCGAGTGGGGGATTGGCGTTCGCGGAAGGGATTCCGGCCCACGCCAGCTTTGCTGCGACTCTTGACCACGCCAGCTCTGCTGCGACTCTTGACCACGCCAGCCTTGCTGCGGACTTGGTGTCCTGAGAAAAATGTAACAGGTGTAAACATAAAATATGTAGTGATTTCTTTAAGTCGGACGCCAGACATATTTGACGAATAAATATGCCTTAAACATTTATGCATTTCCAAATTATGCAAAAACAAATTAGACCAAATGACAGTTATGCCAAAGTATTATTAGCACAATAATAGTGTGGCTATTATTGTGCTAATAAGAGTTATGCGAAAACGTTATGCCAAACAATATTATGCCTTAAAATTTTATACCAAGAGGGGGATTCCCGAAAAATATACTTCGTTAAGTATTTTAATTAAACTGAACTAAAAACCGGCCAAGTGCGAGTCAGACTCGCACATGAAGGGTTCCGTACCACCGTACAATATTTACGGTTCCCAAAATAAAATAAAGTTAAAAATTAAAGGAACATGAAACTACATGAAGGAACATGTTTTTTTCGGCGTTTTTTGTTAAATACTGTACGGTGGTACGGAACCCTTTGTGTACGAGTCTGAGTCGCACTTGGCCGGTTTTTTAATTAATCGTTATGGCAATATACTGACAATTTACTATTTATCCTGATCCAGGCGTCATTGACCCAATTTATATTTTCATGATGTTTACTTTTAGGGTTATTTGCTTTTAGTGCCATATACATGGTTCTCCTTCAAGCAACTCAATAAATTCCAGGACACTTGCGTTGCTCCAGTCCATCTTGCGACTGAACAAAGCGACCGTTCCGCTCGGTGATTTACGAGACACTGGACTTGCAGACTACGCACACATTTGAACTTTGAACGTTTTGTTATGTGCTACGCACTCATTTGTACTTTGAACGCTTTGATGTGTGCACGAAAACCGAAGTTGAAATAAGTGATCAAACTATGATCAAATACCCAAACACCTATGCCTTACATGTGTCCAAACAAGTGTTCAAATATTGTTGCTATGTCATAAGAACAGGCCAAGGAATGTGGCTCGGTATCTAAACAGAATAGCCAGTGCAGTCGGGAAACCTTTTTAAGGTTTCGACCTAAACAGGATTAACGGGACCTATATAAGATCACTTCATTGTTTTATGTCGTGTGGAAACTCTCATGTATACCGCCCTACGGAAGGGCGAAGGATTATGTCGGACCTCTACCGGCTAAAACCTCTTGGTGATCATCGTCAGTTGGTGACCTCCTTTCTGGGCTATGCCTATGACAGGTCTGCGGGGAAACACTTATTTTCCCTACATCATACATACAGTCAGCGTCAAATAGTTAGTGACACTCAGGGTATTCAAATAAATAGACGCAACCAAAAAGTCAATAATATCGGTACAAACAAAGTTTCCTTATTGTTGTCAACAATATATTCGCTCAAAAGGTCGAGACGTTTAAAATGTCATATAGATCGGTTCAGACAAACCGCCATAAATATGGTTACAGTCATCCCGCCAATGGTATCCAAGCATTATAAGTGTTCAAAAATATGGAACACATTAGAAAAATAAACTTTACTGCTTTATATTTTAAATATTATTTCTCACGTCAACATTTCACAAAATGAAAGGGATAGAAACTTCTGCTGTCCTTTTCATTTTAAGCATGACGTCATAGACATGTCTTTTGTTTTGTAAATAATTTCGTGCATAGCCGTTTACGATAAGTACTTATATTTTATGCAATAAATAGCTGACTGGAAATAGATGTAAACCTCATTGATAATGAGTATGAGTATATATATCTCATAGAGAAAGAGTGCTTATCTATGATTCAATAACATGTTCATGTCACAAATGTATATTACTTAATACGAAATTATTTCGTATTTAATTTAACTTTTGTACTTAATTAAAATGACCACATTCCGTATTAACGACAAAATGAGCACTTTTTATCAAGTCACTTTGGAACGTATAGAACACAGAAAACTCTCATCGGGTGTAAAAATAAACAAAAACATTTTTGCTTTAATTATCTTTTTTTTTTATTTTTTACTAAAATCGTGTATAGCCACCGTCTGCTAGAATTACGTCAGAAAGACGTCTTCGCATGGATTGTACCGCATTATAGCAAAAATTGTCTCCTCTCATGGACTCCCAAACTTCTTCGACGTGAGTCCTTAAATTTGCGGTGGTTCGTGCTCGAGTACTGTCCCATACCTGAACCATTTTGCCCCACAAATTTTCGATCGGGTTTAGGTCGGGACTATGAGGCGGCATCGAAATTAATTCCAGGTCCATGTTACCATCCAAGTAATTTTGAACAACTCTGGAGTTGTGCACGGAACTGTTATCTTGGACAAACCTAATCCTTTCATGGGGAAAAAAATCCTGGCTGTTGGAAGCAAAACGTTTTCGAGGATGTCTTTGTATCGGGGGCCATTCATTCTTCCTCCCACTTCGACTAGCTCTCCTGGTCCGCTTTGGGTCATCCATCCCCAAAATCCTAAGGTGATTCGGCCACTGCGGTTGTTAGGAAGGACATTTCTTTCATCATACCTTGTGTTCGATGTTCGGTATAGAGATAAGCGTCCCTGGGTAGACGAACAAAAAACTGTTTCCTCTACAAAGATCACATTATCAAAATTGAAATTTAAATAATTTCGTGCGAATTGTAAACGCTGCGCTTTAAGCCTCGGTGTTAATATAGGCTTTTTAGCAGGAATACGATGGCGTAACCCATGTTCTCGCAAGCGACGTCTTATTGTGCTCTGTGATGTACCAAATTCCACAGACATACTCCTGGAGTTTATAAAACGATTGCTAATAGCTCGCTGCACTATATTTCTGTCTTGATTTGTACTCGTTTGACGTGGACGACCAAATGAAACATGGTTTTGCAATGCACCATCACTTTGCCATCTCTCTAGCCAACGGTATACGGTGTTTCTCTAAATAAAAGAAAGAAGAAAAATCTGAAGAGATGCGAATAATTCGATTCGATAGGTAACTCATCTAAAGCGATACTTACGGATATTCCCAATTCATTTGAAATATCTGTTACGGAAACACCTTCCTCCCTCAAATATATAATTCGATGTTTTGTGGTCTCACTAATGCGATAAGTAGCCATATTTAAGCATGAAAAACTATTATTGCTTCAATAGATATTATTTCTAGCTTGCTTTAGTAGTGCACTTGACATTGATATGACTGATAGATAATATAATGACATGCAAACAATACTAGATTGCCTAAAGAGGTTTTCATGTTTGGGAAACCGTTTACTTCTAAAAGGGCGGCCGCACACGTCAGATTTTTGCGTCGGGTTCCCGATGCGGTTATCAAATCAAGGTACCCGAAGGCGTCAATTCCATAGAAAATATTCTTACGCCGCACAAGCACGATTCTGCCCGAATGATTAAAAAATCTAACGTCCGACCAGGATGCACGGGCAGTGCGTCGGATCGACTCGACGACCGTTCAAGTAACCGAATCGGGTACCTGAAGGCGAACTCGCAGTACAATTTCTATGTTTCTATTGACTTCGTACAATCTCTGTGTATACCCAATAGCATCGCTTTCTTTTCTTTCATTCTTACATTCTTTTGACAAAAGAGTTGCTAATAGAAATTCGTCATCTCCATTATTTTTAAATTATTTTTTATTTTATAAGCGTTCTTTGATACAATCGCCACAAGCTCTGGCATACGACTGGAGAGCGTAGAAACCGAATACAATCAATCGCCTGTATGTGGGACTCCTCCGATCGGGTTTCCAATTGGAGAATCCAATCAGGTACCTGACATGTGCGGCCGTCCTTACATGCTAGTTTATTTTTCTAATGTGTAACATATTTTTGAACACTTATAATGCTTGGATACCATTGGCGGGATGACTGTAACCATATTTATGGCGGTTTGACTGAACCGATCTATATGACATTTTAAACGTCTCGACCTTTTGAGCGAATATATTGTTGACAACAATAAGGAAACTTTGTTTGTACCGATATTATTGACTTTTTGGTTGCGTCTATTTATTTGGATACCCTGAGTGTCACTAACTATTTGACGCTGACTGTACCTCTGCACTCTTTGAAGTTCAACTATAGATAGATATAATGGTCTCAAAAGTCACTAAGGAATCTGTGATTATTGAGAATGTAAAAAACCAGCTCTGCTACACTTATTGCAGATTGGTTCTGATACCAGTGTCCTTAATAATCACTGGCGTGTGGACTGTCGGTTTTAAGCAATTTGACTAGGCCCGAAGACAGTAAAGTATTGCAGAAAGCTCAACAAAAGCCACGATGCGATTAAATTACCTGCGGCATTCCATAAGTTGAAGCAACAATAAAAGTTACAAAGCCTAAAGCTCACAAGGCAGGTGCGTGTCGGGCGCGGGTCGGGACGGCAGTACAGCGGGCTTGTATATATTGTAATTCCTTGTATTATATGGATGTCAGCAAACGAAACGCATGCGCGGCTCGCGCACCGACCCGCTCCGCGCCCGACACGCGTGTGTGTGTGTTGAGCTTTAACATTGTTAATCATTTTTTGCTTAAATTTTATTGTATGCCACAGGTAAAAAAAACTTGCATCGTGTAAATGGGGCTTTAGAGTTAGGACCCTAATAATAAATATCAAATTCTATCTAGTTAAGTCTTACTGCCGACTTGTGTTAATGTTTTGTATACTCTGCTTTTAATAGAATCAATGAGAGCCCGACCTTTGGCTCAATCTCTCAGCTAGGTATGCCGTCACTGCGTTTGGCATTTTATTTCACTGGGAAATTTTGTTTTCTTTGATGTTTTCATACATTTAATGAGATCTAATTTAAGTTTTAGTTGTCGAGGACACATCAAGTTTATCGTGGAATTTAAACTCTTTCAGACAGGTCGTGTCATTGACTTTATAGTATTTTTGGCAACTCTGGTTGCGATGCATCATAATTTATTTTGGCTCTAATTGCAGTATTTATATAACGTTATTTATTATGCACCAGCTGTTGAGTTTAATGATAAGTTGACATTCTATACTAAAGACAGACACATTTGAACAGATGTGAGTGATAACAAATGAATGGCGCCAACGATTCTTCTTGATAGGCTGGATAAATAGTGAACTCTGATTGGGTCTTGTGGTCAATTGCTCTTAACTTTACTAAATATAAAATGTAATGTGAATGATACCTGTATGGTGCTGCAGCGAAGGGTACGGGCGAGCGCGGCGCCCGCGCAGCGGCCGAGTCGCGCGGCGCGTCGCGGTCCACGTCCCTACACAGCGTGCAACATGAATATGACTGGAACATGGAATTACGTCAATACGGTGCAGTGCCAACGTTATGATGTATTGACGGCATCAAATATCAAATTATCACCACTGGACTGATTCGAAAATAACCAAGAAATAGTTCATGGCTCAACTTGTAAAATCTTCTGGTGCATGCATACTGAAGTTACTTTTTGTAGAGCAACATTTTGAAACATGATAACATTAAGTAACTTTTAGGAAGTTTACTAAATAAGTTCTGGTTATCCGTTGTTGCCCACTAACTCTTGCAAACGTTGCTTCACAAAACGTAACTTCGGTGTGGATGCAGCTTTCGAATCTGTCCAGAGGTTGTAATGTAGTGTGTATAACATTTAAGGAAGGATGCAATGCATTTAGTACAAATTGGTAACCTAGACACATATAAAAGAAACTGTTTCCTCGACACATGGATGGAAAAGAAATCTTAACATAGATAGGAACAGTTCATGCATGTAATATTGACGACAGCATACAGGATGTTACGTATGTATTGACAGAACTGAAACCACTGTAATGAACGTCTGTTCAACAACAAATAGTTTTTCAAGGTGTATAAATATTATAGTTATTTGCAGATTGTTTACCACATCGACATTACCCATGCTTAAATATTTTTGGATAAAGATTTAGATAGAAGAGGGCTAAATATAACAGGCAAAGTTTTACGACGAACTCTTTCAAAGTGCAATGTGATACTGAATCATACGCAGTCTGTTGTAATGTATTTAAAATGTTTCATTTAACATTTTTATACAATAAGGGCAAAAGTTCTCTGAAATTGTACGCATTTAGTTAATTTGCGTAACCTTTGCAGAAAACAGGGACATTAAGCTTTTTCAATAATTTATTATAGATAATGCTATTCATGAGCGCGTCATGTGAAACTCATGTTATTGTAAGACGGTATAATATAAATTAGAATTATTGACGCGCGTTCATGAAATGCAACATCTGCACTGCCTTCCATCTCTCTATTTCAAAAGTGAGGCTTTTCAATGTTTAGACGAAGCTAATATAAATCTAGAATATTCAGTATCACCAGCAACATCAATCAACAAGTAGGTGAAGGGCAACAAGGATGACACCTAGTGCAAGTCTTACTCAGCCAGCTCGTGATAGAAGGTAGGCGTGGGCACGCGGCCTACAAAGCTGCCCGGAGAGCGAGGCAACGAGTATAGGTGTGCGCTTGCGCCTCCCCTGTGGTTACACCTTGCTTGTTTTTTACCAAGAAATTCTTGACGTGTCTCTTTGGAAGACGGCGGATTACAATGATGTAGATGAAAATATACGTTTTGGTCTACTCTTCAACGGCTCGAAGGAATAGTGTAAGTAAAAACATACGAGGTTTGATACTCCTCAATAGTACGAGTTTGCTTTTTAGGTAAGGTTTCTCTACTGATGTCTGAGATAACTTATTTAAATATTTGTTTACTTCTGTAATGATTGAGTAGCATTTTGATCAACAAAACTTGTCATGAAATCAGGTTTACCAATTCATTTGATGCGAGTGATAGTACCGATCATCATGTTCCTGCCCTTGTCCCATGTTACTTGAGGTCTGCGCAACACGTTTTCTCTTTCAACCGTCACGCTATCGTTCACGCCCTTCTCTTTCATATCATTCCTCGAACTAGATACGGATATCCGGTCGTAAATATGACACATCGACTATAACAATATTTAGAGTTGGAGAACGTTGTCTCTGTCACTCATACCTATGTGACTGTCTCTTTCTAAACTCCGATGTGCCAGATCATCGTCCAGTTATGGTCACCAGTGAGAGAGCAGTGGTGGCCCAGTTGTAACGGCCGCGACTTACAAGTTGTAGGTCGTAGCTTCAGGCGCTTTACTTTGTGTGAATTATTTCATCACCACTGCTCTCAAAACGGTGAAGAAAAATGTCATGAGGCAACCGGTATGTCGTAGGACCAACAATTCGAAGACATGTGACATAGCTACCAACCCGCACTGGGACCGCGTGGTGGATTGCGGCCCGCTCTTTCTCACCGAGAGAAGGCCTGTGTATTATAGGCTGATTATGCTATGGTCAATCACTGGCAACAAATCAATGATTAAACCAAAATCTTTTAGTGCATAGGACTTATTACCTCTGTACTACCAATTTGATCTGTTGGGGCGCATTTCTGAAGAGATTCTGCGCATCTTCGTGTCGCACGTCGCGTGTGTCATAATCGTCGATTTTAGCGATGATGTCTCCTCGGACCAAGTCCCTGCCCGCGGGAGTGCCTGGTGTCACCTGGAAATTAAAACGTACGTTTAATATGTTGCTACGAATTCATGAGATGAGTTAGTCTTAGTGACAGAAATATCACTAATAGGTACCATAAATGTGAACGTTTGGAAGTTTGGTAAGTTAAGTAATCAATCAGGTTATAATGGCAGAACGGATTTGGATAACAGGAAATTTGGCACCCAGCTACATGTAGGAGTTTCAGCAGATGCTAGTGAAACCGAAGGTAACAGCTACATCTTAAAATCTCTTGTTTGCTCCTGTTGTGTACTGCCGTCTGTTGGGCAATTAAGTTTACTCGGAGAATTTCGGTTCAGTTGTACATATTATTATATCTATAGTTCAAAGAGCGTCAATCTCAACGCGTCAATATTTATCCAAACTGAAAATATGGAGGTGTTTGAAGTCTCCACCGCTGGGATTCTATGGAAAAACCATCGGACATCAAAGGTTTGTTTGATTTTACGGGCTTACTTTACAACTTCGTAACTAGGTTATTTTTTTACGAATGGCAATCGTTTGAGTAGTGTTAAAAAAATTAAAAAGAATCTATAGTTAGTGACGTATGCATAGGTGTTGCCCGTGTTATAATACAATAATGTTTACAGGTTATGCGACACATATTTCTATAAGTGTGTGTGCCAGCCTTCTGGCTAGCAGACGGGCCGTGACATTCTGAAGTGTGAACCATGCGTCCATTCGGTTCGGTCACCTTCAATGGTAAGTCGTCAACATGTTTTCAGCCACCTTGTTTACTTTTCCAGAATATACTCTATGATATTTTTCAGAGCACTTTTTTTGTTGTTGTTAGGAATTTAACTGTAAAGGAATTAACCTGTGTCTTATGTGGTCGCGATCCTCAGCAGTGAGGGAAGGACGAAGAAGAAAGGAACAAAATACCAACTAATCTTGTATTACTAAACCAACCAAAAGCTCGCTGAATACATTTCATTAGTTCAGGCAACCGCAGAAATATGAGATCCAGCTGATTTATCATTTAGAAGAGCTCATAATGAAGGGTGTAGTATATTGCATAGAGTATACTAGGTCGACCTTGTAGCTGGGGTAGAGGAGGGGAGGCGCGGGACGTATGCACTGAGTTTGGCCGATGGCCAGGCTAAATGCGTCCGCCGGCGACGCCGCGCCAACCTGACATTTTTTATTGAAAACAACCGACGGATCGGATGGAGGCCGCGTCGCATCGACGACTCGACCTGCGCAAATCCATCACACATTTCCTCGAGTCAATGGCGAGGACATACATCTATATTTACTCTTATCCATCACCGTGGGTCGTGGTGAAATTTTTCTGACGACGTCAAACGTTCTAGTTCTTTGTGTTTGACGGATTTTTTACAACGTTACAGCTGGCTAATGTTCATCCGCATTACACTCATACGCAGGTGACGCATACGTCACCTGCGCACGTCACAAAATTATCCAGGTTGAAGAAGATACATCATGGTAAAAAACATTCTTAGAAAATCTTAACGATTTCATAGAAGTTTTATTAAGGCTATGTTGCCAAATGCAAAATTAAAAGCCTCTGCGTTAATTACAGTCACTAAGACTCTAAAGACTTCCTTTCTAGAGCCAAATTTTTTATAATGTATTGTTATTTTATTTGGGCCATAATTCAGAGAAACCGAATTTTGAAGTAATTAACGACACGGATAGATTTAGGGCCGCCTTTAGCCGAGGAATCATTTTGATTTTTTGACACTTTTTGTATGGAAAAACTGTCGAACGTCAATTTTATTTCACGGATAAAAGTTATCTCACGATTGAAACATTAGACCTTATAAATGCGGGATGCGCTAAGGTAGCCCGATAAATTCATTTTTTTTTAATTTTCTGCAATTTGCTGTTGTCCGTCAAACAAATACCTCAGTTGGCTTATGTCTTTCTTATCGTCTCAATAAGGTCTAGGGAGGACTAGACATTCGTATCGAATACGACACGGACGTTAAATAAAATTGTTAAATTATTACAAATCGTTGAAATCACATAAATCAGCAGGTGCTGGGACTCTTTGCCAAGAAGTGACATGTGTTCTGAAGTTGCTAATTACTCAAATGTTTTAATGCCCCGTTTTTATAAAAAAAAAGTATATATACCTATTCTTTTTCTAATCTGTAGTGTAATTTTCTATTGAAATGTATCGAACCGATTGCCTCATCCTAGCCATATGGAGAGGAAGTAATGAAGGCATTTTAATGGCTCCGTTAAATAAAAGAACGAGCTCAAGGCTGTGTTTGCGATTGAAAGATTTATGGCAGCCAAGGTCAACCGGGAGATTATTTGCTAAGTGCATTTCTCGATCAGCGGTTTCAAGGCGGGAAACAGATGCGAGATGTTATGTGGCCAGCCTGAATATTATGTAGGCCAAATATGACGTCCAGTCTAGAATAAACCGTGTCAAGATTCACTCGATATATATATTATTGAACATAATTTGTTAACAGATTTATAATAAAAACAGAATTTTGTGGCTTAGGTACTAGATCTGGCAATAGAAGTGAGTGTAAAAAAAAACGGCCAAGTGCGTGTCGGACCACGCACAATGAAGAGTTCTGTAGTTGTGATTTTATTTATCTCCAGAAAAACTTAACATTGTAGTTGAAAAACATGTTCTCATACACAATCCAGCTGCAAATGTAAGTTTGTAAGCACAATATTGACAGATGTACCATGTTATTTTAAAACCGTAGCATCTATAAGTAAAGAGCCATTCTCTGTATTTTTTTCAAGATTTTTGGCTTAGCATTTTCAGAGATAAGGAATGGTCAATTTTCATAAATTTTATTAAACATCTTTAAAAAATATTTAATTAAAAATTATTAAAGAAAAAATTGTGATCCTCACAACAAGCCCTTTCATTCGATATGTCACACGGTACAGTTTGCTAATATATATTTTTTTTTAATTTGCGTCCGAAATGTCCCTATATTCAAAATTTATTTATTTACATTACACATCCGTGTTTGGGTCACAGAATTTCTTATGTGTACCAAATTTCAACTAAACTGGTCCAGTAGATTCGAAGCAAATTGTCTGTGACAGACGGACCGACAGCCAGGCAGCCAGCCAGACAGATATACAGACAGACACACGAGTGATCCTATAAGGGTTCCGTTTTTCCTTTTGAAACCACCACCCTGAAAATGCTGGTAGAATAAGATATACATTGATTGATCACATGGCTGCGTAGGTTTGCCACTTGCCGGTAAGAGGAACAGCAGCCTTTTCTGTTGCTGCAAGGATTATGATAACACTTGCCTGCTTAGATCGACTAAAATACCAAGAATGTTGCGAATCGTTTGTGTAAAGCTATTTGAGCGGCTATTGTTACCTTCCAATACAAAAACCGCTACCCCTCCCCCTTCAAAATTCTACAAATTTAGAAAGATACGACCTTGTCTTATGAGGAATCATTATAGCTCTTGCAGTCTTATGATGACATCAAAGTTCTGTTGAAAATGCTGTTCATCTGCCTGATAAGGTGCCAAAATCCTGTCTTAGAACGTTATCACTCTTTTCACACTGATGTTTTGCCAGCGTGTTTGCGGCAAGGCGATTTGTAAGCGCGCGATCTCTTCGCGGGTGCGAAGCGAGCTAGCCGCGACTACGCGACGTGTTCTCCGCGTTTTCGCAAAATTGTACACTCGCTTGTCCCACTCGCTCTTGTACACTCACGTCGATCCCTCTCCTTACGTGCTCGCTACGCACACGCAGCGAGGCGCGATGAAAAATTGCCTCGCTGTAAACACGTTCGCAAATCGCCAGTGTAATAAGGCCCTTATGGCTTTCATAAGAGAGGGTTAAAGCAGGCAGTTCAAAACGATGGTACTTAAATACGAATACTAAAGATTATATCGATTGATAGTACAAAAATAATAACAGCAATGAAATTGGTCAAGTAGTCTACTTCTTTTTTCATGGACTATGCTAATGACATCGACTGTTGCAAATTCTGTGCGCTTTTATCATTTCTTTAGTGACGATATTATCGTAGACGTTCACGTCTATAAAATGTATGGAAATACGTGCACGTTATAAAACGTTATCGTGGACGGAAATTTAAAAGCGTCTTCATATCCTAACTAATATAATAAATGCGAATGTGAGTTTGTTTGTTTGTTACGCTTTCACGCTAAAACGGCTAAACGGATTTGGATGAAATTTGGCACAGGGGTAGACATTGACCGGGAGAAGGACATAAGGCTACTTTTGATCCTGGATCGTAGACACAGTCGCGAGCAACAGCTGGTATTTCCATACATTTTACTTCACTGTGTTACTGGATGCCGTGGACGTCCACGATAATATCGTCACGTTAGAAATTTAAAAAACGCCCAATAGGTTCTGGCAAAACTAAAAAAAAAAGAAAGAAAAAAAGAAAAGAAAGAAAATACGTTTATTTGCGGTACACATGACGCAAAGAAAGAACAAAACACGAAAATTACAATTTGGGGGAAAATATGCGTCACATCCACGCAAAACGGCCATCGCTCTGCATAAACTCAAACTCAAAGCATTTATTTCAATTAAACCATTTACAGGCACTTTTGAATTGTCAAGAAGTCGGTCAGTCAGAAATATGAAGCTAGTTGCCCATTCCAAAGCGTAGTACGTACCTATGGAGAAGAACGGGCAAGAAACTCCACGGACACTTTTTTAAATAAAAAAAATGATACAAAATACTGGTTACATCATTCATGTTGAAATTATGCATGTGAGAACAATGTAGAAAGACGTGCACGTTTGTAAAAGCGTCCGTAATAAAAAGAAAAAAAACAAAAACCATTTAAAATAAATTAAAATAAGCTATGGCAGCTAAGAGATGACCAGTCCCAACTGACGGCGCCCGTTCACAAAAATGACGCATGGATCAGCACCATTCAGCTCAACCATTTCGAAGGGAGCTGAATGATCCAACACGCGCCACCATCAGCGAGACATCTGAATGAGCATGACATACTCACAGCCGCCAGGGCACATTCAAGTCAATGAAAGACATATTATCCGGTAAATGGTAGCTCTTTAGTACATAGTACTCATACCTGTGCTATGCGATTATATAATACAAAGGACATTGAGTTTATACAATACAAAGATGGTCTTACAATCTTCAGTACCTCCAGCAGTATTTCCAAAATGTTATTCAATTAGTTGTGGTTGTGGAGCAGGACCAGCAATGAGCCAAGCATTTTTATCAGTGATGTAATCCCCCAACTTATAATATGCCTGCCTACATAGTGTGCGTTTTATACAAGATTTGAATTTCGTCTCATTTAGTTGAAGTATGTGGGGAGGAATTTTATTGTAACATTTTAAACAGTACCTACCCCATGAAAGATAAGTCTACTTTAGCCAGTCTGAAACCTGATTGAACTAATAGGTCCCTATTTCTTGTACTATAATTATGTCAATCACCTCTTTTACTAAAAAGATGTAATTTTTTTCTTACGTACGTATATATATTATATTGACAAGGTACCGTCATGATGTTAATATTCTTAAACAGTTCCCTTAGAGAGTCGCGCCTGCGGAGATAATATATGGCTCTGATAGCTCTTTTCTGCAGAATAAAAATAGACTCGATGTCTGGAGCTCGTCCCCACAGTAAAATACCATAAGACATAATACTATGAAAATAACTGAAATAGACTAGCCTCGCGGCATCTACATCAGTAAATTGACGGATTTTTCTGACAGTATATGCTGCTTAACTTAGTCGTCCTGCAAGAGATGTTAAATGAGGACCCCAATGAAGCCTTGAGTCGAGCGTGACCCCCAGGAAAACTGTTTTATCGACATGATAATGCTGCGACCCTATGCGAGACAGAGCCCCAGCGCTGATTTTCTGTGACCGCCGTGACGTGATGACGTTAACCGGTGCAGCATATAGAGAAATAACAAAATGAGACAAAAATAAAATAAATACAATAGTTAGTCCTAAATATATAAAATATAATATTTAAAATGGCAACATTTCGTACCGTCGGCGAATCACGCGCCGCAGACTTAATGCAATCTGTGCGCGCAGCTGTCATAAAAAAAAAACTATTTGTGTGAAACAAATAGTTTTTTTTTGGCTGATTACGTAATACATTATAACATGGCGCATTAAGTAATGAAAGTTATGATGCAATGCATAATAAAATAAGTAATAAGTAACAAAGGATGTATTGAAACTGACTGACTTTTCTCTATTTTGAGCATTTGCACCGTAGAGGATCTAGTGAACCTAGCTATAAATAAACTAAAATAATTTATTTCCATGGGGACGAATATTTACCAGGTGTCCGTTTAATTTACGGTCTAAAAAAATATATTTTTATATTACTAGCTGCGCCCCGCGGTTTCACCCGCATAAGTCTCGACCCCGTGGGAATATTGGAATAAAAATTATAATAATAAAGTCTACCCATGTGCCAGATTTCATCCAAATCCGTTCAGCCGTTTTAGCGTGTAAGCGTAACAAACAAACGAAAAACTCACTATTGTATTTATAATATTAGTTAGGATCCCTACCTTTGTTGTTTTATTTGTTTGTCTATTTGCGAACTAAAAGATGGTAGATAAAGCAGACTTTTCGTTATAAATTACAGCAAATAAACGCGAGTAGTCCTGGCTACGCTGAGTGTGCCTGATTCATTAGAAAAATATTACACTCGACATACTATAATGTAAAAATAAATGTATGGCACGTTAAATTCGTCTAGAATATTTCCACTATGCTTTGCGTCATATGCGTGTGTTGCAGCAAAAGCACAGTTAATGATTAAACATTCAATAAAGTTTATCAATATTACTTTAAATTTATTAGCTACTGATAAATCATTACCTACATTTTTAATGATACTTAGTTTCAAAGAATTCAATAAGTGTCTATGCACTTTGAGGACCTTTAAAATCGCCACTGATACCGCGATTAACGTGGTTACCTACTGGGCCCTAAATTTCATCTACTCGAAAACAAGAAGAATGGAATGCCATGAGTTTCGCAGTGTTACAAAACAGTTTGAATACATTTTGGAGGTGCTATCACTTAAGGCCCATGCTCACACTAATAGCTATGAGCAAGTAACATAGCTGCTCTAAAGTAAAGCTTATCATACTTTGAAACAACAATAAATAAATAATAGTTGCACCGTTTAAACATTGTTTAGATGATGCAAGTAATTAGTTGCTCCAATTTTATTGAATGCCACAGACAAGAAACTTGCATCGTATTTGGGTTTTAGAGTAGTTCTTGAACGAATACAAAATTTTCTGTTCGGTATACTAATTAGATATCTACCTGGCAACCTGTCCAGAATGCAAGCTCAAGATCTATGAGTCAGTAGCCTCCTACATCTTACTCGAAGTGAGCCGTGATGCAGTCTTTTTTACATTCCTACGTCAGTACATACATAATTTGAGAAAGCGATAGGCAGGCAAAAATAGTTCAAGCATCTATATCAATGCTATATTTTTTAGCATCTTGAAATATATATGAAATGATGAGTTATAATTCTTGGTTGAAAGATGCATCATCATTCATCATACACATTTTCATAAAGATCAACAAAACAGAAGAAGAAGTATTCCACAAACAGAAATCAACGTAAACGAAGAGGTAAACTTCATCCACTATAGGGCACTATACTGAGGGCTATTATAGTGATCAAGAATAAATAAAATAGTTTATGAAAACGTGTCAGACTGGACCTTCGATAGCGAAAAAACGACCGCAAAGACCAACGACCAACGTAATGTAAAGGATATCTCGTCATTGCATCATTGGTAAAATATAAACTGCAGAATGGAATGAGCTTATTGTCATCTAAAAACATGATTTTGCATTTTTTATGACAAGTTGATCTAGAGTTTTAAAAAAGTAAGTTGTCACCGCGGGTAAATGGATGAGGCTAGCACAGGAGTGTGGGGACGTGCACAAGAAAAGATAGGCCGATGCCCAACAGTGGGTAAAATCGGCTATTTGGATGATGGTGAAAATAGTCGAGAGGTTAAAAATCTGATGCGCGTTAAAGAACGGCCTGGTTGATAGGAAGACTAGGAAAGTGCTTCGGAAGAGCGCGTCAGCTATCGTTAACATAGGAACCAGCCCTAATGTGCAAATTAATTACTTCCTAGTGATTGGAAAGTCATTTTACTTTGGAACTTTGAAATTTTGAAGACCTAAAATTTCATTTTAGATCTTTGTCACAGTTCAATTAAATAATTACAATGTTACAGTTCTCAGTGCCTATTCGCGGTTTACGTATAATAACGTCAGCAGCAAGTTTACTTTTGCTTCAGAAGTTGGTTATTGAAGCAAGGTTACTCCTACTTTGTATATGTTATGAACACAAATCAAAGTTGATAGCTTTTGGTTCCTGTGTTAGGTTTACAAAAGCTGCATTTCTGTATACTTCGTGCTACGAAGGTCATTGGTAAGCCAGCCGAGGTGAGTTGGTATGCGTAACAGCAAAAAGATAGTGCACAATTTTCGGGCTGCGCATTATGCTAACAAATTATGCAATTAGTTTTGGGCTCTAGCTAAAAATATTAAATTAAAGAGATTAAGATAACGGGGTCATGTCGCCTCGTCGTCGGCAGCTGTCGAACGACACGATACATCCAAGAATATACCAGTTATAAAGAGAGTTCGTCCACGCTCTACATGTATTTTAATGATGTTCTAGATAATGTTTAAACAACGGCCGTTTCCCGATATTTTAAAACAGCTCAGCAGATACTTGAATTACAAAAATAGCTGAAGTGTTTCAAATTGTCGGCTTGCGGGTAAAGTCCCAGACTGACTGACAACGCTATAAATATTTTTGTGTCCCGGATTTAAATGATAAAATAATCCAAGTCGGCTCTGCTGATATTTTTGAAGGAGACAATTATTCTATGTTCAATGTTTCTTGAGATAATTATCTGAAACGTGTAGTTGAGGACGGCTGATGTGCATTGATGATTAACCTGGATAGCGTCTTATTTACAAACAGCGCGGTGACTGGAGCGCCGGCGTGTTTACACCGGCGCGCGAGTGACGCGGCCTGCGCTAGCGAGCAGTACGTGAGCTATACCCTGGTGACGATGAGCGGCGTGGCCAGGTCGGCGCCTCCGACCAGGCGCAGGCCCCAGTTGACCTCGCGGGAGTCGCGGCGCAGCGTCACCACGAAGGTGTGCAGCCGCCCCATGCTGCTGAGTGTGGCACAGTGTGGCACAGTGTCGCACGGTGTCGCACGGTGTCACTGCAGGGTGCACGAGACGCGGTGTGTGCGCGGCGGGAACACGCGACGTAGTGCGCTCTAAATTAGCCTCACCGCAAACCCGCACCGCCCCCTGCCCCCCTAGATCTGCACTGCATGTAATCCTGCCTTCGCAATCGACCTAATTCGATTTACGGAAACTCTGGGATATATCGATGCTTGATTACCCAGCCATTCCGGCAAGTCTTCGACTTGTTTGTTTACTCTCAATATATCGACGCATTAGACATGACCCACATTTTAAAATTATTTTCTCACATCAATTACTTTATCATGTTGCATACTACTATCAAATAATTACATTATCCTCATTAATATAATGTAATAATATGATGATTGTTATTGTTTGTAATTGTATAGTTTCTAAGTTTTTTGTATAACTAACCCTTTAATTTGAATTAAGTCATATTTTCTTAGAAATAAATACAAAGTTCATCTAATAATAAAAACCTAGCTCTCTAAGGGTAACTCACCAGATAGATATGCAATAAAGGTCATCAATTACTGATCACTATTTCCTACGTCAGTTTTACTATAAATAGGCACCTAATAACTTTGTATTGGCATCACATAAAGTTATTGACGTATATTTAGCCCATTGATCATGATTAGTAGTAACCAAAACATAGAAGGAATTTGCATGCGACTTCTAAACTATTGTGATGTGTCATTAAAATATATATTTCCCTTCTACACATTGCAAGTAAAGCAGGAATTTTATATTTCATTTTGTCTTTATTGTAGCAGAACAATTCAATTTTGTGTTACATTAACAAGTGAAGTGATATTGATTAACAAAAGTTTTGTGTATAAAGTGTAAAACTAAACTTTACGCTATCAACTAATATTATGACAAATAAATAACTTACAACCCAAATACTATTAATTTGTCTAGCTTTTTTATTTAGTCTTATGAACGATAGTCATGAACCAAATCAATAGTAAGTGTAAGATTTAGCACCGCAAATAACTCGGTCTCGTTACACAATCATAGTTTATAATTATTTTAAACCCTAATCCCAGTGGTATTCTACGACAACGATATAATAATAATAATAACAATGCAAAATATTCTTACTTTTCGCCTCTGTCCGAAGTCCCTGGGCTCATTTCCAGGATCCATCCGCTGATGGGGCACTCGCCAAAACGGTGGCCGCTCGTACACCGGCATCGTCACTTCTCAGTATCGGTTCCAGGCAAAACTGACACAAAAATATTCGTATTACAATTCAGCTGCATTTGCAGTGATAGTGCATAATATAACAATCTTATTATAAACGGCCGTCAGTTCCATTTCATAATGCATAAACGTAGGTGTTTGGCAACATTTCTATGCATAAATCACCTGTTCTATGGACAAGGACGGCCGCGCACGGGAAAAATTACACGTTAGACGCCACGTGGGCGCAGCAGAGTGGGGGAAGCAATAGAATATAAGGGCTAACTCACCAGAGGGCGCGGGGCGTGGTTGCTTGCGCGGAGTCGCTCGGCCAGTGCCGTTTTCTATTATCTCGAATAATTCCGGCGCAACATCAAACTATATCTATTTTTCGCGTGGCGGCGGGCGTCGGTTCGACGGATCTTGCTTCGAGTGATTTACAAGCCGGAGCTTACTCGAGCTGTTTCTGGGCCAATACAGAGATCCGCAACACTGCGGCAACTGAGGCGAGAAGTCGGGAACACTCGACACCGGTTCAATGCTCCCGAGTCCGTCTGTGTCAGATCTCGCGACGTTTCTAGGAGACCCAGCACTTTTAACGAGACAGTGGACTCGCTAATGAGTTTCAGAACGTTGAACTCATAAGTATTTTTGTTGACACAAAATATTGTATCCGCATCAATTCTATGTTTTTGGAAATTATATTTTTTATATCATTCGTAAAAAAAATACAATAAATTACCAATACTTTATTTTTTTTTACTTACATAAAAAAATCTAGTTCGGGAGACATAAATTAACTATCATGTAAAAATTGATTACTTACTTAATAATGAAACAAAAAACAATTTTTACTAAACTCGGGACTATATTAACGATTATGGTGTATAATGGTAGTTGACTGTTAAAATAAACAATACTGTCAAAAAACTAATTTATTCTTAAAAATCACATAACATTAGGTACAGGAAATACTTAAATCGTTGTGTTACAAATGTGATGGTTTACAAATAAATAGATAAAAGAGAAAAATGCAAGAGATGCGTTCTATACCAGTAACTTTCCATTTAGTTGCGATAATCGATAAATATGTGCGAATAAATGTTATTAAAATAATAATATGTATTTATTCATTATTATTAATGCAGTAATATACAATTTAACCACTACCCTCAAGAGATTATTTTAATGTAACTGGAAGTTTCGTTAGTGATTTGTGAAAATAGGTTAAAGCAGTAAAAACATGAGTTATAAAGGTACGCGATTGTACAAAAAATTGTGTCGTTAGCATAAATTACTTATTTGATTGAGATTAAAGAAAAAGATCATAAATACTGAGTAGTGTAGAATATATCTGTAACAGTATTAAACTTATGAAATATAACTAAAATGTCTCTATAACTATAGTAATAATTATTTCAATAATTTCAAAGTTAACTATTACTTACAAAATATATGTATTTATACTTAAACGAAATATTTTTTTACTTATGACTAATTTGACTAAAAACTGCATGATTGAACACAATAAAAACTTTAAACTTAGAAAACAGTTCAGTCAAATTTGAAGTCCATATTAATTAACAAAAATAATCAAAATTATATTATGACCAGAATAAAGAGCTTAAAAACAATTTAACTTAGATATTATTTAACCGATTCAAGAAAGATACGATATAAGAGGGTAGTTTTCTTGCCCGTTCTTCTCTATACCAAACTTCGCTAGCGAACGGGCAACTAGCTTTAAAACTCTCACCGATTCTTTGCAAATTCTTCAAAAGAACCTACGTAAATGGTTATGGTAAAAAATAAATGGTAAGAGTTTATTGAATTGTCATTGTCATACAATAAATAAAATTACAAGTAAGAAATTTTAAGAGCCTTAAATAAACTCAAAAATGTTTACAAGACCTGATGTTTACGTAAAATCTACATACTATTGATCCCTCTATAAAACCATGCAATGCCTGTATTTTAGTGATGTTCCTAGAAGAAAACTTTACTATGACATGTCACGGGAATATTAATAAAAAAATACATGCCTGACGTACGGTTTCATTAAATCGGTTAAATACATAAATAAACGCAAATAAATTACGTCTAAAGAGTCTGTGCGGGCACAGTGGCAACACTTTATAGGACGTCTGATCAAAGGGACGTTCACCCGATAGTAAATCTTGTTGTTAACATATTTCAGACATTATGCTGATGTCTTTATATAATAGGTTTATACTCGTTCGATTGGTTTAATTATTTAGGATGAATAATTATCAGATGTAGATCGTTATTTTTCGATTGTTGAGTTAAATATTTGGTGTAGTATCATTTCATGAAGGTCTTTTGAAACAGGATCTTACAATTATTTTTATCACATCCCTAAAGTAGTACTGTTGTCTTTTGATTGAGCACTTTACAGCTTAACGTCAAATACACCTAGGTTTAATAGTTAGTCGTGTAGGCCTTCTTTAGGAGGGTTACAGCGAGGTACATTCAGGAAAGTGTATTGTTTGCCACATTGAGACACTATGAAAAGGTTCCGTGTGTCTACAATCGCCACTTGCGAACTACGCATCACACTGACTTCACGCAAAATCCTGCATCGCGCAAGCATAATTTATCGCGCAGCTAGCATATACAATACCGCCCGTATTTTTCTGAATATTCATAAAAAATTATCGAAAATCTGTCTTCGGTATATATTTCATATTTTTTGCCATATCTGAATTTGGATTCTGTTTATTATTTTGAAAAGGTTTTGATAAGCTTTTAGAAATAACAAACAGAATCCAAATCGAGCCAATAACATCGGAGATATGGCAAAAAATGTAAAGCAAGGTCACAAACACTACCCAAACAATTAAAATTGAATAACATGAAAAATATTAAAGATAGACCCCCCCATTTAAAAGTTAAAATACGGGCGGTCATTTGCCCATGGGCGGCATTGTATACAACGTTCTAACATCAATCGTCAGGCAGTAGTGCACTAAACACAACATCTGTCTGGTCGGAGAATCCTCCCTTTTCTATAGAGGATGAGTGAAATTTACACCCTCTATACTTATTATAGCTATTTCATAAAAAGAAAGAAAGTTGTGATTTGAATATTCGGTCAATTTAAATTTATAGTCTATTTGCAAAACAACCCGTTTGCCAGACTGTACATCGATAGCGTGCGGAGGGTGAGATTCCTGGCATGGGACATGGCAACGCCTAGGGAGACGCATTTATATTTTTTTTCCTTCTAATTTATTGATTACCTATCTCTGAACTGTCTATTTTGTAACAATATTATGATTTAAAAGAGTGTTCGTGGAGTTTCTTGCCCGTTCTTCTGCATAGGAACCTACGCTTTGGAATGGGCAACTAGCTTCATATTCCTGACTGACTGACCCCTTGACAATTCAAAAATGCCTGTAAATGGTTTAATTGAAATAAATGCTTTGAGTTTGAGTCTGGTTAAACCTAGGTGTATACTTGTATAGTGCGTTTTAGCCGAAACACAACATGTTACCATAGTTCAATCGAACAGGGTCGTTATTAACAAATTATCTTTAAAAGTCTAATATGGCTGGTTTGGTGTCTTTCGCGCATTTGATTAACGAATACATAAGTTTGACAAAACCTGTGTCCTTCGGTTTTTCAAGCCCGCGAAGAAGTCTGTTCTTCATAACTGCGACAAATTCGCGGTTGCTGAGTTGACCGTCCACTGCGAAAATACGTTAATTGTATTAGAATCTAATATTATCGTGCTTGGGTCAGGGAAAGTTAGTGAGTCTTTCGTGTTAACATTTTTCTAGCTATACGTAGGTTGCTTCGATCAACAATAAATAGTACTAGATTTCCGATAAACGTATGTTAAACCTTATTGCTTAGAAATTATGTTTTATTTTTCCATAAATATTATTGTTCTTATTTTAAAATACGTTTTTTTTTAAATTGTAGTAGTAAATATATTGCAAACGATAATAAACTTTATGTTTGAGTGTAAAGGTTTATAATCAAGTTACATGCAATCGCGCCCACTTGAGCGATGAGTTTTTGTTCTTAATCCTTAATCTAGTGCTATTGTTGATCGAAGGTGGAATGTTTTATTAAAAGTTACAAATTAAAAAGATTTTATTTATATCGTAAACACATTTTGATGTATACTAAAGGACACTGTAGAACGAAAGCCGAGACGAAATGAAAAAGGATATACATATCAAAATACAAAAGTAGTATTTACATCACTAAATTATCTACGTACCTACTGGTCAATGCCACAATCTATGAAGAGGAAGGATAAATGAGATTAAATATACAGGGTGTCCGGTAAGGGGTGCTTGGACAGGAAACCTCCCCGTGTGCCTGTGGGCTGGAGTTCCCTTATGGATGCGTCCGGGGGGAAGGCCAGTCTCCGGGACGGTGCACCCTGGGGTACGGGCAATGACTCCCCATTAGGTACTTTATGCCTAAGGGGTCTCGTTGCCCGTATGCCAATATCCTGTCGGAGGAACGCTCTAACGTGTACTCGGAGAGAGCACACGTTAAGCAGCGTTGGAGTGCGGGCTCGGCGTGCACTAACACTGCCGTCGGGCAGGCAGGAGGAAGTCTTTTCTTCTGCCACCGTTGGTCTCGTAGCCCCGAAGAGTGTCAAGGTCATGTCTCTGGCACTTGACGGGGGTCGAGGGTCTTGGCTTAACCGCCCGGGCCGCGAGGAAGAAATCCTCTATAAAAAATTACCCCAAACCTCCAAGCGGCGGCGCACCGTGAGGGAGGTTGTAAGCTTGATTAATGGGTAGCTATGTAATTAGTCGCTAGTGCGAACCACTATTTTTGAGACGATAAAAAGTATATTACTCGTGGGAACAAATATGGGAAAAAATAAACACACAACCAAAAACCAGAAGGAGGGGAGTGATGTGGGGTCGGAGTCCGACGCTGCATCGGGCGCAAGGAGCTCGAGTCAGAGCTCGGAGCGCGAAGTGGTGGGAGCTGCTGGGAGGAACCGGAAGTTCCTCCGGAAGCGCTCCAAACCGGGAGAGGGGTCGTCCGCTGACGAGTGGGTCTCGGGCTCAGCCCATCGGGCAAAGATCCACTCCAGTCGGCGGGGTGCGGCCCGGGGAAAAGGTGTGGGTAGAGGGCTCACGACCAAGAAGGCCGGCGAGCCGAGCCAGGCCAGCCCAGCTGAGCTGGAGAAGCTGGCCACGGGCGAGCACCACCCTGTAGAGACCAGCACCGGGGTGGCCCTTACAGAGCCTGCAGGTGGAGAGCCGGACGCCGCTGGTGGCTCCAATTCGGAGCGAGCGGCCAGGTTTGCGGAGGTAGTGGCAGCCGCAATTAAGGGTGTGGCCTTGAAGAGGATCCAGTCCTCTAAAGACAAGGCCATACCCGCGGCCACAGCCTCTATTTTGGCGGCAGCGGAGGCCTTACACCTCAGTCCTCCGTCGGACGGTATGTCCGAGATGCGGGCGGAGGTCGCCCGCTTGACAGCCGCCATGGAGCTTCTCCGAAAGGAGAACG
Source organism: Xanthia icteritia (assembly GCA_949128155.2). Lineage (NCBI taxonomy): Eukaryota > Metazoa > Arthropoda > Insecta > Lepidoptera > Noctuidae > Xanthia > Xanthia icteritia. The sequence continues at coordinate 10,045,879 of OX421935.2, read as the reverse complement.
AGGAGCTCCGAGCGGACCTGGCAGGGCTCCGGGGAGCTGGCCCCCGTGAGGTGCCGCAGGGGAAGGAGCAGCATGGGCAGGTACAGCCCATGCCTGCTGAGGACCGGGTCCTGACCCTGGTGCGGCAGGAGATGGCCTCCCTGCGGTCTCGGTTTTCCGCCCTCGAAGCCATCGTTCTGCGCCCCCCCTTAGCGGCGAGCATGCCGGCCTCTGGCCAGCGGAAGGCGACATCGTATGCCGCCACCGCAGCTGCGCCGGCCAAACCAGGTTCGTCGGGGCAGACCAAGACCAAGGGCGGGCCGGCTAGTCAGGCGGCGAGGGCCCCGGCCGTGGCGGCGAGCGCCCCTGACCTAGCGGCGAAACAGCCGCCCCCGCCTCCTAAAGCTACTCCGGCTGATGCTGAATGGCAAATAGCCGGGGAAAAGAGGACGGCGGGTAAGGCAAAGAGGGCGGCCAAAAGGAAGGAGAGGCGGCAGCGGCGCATGGAGCGAAGCGTCGCGGCTAGGCTCCGCGCCCCGAAGTCCGCAGCTGTAGTGATAACACTACAGCCAGAGGCGGAAAAGAAGGGCGTGTCCTACCGCGACGTGCTCGCCAAGGTGGGAGCGGCGGTGGACCTTAAGGAGATAGGCGCCGCCGATGGCATCCGGGTAAGGGTCACGGCGACTGGGGCCCGGATGCTGGAGGTCCCCGGTGCGGCAAGCGGTCCGGCCGCTGACGCTCTGGCCGCAAGGCTTAGGGCGTCCCTAAATGCGGACGAGGCCCGAGTGTCCAGGCCCACCAAATGCGCTGATATGCGTATTCTGGGCTTGGACGACTCAGTGACGGAGGGACAGGTGGTGGCCGCTGTCGTTAGGACTGGGGGGTGCTCTGCCGAGCAGGTTAGGGCAGGCACCATCCGTCCTGACTACACGGGGATGCGAGCCGTTACGGTGAGCTGCCCCGTGTCAGCGGCCAAGAAAATAGCCGGGGAGGGCCAAAGGCTATTGGTGGGCTGGGTTTCCGCGCAGGTCAAACTGCTGGAACCCAGACCTCTGAGGTGTTTCCGCTGCCACGTGGGCAACCACGTGGGAGCTAAATGCACCTCGGAGGTGGACCGCAGCGGACACTGCTACCGCTGTGGTCAGGCCGGTCACAAGGCCGGCTCGTGTGACGCCACGCCGCACTGCGCTGTATGTGCGGCAGCTGGCAAGCCGGCCAATCACCGGATTGGGAGTAAGGCCTGCGCCCCACCCACCAAAGCCAAAGGCAAGCCCTCTGCCACCGCCGTCACGGCCGCAACCGCCACCACCGCCGCTGTTGCCGCCTCCACTACCGTCGTCGCCGCCGCAGCCGCCGCGGCAGGGCCCTCACAGGGGGCACGGGAGGGGGCTGACATGGAGTGCCAATAATGGCCCCATTACGCCTCCTCCAGGCGAACATCAACCACTGCGCCGCAGCTCAGGATCTGTTGCTCCAGAGCATGGCGCAGTGGTCGATTAACATCGCCGTGGTCGCTGAGCCGTACTTTGTCCCGCCCAGGGACGACTGGGTGGAGGACCTGAGCGGCTCAGTGACCCTAATTTCGTCGGCCGCCGCCGGTACTCCGTCCCTCGAGGCTGTTAAGAGAGGACGGGGTTGCGTTGCAGCACGGTTCGGGGAGATCGTTGTGGTAGGGGTATACTTCTCCCCGAGCCGAACTCTTGCCGAGTTCCACAACTCCCTTGCGGAGTTGAGAGTCGTCGTCGTCGGGTTCTGTTCCCTTCCCGTGTTCGTCCTCGGGGACTTCAATGCCAAAAATGTGGCTTGGGGTTCCCGATATACGGACACACGGGGCAGGATGGTGGAGGACTGGGCTCTGGAGACAGGCCTGGTCGTCCTGAACCGGGGTTCTGTCCCCACGTGTGTGCGGATGCGGGGTGAATCAGTGGTGGACATTTCGTTCGCCAGCCCCGCTCTGTCGCCGCGTGTAATTGACTGGCGCGTCATGGAGGGGGTGGAGACCTATTCCGATCACCGGTACATCCGGTTTGACGTCTCCGCCCAGACCTCGAGCGCGCCGGTCCGACAGGCCCCGAGTGGTCCGCGGTGGGCGCTGAAGCGGCTGGACCGGGAGCTCCTCCTGGAAGCCTCGATCGTGCAGGCCTGGGTTTCACCACTGGACAGGCCTGCCGACATCAACGACGAGGCGGAGTGGTTCCGGGAGGCCATGTCCGAAATATGTGACGTGGCAATGCCCCGGGTCCAGCCCGGACGTGCTTCGCGCCAGGTGTACTGGTGGTCGCAACAGCTGACGACACTGCGCAATGCGTGCGTTGCTGCGCGACGCCGGTACACCAGGCACCGCAGGCTCCGTATTCGTCCTCCGGATACGGAAGCCATTCAGGCGGAGCTGTACGAGGGGTACAGAGCGGCGAAGACCGCCCTCCAAGCGGAGATCCTGCGGGCCAGGGGAGTGGCCCGCGAGGAGTCGCTGGAGACTCTGAACAGGGACCCGTGGGGACGCCCATACAAGATGGTGCGGGAGAAACTCCGCCCATGGGCTCCCCCGCTGACGCAGAGTCTCCGGCCGCAGCTTGTGGGGGACGTGGTGAGCGCTCTGTTCCCTTCGAGAGGGGAACATGCCTCCCCGCCCATGGCTCCGCCTACTGCGGTGCCCGATGCGGATCACACCGCCGACGACGACGACGATGCTCCGGAGGTGACCGAGGTAGAGATGAGAGTGGCGGTACGCAGGCTGAATGCCAAAAATACCGCCCCAGGACCCGACGGCTTACCTGGGAAAGCCTGGGTCCTGGCCTTGGAGGCTCTCGGGCCTCGACTAAGGGGGCTCCTAAGCGCATGCTTGGAGAGGGGCCAGTTCCCACTTCGCTGGAAGACGGGGAAACTGGTCCTCATTAAGAAGCCGGGGCGCCCTGCGGACTCTCCGTCCGCTTACCGGCCCATCGTGCTGCTCGATGAGGTGGGCAAGCTCTTTGAAAGAGTCATTGCAGACCGCCTCGTCGGGCGGCTGGTGCGGGTGGGGCCGGATTTGGCGGAGAGTCAGTTTGGTTTCCGCAGGGGGCGCTCCACGGTTGACGCCATCATGCGCGTGCGAGCCCTCACGACGGGGGACGCTGTGTCCCGGGGTGGGGTCGTCTTGGCGGTGTCTCTAGACATCGCCAATGCCTTCAATACCCTGCCCTGGAGTTGCATCAGGGAGGCACTCCGGTATCACCGGATGCCGACCTACCTCTGTCGTGTGGTCGAGGCCTATTTGACGGACAGGGCCGTCATCTACCCCGGTCACCGGGGAGAATGGAACCGGCGAGAGATGTCGTGCGGTGTCCCACAGGGATCGGTCCTGGGGCCGCATCTGTGGGACATCGGATACGACTGGGTGCTGCGCGCTGACCTCCCTAGCGGCGTCAGCGTCGTTTGCTACGCTGACGACACGTTGGTCCTGGCGCAGGGGAGGTCGCACCAGGCGGCGGCCGAACTAGCGACACACGGGGTTGCGACAATCGTGGGCAGAATCCGGCAATTGGGACTCGAGGTGGCCCTGCACAAGTCCGAGGCCATGTGTTTTCATGGTCCTCGGAACGCGCCACCGTCGGGTTCCCAAATAACGGTAGGAGGAGTTCACATCGGCGTCGAGTCGACGATGAAGTACCTAGGACTCGTCCTCGACAGCCGGTGGAACTTCGTGGAGCACTTCCGACGTTTGGCTCCCAGACTGGAGCGGGCCGGGGCTGCTTTGAAGCGGCTCCTGCCCAATCTAGGGGGTCCAAACGCCTCCTGCCGGAGGCTATACGCGGGGGTCGTGCGGTCCATGGCCCTTTACGGGGCACCGGTTTGGGCGCGTTCATTGAGGCGGCGGCCAGCCCGCCGGTTGAACGCGTCCCAGAGGGTCATGGCCACCCGGCTGGTCCGGGGATACCGTACGGTCTCCGGTGAGGCGGCGAGCCTCCTTGCCGGATTACCGCCATGGGATCTGGAGGCAAAAGTCCTCGCGCACATTTGGGAGTGGCGCGAGGAGGCGAAACGCCGGGGCGTTACTCCGCTGCCGCGAGAAATCGCGGCACAGCGGACAGAGCTCCGGCGGGATCTCATGGCGTCATGGAGAGTGCGATTGTCGCAACCCAGTGCTGGGCACGCCACTATTGCGGCGATAAGTCCCCTCTTTGAGGAGTGGCTAGAGAGGCGCCACGGCGTCCTCACCTTCCGCCTAACGCAGGTCCTCACCGGACACGGTTGTTTCGGGAGGTTCCTGTTCCGTATCAGGCGGGAGGAAACGCCCGGGTGTCATCACTGCGTGGATCGCCCGGAGGACACGGTTGAGCATACGGTGGAGGTCTGTCCGGCTTGGGCAGAGCATCGCCGTGTCCTCGTGGAGGCGATCGGCGGCGGGGATCTCTCGCGTCCGGCCCTAGTCCAGGCCATGGTACGGAGCGAGAGGGCATGGGAGGCCGTCACCTCCTTCTGCGAAGCAGTAATGCTCGCGAAGGAGGAGGCAGAACGCGTGAGGGAGAGGCAAATTTCGCGCCCTCACGCCCCTAGCCGCCGCAGGAGACGCCCTGGGCGTCGGGAATCGCAGGCCGATTCCCGGCCACCGTAGGCGCGGGCTTGCGGACGGTGAGCAATGGGTAGCTCGCCGTCCGATAAGGACCAGGCCCGGGTCGACGGCGCGTTGTGTTCCACGCGCGCCTCAAAGAGATGTCAGCAAGTGAAGGGGTCCGATAGGACCAATGCCTGCCGGGGTTGCGGGAAAGTCCGAAAGGGATACCGTGGCCCCTGGCAACGTAAAGGCAACGGAAGGAACACGGGTGGGTTTTAGTCAGTAAGAGTCTGACACGCCCTCCCGCTCCACCCAGAGCGGGAGAAGTTATTTGATAATTTCCCACCCAAAAAAAAAAAAAAAAAAAAAAGGGTGTCCGGTAAAGAATGGATAATCTTGAAATAGCATATGATAGACCTTATCGACGTTCTTAAAAAATATATATATCTCAAGTAGTACCCAAGATACGATTTTTTTGAAAAAAATGCTTTGTAATATCTAGTCACATTATTTACTGCCTCTCTGTCGGCATAGTCAACGTTCAATATTACAACAACAAATAACCGATGAAATTCATTCATTTGTGGTCGTGGTGAAGAAGAATGTAAAGGTAAAAAAAGTTAGTTTGAAAATCTTAAGTACCTACAACTTGGGATATATATTTTCTTATTTTATTTTTATTTTTTAGAACGGCTTTAGGTTCTATTTTATCAATCTGCCTAGCCTTTTCCCAACTATGTTGGGGTCGGCTTCCAGTCTAACCGGATGCAGGTGAATACCGTATTTGACATGGAGCAACTGCCTATTTGACCTCCACAACCCAGTAACTGGGTAATACGATATCTCTTGGTAAGACTGGTTGTCAGACTCGGGCTTCTGACGACCCATAACGACTGACAAAGATCCACGAATGACAGCCGGGACCAACGGCTTAGCGTGCTTTACGAGGCAGGGAGGAGTCTCGGCATGTTAAGATGGTCACCCATCCACAAATCAACCCCGGCAAGCGTAGCCTAACTTGGTGGATCGAACCGTCCGGCTGTTATTACTACTTAGCCATGTTATATGCTATTTCAAAGTTATCCATTTTTTACCGGACACCCAGTATATTTTGAACATTGTAATTGTGTATGCTTGCTAATAAACAATATCGGATGATCGGATTGGATGTTGTTTTGATGTAAAAATACAGGAATAAATACTTAAATACTTCTTAAATCGTATTATTAAACTAATCAAATGAAGAAGGGATAATTAGTTTTAACGTGTAATACAAATGAAACGCGCAACAAAGTCTCACCAATATTCCTTCTCTTCCCTTTGGTACCGAACCCTAAAAATAAGGTAATATCGACTATCTATTACTTTATGACTTTTTGAATCATTCTACAATACCCCACCAGGCCTTATCATTTTAAACGTTTACTTTAGTTAAATTTACTAAAATTTTATTTTATTTGTAATGATTCATGTAATTAATCTGTGATTTACAACCCGATTCCTTCCAAAAACAAATAATAAATAAAAATACTTTTATTTAAAAACACTACCTATGTATGTACTAAGTCTAACGTTACCGGTCCTAGTTACATTTTACTTAGGTATACATTTCTTTCTTTTCCAAACAAATATAAAATACGAACATACCTACCTACACAAATTCTAAGGTGCCAACCCTAGTGGGGCAGAATCCATAAAGATTTTAGACTAGTGGGATCTGCCCCACCAAATCATCAACTCGTGGGGCAGAATCCACAGAAAATGGCTTGGTGGGGCAAAGTGGAATGATTTGATAGCTTATTCCTTGATTTCCATACAAGTACTTTTCGAAAAATCTTAGCATACAGATATTTGTTGTTTAACTTATGTTTATCTTTTTTAATGAGTTTTATAGCCAGGTACGCTAAATACAATAACATATAAATAAAAATGTGTAATAAGATACTTGAAAAACTACATTGTACGGAGAAAAAAGAAAAAGAGTAATAGATCGCCTGAGTCACGAAAAAAATCGCATTGTGAAAAAGATTTCGGTCGGTGCGTTTTTTTCTAGCCTTAATTTAAACTTATCCATATTGTTATTATAATAGTATAAATGAGAAAATAACTTTATCTGTCTGTCTGTCACCTTATCACGCCTTAATTGTATACTTATTGATACTTATGATAAATAGTTATACTTATTGATACTTTTTTCTCCCGATGGTGCGCCCCCGTGGGATAATTTCCGACCTCCACGCGGGCGAAGCCGTGTGCAAGTGCTAGTAATACATAAAAAAGACAAAATAATACATACTGTTTTCGTCAAAAATAGTGAAGACCACATTGATGACATGAGGATCCAAATCAACGTGCGCTACCGTCCGAGCCACGTGTCTAAGTGTCGGCTGGTCGATGGACGCGCCCGCAATGTGGTAGAACGTCAGCGCCGTGTCCACGTCGTTGATGTTATTCAGAAAGTGGAAGAACTTCAGGTAATCGTCCTTTGTTATACCTACGCCGTGGTCGCGGAAACTGGAATTGTAAAAATAAATAATATTGAATGGTTTAAGCAAAGAATAGCTGGGCGGTGGGTACAATAATTTAACGCTACTAAGGAAAGACATAAAACTGACTTAAAAGTAAAACATATCACATAATAATAGGTCTTTACTCTTTACCTATGAAATTGCCGTTTTGTATGAAAAAATTTAAACGAATTTTTTTCATGTATTTTTTATTTGTATTAATCGTAGTAATCACCCATGCCATCAATGCATCTTTGCCAACGCAGTGGCAGTTTATTGATGCCCTTCTTAAGGAAATCAGCTGGACGGGAGGCAACAAATTCTTCAAAGGCATTTTGTACTGCCTCTCGGGTATTGATTTTTTTTCCCGCCAAGAAGTTATCCAAATTCTGGAAAAAGTAATAGTCTGTAGGCGCAAGGTCTGGTGAGTAGGGCGGATGACGGAGAGCTTCCAACCCCAGTTCTTGCAACTTGGAGAGTCTGCTGTGCAGTATGAGATCGCGCGTTGTCGTGCAGGAGCAGCGGAGACGAGCGATTGACCAATGCTGGTTGGAGATGTGCCAGCTTCTCCATCATTGTGTTCAGTTCTTCACAGTACACATCTGCAGTAATACTCACCCCGTTTGGTAAGAAGCTGTGATGAATCACACCGGCGCTAGACCACCAAACAGTGACCATCACTTTTCTAGGGGTAAGTTTTCGTTTAGGGCATTGTTTAGGTGCTGAACCAAGATCCAACCAACTTGCTGAGCGCTTGCGGTTAACAAACAGAATCCATTTTTCATCGCAGGTAACAATGCGGTTAAAAATTCCTTCATTTGTGTGTCTGTTGAGCAGTGCAAGGCACGTCTCGACGCGTACTTCGCGCTGGCGATCATTGAGTTCGTGGGGCACCCATTTGTCAAGCTTTTTTACCTTGCCAATTTGACGCAAATGGACCAATATTGTTTTGACGCTAACGTCGAAAACTGCTGCAAATTCAGCCGTAGATTGTGTATCATCAGCTTCCACAATCGCCGTTAATTCGACATTATCGACCAGTCTTCGGACTACCGCGAGGTTCATTTTTCAGCTCGAAATTTCCAGAACGGAAGCGAGCAAACCAATAACAGGTGGTGCGTTGATTTGTAGTGTTAGCTCCGTAAACGTCGTTGATGTTGCGTGCCGCTTGTGCCGCGTTGCTGCCACGACGGTACTCATATTCAATAATTACTCGAATTTTTAACGTATCCATGATGACGAAAAATATTGAAATGCGATGAAAATGTAACACTAATCAATAAACAAATGACTACTTTAGGAAAAAAAAATCCATGTTTTTAAAATAAAATTAATTTGAAATTAGAATTCTTAGCCAAACAAAAATTATTTTGATTTGAAATGGCCAGTACTGCAGAACGGCAATTTCATAGGTAAAGACCTAATATTATGTATGCCGTTGCTATTAATAAGAATAAAATAATTTATCCTACTATTCAAATATATTTTATCTACACCCATGCTATAAATCCTCTATAAAAGTTTCTGAAACAGTTAGCTTATTACCCAAATTTAAACCAACCAGCGTAATAGTAACCATAATATCATCCAAACGAGTGATATAATGTTGTACTAAATGTAATTATGCAACTCCCTTGCTTTTTCAATCCCTTCCTTACTCATCAAACAGCCACTTTCTCACCCGTGATTCCAATCGTGTTGCCATATTCTGATTCGTGGTATCATTATGAATTTAAAAAAAAAAATATTGTCATGCACGGGCACTCCACTACCACAGCGCCGTAATTTAAAAAATGTAAATAATTAATAATTCTATTATTACCTATACATAGTTTGTTTGTATTAGATACTCAGCAATTAAACTTTCCATGAATTTACATAGAGTTCTTACAACACTGTACAACGCCCTATGGTTTCAGAACCTTTTATAGAGTATTCATATCATGGGTGTAGATAAAGTCTTGTATGCAACTGTATATAATTAGGTATTAAAACACTCATGTGATACTATAAACCCACATTCGTGTTTTAATACCCCTTATTATACAACAGTTGCATAAATAACTATTAAATTACCGGGTTAAATTCAAATCACTTTAACTTTATAGCTATGTGAGCTGTAGGTCTAAGTAACTAATTTGTGGAGCTCGGAGCCTCGGACAAAGCCAGAAAGCGTTGCGGCAGACCATGTGGCAGGGGGTGGATGGTGGAAAGAGCCGGTCTATACCAACAAACAGTGGTCCACATTAGCCTTAAACAGAAATAGCTGGAAATGATCGTGGAGGCTGATAGTAAATAGTAAAAAAAAATGGAAAGGATGTCTAAAATAATATTCAGTCTGATTATTCAGTCTCATTATTAAATAAAAAATAAAAACATACGTTTTCTTAACACGTTTCAACATTCGCGCCTTCTTCTTGGCTGGGTAACCTGCGTACGCCAATAGAAGTTCGGCAAAGTCCGCTTCAGTAATGCGACCATTTTCATCTGAAATAGTTTGGTGAAAAAACTAAGTAAGATTATATTCAGCAATTTAATAAAATTTATTAGTAACACTAATACATAATGTTTAGAAAATTCTTCTTTATTTAGAATGGCATAACCAAGAGTATGTTTAGTAAAAAAGAGCATTCATAGATAGAAAAGTATAAGGAGAGTATTATTGGGGCTTGTGCATCAGTGAAACCCCAACTAATACACTACTACTGTAATTTATGATACGATTTGCAAAACAGATCAAATAAATTTAATATTGTGTTTTCACACACGTTTCGCACCGGCGCGGCACAATTCTTAATTTTAATGATTTAACCCGTATTTAATCACAATTCCAACTTACCCGGCTGTTTTCTTTGAAATTCAAGAGATAATATTTCTCTCTGAAGTTGTTGTTGAAAGTCTAAGAATTTTTCAATCGTCAGCTTCTGGTTGAGATGTGGTCCGAAGAAGTACGTCGTCAGCGCTGAGTTGATACCCTGTAAAAGGACAATGCCGATTTCAGTATGGAAAGTGGCGTCTTTTTTTTTTCGCAGTCATCAAACAAAAAAAACAAAAAAAAAAGTCTTTTTTTTCTACTACAGAATAGTGTAATAATAACAAACGAAACTTAATTGACTTGCATATCTCTAAGCTCAGTCCGAAATGAGATATAAGAGTACGAAGTTTGTGTATTTATTAGCTTTGTAGGCAATTTTTGACTCCTAGGTGCAAGGTTAGTGTTAAGTTACCACAAAATAGATAGCCGCTAAATGCTTTTGGACATTGAATAGTCGGTACACCTCTCGTGCATTTCGCGCGAGCACGAACAGGTTTGTATTATATGGGTCTCCCACTCCCGCACACGCAGGGGCTTGCTTCGTCATGCGGTCGGACCGATCACTCAGTGCTGAGAAACTCCGAACAAATATTTTTTGTATGGGATTTGTGACCGTTCTTTAGCCAACATTCAGAAACACACGTCAAAATGACATAATCACATAATGACCAACATTACATTACGAAGTGGTCACAAACATGTCTGCCTTCGCGCAAGTTTTATTGTTTGTGTTGTGATTTATTTGTTTGTTTTTCCTTTTTCTGTATGATTTCGGTATATAACATATCAGAATAATTGACGGTGATTCCAAGTTTGTGAACCATCATGGGTAAGGGTCACAGAATATGGAGTTTGCGGTATCAAGGAGGCCTGGCATACTGTAAAAATGTTGCATTTTTCCAAGTTTTCACTGAATCCATACCGGTGAGTACCGATATTTATTGCTAATGTGATCTTGTGCTCACCTAACACAATGCTATTAATTTACAATCAGGAAATTAAAGCATCATTCAAATTCTGTAATACGACTGGAGCCATCAATGAAGATTAATTATTGAAACTCTTGAAGAAATGGTTTAAAACATTGTGCCTACAGTAATATTTGTCTAATTGTAATCTAATTTAGTCTAACTAGGTTGACTTATAGATATATGGGTCAGAGAGACTCATATTATATTATCTACCTGTGACACCATTATATAAATACTGGGAATATGAAATAAATCTTTTTCAGTTTCATATTCAAAGTATAATAATCTATTCCATTTAGTTATGCTGATAGTGTGAATTGGGGGATCTCTTAACTTTAAATCACACTAAATAAATTCACAGTCAAACTTAGTCAGTTATACGAGTAAGCGAGTAAACTTTTATATTTTGTGTCTTCCAGCTGTCGAGAGTGGCTAAAAGCAGTTGGCCACTTAGAACTAGTGCATCTACCAATAGAAAAACTGCATGAGCAGCGAAATGTATGTGCTAACCACTTTGGAAGAAAGTATTTTAACAAATAGGGAAATCGTCTACAGAAGTGAAGTAGTTTCAGTATAATCCTCCATTAAGCTTTTCATGAGATGATGTTACAAACAGACAGAGAAATAAATTCTCAAAATTGATTGAGATGATTAATAGAGCACAAATTAATTGTGCTCTATTAATCATTTCAAATGAAAAGATCCCTGCGTTTTATATGCAGAGAAATGTTTACAAGTCTAATCGAAAATGTTGCTTATATTTAATTAATTATGTTTACAGATTTAACACAAAGGGAAAATCAGTTGATGGAACAATTGCAAAAAAACTAAATGCAGCCTGGCATCACTAAGACGCAGTGCTCTTGGAAAAATTTGAGTCAGATGTGCTAAAAGGAATTGTGACGTTGGTGCTAAAAAACAAAAAACGAAGCCATTTTGCCCTGATACCGATGTTGCTTGCTCATTTATATAAATTAATAAATACTGAAATCATTTAAATCTATTTTATTTTACCGATTTATCAAAATAAATTAGGTTTGGAGCCTCACTATTATCTGCATAGAATGCATTTTATCGATATCGATAAGTTTATTGATTTCTATACGTTGCGCATCCCTATTTATGACAGTTCTTCCCTTCAAGGACATGGTTGTCAAGTTTGTTATAATTTTCATGTTGGTAGCTATGTTTTTTTTATGTGGTTGGCTAAAGACGGTCACAAATTCTCAAAAACTGAATGTTCTAAGTTCCGCCTCTTAATTACATGCTCTGTGCGATCACTCACAGCTCTTTCTTCGTGCTGTGAGAGTGTGCGATATTTGGAATTTCTGTGCTTAAAACTACGACTCGGCTTTTCTGTTATGGACTCATATTGCTAACCTGTTTTTGGAATATAGTGTAATAATTAGAAATACAAAATCTTAATCGAAGATCTACTGTTTTGACTGTGGAATATGTGGAAGAGTACCCATTCATAATCTATTATTTGGTGCAAGTCAGAAACATCAGACAGGTATGTAAACAAACAGCCTTCCAATATATGGATATTCGTAGTTAACTTACGAGATCTTCTCAACTCAGAGCCCAAATACTCGTAAAGAACCGTAAACTCAGATTATGTAGCACTATTTTATTATCATACTCCCTCCGACCTGACAATGTGTAATTGGTGAGGAGTGCGTAACGTACGGGAGGGGGTGTACCGAATATTCAAATGTCCAAAAACATTTAGCGGCTATCTATTGTGTGGTAACTTAACACTAACCTTGCACCTAGGAGTCAAAAATTGCCTACAAAGCTATTAAATAAAAAAATACATACAAACTTCTAAATTATAGTGATAACCGAGTCAAAATCGGTTGAGTAGTTTATAAGAACAACGCGGTCACACAGACAGACACGAAAAGTGACTAATTTAATTATAATATGTATCAGCAAGTTCTAAAATCACACACACTTATTTATTTTTCATGTGGTTAGTGACTAGCTTGGTGTCAGTGTTTTTATGCTGCCCATGGGCCTCTGACTTGGCTTCACATGCCATCGAGAAATATTTCTCAGGCAGCTTCCTCATGATGTTTTCCTGCACCGTTTTTGAAGTAAGTGATAATTATATTGTAGTGGTATGTAACCCACACATGCACACAAACTTGGAACTCAAGTACTTAAAACGTCGCCTGTCTGTGTTCAGATACAGTTCGAATACAATACGACACACAGGCAGTCACTAACTGCGTTCCGCGTCATTCGCGTCATTTTATATTATCCTACCTACTCTTGTTTAGTTATAGTACCTTGATCATTAAATTCATCGTATTATATTGAATTAACATTTAATTTCATCACACTATAGAACCTCTACCACATCCTACCAAAAGTTCTATATCAGCGAAACCGACGTGATTTAAAACAATACGGTTCCATACCCACGAGAGCAATTACGTATAATACAGACTGAGACTTTCTTTAGTGTTGTTACTTTGAACTATTTTACAAAATTTCGCGATGACCGACCCAAAGGGTCAGTTCACACCGAGAAGTGACGTAAAGCGATGCTGCGCGCACTTTTTAAGATAGTGATACAAAATATAACTTTATTTACTACTCAAAAAGATACACATTTAATTGAGATAGTTCGAAAATGCCTCGCGGCGTCGCGATGCCTCGCAGCGTAGTAGCGCGACGCATCACAAAGCAGCGAGGCATGGGGCTGCCAGCGACTTCACGATGCGCTGCGCCTCGAAGCGCTGCGCTGCGCAGCGCGAAAGCACTGGCCTCTTCAAGCATCGTCGCGTCGCGTCACGTCTCGGTGTGAACTAATCCTGACACTGCAGCTGCCGGCAAGGCTAGCGCCGCACCTGGTAGCGTCTACGCACCTCAGCAAGCTGGTCCGAGTTAGACCTGCATCAGCCGGGGGCAATCACCATCAACTCCCGCATCGCCGACTTCTGTTCAGCACACCCGCGACTATGGTTCCATCAGTTCGAGGCCATAATTGGTGCACAAAAAGCAGACGACTTACATAAATATCAACGATAGCTAAGTTAGGTCGAGACGAATTAGGTCAAATTCTCGAGAACCCGCCTGAGAATGGTAAATATCAAGCTCTAAAAGATAGGTTTATTTCGGCATATGAAGAGTCAGAGTCCAAGCAACTACATACGTTACTTACGAAAGTCGAGCTAGGGGATCAACGACCCACTCATAAACATATGCGAGAACTCGGAAGGAACAAAATACCTGAAACGGGAGCGAAGGGCTTTATCTAAAAAAGGTAATATACTGGTCCGTAGGTTCGCGCGTTGCTCGGATGGCGTAAAGGTAACTCTATTCCGAGCATATTGCACGTCCATGTACACCTGCAGCCTGTGGGTTAATTACACCCAGAAAAGCTATAGCATTCAATTTAACAACGCTTTCAGATCGACGTTGAGTCTGCCTCGCTACTGCAGCGCTTTGGGTATATTCACATGGGTGCGCACGGACTGTTTTTATGCGATCATGCGGAAGCGCTGCGCGTCTTTTGTGCGCAGAGTGCGGGCCAGCTCAAATATCGTTCTGAATATGATAGCAAATAGGTTGAACTGTCCTTATGCGCGACACTGCTGTGACAGACAAGTTACATATAGTGTCGCACGTAAGAGACTACTGTAATGAATATGAGCTAATTATGATTGAATATGAACTTGATTTATTTAATTTGTGTGTTGATGTTGTATTTATATTGTATTTATTCGTTTGTATTCATTAAAGTGATTTAAAATGTTTTCTAATATGGGATATGTGGTACCTTAAAATTAATTTTAATTAATAGAAATGTTTAAGTTAAGTTAATGCTCATAAGTTTAAAAGCTTTTTGTACCAAACTTATTGACCAATGTATTGTTTTTTTACCGAATGTTTTTAGTTGAAGCATCCATATGTGTAGTTTTCTTTTTATGTACATTTTTAATGCCTCACGTTACCTTTACACCAAACCATTTTATTATTTGCAATGTTTTTACAATTATTTTTCACTTTGCTCATTGTTACTTCGATAATATTAATTTTTTACCCTTTTATTAAATTGTTTTTATCAAAGGGGGAGGACATGAAGTGGTATGTAACCCACACATGCACACAAACTTGGAACTCAAGTACTTAAGACGTCGCCTGTCTGTGTTCAGATACAGTTCAAATACGATACGACACACAGGCAGTCACTAACTGTGTCCCGCGTCATTCGCGTCATTTTATATTATCCTACCTACTCTTGTTTAGCTATAGTAACTTCTTAACTTCATCATTAAATTCATTATATTATATTTAATGAACATTTAATTTCATCACACTATAGAACCTCTACCACATCCTACCAAAAGTTCTATAATACAATACGCACACGAATCCGAAAAATCAGAGGTGCGTGGTTCGAACTCGAGACTTATGACTTGGCAGTCCGACGGTCACACCAACAGGCTATCACCGCTGTTAGTAAACTACTGCTTAGGTATGAGAAAAAGATAAGGGACATAATTGCAGAATAATATATTGTAGGAGTAGGAGCGGCAAGGGTGGGGAGAGTTAGTATAAAACTCGGCGCCTCACCCGGGCTCGCCCCTTTTTTTTTGATTGCGCTCGCCTTTGTTGAGATAGGTCGTTACTCTGTCCGATTGTACCTAACTTTTGTTAATTATTTTGTCATAGGTAGATTGTTTCTAGGTCTTAATTAGGTTAATTAGTTTGGTACTATTTTTGTGTGTTAGCTTGTTTAGAAGTAAAAATCATTTTTGTTGTAAAGTTGACTGTGGTGAATTTATTTTGTTAGGTAGTATTAAAAATTGTTTTTAAAAAAAATCACTTCTGGTCTTATTTCTTAGATCAGAAGTGGGATTCTCTCCCAATTGCCCACTGTTATTTTTGTTAAAGGATAGTGCTTATCAGTTAGTTTTATTCTAGAAGCTTTGTCGTTTTTTCGGTTTTTTTTTTCCAGCTACCCTTCAGGTAGTACGATTTTTGTTGGAATGTTTTGTGAAGATTAGTTAGTGCTTTTGATTAGTTTTCGTGCCGTATTTTGTCATTATTTGTGTCATAGCGGTTCATTTATTGTTCTACTTTAGATTTTTGTTGATTTTGTCATGTCGAATCGAGAGCGTGAATATAGTGTGGATCGTCGCGATAGTCGTAGTTCCAATCGTCATAGTCGCGACAGACGTGATAGTAGAAACCGCGAACGATCGCCTGATGAAAGTTTTAAGTTGCGGCTCGAGATGCAGGCTATGATAACGCGTCTTAAAGCGTTAGAGGATAGGCCTAGGGCGTCGCCTTTGCCAGGGCATTCTGGTGATCGTGCTTTATTAGTGCCGGAAACTAGAAACCGCGATAGCTCATTATCACGACAACGCGATCAGGTCAGACAGTCACCTAGGCGTAATGCTTTACGATCACCGGATCGTGCGGGTCTGCGTAGTGAGCGTTATGTTTCGCCGCCGCCGCCGTCGAGCCGTACGCGTAGGTTGCAATCACCACATGTAAGTCCGCGATCGCGTGATCGGTTTGTGCCGTCTTTCCGTAGCCATAACCAACGTAACCGATCTAGGTCTAGATCATTACCTCGCGGTTCAGAGCCTACATCTAGCAAGGCGCTAGAACATTCCACGGTTACCGACCGTATTATAGACGCCATTCGTTCAATTAATTACGGTAGACCCAGCCAGCATTTTTATATCTCTAGTTTTGATCCAAACTTGCACAATATTGATGATTGGTGTGCGGAGGTAGACCGCGCAAGATCCCTAAACCACTGGAACGATCATGAGTGCCTTTCGCGTATTGGCAATTGCTTAAAGGGAGATGCTCGTTCGTGGCTAAACGATTGGGTGTCAAATGACCGCACGTGGAGCAACTTTAAGAAAGAGTTTAGGCCACTGTGTCCGAAGACACCCGATGTAGCAAGTATTTTGGCGGACGTGATTAACACCAACTCTGACAAGTACTCCACGTACGCTGATTATGCGCGTCGTTCGTTACTTCGGTTGAGAATAGTGCGGGGACTTAGTGTCGAATTAATATCGGCAATAATTATACGCGGTATTACGGACCCTAATATTAGAGCGGCTGCGACTAACGCAAAATTATTGCCAAATGACTTGATTGAGTTTTTCTCCATTTACGTAAAACCGGTTAGCACTTCGCGTTTAAATAGTGGTAACAAAGGGAAACCAATCGCTGATTCCTCGCGGAAAAGGGGTAGTACTAGCGATATTAAGTGTTCTCGTGTGGTCAGTTAGGACACAAGCAAGTTGCGTGTACTAAGCGCTCTAGACCTGATCAAGGACCGAGTAGTCCTCGGCTTTCTTCGAGTACCGCGAATTCGAAGACAGTTTTTGCTCCGAATAAATCCGAACCGTGTTCATTTTGTAAGAAGCTGGGTCATAAGGTCGAGACATGTTTTGCCAAGCAAAGAACCGAAGCGGCAAACAAGGAGACTGTTAATTTTTGCAATGTTTTAGTAACTTCTACTAATAATGATGTTGTAGTGGCGGTTATTCAAGATGTGCCCGTAGACGTTTTGATCGATAGTGGTTCAACCATCTCTTTAATATCGTCCTCTTTGCTGAAACATTTTAATTGTTCACGCAAGCCGACTTTCCGTATTTTGAAGGGCTTGGGTAGTCAGGAAGTGGAAAGCACGTCTTACGTTACGTTACCTATCGAGTTTGACGGTCTGACTCTTGATGTAGATTTGTTCGTAGTATCGTCCCAATACATGAACATTCCAGTCATAGTAGGTACGGACATTTTAAATAGAGAAGGTGTTAGGTACGTTCGTACTAAAGATTGTCAGTCACTTACGAGGGTTGATAGTGGGTCAACAACTAGAGTAATGACGATTCAACCCGAGATTTCTATCCCAATTAACACGCCTCTTGTTGATGACCAATTAAAAAAGCTCTTGAATATTATTAACGAGCTTTCAAATTTTTTTATTACTGGTACCGCGACTTCAACGGTTAATTCAAATTCAAATTCAAATCATTTATTTAATACAGGATCTACAGAAATCGAGTATTTTGGGTGGACCATTAGTGAAAATCAGGTTAGGCCGAGTCATGATAAAGTAAGGGATTGACTCAGCTCAACCGCAAAACATAAAACAGGTCCGCCAGTTCATGGGCTTAGCCAGCTATTTTAGACGTTACATGGCTGACTTTGCCCAAAGAACTGCTTGTATTGCTGCGCTGACTAAAAAGGGCGTTCCCTTTAACTGGGGTTCAGAGCAACAGGCTGCTCGAAAGTACATTGTAGAATGTCTAACGAGTGAGCCAGTACTAGCTATCTACGATCCTTCGTTACCAATAGAGGTCCACACAGACGCGAGCTCTATTGGTTATGGAGCAGTCGTGATGCGGGTACATGAGGATAGTCGCAGGTGCGGACTTTCTCAACTGGGTCACGGATATGGGCTGCGACACTCATCTCATAACGCCTGAGATGCACCAATCCAACGGGCAGGTGGAGCGTTATTGTCGCACAGTGCTCGACATGGTACGTATCGAATGCAGTCATCGACGGCAGAGGTGGCCGACTGTCGTGTGGAGGCTCCGGTTGGTTCTGAACATCACCAGGCACAGAGCGGCTCAACGGTCTGCTCTTAACCTGCTGATTGGCATCGGTGCGGCTACTCCACTCATCCGAAGTTTGGTGCGTGGCGTGGCTGTTGAGGGTTCCGGTCCGAACGGAGGGGCTCTTCGTGGGATGCGTCGGCGGAGGGCGCCGCGCGTCTTCGACGTAAATTCACTGGTTTTTGTTAGAAAACAGGTGCAGTCCACTGGGAAGCTGGATTCCTGCATGCGAGGGCCATACCGTGTGGTGAAGGCTTTGTCACACGGTCGTTACGAGCTTCAGCTTTTGGCCGGCTCGTATGGGAAAACGACGCAAGCAGCCGCGGAGTATATGATTCCGTGGCGTGGAGAGTGGACTCCCGATGTGTGTGCTGATTTTTTTCTTGGTAAGTGGTCTAAATCATCGCTTTGATGTTTTTCCTCTTAATGACTTGTAGACATGCCATTGAGTGGCCTCTGTCTTGTGTAATTGTTTTAAGAGTACGTATTTTGTTATGTACCATGTACACCATGTGAAGTGTTGTCTTGCAGTTGGGATAGCCTCTGTCTCGGATGTCCTCGTACTCAGATATACTATCCTGACTGACGGATACACTTCAAGTGAGGTTTGGTTTCATGTTATTGGATGCTGTCTTGGAGTATGCTCAGTCATGCGATCCTAGTATATGGAACAGGCCTTAGGTGGTTTGTGTTTTTATTTTGTTGTGCTCGGACATGGTCCTGGAGCTGTAGTACGCGCAGGGTTATGCCTAAACGTAGGTCTCTAACGAGTCGCGGTGCGAGACATGTTTCGGTGACGAACATGGTCTCTGTGTTTTTCTTTTTTGGGTTGAAACATGCTTTTATGTGAATCGTTTCACACACGCAAAGTTATGTCTCACGTAAGTCCGCGTAGACCTCTAGCGAGTCGTGAGGTGGCACTCCCCCGACGGGAACTGCCCCAGGTGATCGATACAGATATTTGTTTGTTTTTTTACCCTGTGCTTAGGTTTAGCTAGTCGAGCCTAGCTATCATGTGTCATAGTTGTATAACTTGATAAGAAGGACACATGGAGTCTCTGTGTCTTATTTGGTGTGTGAACATAGTATTCTGCCGTGATTTATTTTTGTTACAGAATCGGACGTCGATAATGAGGAATCTACCGTTCCAAATGTCGTCGTCCAGCCTTCCGAAGTCGGGACGCCTGATGTCGCGATTGAACCACAGCCTAGCACGTCCGGGACACAGGGACGCATCGAAGAACTTCCAGTCCCGTTCAACGCTTCGTTGGGTGATGAAGGTCCAGAGACATCGTTGCCGACCCTGGAGACTGACCTCCAGAGTTAGAAGATGGAGCCCGAGGACGGACTCCTGTCAGGAGAGGCCGTGTAGGAGTAGGAGCGGCAAGGGTGGGGAGAGTTAGTATAAAACTCGGCGCCTCACCCGGGCTCGCCCCTTTTTTTTTGATTGCGCTCGCCTTTGTTGAGATAGGTCGTTACTCTGTCCGATTGTACCTAACTTTTGTTAATTATTTTGTCATAGGTAGATTGTTTCTAGGTCTTAATTAGGTTAATTAGTTTGGTACTATTTTTGTGTGTTAGCTTGTTTAGAAGTAAAAATCATTTTTGTTGTAAAGTTGACTGTGGTGAATTTATTTTGTTAGGTAGTATTAAAAATTGTTTTTAAAAAAAATCACTTCTGGTCTTATTTCTTAGAATATTATCTTCTCGCTGTTATTCATGTCTGTCAAATACCATCAACAAGATCCGGAACGAATTTTGGGCCAAACTTTTAATTTACTTTTGCAAAATAATTCAATTTCAGAAATACCTAAAAATCATGACAGTATTATCACGTAGTAACGGTGTTTTACCTTAAAAGTGTTGCCAGTATTGGCGTGGTCTCGGTGCCTAGAGCCGATGCTGCTCTGCTGTCGAATGAGGAGTGCCACCTTCTCAAACTCTTCACAGTCGACGTCACCGTCACCGTTCAGGTCGAACATTCGGAAAGCAATCTCGAAATGGCGACGAGAAGCTGAAAATATAAAGAAAAATATAAAATAAACGATGTGAATTATCGTGATGTTTTCCACCTGTGAGCGGTGATAAGAGATTGTAAGCCGTATTAATAAGGGTGCCTTCAAATAAAAACGCGTGCTGCTTTGTAATTCCATTGAAATTAACAAAGAATGTTTGTTACAAAAGTAAAAAAGAGGGGTAAATAATAACAGCCGCACGGGGCGATCGAAGATTAAGCTACGCTTGCCGCGGCCGGTTCGTGATGGGTGACCATCCATTACATATCGAGACCCCTCCTTGCCTCGCGAAGCACGTTAAGACGTTGGTCCCGGCTGTCATTCGTAGATCATTTAAAGTCGTTACGGGTTGTCAGAAGCCCAAAAGTCTGACAACCAGTCTTACTAAGGGATATCGTGTTGCCCAGTAACTGGATTGTGGAGGTCTGATATGCCGTCGCTTCATGTAAAATACTGGTATTCAGCTGCGTCCGGTAAGACTGGAAGCCGACCCCAACATAGCTGGGAAAAGACTAGGCAGATTGATTTTGATTTTGTCTGTTCCAAAAGTATCTGATAAAACACTAGAAATATTAAAAACAAGAGAAGTGGCATGGGGGCGTGTCTATTTCCGCGCGTCGTGATCACGATGCTCTTGTCATAGGCAAATGGCCGTCTCCGGGAACTAGTGCGCTTTCAACCGCGGTCGTGGCAACGTATAATTTATTTATATCATCTTATTATATGTACATCGTTTTTTATTTATTATTTTATCAGGAACTCCCAATATTTTTAATACCATAATAAATGGGAGAATCGATAACTTTCCGATTTAGTCAATCACTAGCGTATATGTAAAATTAATGGCTTTTGCACAGCACAATGATAGCGATCGATGTTTTCGTGTGAGTGATTTGTACGGTGCATGGTAAATGCACGCTGTGTTTGATGGGATAAGGTTTATAATTGATTGTGTAGTACGTTCTGATTTATGAATTGCAAGTGTGAGAGCGACTTCGTATCTACTGGGTTTACTGATCTGTATGTAGTTGTGGCGAGGTGGTGTGGACAAACTGGAGACATTGGGTTTCGATATATTTTCAACTAAAGGGAATATCTCCTTCTTTCTTATATCTATGGATGAAACTGTAAACAAACCCTGTTCAGGTTAAATTCTGGTAGCCACACACGTAACGATTATATAAGTATATCGTGACGTGTGTTGGAAGAAATCTGCGCAAATAAATTGTTACGTGTGGCTAGCATAACACAATCACTCACTAAAGAGAATAAAACAAATTCAATTGTATTTTGAAGGTTTCAAGTTTGGAGTATTTATGTACATTTTTATAGTTATTGCTGGCTGTGGCTGGTAATAATAATAAGTCATATTTGTAAGCTTTCACACAAAAAACTTTGCAGGCTCCCTCCGAACCAAGTCGCTCGATTATAAATAGCAACAACTTGTTTATGTCTAGCCGTTAAGTTTATCCATGTAACCAAAGTAATAAATTAACCTATTATATGATGGGAGCCTTTTCTGACGTCGTACAGGTTATAGTTTGTGCTGGTCAACCCTTGGGATAAGATGTCTTACATATAAACAGGACATGTATATCGTACTGGCTGCATGCGCCCCGCGGTTTTACCACATAAGTCTCGTCGATCCCGTGATATAGGGATAAGATTAAACTAGGTCCTAACCCAGGTCATGGTCTACCCATGTGCCAAATTTCATCCAAATCTGTTCAGTCGTTTTAGCGTGAAAGCAAACAAACAAACTCGCATTCGCATTTATAATATTAGTTAGGATACATCGTCTGTAAAGGGGTAACCAATTATCCTTTAGTAAAGATAGCCTATCACATTATTTAATTATCCTAGCTTATAGGATTTATTTGACACATAGAATTCCAGCAGGTACCTAATCTCCTAGACAAAATACAGTTTTCGTTACACAATAAACTGAAAGTTTCAGTAGGTAAAGTACCTACACTGTTGAAACTCGCGCTCACAGGAACAGAAAATCATTAGATTCGCTCATGCTCCGTACGATCCCCCAACCCCTCGGATGCTGCGTAAATAGATATCTAGCAGCCGATACGTACGCGAACACGAACAACAAACACTTTTGTGACAATGTCTACTACCGGAATCACATAAACGTTAAGTTTACCTGAAAATATTTATTTACTGAACTCGGCAAAATGTTATTCTCAATTAAGCGTTTTCGGTCGAGGATGAAAGCAAAAGCATTTGTATATTTGAGATGCGGTGCAAAAACCGCAGCCTTTCTGTTTTGGGCGACACTTTACATGGTTGTTATGAAAATGACAATATTCAAAAGCAATGGGAACACCCCAGTGAAGGACTGGTCTATACTACCTGATAATTACAGCAGGTGGATGGTACTGTGCAATTTTCTAGTAGTTTTGCAGACAAATTGTTTAGTGTGGTGATAGTGTTAACAGTGTCATTATAACAGTTGCAGAGTGCAGAGACATTAGGAAAAGATGAGTCGGAATCGGACAGCAATGTTGTGTGGTCGGAGCCAGATAACGATACGCTTTTAGAACTGGAGAAACGCACAGAAACAGTTCATCAAGTGTGTCACAAAAGAAAACTCCTCACACAACCAATTAATAACAAAGAGTTCTTTGTTGACCACAAACATAACCTAGTATGGTGCAATATTTTCAAAGCTGCTAGTTCTTCTTGGATGTACTATTTTAATATTTTGGGTAAGATTTTCAGTGCAGTTATTGTTTCGCGTTTGGAAGTCTCAGATTCAACGATTTAAAATTCAATGGTTATTTTTAATTTTGAAGGCACGGACGATAACCTTTATGGTGTGAAGTTAAGAAAATTTGTAATATTAGTAACCAGAATATATTTTTATGTACTATATTTTTTGTCTTTTTTTTTCTTTTTAGATATTTAATTATATTCTTTATGGCACCTCTTTAGGCCATGAGCTATCCGAATATCAAAAAATATTTGGCCTAGGTCTTAAGGGGGAGGCGTGAAAATTGATTCGCTGTTACAGTGTATAGTAGATATACCTACTTACGTAAAACAATAATCCATTTATTTTTCAGGGGGATACGACAAAAAGTTTTTGGAAAAAAGTAAGGTACAACCCTTGACTTTAGCCAGACAAAAGTTTCCACGGCCCAGTGTGATAGAACTTAAAGAAGCATTGAATGCACCAGGTGTAATATCACTTTTAGTAGTGCGAGATCCTTTTGCGAGGTTATTATCAGCGTATCGCGATAAGCTGGAGATTCTAATAAAACCATACTATAGAAAATTAGCGCGAGCGATAATCTCAAAATATAGGAAAAAAACAAAACCTCTTACCGGGCCGCCTAAAGCTTCTGGACCTACATTCCCCGAATTTGTTCAATATCTGATAGATCAACATAATTCTCCACGATACGTGTTTAATGAACACTGGGCTCCGTATCATACATTTTGTTCACCTTGTGCAGTGTATTTCAGCGTAATAGCGAAAGTCGAAACATTGGCAAAAGATTCAATGTATGTAATACAACAATTAGG
Organism: Xanthia icteritia; assembly: GCA_949128155.2. Taxonomy (NCBI): domain Eukaryota; kingdom Metazoa; phylum Arthropoda; class Insecta; order Lepidoptera; family Noctuidae; genus Xanthia; species Xanthia icteritia. Next base: position 10,021,914 of record OX421935.2, on the reverse strand, counting down.
ACTTGGCCATTTGTTAAGCATAAAGGTTGGTGAACGTAGGAGGAAACAACTACGTTCTGTAATGAATCAATCTCGCGATGGGAGGAACACGACTGCCTTGTTAAAACATTATTTTAGTCAACTTGATGAAAATTTGCTGAATAAATTGTTGGAAATATATGGTGTTGATTTCGAAATGTTCGGATATGATGCGACTGTTTATAAAACTTATGTTAAAAAATAAAATGGTTATCGATTTAAACGATTGTTTTAATTATTACCTATATCTAAATTAGTTTCTTTATTCACTCATTAAAAACTTACTTGACGTTGACATAACAATATTAACAAAAATAAAGTATTTTGGAAAAGTAAGTGAAGAACAAGTAAAAAAAGGGCAGTGGAGGTGGTTCAGTTTCAGTTTTGAATGAGTTTTAGATACACAAGAATGGCAGGAAAATAGGTTTACGAGTTATGTTATTGTAGAAGAATCCATAACTGTTTTAATCAATCTTGTGCAAGGAACAAATGATTGTGAATAGAGTTGTAGGTAAGCAAGTGACCTATCCGTTTACATAACTTCACGCTAGTATACTGCTTGAGGGGCAGGGCTGATACTGAGAAAACCCAATAACTTGCCTGACTTGTGGAATTCCCAAGTCGGGCTTCCCAATGGGAATCGAACCCAGGATCTGATGCACAGCAGTCGCGCCAGCGACGCTACCCAGGCGAACAAAAAGGCAGTTACCCTATTCATTTCTAATTAAGTGCCTTTTCGGATAGCTACAATTAAAAGTTTAAAACGGGGTGAGACAATATTAACATGACTATACCGCTCCTCATAAACAGGACGGTTATCGTTAATGAAATGTTTTCTTCATAGCAAATTGGAGATGATGTTGTCCTGCTTTGGCAAAATTGCTTTATCACTGAAATGAAATTGTTTATTCTGTAAATAGGATATTGGAATCACTTTTACACGTCACCATAAAAAAAAAAAAAAATTAGCTACATGAGTTCGGCGTTTCCTATCTGACTACTCTGAGAAGAAAGGCCGAAACAAACTCAGAGGTCACAGTCTCTTTTAAAGTCCAGATATAATCTTGGTCAGGCCATATGAGGACCATGTAGATTAGTGTCTGAAATGGTCTTTTGAGAAAAGAACCACACAGATTTGAGTGGACCTGTTCTGTCAGTGCAAGCATTTGTCAGTAATCGTGGAGCTCAACTCAGAACTTAAGGAGCTCAACTCGACGAACAATACCAAAGAAAGGACATTTGGGTAGGCCGCATAAACTGCTCAAACTGCCAGACCATCATTAAAACTAAATCAGAAAGAAAAAAAAAATATATACCTATAATACTTTACTCAGTAATAATGTCATTTTGTATGTAATGTTTATATAATACTGGTATTGATTTTATGATTTTAGCACAAGGCTTAGCAGAGCGAGCAGCTCAATCCCAAGCTTTTTTATCATCTAAATAATCTAAAATTTTATAGTACTTACCCTTTTTTTACAAAGTTTGGTTTTAATACAGCTTTTAAATCGTTTAATGGGTAAGTTTCAAATGTCGATGGGAAGTTTGTTGTAAAAGCGTATACATTGACCCATGAACGAGTTGCCTACTCTGTGGAGACGAGTGCGGTGTACAGCGAGGTTGTGTTTATTCCTGGTATTTAAATTATGAATATCGGAAATGTTCTTAAAATTTGATCTACTTTTGTGTACATACAATAGGTTTTCACCAATATATTGTGAGGCTACAGTCAGAATATTTATTTCTTTGGATTTTTCACTTAGAGACAGAGCCTGCGATTCTCCATACAAATGTATTCCCCTTTTTTCTTCCTGAATAATGCCTCAAACTCAAACTCAAACTCAAAGCATTTATTTCAATTAAACCATTTACAGGCACTTTTGAATTGTCAAGGGGTCAGTCAGTCACAAATATGAAGCTAGTTGCCCATTCCAAAGCGTAGGTTCCTATGGAGAAGAACGGGCAAGAAACTCCATGGACACTCTTTTAAATCATAATGTTGTTACAAAATATTGGTTACATCATTCATGTTGAAATTATACATGTGAGACCAATGTAGAAAGACGTGCACGTAAAATAGCCTAAATAGCACGCCTCTAGAGCAATCATTCTTTTTTTCATAAAATCAAGGTCTGCTGTAGACACGTCACTGTTATTTCCTTTTTTTCAGCAACTTATTGGTAAAGAAAATATGACCCTCCAAAAATTACTTTATGAGTGATTAGAGGACACAAATTCGAAAAGTTTTTAACATAAAAGAAAATGATAGGAACCTAGACATACTCTTCCTTAACATTTTAATGTACAATATAATTGAATCGGCTCAGTTTTCGAGAAGAAAAAAGGGGAATACGAAATGTCGATCTCGTCAATTTTTTTTTGTGATATAATTGGTCTGAGCTGCAGCTGTCCCTATCGCACTCTACGGGGGCAGATTTGAGGTAAGACGACGGCAATAGTTTCTTCAAATATGTATTTTTCAAAATCCTCACAGGCCCTGTTTCCTCTTAAGATGGAATTGTGTTTTTCGAAACGCCGACAAACAAACTTTTCAAAAACTTCATCATCATCAAGCAAATTGTTGTTTGCTTCATGATAATGACATTTAAACAGTTAGTACCATTTATAATTTAGACTTGCTTTTGACTTTGGAGAAATGTTCTTAAAATATCTGGATCGTATAAAAACGTGACAAATATTTTTGGATTATTGGTAAGTTCGATTCGACTTTGTATCGAAATACAACAAAAGATATTCCTGTTTACAAAAAAAAAATACAATAGGCCTTTATTCCTCGAAGAAGTACCTACGAAGAGATTTATAGTACTCCCAAATTTCGAAAGTTATATGCAGTTTACGTCCCATGTAATAAGCGCCTAGCCTATTGCCGTTAACGGGGCAGGATCTAGATTCCGGGCTGCTACTGAACCCTTGCTGGTTTATGCTAAATTGGTACTTACTTGACAGAACAGTCAGAAGAAATATATAGTCGCTGAATGTGATGAGTCCCGAAGAGCCGAGTTTATAGAAAATGGAATCTTCGTCGAGGTCGAGGTTCAGACGTTGACTGATGCTCTGCGAGAAAACACAATAGTTAGCAATGCAGTAGTAAAAAAAAGAAAATGATAAGCTAATTATACAATTTCTCTATATGCACCAAAACATAAAACTAATGGAGTAAACTAATTGCAAAGTAATTATATTACCTATTATTGCTTAGAGATTTATCAAATTTTATTAGGTAAAATCCTATTACTAGGACTTGAACTCTAATTAAATATAAATATAAAAAAGTTCTACTTAAACAAAAGAAAGTAGGTAAGTACTGAAAATAGCTATAATAAGGTGGCGCTAATGCTAACAAATAAAAATCTATTAATTAAAATGCAATAAATATGATAAAATCACGGCATGCTATGGAGAGAATGGTTGTGTATGCAACTGTTTTGCGGGATCTATGACCCATTACGCCTGAAGTAGCTTGAACAGCGCAGAGCTTAGGTCTGTAGCAGAGTATAACATTGTGAAAAAATAAGATCCTCCTAAAATCTATAAAGTGATCTAGACTAGATTGAGGCACAAAGTGGCCAACGGCGATGACATGAACATTGACAGGGACATAACCAAGTCAAAGAAGTGCACTTGAAATAAATAAAAATATTACGAAGTCGAGAGTAGAGAAATAAGAAGAGGAGAAAGACAGTACCTCATCGACGCTCTGAAAAGACAAGAAAGTGATGTGAGTGGCTGAAGAGATGGTGCTAACTGTGCAAGTGTCCAGTGACAGTTTAGGTTGCTATAAAGCAATAGGTAGACTAAACAACATCTGTGATTGGGTAATGTGTTCCTAAAGATTGGATATGTGAAAACATTAATATGGAAAATAAGTGAAATACTTTTTGTAAACTTTCTTTATTCTTCTTGAAGATAATCTGCTCCCTCTATAATATAAAGAAATCTTCTGTTAAAGTGCTATTTATAACTTTTATATTATTGTATGTACAGTCATAGTTTAACTGGAACATTTTATTCAAAACATATATAATATATTATTTTTATTAATTTGATTCAAAATGTAAAGTGGGATTCATATCTTAAAACAGCAGTGAAGGTTAAGTAAGATTAGTGCAAGTGCACATAACACATCAATTTTGTTGCACACAATTATATAATCAATACAATACTATATTATTAATTAAAATGGTTATAGTATTAGTCACAGGACATCCTATGTATTGTATTATAATATCATTATTTTTTTATGAAGTGAAACATACCTTAGGGTCATATCTTCTATATTGGTCTAATCCCAAACCTGATAAAAGAAAAAAAATACATTAATTTAACAATTATTATTTTTAATAAATCTAATTTAGCACTTATAAAATGGTATGGTTAAATAGTGCCCGCAAATAGGCAGACAGAATCCATATTTCGTCAGTTAGTAGTCCCATCTAATGGGAGGCTACTGCTATCAACCAGGTCCATATCCAGAACACTTTGTCTCACCTGGGGATTGAACCCAGGACACCATGTTCAGCAGTCTTGCATGCTAAAAGATCAACAAGGCCTATTAATGATATGGTAAAATGCAGCTGGATGAGAATAGCCGAGGATGTGCGATTGGAGACACGTATGTCAAGCAGTGGACGGCTACAGGCTGATGATGACGGTGGAAAAAATTGCTGTACATCATTTTACCATCAGGTTGCTTGACACCAGGTGTCATGGAGCGCAGGAAGTCATCAGGGGTCATGAATATCTCATGCTGATCATGATGCTGTGCTTGGAGGGTAGCAAAGTACCGAAATACCTTATCCGGTGTGGAATACTGACGCATACGGTTTTCATACTCAATAATCTATCCAGCAGCGTCCGGGATAAAAAAACATTATTTTAATGCTAAATCATTATACTGTTCCTATTTCTATAGGTTTATGTTGTAATTATTGGGCGTGTGTTAAATGTAGATAAAATAAAACATAAAAAGACTACTCTACACAGGCGCAATCTGAGACCTGAGAAACAAGTTGCTGCTGTGCACAGCTTGAACAAAATTTCTGATTCTTGCAATTTTTGCAATAAAGTCTTATTACATCTGTACAGAGGAGCCTTAAAACTAAAATAAAATAAAAGAAATACCATCAGGCTGTTTCATGCCAGGAGTGATAGCTCGCAAGAAATCATCAGGTGTCATGAAAATCTCTGTATGTTCACCAAATGTCAATTTCACTGTGGCAAAATATCTGAATATTTTGTCTGGGGTTGAATATGATCTCATACGATTTTCATATTCAATAATCTGTAGTAAATAAATAAAAATAAAATTACACTAAATTCTTCCAAAAAAAAAAGTAATTACAGTCACGGACTTTAATTGATGAGCCACTTTCAAACTTTCCAATTTTGCAGTTTTGTACATTCACCAGATTACATGATTAAACATGAACTCAAACCGCATGCTCTGTCAACAAGAAGACAAATGACTATTAATCGGAAATAGTCTTATCCATAGAGGTTGGCTGACTAATAAGTTGTCAATCTATTTGATATTGATCTCCTTTGAATTAGAGCCCTTTAAATACTCATTATTTCTGAAGAACTATCCGAAGATAGTGACGGTTGAAAACTTGAAATGCCAATGTAAGAGTCAATAATTTCAAATTTTGGTGAATCGCAGACATAATTATTTATGTGATATTACCAGCTGCAATTTCCAAAGTAATTCGCCATAGAATTAATAATGCCTCAGCAGGGTATGTGTGCAACAATTATCATAATTGTCATGAACATCATCTTGGACGCTACACATTCGGATAAAATCGTGGGCCCGAGTTTTTCCAAAGTTGAATTACCAATCATAATTTCTCCGTACGCTGACATTACCATCGCTATGCTAAAACAATCGGTTCTAGGTTACAGTTACTAGACCTGCAATTACTTGACTTTGGGTAGTCATTTTGCAGTCAAGTTTGTAGTTCATGAAATTTGATTCTCCTTTATTAAGAAGATGAATGACTCTCCGTGTCTGGTTGTATGAGTATAGCCAACTAAAACTGATTGTGTGCAAGTGGCTCATCAATTAAAGTCCATGACTGTACCTACTAAAATAATAATTTTATATAAATGTTTTGTCCAAGTAATATCAACACACCTTCCTGTCTCGAAAACCAATTTTTTCTCTTCTGTATCTCTTCTTTTTGGTGTCAATTTCACTATCTGAGTCAGTTTCAGAAATTTCTTCAGCAGCATTTATGGAGGGCAATAACTGGTGCTGTGCCCTAAAATAGTTACAAAATTAATTAGTATACAGTAAAATCTCTTTATTCGCGGGGTATATGTTCCAAAAATATGCCGCGAATACAGAAACCGTGAATACAGAATGGTAATTTATATGGGTTTATAGGGGATACGTTCCTAGGTGCCAAAATAAAAAACACAAATATATAAGAAAATCAATTTTATTGATGTTATTGAACATTTTGATTAATCATTATCCTCAGGCTTAGGCAATGGTTTGAAGAATTTTGTTATTTTCTCTTGCTTGGCAGTTTTTAATAGCTCCGACAATTGAGACTGATACTCAGCAGTCGCATTAGCAATTTGCCTCTTAAAATTAAGACTTCGTTCCATAGATGGATCAATGTTCACATAGAAATCGCAAAGCTCATTTGCCATTCTTAAACCTTCACTAAGATTTTTCAGAGTAAATGTCACATTTTCAGTGCTAGTGGAAGCCCGAACCAAAAACGCCGACCGCGGTGTTTGCGGCAAATGCGACAAAGGCGGCTTAGGTCAAAGTGCTCGGCGGTACCATTTGACGGCACTTGCAAAAGATATTGCGTTAAACACCTATTGGAATTTTGTATGAAATTTTAGATCCGCGAATAAAGAAATTTTTTGCCGCGAATAAAGAAATTGGGTTGCAATTTTTTAATCCGCGAATAGTGAAAACGCGAATGACGGAAGCGCGAATAGGGAGCTTTTACTGTAATTTATTTATAGTTTGTCATAGCACTGTTTAAAAGTTGAATCAGTACTATAGTACTGATTCAACTAAAAAAAGTTTAAAAGTTGAATCAGTACTATAGTACTGATTCAACTTTTAAACAGTGCAGTAACAATTACAGTTTGATTTCATATGATTAATTTGGTTGATGCTGTTAGATAGAGCACCCTCTATCTTACAATAGTAGGTGAAATTAAATGTATCAACCATACAATTGACATCAAAGTCTAATGCTGGACTTCTAGACTGAATATATCTGACAATGGCAATTTAGTTGTGCTGTGTAACAAACTAAGAAACCTTCACTCTCAACTTATTTTACAGTACAAATAGAATGTGCAGTTGTTACTTTTATTATATACTATACTTTTACTATATATTCTGTTCTCAGCAGTAGTGGACCTCAGCTAAACTAATTATGGTTTTCGTCCTAGGTAAATCAAGTAACACTCACCAGAATTTATATGAAGTATAGGCGGCTGCACCAAATAAGACAGAGTAACATAAATGTTTATATGAATATCCTTTCCAGTGCTTATCATAGTTTCTATTGGTACTATAATTCCGCTGTAAGTCAAATGTTTGATTAGATGGTGATGCAAGTATCCTAGATGTTGTACGAATACACGTTACTTTACGTATCGTAGCAATTTCGGCTGGAAATTTTAGCAGACGTGAAGAAAGACTGCACATTTTGATATCAATTATACAGATAAATTGAAAAATAATCAGGTTTTCCGCTTTTAAAAATAACTTTTACAAATACTTTAGCATTTTTGACAGATTCCCCAACATTGACAATGGCATTGACATTTTTTCAACGTCATGAAGCTAATTTGGCTTTCGGTTTTTGGGCACAATCGCTCACAGCGCCCACATCAATATTTTGCGTTCCGATTTAGATTAAACGATTGTGACAGCTGAGAGCTGTCTTCTTTGTCAACAATTCGGAACGCTCGTGAACGCGTTCACGGTGCTCGCTCAACGTCAAAACTTATAATATAACCCCAAACCTTTTGACGCCTGTAGCCAGAACCACAATTTCGAACACGCCACGTTAAATCCCGTCCACACAACACCAACGTAAGCTTGCGCAACGTGTTTGCGCAAAGCACGAAGATACGTAGTATCTTTATGTAGTCTGTGGCACGAAGTTTGAGCAAACGGAACGTCAAGTTTTAAGTTGGCGCGAAAGATGTTGCTTATTTTTATTTTGTATCAAAAAATCGTCGCAATCAATTTGTTTGCGCTGACTGTTGCAGCGTGTGGACGCAAATTCAAACTTGATTGAGTGATAGAATGATAGATAATTACAAAATAATTAAGATTGAAAATGAATGGATGACCTGAGAATTCATAAATGTATACATATCCCAGCCTTTGGAAAATTAATCAAAAGAATATTGAAACCGTGATATGAAAACTAAGACATAATTATGATGTCTTGATGGTCTTGGTGGATTTGAATTAGCGACACTACACCTCTGATGCCAACGATCAACTGAATTGCTTGTGCCGTCAGTGCCGTGTGGACACTGGGCTTTGTACAGACTTTTGTTTGTGCAACTGTTTGCACAGCACACGTTTGTGTCGTGTGGATCGGCATTTAGTTTAAGCATATGATGCGACTCAAAACAAAACAGTACAACTGTCATTTTTGACAGCGCTCACGGTCGTAGTAAAGTAGGGGTGTAAGGTACACGGGTGAGTAAGGTCTTCCGACGACCTTACTCACCCGTGCGTACTGGCTCGTGCGTCTATCACCCCTTATACTCGCACGCACGCATACACACACACTCGTATATAATAAAAAGAGACGGAGAAGAGAGAGAGAGAGAGAGAAAGTTGCATGGATGGAAGGTAACGCTTTTTCCTAACGTGACGATTTCTACTTCTAACAGTCAACTACTACTCATCTATTACTATACTCTATGCTCCTACCGCAAGCTTAAGTTATGTGTATATGGATTATGAGCGTTTCGGGCGCCCATTGGACGCTCTTCAAACGCAACAAGATTTCCACATTTTGTTGTAACTTTGAACCCTCAATATGCTCAGAATAACTGTTTATTTTAAGTTGTGTTAGTCGTTTATTTTGATGCAAAGAAAACGATAACGAAAAATAGTAAAAAAGGAACTTGCGTCTACGCATCGAGGCCGCGCTGGGCGCGTCCTTTGACAGCAGCGCTTTGACGGCGCGCGCCAAAAACGTAGCGTTTATGACGCGCGCCCACAGAGTACATTTTATATAGGGAGAGTAGAGAGGAGTGGAGTGGTAGAGATTTTATATGCGCGCGCCTCGGGCGCTTGTTATGACTAGTCGCTTTAGCTTGGTCAGTGGTCGGTAAACTCATTAGGTAGTAAACTCATTAGAAAATAGAGCCAAATATCAATACTATAACGCCTAAGGTTTCTTATGGGAGCCAATCCTTTCTGTGTATCCAAACTGTCTCAATAAACTTTTCTTTTAAAAATCCCATCCTCTTTCACTCCACAACGCTTCCTAAAATTAACTTGCTAAGAAGTAGGATGCCTTCATCATCATCATATCGGCTGATAATAATAAAATGAAGGCATCTTACTTACTATCAAGTTAACTTTGGAAAACTTTGAAAGGTAGGTATGTACAGTAAATGATTTGATGTCCTATAAATTTTTGGTGAAAATACTTCGGAAATAAATCTTTGAAATATAGTTTGAATTGTGAATACAAGTTGATGTCTTGCTAATGACCGAAACCCCGACCCCCGCGCGTATCTAGACTTGGACTCATCGATATTTGTACAGAGCTGGACTATATACGCCAAAGAGCTGCACGCGGCATGCGAGCCGCGGTTTGCTGACCACTGAACTGGGTAATACAGTAACTAGTCGCCGGCGACTCGCTGGCGATTTCAAAGTCTACCGTCCTCACGCATATTATTTTGACCGCCGATTTGTCAGTAAGAGCAGTCAAGAGTCAGTATGAACATACTGAAAGTGGGCAACTAGTGAACAATTTGATGTTGTTACCGTTTTTAGGTGTAAAAAAGGAATTTGCAAGTTTCCAAATACTTTTTTTTACATCTAAAACGAAATATTCGGTGTTACGATATTAATTACTTATTGCATTTCATAATCAATATTTTAGTTCACTAGTTAGCTATATGTCTTATTTCCATACAGTAATATTACCAAATTAATCAAAGCAGCGAAATATTTGACAGCTATTTGTGACGTTGCCCAGTTTCAGTCTTAACGACGTTAAAATCGGTGTGGACGTGAAATTATCCACAATATTTCTCATGTTTAGTCGTGATTCGTCGGCCTGCGAACATGCGAAGGATAGGAAGACCACATTTGCATTGCTTCGTTTTCCATGTCAGCAATTAAGGAGTTTTTTGGTGTGTGGGACACCAAAAACTCTTTAATTGTGTGCCTGTGCCGTGTGCATTCGGTGGTGTAACTAAGAGATGCGCCCCTCACTCACGAGTTGCCTCATTTGAGGGCCTCATTTTCGCAAATTGAAAGAGTTACTCGAATTTCAACATTGAACCACCTCATCACCTCATTCGTTCACTCGTCTTCCTTCAGTGACATTTAATTTTGCTTGAGTGAGTTTTGATTTGACAAAATTATGAAATCGTACCGCGACTCGATCCGTCGCAACTCGAATAATCACGAACTCGCGAGCTATTGAAATTTGAAAAGAGCGAGTGAGGGACTGAATTGTTTGAAAGTTTTTATAGCCTGAAGTGAGGATTGTTTAGGATTTTGTGTGATATTATGAGTTTTTACCTATGGCTGTCTAATAAAATGAGTAATGATAATAAAATAGTTGTATTGTGTGTGATAGGTATATTTGGTAAAATGAAATGATGTATATAAAAATGCGTGAAAGGTACACACAGGGCAAGTAAAACACGAGAAGCAAGTAAAAATAAATTCGAATGTTTCAAGTGCCATTCTTTCGTTATTTTGGCGGCATAATATTTATGAGCGAAATAAAATGATGTGTGTGAGAGAGATGTAAATTTTCGCGGTCGTCGTTAATTCGTTATTCTCGTAAGTCAATCGCGCCCGCTCGGCTCGATCACTCAAATAGTCGGCTGAGTTCGGCACTAATGCGCTCGCTCTGAACGAAAATCCTCACCTCAAATGAGGGGTACCTCACGAGTACCTCGCGAGGTAAAATGAGGGACTCCCTCATCCTCATTTGAAATTGATGAGTTACCCATCACTAATTATCAGAGATCTTGGTGCAAAGATTGGGCCATCATCACCCATCTCCGTGGAGTGTTTTTTTTTTCAAACTGTATTAGGTTCTTAAAACTAGACGGTTTCTATTATCCCTATACCACTACGTACTGTGCTCATATTTGCAAAATTGAATCTTCCGTTTAAGTTATTTTGTACTTTGTAGTGTTTTTTTGGAAGTCAGTTGTTTTTTTTTGTAAAAAAGTTTTTATTTCCCGCTTCTTAGTGGGTCAGTCATGGGTCAGTTTGTTAATTTATCTAAGTTACAATAGCCTAATGACAACTGCTCATCAGCTTTTACAAAAAAATGATTTTCCCGATGCAGGGACGTTAATCGTTGAGGCGTTCTCCTGGTACTTTACCATCAGCTCCCCTTCCAAATGCATTGTGACGAGAATAAATATTCAAAGAGTTCCCTCGATTTCTCCAGGATCCCATCTACAGATCCTGACCTGATGACAATGGGATCACCTCGAAAGTATACCCTTTCAAACAAAAAAATAATTTTGCAAATCCGTCATAACCTCCTCTTTTTAGAAGTTGGTTTCCTAGAAAAGCGGTGGCTGCACTTGACGGCCGCAGTAATGGGTGTCATGAAAATGATGACAGTGGCAAATATTTAAATCGTTAGATTCACCATAGACGAAACAGAAACGTGACAGTCACGTTTCTGTTTCGTTTTGACACTTCTGACACACAATGATGGAGTGAATGGAAACGCTATTTAATAATGTGATAGCTCACACTTTTGAGTATGGACCCTTTTTTTGTGACTGAGTACGGTGTGAGCAAATCTAGCGATTTCAATCTTAAGGGGGTGGGGTCTGCTTTACGGTGTCAACAACGCTTTCTAGGAAACCACACCAACTTACTTTTATAATCAACGTTTCAGTGACGTCATTCGCCCGTAAATTGCGGACGCTACGTGAGCGGTCACCGCTTTTCTAGGAAACCGTAACTTTAAAAATACATTTCAACGCTGGTAAGGTACCGCTTCCCGTAATAAAAGAAAGCGCGCTCAAGAACCTAACTAAACATTCACTTCACTTGGAACTGGAACCATCATCGCAGCTAATCTGGAGGTAGGTAGTGAACAAGCCTTAACTATCATTACGACAACTGAGAATAACAACTGTGCCGTCAAAATAATCGATAGCCTACTTTTATCTGGCTAGCAATAATCTGTGAACAGTGAACATCAACTTCAACTTCGTTTGACAGTCCACGGCTTTCGAGAACAGGCAATTGACGGCGGCAGCGAATCAGCGAAAAGCATGAATTTTTGAATTATTCTTTCAATCAAATTTGACTGTGCTTGCCAGACAAGACAATTTACTACACGTTCGAATAGTGTCGAAGGTAAATTTATCAAGATAGAATAAACTTAGGGAGCAATAGCTAAACGAGTGGGATGAAAGAACGGATATACATTTGATTCAGCAGCTTCTCGTTGCAATATACCTATCGCAAATTGGTACGTGAAAAGAGTGAGTTATATAACCTTGAATCACGAGACTTCAGTATTGATCAGTTTATTTTCTGTGAACAAGTGAGGGTAAAACTTATCAGGTATGTAACTATAATTTTTGTAACGTAAACGCAAATCCGCATTAAATGACGCAACGAGTGAAAAATAGGTTAGGAAAACTGGAGTACTATTGATACCATGTAGTGCTAGATCAACAATAAAGTTAAACAATAATTGTTACCGAATTGATGATTATATAATCTTGTCTTATATTTAAACCATACAATTAGAAAGTAACCACTGTTCTTTGGGGCACCATGACACTATTGCAGAATTACTTAGCTCCTTTCTATTCTTCTCTAATCTGACATCTGTTTTCATTTTTACTAATTACTTACTTATTGTGTGAAACAATTACTTATGTTTTATACACAGCTGCTGATACACTGTATTTGATTCATGAATGACATTTCATATGGATTTCTATAGGGTTTATGTGGTTATAGATTGCCAACTCAAAGCTGAAACATATACCCCTATTTTTTATTTATTTAATGTTTTTATATCACATGGAAAAGAAAACTGATTTGACATTCTTTTTCCAATACCTTTTGCAAATCCATATCTTCCTAGTTATTGGTATGTTCTAGAATCTAGATGTTCATAAAAACAATAAAGTTTGACTTATGTAAACACTAGTAATTTCTCCGATGGCCTTGAACTATTTAATCAGGTCTATAAATAATTTCAGAGCATGTCTAGTGCATCTATATAACAGTTTTGACTGCCTGCCAATTTTTTACATACTAGAAAGTAGATAGGAAAGATAGTTATTTGATTGTTCTCTTATTTATATTATATCTGCATTTATAAATATTTCTTGACTATTAGTAAAAACAAGACTATGATTATAATGTTGCAACAATGACAAACTAAATAGGTTGAGAAGAGAATCCTTTATTAGTTAATTTTTCTTTCTTTCTATTTGTGTATATTTTTAGACAACCATTCATTTTTGCATAGTGATTTTAAATGTGCTGAACACTATATTGAACAAGTTTCTATAATAGAATACAAACTTTTTGACTTCTTTCTGGGTCAAAAATACTCTCCATGTTTTACCTACCAACTAGGTAAAAATAAAAACAAATGTATAATAAAGATTTCAATGTGCCAGTTATTCTGTCATTGACAATGTTGTGTCCTAAATTCTTAAGTGGGTATATTATCTTTCTGTTTGTACCATCGCATGTGGAGCATATTTGTTTGAAGAGAATTTATCATGTTTATTAACATCTGTGCTACTCTGTGTAAAATAATGGTATTCAGCTGCATCTGATTAGACTGGAAGCCAACCTCAACATAGTTGGGAAAAGGCTAAGCAGATGATTAACATCTGTGCTACAAACAGTCTAAAATCAATGATAGTGTTTTAATAACACAGGCATGTATATCTTATTTTATTGCACCTGTAAGTAAATGCAATATATTAATAACTAGATTTTGCCCGTGGCCTCTCCCGCGTGGATGTCGAAAAATATCCTACGGGAATGTACTACCGGGATTTCAAACCTAATAGCCGAAGGGTGGAGTTTCTTGCAGGCTCTTCTCCATAGAAAACAACCAATTGGAACCGTGCACCTAGCTTCTGACGTTTCATAAGTGCCCTTGTAGGTTTATGTGAATTATATTTTGAATTTGAAGAAAAGGTCATTGACACCTCTGCTCCCGCATTGCCATCAACCATAACTACTTTGTCACACCTAATTTTGAATCTGTGATATCTTTTAAACTATTAATTTAAATGATAATATGATGTCAAGGCATATTTTAATTTAAATTAAATAACATATTTTATTGGATAAGGATTATAATAATAATAAATATTTATTCAGTATTAAAATTCGTAAAAGATTAATATAAAAGCTTAGAAATAATTTACAATGGTACAGCCCGATTCAAACTTAATGGTGGCTCGGAACATGAGGTGAGTCGCTGCGCAGTAAAGAATTCATGGGTCAGTGGGAGTGAGGGGTGAAGTACTGCGCAGCGAGTAGCTAACTTCCGAGCCGCCATTAAGTTTGAATCAAACTATATTTTTAAAAAAACCTGTAAACCTGTATCACAGGCGGCATGAGCTGTCACTTTATGGTGATTGAAGGACGAAAGTCTTGATATACAGAAGATTAATATAATACTGGTCAAAATAGCTTCGGAAATAACAATGAAATTTTTATCAAATTCTGAAATAAGCATCTTTAGAAGATAGCATCTCACTTTTTAGCGAAATTGAGTTATAAACACAGCCTAACTAATAAAAAAATGCTCTATCGTTTGCGCTCACCCTCGTAGCCCAATTCACTCCCGTTATGATTTTAGCCAGCGTAAAAAAATTGTAACTAGTCATCCACTGACAGTGATAAAAAGGTATCTTTAGTTGAGATACACTTACCCGTAGTAAGTTTTAATAATTTTACAAAACAATAATATTGTAACTTAATATGCAATTTTTAATTTTTTAATAAATATTGTGCATTGTAACTCAGACTTACAATTATTTTTTCGGTGAATATAGTTATAATCATACTAAATTGCATTGTATGCCTGAGTTACAATTGTAATTTGGAAAACCGTTTTTCGTGAAATATCATTGTAAGTCACAAAAATATATGAAATACATAAGTAAACAACGTATTAGTCATACTGGAATGTAGATTATACCTTTTTACTTGTATTTACAAAGTTGGAGGTCCCTAGGACTTATAGGAACAGAGTAAGAATTTTTTAAATCTTTGATTCACTCTACTGAAAAGTAGGGAAAAATGAGTTACGATGTTTTAAATTGCAGGTGTCGAAATGTAGTATGCTATTATAGTGCTTACCTATGTCCTCCCTCAGTGACTTCATAAAATATAAAATTAATTGATCAGTAAGGTGCAAAATTGATTATAAAACCTGTAAGGTGGTATGTTGCATAAGAACCACGCCTTAATTTTGTAACACACTTATGATCACAATAGCTGAAATTTGTTGATGATTTAACAAAAAAAATCTCAATAAATTTTTATTCACAGGAATAAAAATTAATACTGTTGGATTTTTTCCCAAGTGAAACATTGTTACATAAATAGCTAAGTGGCTATCTTCTAAATGTTAACATAACTTTAAAATTGTATTTTATGGCGAGATAATATTTCATTTCATTTATTCATAACAATTTTTACATTGTGTCGAATATTAAAGATTTCAGGGAGAGTAATAATAATAAATAAATGTCATTTAAATATCCAGATTATCAATGTCACAAATAATTAAATAAAAGCTATAAAAGCTATAATATCATTATGCCTATAGGTATACCTATGACTAACACTTCGGGCAATACAGGCGAGATGTATGTGTATAATATCATTATAATATAATAATAATGACTGGAAGTTAATTTAATTTTTTCTTATTTACAGACACTAGACTGCGACAATCATGCATCGCGCAAAAGTAATATTTCAACTCTCAAATAAAGTTGGGAGTAACGACAGATTTGCCTCATGGCTTCTCAACAAATCACAGGTAATTGATCTATTTTGATTTACAAACAAGCAAAAAAACATTTTTTTTAAACTCAGGAATCAAGATCTATTTGGTTATAGAGCTCAGCATTATTTAGTCAATTGAAAATCAAATCTTAAAGATAATGCAATATTTTAAAGTTAATTGTTCAAAACAACATTACAACTTCATTAGGGGCTGGTAATGGGTTGTGGGTTCCTTTACCCATGGAACAAACATTTGTGAGACTTGGCCATGCATTTGCTCTTTCCGAAGTGGATGCGAGTATGCGACCCATGCTAACACAAAAGATTCTTTTTGAGGAAAAATAACAGCCATATTCACAAAAGTGAAACCGTTACTCTGTTTTAACAGTTTCTTCCGTTTCATAATAGAAATAGCGTAAAAAAAAAGACTTGTCGGTACTGTAGTACTATTACCTGTCAATTCTGTGGTCTTGCGACAAAAAAGGTACGCGTAAAATGTTCGCAGGCTATTAAACAATAAGTTCAAGGCTCTGAACGGCCATGGTCACTAAACGGTAACTTACGACCTTGTCCAATAATAAAATTGTTCAGTGTCGTTTAAATACAAAAAAATATTAAAAAAGTATGTGTTTTTATTATTTAAATGTTACCTGTGAGGATAAAACAGGTAAAAGATGTATTTTAGGCAATGATGGGAGTTAGTTGAAGGTGACTGATTGAACGCACTATCACGCTGTGGCGTCACAACGATAATGTATGAGTCACAATCACGTGTCCCATGACCGGTAGTGCACACTCGATTCCACTAGTTATTAAATATATAAAAATAACTGCTTTATGTAAGCAACAGTCATGTAAGGCCAAAAAAGTAGACTAACGTATTTTAGTCGAAGAAGAAACAAGAGTCTAGGGTCCCTCCCTAGATTCTTTTGAACAGAATCAAGTTGGCGATCCTACTAAGAAAGTATTGCCAGCATATTTATTTTTCTCTGATTGGTCACCCTCTGATTACTTGTTTTTCCAGAGTTCAAAGGGCATAATATCAGACAGGCTGGAAATAAGGTATATGACGCATTTGCAGAACAATATTTTAATCTCATTATAACTTACAAATGATTAAAAAAACAGTATGGCGAACATCTTTTACAAAAATTTTTTTCACTGTCAAAGTCTTAAGTTAACATTCAGTAAGACAATTGCTGTGTCCTTTGCCATCACCTTGTTGAATTTAGCGGTCAGTTTGATAAAACTGGTTTAGTTAATTTTGGAACAATTTCGCGACACTATTATAAAGGGTCGGAAACTTGTCTTTCCTCAATATATCATATTTTATAAAACGTGTATTGACGTATAGTCAGTTCATGAAAGTGTAAATGTTCAGGTAAAACTTCTACGCAACCTCTCACTAAAAGGAATTAGTAACAATTCATGTGTAATTAAGAAGGTTTCAACTTTATATTATATCACCACTTTTTCCAACAAATGTAGTTTGAATACCATTATTAAATTGTAATTGACAAATCATGAATGAAAATTGAGTTTATAAAATTACCCTCATTTGTCAAATTAAAAACACCTTTGAGGTGATTTAAAATTATAATTTCGGGTATAAATACCTATTCAAATAATCAAATTAAGCACTCAATTTGTAAGTAGCAATACAAATTGGCATCTGCACTTACGTTTTCTGTTCCATTTGTTTACATTTTAATCAGACAGATTTGGAACAAAATCTATATTATTTTAATAAAGTTTCTTGGAAACAAGGTTGATCATTCTTTCCCTGTTATAATACATTATCCTTTTATGGTAGTCTTTTTATACAAATTTACATTTTAGCTATAAAATACCTAAACTTTAAAATTAATTGATCCCAGAAAACAAGCTGTTTACCTTCATGGCTTGACAGAATAAAAACTTAAATTGTCATTTTATGATTTTTTTATTACCAATCTTTGTAGATTCATAAGTATAAAATAGCCTCTTAAGAACGCAGCGACCGTTGAATTGTCCATAAAAACGTAATACCTAAATCTTTAGTTACTGTAATTGGTTGTGTAACACAACCGTTGTAGCTGAATAATTAAATAAATTATGTTGATATTCGGATTAAGACAGTATTTATCTAGGCTTGTACATCTTCTTTTTTCCAAAAAACTTACCTAAAATGAAGTTTAAGCGAATTGAATTTCGCACATTTTTACAGCGTAAATGACATGTTTTCATATTGTTTTTTCTGTATTATAAACAACAATATTTGTTATATTGTTTCAGCAGAAGCATAGCTTATATTATCAAGTACAAACTATCGAAAAAAAATGGAAAAGCATTAAGTTTTCATTTATCATTTTTGGTATTACGGAATACATCCAAATTTGTCATACATTTTTGATAGCTAGTAGTGCTATCGCGTCAAGCAATAGTTGTCAATGTGTGCGTGGTCGTACTGCTCAATGTGGGTGTATATCGCTCCGACTGGCACTCACACTAGCGCAACGTGCGTTGGAGTTCGTCCGGGGTATTTTTTGTCAATATTAGACGATTAGGTACTTTACTGTGCTGTACGTGTGTATTTATTTGTTTGCTAAATTGTATTGTATAAATTCTGACATTAATGACCTATTTTATTAATAACCAAATTATACTTACAGTTTGCACCACACATACAAGTTATCGGTCAATACTAACTAGTACATACAATCATAAAATTAGGTTAAATTACATAAAACTATACAAAATTATTTGGAATTAAATGAAATTAAACAAAATTAGATAAAAGAAGACAAAATTATATAGAATTGGAATTAGCTGCAGTGTTCAGGAATCTCAACCTATGCTATGAACTTGGATTTAGGTTTGTCTTGTGATTTGGTATCGAGTAACCTACATTCTTACAAAATAAATATATCCAAGTCCTTAAACAAAACCTTTGTTTTGTTTACGGACTTAGATATATTTATTAACGATTTGGTTTGACTGCCCCGTCGGTCTAGTGATCGCAAGCACTACTGCTGAACATGAGGTCCTGGGTTCGATTCCCGGGTCGGGCAGTGTTATTGGGATTTTCCATCTGGAATTTCTCAGTAGCAGCCTGGAGCTTGGATTTGTGCCCGGTTGATGGCAATAGGCTCAAATCAGGCCTCTGCAGTAGGGGGGGAGGACATAAGACTTAAACATAACTAAGTTGGGAGTTGGGTCTCAACTCTCAACTTTAAGAACCTTACTTATTTTACCCTAAAGGAAATAAATAAATATAAACAGGCATAAATAGAGACAATAATAATGTCTACATAGGTAGGTACCTACCTTATTTGTATGACGTACCTATCTACTAGATTTTCTCTACAAGGCCTAAATCTCGAGATAACCTAATATGTTGAGATATCGGCATGGTAAAGATATTTCCAAAAAACGCATTACTAGTCTGTACATTCACTAATGATTCCCCAAAGTAGTCAACAAAAATAAAGCGAATATTGAACATATAATTACTAATAAATATAAATGCTGTCGAGTCGTTATGAATGAATGGCAAGTAGGTACAGCTAATGATATATATCTTGTCAAAAAGAGATAGCAATATTTCGCACGCGTCTCGATTTGCAGTTGCGAGCGTTGTTCGTCTCCCTCTTAAATCATGTCCATTATAATAAATCGCTAATATAGCAACATTACTTTTGTCAATTAATTAAAAAGTCACAGCACTCTCCAATGCTAGACATAGGCCTCTCCCAGGCTGTGCCACAGCACCCTGTTCTCCGCGTTCTGCATCCAGTCTGTCCCAAGCCTTATTAATATCGTCGGTCCATCTAGCTGTGGCGTCCCCGCACTACGCTTGCCGAGCTCTATCGGCTATCGGTCCTTCGACAAACATAGCCAGCCCACTCTAGCTTGCTTACTCAGCAAGCAAAAGTAATGTTGCTATGAATTGTTTATGTAACAAATTAAGGTGACCATGCAGTGTGACCAGCCTGTAAGTCGTAATATTATTTTAAACCCTATTGTTTCTAAGCAGGCTTTAAGGCGTTTATTTATACAGCTGTTAAGCCTTTTTCTCATTACCTACCTGCATTATTCTTTCAGAACTACTTTTCCAACTGTTTAGTTAAAATAATAATAAATAACACCAGCCTGTTACCGTCCCACTGCAGGGAAAGGCCTCTTCTCATACAGAGAATTCACGAGCATTGATCACCACGCTTGCTCAAGACGGGTTGGTGATTTCAGACTTATAGTAACTATAAAGTCCAGGTTTCCTCACAATGTTTTCCTGCACCGATGTCAGTAATGCCAGAGATAAACTCAGAAAGTACATATGTATGAATTGAAAAAGTCACATTTGTACTTGTGTTTAACTGTTTCCGCTTTTTCGTTACTTCAGTGTTACTGATAAAATCAACATTGATGTGTGTGATTGATATTAGTCGATATTTTTATCAGTTTCGAGAAATTCCAAGGTGAAGGTGACATGTTCAAAAGAAAATTCACATACGGGAAGTACGAAAACATGTTTATTGTGTACTTTTTTCCCCCATTACTTATCTCATCGTTGATTTGTGAGAATTTTAAATGAGCCTGATAAGTGACAATTCAATTTTTCTCAGAAATTATGTTTACTTTAGCTGCAGACTTCTATTTCTAGCGCGAATCGATCAGTTCTTAGTTCCTACGTGTTATAAGCAGTCTGTTGTGTAACCGGTGTTAGTCGCGCCTCCAAGTTGCTGTATCTGGTTATACCTATTATGACCAGACGGCCGAGCCCCTTTGGTACTTTGATAAACTTTGTTCCTCATCGTTATCTTAGCTCTACTTGTTTTTTTAACCCACAATTGCTCAATCTTTCATATTATTACATGATATTATATTCAATTGGTGAGAGTAAAATATAGGTAACAATAATTAAAGAATTTAGTATACGCTAATGCATATACAAAAGATTCTGGTTTACAAAGACGATTGGAGGTTAGCCAAACGAAATGCGTATGCCAGGAAATATATATTTTCATGTTGGAAATGTGTCTTAAAAACAAACGATGGTATTCTGTACATGTTGACGTCATGTGACGTAACCACCTTTTGTGGTATTACAGTAGGTACGTCAGTAAATTGTACGTAAAATTAGTAAAAAGTCACGTTTTTCAGCCGTTTTGTTAGGATGGATATGGCCATGACGGGCGTGATTGATATCTAATTTTATTGATTCGTTTGGTGATGGAGAAATTAGGTTTCGTAATATTATCAATTTAACCAACTAACTACCGATACAAGAATTAATGGGAGACCTTGTCGTGATGCTGAACTGAGTTCTGACACCTTAAAAAAAAAACTTAGTTCTTCCTTTTATTGCAACCTTTGTTCCACGTTGGTATAATGTTCACAAGCGACTGTTGAGCGTGAGGTCCTCGGTTTGAGTCCCAGGTCAGGTAAAGTTTTACTGGGTTTTCCCTCATGAATTTCTCCGTAGTAGTCCGGAGTCTTGATTTATACACCGTGGATTGATTTTGAAGAGGGAAGTTTATACTCTTGCTTACCGTCCGCTTTAACAATATCTGACAAAAATAACTGGCAAATAGAACTATCTACCAGCCCTTCGGGGAATAAAGACATGATGTTTATTGAATCTTCGCTTTGTTTGTACAGATCC